>CM035343.1:26784094-27984094 GCA_020226455.1 Prunus salicina | reverse complement strand
TTTTTGGGTCATAGACAAAAAGCCTTTTAAGTGCTACAAAAAGGTCTGCCACACAGAAATGTCAAAAGACTTTCACAGATTAATTACACCATCCAAGACAGGTGAAACCCAAATTAGCTCTACAACCCAGGCATGCCTATGCGATTTACTAATATTGCTCTTTAAATGTAAGAAGTCCTATTTTAAAAGACTCTGACCCAAATTCCACCTCAAAAAAAATTCTGTTAAGACCTTAAACTGCAAATTCAATAACCCATAAGTAAATCAATGCCAATGGGGATCTTAAATTGAAGGACTAATCATCATCAGCACTGTGAACTAGAGTCTAACAATTTCGCAGCTTATACCTATGTACAATATATGAGATACAAATGAGTGATTGAAAAAACCCAAATCAAATTAGAACTTAGACTATTGCCTCTCAATGTACAAATTTTTAATTAAAGGATTGAATGTAAAGTTTAACCAATTCTAAATTCTCAACATGAAAAAAAATAAAAAAAAATAAAAAAATTACTGCACATGATAAGTGTGTAAACCAAGGCAAGATAAAAAAAAACAAGAACCTGGAAAGATATCTTCCAAAACTACGGGGGAAACACGGTGAGAGTTATTCAATACTAAATGTACAATGGAAAATGCATACCATTGACAAAAGGCCAGGACCAGTGTGTTTGGCGTCAAAAGTCTCATCATCGAACTGATGTCCATAAATGGAAGCACATCCACTACCATCACCCTGCAAGGCAAGAACTTCATTAGACGCGTCTTGTAACAAGAAGAGAAAAGAAAAGGAAAACTGTCATAGCTGAAATGATCGTAATTAACTACAATTGTTTTTTTTCTTAATAGGATAATGTTAATTCTAGATGAACAATTGTTATGGCCAGGGCATTGCAGAACCCTCATGAATGGGTACAGCGTCCTTAATATGTAGTCTTTCTAGCCGTAACATTTTTAGCTGGAAATAGCATTTTCTTTTCTTTATCCGCAAAGTAAATTGTTTAATAAAGAAAAAAAAAAGAGATGACGATTGTAAGCAGTGTTGTGTACTGACTAGATATGATCAGGGCAGAGCACATTGAATATATTTAAAAGAAAAATTATAAGTTTCCTAGCTGATACATAAGTTTACATATTCATAAGTAGAAAATGGCAACAAACCCAGAATGGCAACAGTAAACCTTACTTTTTTCTTTCAAAGAATTGAAACCCAAATTATATTTGAAAGCATAGATAATAGTAGAAGAAAGAGCGAAGACCTTGAGAAAATCACCAGCTTGAATCATAAAATCCTTAATGACCCTGTGGAACTGGCACCCCTTGTACCCAACTGGCAATCCAGCTTTTCTGCCAATTCACAAATCCAATTTTTACAAAATACACAAACATAACAGGTATTTAAAAATAAATAAATAAAACCAATAGTACAAAAAGAAAAAAAAATTAGTGAAAATGAATCTCTACCTGTACTCGCCAGTGCAGAACTGCCTGAAACAAGTAAAAGAAGACACAAAAGAACTCAATTACGAATGAAACGACGGCAAAAAGTGGATCACAAAAGAGAGCAACAATAAAGCAGAACGAGAGTGGCGATGCCTGAAATTTTCGGCGGTTTTAGGGGCAATATCAGCGAAAAGCTCCATCTTGATACGACCAGCGGGAATGGTACCGATGGTAATGTCGAAGAAGACGACTGGGTTCTTAGGGTTCGGAGGCCGCACGTGCCACTCCACTCCTCCTCCTCCTCCTGCGTTCCCTCCACCAGATGCCATTGAATTGATACGACAAACGCGCACACACAGAGTCACAGAGATGAGCTGAGAGAACGCAAACACTGCCTGAGTCTGAGAGATTTATTTCACTTCGCTGTATGTAAGCTTTTTTTTTTTTTTTGGGTCAAGCGCTGTAAGTAAGCTTAAGCTAGGTTTTATCTTGGGTTTTAGCAGGGATGACTCAGAATCGGACGCAGCCGTTTTCAATTCCATTTGGGCAAGCCCAATGGTGGGCTCTAAACTAGGGAAATTGGCGGCTTTGCCCCCGGCTCACCTAATTTATTCAATAATATCCCCATTTTGAAATCCAATCACAAATACCCCTATAAAAACTCCTTATTGACTGTCTATTGCCCATTTGGCACTTTTTTTTTTCTACTCAGTCATTGCTCTTCCTCTTCCTCTTCTTCCTTCTCCCAAACCTCACAAAATCCACCTCCACCATAGAATCTCCCCTCCTCTTCTCTTCTCTCTCTCTCTCTCTCTCTCTCGCTCGCACCCACGTTGGCGACAGTCACTGTCATCTCCTCAGAAACCCTAACCCACATAAGCTATGACGATCTTTCCACCTCCATCTCTCACTCTCTGTCGGCTCTTTCAACCTCCATGCCTAGAGATGGCGTCTCAGGTAGCCAGCGTGGCTTTTCTCCTAAATATTTGGCTTTTCTTCTCCTTGATTGTTTGGGGTTGTGTTAAATTTGGTTTGGCTATAATTGGTTTGGGTTAGGTGTTGTTGAATATCCATGCTCATTCATCTGGGTTTGTACCAATTGCACTTAGATTGGTCTGGATATGTGAATCTTGAAACTTGGGATTTTCCATTTTATGTAGTAAATCTGTATAGTGTGATTCTGATGTGGTACACCAGTGTTCCTCTGATTTTAATGTCGTATTGTAGTTATGTTGCTGTTATATTGCCATTATATTGCTGTCATATTGCTGTTATATTGCTAATGTATTGTATGGTTATTGTGATTATATTGTGTTAATGAATGGTTATATTTGTGTTTATTTTTCACTTAATATCCTATAATAGGCCGTTGAATTGTGTATTGCTTGTTATTGTCCAGATTGCAACGGACTGAATTTTGTTTTAATAATAATGGCGTGCAGGGAAAGATGGTTTCTGCAATTAAGTTGATGATTGGAGAGGAACCCCAAATTTATTCATTAATATCCTTATTTTGAAACTCAATCACAAATGCCCCTTATAAAAACTCATTATTGACAGCCTATTGCCCTTCCTTTACTTTTTTTTTTTCTCAATCGTTGTCTTTCTCTTCCTCTTCTTCCTTCTGCCAAACCTCACAAAATCCATCTCAACCATAGAATCTCCCCTAACTCTATCTCCTCTTTGTTATGTCTTCCAACTAGGAGCTGATTTCAACCTCAAGGTTGAACCCCAAATTTGGAATAGGACCCTAGCTAAGGCACGACTCGCCACCTCCGTTGTCGGCCTCCATAATGAAGCCACAATCTTGACTTGCCACCTCCATTGTCGACTTCCACCACAAAGCCACGGCACCGTCATCGTTGATCTTCACTGTGGTGAGTTCTGAATTTTTATTTTTTTATTTTTGGTTTTGGGTTTTTTTGATTGATTGAGATTATTGGATGATTGCTTTCACTGTTTTGAATGAGATATTAATGGGTTTCTGTTGTGGCTTGCTGTTTCTGTTATTGAATGAAATTTACCAACTATTTCATGTGGTTGTTAAGCTCTTGGACTTGGATACATTTTATTGTGCTTATGATTTGTCTTTGAAATGACGTATACACTGTTTTGTGATTGAGACTTGGACTTGCAGATCTCCTTGAAAGTAATGTATTCACTCTTTTGGGTGGTATGATATTCAATATGAAATAATCTTGGACAGTCAAGGTTTGTCAATTTGTAAGTAGTTAGTTAGTAATAGGATACCCT
The DNA here is from genome assembly GCA_020226455.1 of Prunus salicina. NCBI lineage: Eukaryota > Viridiplantae > Streptophyta > Magnoliopsida > Rosales > Rosaceae > Prunus > Prunus salicina. Next base: position 27,980,395 of record CM035343.1, on the reverse strand, counting down.
AGGTTAATGACTTTGAGTTGGATTTAACTTTAAGAGTTCTTGATACATGCCTTCCTTGCTGGAGCTTGAAACACAGCTATACTAGCTGAACCGTTTCACTTTGCATAATACTGATGTTTTAAAATTGTTGGTTATTGATGTTTTATCTATATGGTTTATCCACTAGTTGATAGATTTTTTATTGGTAGCTTTACATGTGTTAACAAAAGGAATTTTTTGATGGTCAGAAATGGACACAATTGCAATTTTGGTTTGCTACAATGGAAAATGGGTAACCTCAAAGAAGATGTGCACATATGAAGGGGGTGACACAAAAGGCATAATAGTTTCGCGAAACATCACATTTGGTGAGCTTTTGGAACGGGTGCATAAGATTGTTAATACAGACAGCAGGGAAGTCAAGCTTTGTTTAAAGTTCTTAGTTTCAATATCCTCGAATGAGTGTAAACATATCAAGATTGAGGACAATGATGATGTTCAATTTTTTATTAAGTACATTTGTGACGTAATTCCATCGAAAGTGGCTCCTTTACTGGTGAGCATAGAAGACAAAGGAGTGACAAATGTCGTAGGTGATCGTATGCATATCACGACGGATATGAGTCGGATGACCTGTTCTTCAAATGCCATAGTTGAAAGCAATGGTGATGTACATGGTGATTTTGGAACACAATATTTAGACATGATTGATTTTACAGGGGTGGAGGGGGTGCATAGTGGTGATAATGGTACGGAAATGAATGGCTTGCAAATGCACTCAGCCCCTCCTATTTTGGCCCATTTGGAGACATTTTCACAAGTGGGTGTGGTGGGTTCCGGAACAACGTCTGAACTTTCTATTCGACATAATTGGAGGCAAATGGGTGAACAAAATGTGCACAATTTGGGTATTGTAAATGACGAAGAAGAAGATATTGAAAGCGCGTATTCACGGAATAATTGGGATCCAAAATTGGAAGTTGGGCAAATTTTCTCTAGTAAGGAAGCCCTATCCAAGAAGTTACAGTTGGCGGCAGTAAGAGGTCACTTTGAATTTAAGGTGAAGCAGTCTTGCAAGAGTAGATTGGTTGTGGTTTGTTCTCAAGGTCCATGCCCATGGCGGCTTCGTGCATCTAGTTATGGAGAAAAGAACTTCATGATTGTGAAATATAATCCGGTCCATGAATGTGATATGAGTTTTATACATGACAAGCATCGTCACGCAAGTGCTAAACTCGTTGGTAATGCAGTGAAGCGGAAATTGAAAGATTCTCGCACAATATACACACCAAGTGATATAATCAGAGATGTGAAACAAAACTTTGGTGTCACCATTAATTATTGCAAAGCTTGGAGATCGAGGGAGTTAGCTCTAATGTCCACTAGAGGTTCAGTAGAGGAGGCATATTCTCTCCTTCCAGCTTATTGTCACGAATTAGAGCGTGCGAATTCTGGCACAAGGACATACATCCACACCGATGAGAACAATCACTTTTTGTATTTTTTTTATGGCTGTTGGGGCATGTATTAGAGGGTTTCAATCTTCAATGCGGCCAGTCATTGCTGTGGATGCCACGCATTTAAAATGTAAGTATAAAGGTGTCCTCTTTGTTGCCAATGCATTTGACGGAAATCGAAATATATATCCTCTTGCTTTTGGAATTGGGGATTTAGAGACGGATGCATCATGGCATTGGTTTTTCAGCAAGCTTCATGAAGCTATTGGTGAGTGTCCAAATCTTGTGATTATTTCTGATCGGAATATTAGCATAGAAAATGTGTGGCACAACATTTTTCCAACGGCGCAACATGGCATATGCTTTTACCATATGAAGGGGAACATGAAACGCACTTTCAAATTGAAAAAACGTGATAAAATATTGCTATATTTGAACAAGCTGCGAAATCTTATGGTATCGCTGAATTTGATCGTCATTTTCACAAGATCAAGGGAAATGATGAGGTTGCTCAATATCTTGAAAGTGCAGGATTACACAAGTGGTCTAGAGCTCATATGGATGGACGTCGATACAATGTAATGACAACAAATATTGCGGAGTCAATCAATTCAGCCCTTCGGTTCGCAAGGATGCTACCTGTGGTGCATTTGATTGATGAAATCATCAATCTGCTTGTGAAATGGTTCAGTAAACGTCGTGATTTTGTTTTGAAATGTACATCAACATTGTGCCCTGACTTTGGCGAGAAAAAGTTGAGACGCAGGTTGGAATGTGCTTCTAGGATGAATGTTGTGAAACTGAATCACGTAGAGTATAATGTCGTGGATGGTGATATGGACGGCCACGTACATTTGACGAATAACACTTGTAGTTGTAGGAAGTTTCAGCTTGAGCAACTACCTTGCAAGCATGTAGTTGCAGTTTGCCGTTTCTTGAAACTAAATGTATACTCCATGGCTTCTCGTTATTACACTCGAAATACATGGTTGGATGCTTATTCAGATACCATCTATCCGGTATAGCCTCAAGAGTTGTGGGTCATTCCTGAAGATGTCCAAAGTAGAGTTGTGCGTCCTCCAAATGCAAAGGTCATGCCAGGTCGACGAAAGAAGTTAAGGATTCCCTCGCAAGGAGAGGATATCATAAGGAGAAAATGCTCAAGGTGCAGTGGCACAGGCCACAATAAAAGCACCTGTAAAAACAATGTTCCACTACCTAATGTTGGACATATATTATGAATTGTGTTGGTTTGTTATGGAGTGTGAATTTGAATTATATTTGTATTAGGTTTGGTGTTCTGTGGATTGTGAATTATGTTAAATTTTCATAATTTGGTATGTATTTGTGTATTCTATGTGCTACATTGTTGTTAACATCTGTCATTTTTGGGCATATATTGTGTATTCAAATTTTCTGATTCAGTTGGTCAAATCTGTCATTTTTGCTTTCGTAGGTCATGTAAACTGCCTTTGATTTGTGGTGGGTTTCGTGTTCTGTTGAATGGGAATTCTGTTACATTTGCATAATTTGGGTTGCATTGCTACAGCATGCTGTATTGCGTCCAGATTGCCATTATATTGTACTTGTATTGCACTGGTATTGCTTCCAGATTGCTATTATCAATTCTGTGCGAAATTAAAGGGCCTGGAATGTAATTCCAAATGGATCCAAAACATTAAAGTTCTTACAATTCCGTGATTACACAGTAACCGTGGTACTCCGACTATACCTTCTTTTGTGATTACAAATTCGGCCGATGCATAGGCCAGATGTCTGTTGCTTTGGTAGGTCATGTAAAGTTGACGTTTATTTCTGGTGGGTTTCGTGTTCTGTTGAATGGGATTTCTTTTACATTTGCATAATTTGGGTTGCATTGCTACAACATGCTGTATTGCGTCCGGATTGCCATTATATTGTACTTTTATTGTACCGGTATTGTGTCCATATTGCTATTATCATTTCTGTGCGAAATTAAAGGGCCTGGAATGTAATTCCAAATGGATCCAAAACATTAAAGTTCTTACAATTCCGTGATTACACAGTAACCGTGGTACTCCGACTATACCTTCTTTTGTGATTACAAATTCGGCCGATGCATAGGCCAGATGTCTGTTGCTTTGGTAGGTCATGTAAAGTTGACGTTTATTTCTGGTGGGTTTCGTGTTCTGTTGAATGGGATTTCTTTTACATTTGCATAATTTGGGTTGCATTGCTACAGCATGCTGTATTGCATCCGGATTGCCATTATATTGTACTTTTATTGTACCGGTATTGTGTCCATATTGCTATTATCATTTCTGTGCGAAATTAAAGGGCCTGGAATGTAATTCCAAATGGATCCAAAACATTAAAGTTCTTACAATTCCTTTATTAAAGGGCCTGGAATGCAACAATCCGTGTACAATTGGCGACATCCACTTCAAGTCCTCAATTAGTAGGAGATGACCAAAACAACTCTCTTTGAAGGTTCGTAGCTGTTGCTCACTAAATTTCTCCTTGATCGTTGTGATTGCACTCTTTGTATGGGATAGGGCCAATGCTTTGCCTTGGAACTTTTGTTCCTCTCCAATCATTAACTTAATTGCAGAAACCATCTTTCCCTGCACGCCATTATTATTAAAACAAAATTCAGTCCGTTGCAATCTGGACAATAACAAGCAATACACAATTCAACGGCCTATTATAGGATATTACGCGAAAAATAAACAGAAATATAACCATTCATTAACACAATATAACCACAATAACCATACAATACATTAGCAATATAACAGCAATATAATGGCAATATAACAGCAATATAATAGCAATATAACAGCAATATAACGGCAATATAACAGCAAAAACAGACCCATGCTTAAATTACGAAAAAAATAGAGAAAACAAAGATCCAACAGATGCCAACTTTACACTATCAAACGTATGTGAAAATATTGGCATTCTCATAAAACTCACAAACTCTCCAATCACTTTCAAAAGAAGTAAAGGATGAGAATCTTGCATTTGTTGGTGGTGCTACTGGTTTCAAATTATGATGTTGGTTTCTTACGGTTTAAACCCACATTATTGTTATTTCAGAGAGTATCTATCAGTTTTATATGTATTCTTACATGTTGCTCAGAAAAGCCAAAAGTCCTAATTTGATAATCACCTAAGTGCTTTCATAGAAAAATCACAATCACAAAAGAGTTAATACACCACTTTCAATGAGGTCTGCAAGTCCAAGTCTCAATCACAAACCAGTATATGCATGATTTTAGAGACAAATCATAAGTACAAACAATGTATCCAAGTCCAAGAGCTTGACAACCCCAAGAAATAGATGGTAAATTTCATTCAATCACAGAAATAGCAAACAAACCACAACAGAAACTCATTCATGTTTCATTCAAAATATTGAAAGTAATCACCCAATAATCTCATTCAATCACATAAACAGCAAACAAACCACGACAGAAACTCATTAATGTTTCATTCAAAATATTGAAAGCAATCACCCAATAATCTCAATCAATAATAGAAACCCAAAAAAAAAAAAAGCAAAACCAATATTAGAACTCACCACAGTGAAGACCGAAGATGAAGGTGTTGTGGGTTTGTGGTGGAAGTCGACCACGAAGGTGGAGAGTCACGATTATGGCTTCGTTATGGAGGCCGACGACGGAGGTGGCGAGTCACACCTTGCCTAGGGTTCGATTCCGAATTTGGGGTTCAACCTTAAGGTTCAAATTAGCTCATAGTTTGAAGATATAACTAAGAGAAAATTGAATTAAGCGAGAGTCTACGGTGGAGGTGGATTTGTGAGGTTTGGCAGAAGGAAGAAGAAGAAGAGACTAGATAGAAGAGGAAGAAGAAGAGCAACGACTAAGAAGGAAAAAAAAAGAGTGACAGATGGGCAATAGAGTGTCAATAGGGAGTTTTTATAGGGGGTATTTATGATTGGATTTCAAAATGGGGATATTATTGAAAAAATTAGTTGCGCCGGGGGCAAAGCCGCCAATTTCCCTCTAAACTATGCTCCAAATATGGGGGATGAAGGCCCATTTAGAGCTTCTGTGGAATCTTTTGGGCCGTAAAAATTTCTAGCTCATAATGGTGAGCTCTATACCTGGAGCTCTATATTATAGGCTTTATAGTTTTTAGATAAAATTGTAGCAATGATCCTAGAACTGAGACCAAACCTTACTTTTCGTCTCTCATATTGTTAAATTGTTATGGTGATATTTTAATTATGCGTCCACTTTCAGAAATCGTCCTTTTCGTCATCTCAATCAACTTTTCCGTTAAAAATGATGACGTGGCATGGACAAGTCCTACTTGACTTGGACAAAAATGTCTTTTCAGATTTTAAAAAAAAAAATCTCATATATATCTCTCTCTCTCCCTTCACCTTCATCCTTCAGACCCATTCACAAAACACAAGATCAAGATCAAAACCACTTTTTATTTTTTATTTTTTATTTTTATTTTTAATTCAAAGCAATTTGATGAAATGGTTATCACCTTGAGCCAAGCGTGAAGAATGGACGCTGCATTTTCTGTGACTCGGTGGAGACTAGGAACGTTTAAGACATGCATGGCTTTGAGAGCCATTTGCCAAATTTGCAGACTTGCAAAATTGCAAGCAAGCTTTGGAATTCAAGAAATGAGGACGCTAAGAAAATTGGCACTTGCTCTAGGCACACAGAACCCATCCCCCCTTGCGATTTTCTTCCCTCTCTCTCTCTCCCGACCTCCATCCTTCTCCTGACCCCCCCCCCCCATCCTCTGACGATTTCTCACCCAAATTTCTTCTCCCCCCACCAATTTCTTCCTCTGCTTCTCTATTTTGATCAGATCTGGGGTGGAGGATCGGGCTGGGGTTCTGGGTTCGTGGGTGCTAGGGTTGTAGGCTAGGGTAGAGGGTGGCTATGGGATAGGTTTGAGGGTTGGAGCTTGTAGTTGGTAGTCATGAGGGAATGGGGGAAGAAGAAATCGTCAGGGGAGGGAGCGGATCCGCTGTCCCCAAATTGGTGTCCCCTCCATGTCCCCTCTCTAATTTGCTGACACATGTCAACTAACATAACGGGAAGTTAACTCCGTTAACTTCTTTATTTGACAATTTTAAAAATTAAAAAAATTAAAAACTGCCCAAATAACCCAGCAGCCAGCGAGCGTCCTTCCTTGTTAAACCCAGCGAGTGCTCTTCCTTGCTAAACCCAGCGAGCGTCGTCTTCCTTGGGGTTTTTCATGTGTTTGGCTATCTTTGAAGAATTTGTGATTTAAATGGTTAATTGGAGTTGAATCTACTGCTGTTATGATATAAAGATTTAGTTATTTGGAGTTTAACGATATTCACGAGGTGATGGTTTTGCTCTGTCGCCAACAACCTTCAAGAGGCAGAGGAGAGGACCCATCACCTTTGATGGTTTTGCTCATGCTCTTCCACAGCTTCCCATACCAACAAGCTTTGATGCCGTCAAAAGCACCAGTTTAGTGACTCTGTATCTTCTTCCATACCCTCCTCCTCCTCCATCATCAGTTTCTGTTGTGACCAACCAAGCAATGGTGCCAGTTGAGTTTGAGTTTGAGTTAATTAAACCTTGTGAAGGAGAAGAGAAGCTGATGGATTTGAACACTGCGGCTGCAATTCTAGAAGAAAAAGATCTGCTCCAGCAACTACAAGGAAGTGCCCCTACCCCTACACCAATCAATGTCATAGGGTCTGAAGAAGTGTTGAATGCACAATGTATTTGACAAAATGTTGCAGCGAGATGTATGCATTTTGCCAGTTTATTGACTTACTGAAGATAAATCTTTTTTCCCCTCATGAGGGAAAAAATGAAATATAGTATTGTTCAATACTTGTCCTACCACTTAACAACAAGCAATATTCAGTTATAATTGATTCCACATAGTCGCTGGTTTTGTTCCAATAATATATGACATCAAATGCCCATTAAAATTGTCATACATATGAAGTCTTTAACAATACAAAAGGTAAATACATGCTTGTTCCAAATGTCATAACCAAATATTCTTAAATGAAACTTTGAGTCCAAAAGAAGGAAAAATCCTTCAACATCTTGGACGTCCATATCATGTGTCTTGGCACTGCATGTCAATTCAGAGCTCAGCAAGTCTAGTCCTTCAAAGCTCAGTAAGCTTAATTCTTCTTCTTGTGGTAATTCTGCCTGCATATATGTGTATACAATGAAATAAGTTAGTACTCATTCACGAGAAAACAAAAGGTAGTAACCAATTACAAGGAATTACCTGCAATAAATTCATCATGCTAGTTGGACCTTGTTGATAGTTGCTCAAAGTATTGTGGGTTCTTATGTAGTATTGCTAGTATACAAAGAAGCACACATGAAGAATACATATAAGTTAAGTCAGTAACATATTTAACATTACTTGTGAAATGCCATAGATAGACACCAAAAAAAAGATAAATTTAACTTAAACATTACCTGTGAAATATCCATTGTTGCTTGAGATTGGGTTGGCATGTGAATAGTCTCATTGTGAGAATCAGGTTCCTAACATCATTTCAAAACCATAAATTTTAAAATAAGTTAAAATAAAACAAATATTAACAATCATAACTTTTAAATAATAAAAAATATATATTAAAATACCTGTTCCAATAGAGCACATTCTTCTTTATTTCGAGGCTTTTTCTTCTTTGTGAGCTTTTCCAAAGCATTCTTTGGCCTTTTAGAATTGCCAACAACTTTGGTCTTAGTTTTGATTCCTCTAACTTTAATGATATCATCGTCAATACAAATATACTCATTAAGCTTAGATGCACTGGTCTTAGCCTTAATATTTTTGGTCCATCTCTTCAAGATGTATTGAGCTGGAATACTTTTAATATTTCTTGTAGAGAGGACTTTTAAGGCATGAGCACACAAGATTCCTGCAAACTCATACTTCTTACAACTACATAAAACCGTATTATCTATTGAGTCAAATGTGACTGTGTGGTGCCAATACTTCTTATGAGGGATAACTTCATATTTGCCGATGCTTCCAATCTCACCATTGAATTTCAAGACACAATCATGAGCTTTACACAACTCATCTTGAAACAACTTAAACACTTCTGGTGTATATATATTTGATGCGTGCTTTAATATTTCCACTGGAAATGACAATGCAGGTGAACTTTGACTTGCTCTAAATTCAGCTTTCAACTCTTGATAACGACGATCTTCAACTAACCTCTGAAAATGTTGAAAAAATCGTAGCAAATCATATTTGTAACTATCATACTTCTTTAAAGCACTATTCATGCTTTCACTGCGTTGGGTAGTAGTAATATCAGCACAAAAAGTTTGTCACCCATAAACTAATGCTCATTGCTCCTTTATATTAAACAATCGCCTCAACCAATCATTATCCTTGAGATTATATTTTTCAAGCATGTTATTCCAAGTGTTTATAAAATCATCTTCATCTTCATAATCATATATGCATCTACCAAAGTCTTTGGTAAAAATTTTGAACTTCTCAAAAGCATTGCTAAGATGCTTGGCTGCATTTTGGTATATGTGCAAAATGCACAAACCGTGACATGTTTCTGGCCATTCTGAAAGCAACGCTTTAGCCATTGCTGCATCTTGGTCTGTCAGAATACTTATTGGTTTTTTTCCAGACATAGCCTTGACAAAAGTATCAAATAACCAAATAAATGTGTCAGCTGTTTCAGCATACAATAATGCAGCACCGAATACAACAGTTTGCCTATGATTGTTGACACCAACAAACATTACAAAAGGTCTTCCGTCTTTATTTTTTCTATAGGTCGTATCAAAGCATACCACATCACCAAAATAATCATAATCCACCATCATCCTTGCATCAGGCCAAAAGATATTAGTAATCATATCATCTTCATCCACTTGTATAGCATAAAAGAAATTGGGATCACTCAATTGCATTTGTTGTAAATATTCTAACAGGCCCTGATCGGTGCATAATTACATATCTTTTTATACCCTTCTAACTTATGATTTGGTTATGTTTTTGAGTTAAACTTGTGCTTTTAATAAAGTTTGTGTATGTTTCAGTGTAATAAGGTTGAGACTCATTACATGCATTTTGAAGACAAATTAGCTCAAAACAGTGTCTGCAGATCATTCAATTTCACGGATTAACCTGTACTTGCTCAAGAAGAACCAGATAATAAGCCATACATCATTGGAAATATACGGAAGTCTAGTTTCCGTAGCATTTTACGGTTCATGATTCTGAGTCTTCTAGAGGAAGTTATACATGATTTAGTAGATCAAGGTCAAAATTCGGCAGCATCTGCATTACTGGGCCACAAATGACATTTGAAGGTCTTCCCGATTTGTCCTTGAGTTGGGCTGCATATGCTTGGAAACATAAGACAAAGGGCTTGAAGATCCATATTTTTCCAGATTTATTCGGAGTGAATAACAAGCCCAAAACCTGCCCACAAGCTGACTGCAATGCAATGTCATGCATGATGAAGTATTGTTGATAGTGGGAAGGTTAGGTGAAGCATATTCAATTCTTATAATTGAAGTGGAGTTTTCCAGCAGCCAATTGCAGACAAAGAAGATGAAGTGGGAGCTCTCCCACTAAGTTTAAAGACATAAAAATTATTTTAAAATGTAATGGTGTGTTAGGTGAAGTTGGTGAAGTGAGTGTGGTAGGTAGAATCAATACTTAATTCAGATTTTCAACTTCGCTTAGGCCTATAAATAGTGAGGTTTCCCAAGCTTGTAAACACACCCCAAGGGGGGGAGCTCTCAAACATTTCTCTAAAGCTCCCTTCCCTTCTCTCCCTCAAATATCTTAGTTTTCCTTTCTAGTTCTCAATTCTCGTTTTCCTTTTGCTTCTTAGTTGTAATTTATTTTTTGTAATGTAAATTCTTTTCTTTAGTATTCAAGTTTGAGTAGTTTCCAAGTTTCAATTATGATTTTTGTTCTTATTCATTATGCTTATAAGTTAATATGCTAGTTTGAATGATTGATCACCATAAGTCAACTATGAATAGGAAGAGTATGTATGGACATTCGACAACAAGGATTAGATACATGCTTGGTTGTTTAAAATGTTCTTCTATATGCTTAATGGGTTCCTAATGCTTAATTTAGGTTAGACAACAAATGATCAAGTTAGGGAATTAGGAACACAAGGTTAGGACCAGACACCATGGCTTAATCATACTTTAGCTAGAATCAATCCGTTAATCTAAATTGAACTTGGGAACTTATTCGCTTGAGTTAATTTCTTTTCTTTCTTTCTTGTTTGATTTATTTTCTTTCTTTTTTTCATTTATATTTTGTACAGGGAATTGAATTAAATCAATCTATCATCAATCCTCGTGGGATCGACCTCGCACTTACATATGCTAAACTACCAACGGCTCGTGCACTTGCGAGTATCACAAGTTGAGGATGCAGCTGAATCTATTTTGGTGCAGCTGAATCAACGCAACAAGTTTTTGGCGCTCCTACCCTCATTTCTCTTGTACGCTTTGAACGTAAATAATTTTTATAATCTACAGGAATGAATCCAAGATTCTGACGTCCACCGGCTTGTCTACTTAGAAGTTCTAGAGTTGCTTTTGGAACAATTCCCGAACTATCGGCCATATCAGCTTCAACTATTTGTGCAAGAGACATGTTCCTATGTGACCTAAAAAAATGGGTCTTACAAGGAGTAGAAGTAACATGCGTATGCTCAGGCACAAACTCAGTAACACAATACTTATCATTTAGCCGACAACTAATTTTCATCCTTGCTAGACATCCAAATCTTGTCTCAGCACGATGAGATTTCACACAGCCATCACACTTATTCTTTTCATGCTTACCTTCAGCAGAGCAAGCAAAAAGTCTGTGTCTCAACTTCCCACATTTCTCTTTATGAAATTTACTTCGTCTAATACTAAAACCAACACCATATGCATATGCATTGTAAAATTTAAAGGCTTCTTCTTCTGTCTCAAACTCCATGCCTATTAGAGGAACTAGTTTTTTCTGCATGTTAGAATGAATCAACTCTATGTTTTCGTTACCTTGTGTAGTTTCTGAAAACTTTTCTTCATTACTTTCACTGCCTGCAAAAGCATTGAAGTCCACACCTGTTTCAAAAATTAGCTTCAGACTTGCTTGAGTTCCATCATCATCTTTGTAATTATTTTCCCCGTTCATGTCCTTGAGAAAATTGGCAACACGTTATGAATCTATATATAAAACAATAATCATAAAATAATAATTAATTTAATCGAGACATAGATTGATTATTATATATGGCTGGGTTTGATTCCTATGAATATATGGCTGGGATTGTTCAAAAGATTGATTACTATGAATATGAAATCAAACATATCATGAAGATAAAACCTAACAAAGAAAATTGAATAAATAATACTTTGATTTAGTGTATATTATATAAGTTTCCAATACACAGGGCTTTGCTCACCTCCATCGAAGGGGCTTCAACAAAAGGTATAATCGATTGGTTTAATGGTGCTGCAATTTCCAAACAGAGATTAGGAGGGAGGAGAATTGGGTTTTGCAAGCGTTTGAGAGTTGATGATGGAGAAGATGCTGAGATTATGAGGGAGGAGAGTGGGTATGGTTGGTTTTTGCAAGGAAGACGACGCTCGCTGGCTGCAATTGGAGAAAAGGAGAAGACTCTCGCGGAGAAGACGATGCTCGCTGGGTTTAGCAAGGAAGAAGACGTTCGCTGGGTTTTGCAAGGAAGACACGTGTCAGCTAATTAGAGAGGGGACATGGAGGGGACACCAATTTGGGGACAGCGGATTCGCTCCCGTCAGGGGAAGTGAGAGAGAGAGAGAGAGAGAGAGAGAGAGAGAGAGAGAGAGAGAGAGAGAGAGAGAGAGAGAGAGAGAGAGAGAGAGAGAGAGAGAGAGAATTTTTTTTTTATGAATTTCCCAATTTGCCCTTAATTTTGACAGAAAATTTAACTAAGTTGACGGAAAGATCAATGATGCAACACGAGAGCTAATTGAAACACCACCGTAACAATTTAGCGACATGTGGGACTAAAAATAAAGTTACGTCTTAGTCCAGGGACCATTGCTACAATTTTGCGTATTTTTTATGATATAATTTAGTTTACGTGCTAAATTTTTTTGTTATGTACTTATTTTGTGCGAATGTATGTTTGTGTTATATTAGTTTTTTTAAGGAACATTTCAACTAAAAAATATAAAAATTTGGACAATATTCTGAAAATAAAAATTTATTTCATATTGAGATGAAACATACGGTTTTGATCGAATGTCAGATAATAATGGATGTAGATGGATGCAACTCCTCATCTTTATGACTTTCATAAGTCCATATTTTACATATATTTTATGCCTCATTTACTTATTTATTTATTGATTTCCTTGGATTAAATTGTTGGGTTTAATGTATTTTGTGAGAATTTTGTAGTTGATCCCTAATTAGATGAATTGGACGAAAGATGTCAAATTGGACTCAAACCTTATTGGGATGTGTGGCAAGAATTAATTGGAGACAAAGAAGATGTATCTTAGAAGCCAAGCAACTAGTCAAAGCTTAAAGGAGGAAGTTTGGTCAAATCCTTGTGGAATTTGGAGAAGAAATCAAAGAGATACTGGAAAACCAATTTTTGGTAGTATTTGATTGTAACTAGGGTTAGAGATTTGTATAATATAAATAGCATAGTGCCGGCCTCATAGAGAGTATCCATACTTTTCACTACCCAAAAATACCCAATTTTTGGGAAGAGAAGTCATGATGCATCCAACCATCTTAGAGCTTTTTGAGAGTTTTCCAGTTCATCCTCATGTCTACCATCAACCACTCTATGATTCTCGATAAGTTTATCATGTTCTAACTTCTTTTTGCTAGGGCTACAATGTACCCTAGCCATGAATACCTTATTTTTTAGTTTATGTTAATTTGATATTATTTTCCATGTCGAGTATCTTTTACAGTTCTTATTGCTTTGAGTGCTTGATCACCACTTAATTGATTTGATGCTTGAGTTGACAATAGGAATATCCAACTTAGGATTTTGCTTCTAATAATTGATACCATAGGTTACTTGAGTGAACAAGAAGGTTATTCGAGGCTTGTGTGGTTCTCATGAATTTCCATAGAACTTAATGGGTTTCTATTTCTTAGTTCTTCATCTAGGCATAGAGTGGGACGTTTGTAGGAATACTTTTGGTATAGACAAGCATGTCATATTGAATAATTAAGGGAAATTTTCCATTAACATGGATAATAATTAGGATTAACTAGCTACAGGATAGGGTAGAATTGGCTATGGTGAAATCGGAACCCTAGTGCTCATACCATCAGTGTTTTGCCGAATTTTATTATTGTTTATATTATTTAATTTTTGTTAATTGCTTACATAATTCAAATCAAAGCCTCACCATTCGAACATCCAGATAAAGTTTAGGATTAATCATAATCAGTACTCAGTTAGTTAGTCTTAGTCTCTACAGAAAGATACTTACCTCTACACTATTTTGCTACGATTTTGTGTGAGCTGTTTAATTGAATAATGGAATAATGGAACAAATGGTCCATTTTGACGACTATTTTAAGTAGCAACCTGACCTGTTGGAAAGCTTGGTTTCTCACCCCAAGTGAAGATGTGATAGATGTCTTATGTATGCTTGCATATAGTATGCCTATCGATATAAATGACAATTACTTGTAGATAGCGGAAACTATGTCCTTCAAGGCATGCAAGAGATTTTGTCATCCAATAAACAAAACATATGGGCGTGAGTACATCTAGAAACCAAAGAGAGCTGACATGTACACAATTCTTAAAAAAGCATACGTGAGTAAGTTTTAATTTCGAGGACGAAATTTCTTTAAGGGGGATAGATTGTGAGAATCCTTATTCTTAAAAAAAATGTTAATATCTTATTACTATGGTTATAATTATTATATATATAGTTTTACGTAATAAATATTTATCTGATTCTACTACATATATCCTTTTCTATTATATATATATGTGTATTACTTATATATATATATATATATATATATACTTTACTTGGGTAAAAAGTACATAAACTGCCAATGGTAGCCAACCTATCCTTTATACATATAAGTTATATTGTATTTGAATTAAGTAGCAAGTAAAGTTGAAGTGGCCTTTTACTACTAGCTGGCATCAGTTTAGCATAGGGTGGCAAGATTAGTTTTCATTTTATTGACACCTGCATCCACATGCAAACATTAAAACATTAAATAGAGTAGATATTCCTTGGAGACTAAGTAGGCAAGGAAACTTATCAATAGTTGTTGCCAAATCTCAGCACTAGTAAGAACCGACATTCTCTAAGTATAAATAGGCTCCTCTATTGTTGAAAAAATTAGATAACAACCTTGTGTAATATTAGAGGTTGCACATAGGGAGGGAGAGAAAAAGAAAGAGAGAGTGGTGATAATATTCTTGGAGGAGTTAGAGGTCGGAGCTTGTTCTTTCTTAACTTAGAGCAAAGGCTTTGGTATCAAGGTAGGGGTTTCATGGGGGGCCTTTTACAAAGATTGATCTAATTAAATTTCGTGAGCTCTATATTATGTGTGATATTACTGTTTGATTTACATTCCTTGTATTGGATATTTACGTACTCTTAACTGTTTGAACAATGTGGGCATGATTATATGTACATTGGTGATATTTAAATGATTACATTGTTTTTATGAGATATGTGAACAGAAGAACTATATAATGTCATGGAAATTATTTGGAGTTCTTGGGTTGAGAAAATAATGGTGGAAAAAAGAGGGTAATGGGAATGGTCTTTTGTGTAGTTAAGTCTAACTCTTGGCAGGTACCAGGTCTCAGGGATCCCATAATGCACTTGGTTTTTATTGGATGATTTGGGATTGGAGAAAGGGAGTTAGACAAGATGACTAACAAAAGGGGAATTGTGGGATGATTGAAATGGGTGTTAGTTCATATAAATGAGCATTCGGGACCAAGTGGTATAAGCATGGTATGGGGCGTGCAGGTCTGCTTGTCTAGTTATATGAATTAACGGGATTAGATGAAGAGCATTCATGCATTGTTACTAATAATGTGATATTTGGCTACTTGATTATTTGTCACTTAATTTAATTATATCACTTTACTGTGAAAAGGTTTATGTCCCTACTAAGCTGTGGTTTCGCTCACCCCCTAATAGATTTTGCAGGTACCGAACCTGAAATCTAGAGCTTATGATGATTTTGGCATGTCTATAGAATGTATTATAGCTTGTGGTTGAATAATGAACTACTCTTTTAGTGAACTCTCGAGTAGTTCTAACTTGTAAAATAATGTAAAATTTCTATGGTTTCAGATGTTGTCGTTTCCACATTTCCACTGAATATTCTATGTGAAATATTTATTTTATTTATTTAAATGTTTTCTTCACATTTTAGTTATAGTTTTTATTAAATTCTATAATTAAGGTGTGAATCATGTTTTAACCAAAGTTTTTGTAAATCCGAGGGTTGGGATGTGACAAGGTCTAGGATGCATTCAGCATCAAATTAGTTCTCAATCAAGTTGAACCTATACACAAGGATTGTTGGCTTGGCTATATATGATGATTATTTCAATCATTCATAGATCAAGTCATGATCTTCTCCAAGGAGGAAATCAAAAGCAACAAGACTTGTGTTGGAATTTTTAAAAGCTTTTAAAATTTTTACCATTATAAGTTTTACATTTTGTTTTAATTATTTGGCTGTTTTATTTTATTTATTGTGGGGATTATAAATATTTATTTTCAGGTTTTATTTCTATATTAAATGACTTAATTTTCTAGTTTAATGTGGTGAATGTTACATGATTTTGGATGCCTATAAAATGCCACTCCTCCTTCACATTTGAGTGGGAAGACCGAAAAACAAAATCTAATTATCTCTTCTCCGATCTTTATATATATTCTCTACTTTTTATTAGTATTTTTGGGCAATGGTTATGTGACTTGGGAGACATATTCGACTGTTAACGTGCTCATAGCAGACCTTGAGCTTGTGTATTGGGAGTCATATCTTGGAGTCTTGTAGACTCTTAGTACCTGCACGTAGGTAGGCTACAAAGTCTTAAGGACAACGTCTTTGACATGCTTCACCATACCAGGCTTGCTTTCATAATCTTAATTTATTTTACTTTTATTTACCTATTATTTGTTTATTTAGTTTTACTTTCCTTTAAAATACTTTCCAATTTATTTATATATTATTTATATTATAAAGGTTTTTACTTTTGGTTTTTATAGAGAGAGAAAATTTATAATTTTTATAATAATCTAAAGCCTTACATCAAAACTTATGATATTAGTACGAAAATAAAACAATTTTAATATACAAAGGCTTTAGACTGTTATAAAGGATTTTGCGTCTGACTTATACGGAAAGATGAAAACTGTTAATGGCCTATACCGTCACTATGAGCCGAACCAATCAGAGAGTGCCACATCATCATATGAAGGCACGCCTGCCTACCCATTGACCCAATCAAGCGGGACCGGGGATGCTAGGGAGCCCTCAATTGGTGGTCGGCGAGATCAAGGGCAAAGCCGAGCTCGAGGGCCATGATCACCGACCCGACCACATTCGCATCACATATCCAAAACCGCATTAATGAGGCATGGGTGCAGTCAGACCTCCTATCAAGTCAATCATCCCACTGACTTGATCGATGACCGGGTAAGGGGAAAGGATCAGGTAATGCACCTCCCATCCCATACCGCCTGTCACTTCGCCCTTACCCCGATCAGAAAGCATGGTGATTTGAGACAAGGTGTTTAATGCGACCTGCGTTAGAGGTAAGGGGAGGAAAATATCTCTTCAAGTCTTTCTTCCCGTATAAATACCACCCATCTGTCACTGGGCAAAGGTAATAAACACTTCGAACCCATGAACCCTCAATCCATCATTCATCCAAAAAGATAGTATTTAACTTAACCATCGGAGGGGGCTCAACTGGGATCAACCCCAGTTCACTCCTGGTCTGATATTGTTCCTAGTGCCCAGGTACCCTACAGTGTGGACCAAGCACAGACCCAGCCCTCAACCGGGTGAGTCTTAATACCTCCGAGGTGGATACACGGTTTACATTTGGCGCTGTATGTGGGAACCAGATGTTTTCCAACCAGGGAGGCAAGAGCATGGAGGTCTACGTTGATGACATGCTGGTCAAAAGCGTCCGAGCCGACCAGCACGTCGCCAACCTTACTGAAACCTTTGCCATCTTACGTAGCTATGACATGAAATTGAACCCTGCCAAGTGTGTATTTGGGGTCGGCTCGGGAAAATTCCTAGGATTTCTAGTTAGCCATAGGGGTATTGAGGCTAACCCAGACTAAATCCAGGCCCTTGTAAGGATGACCCAGCCCAGGACTCGAAAAGAAGTCCAAAGTCTAATCGGCCGAGTGGCAGCACTAAATCGGTTCATCTCCAAAGCTACGGACCGATGCCTTCCTTTCTTCAAATCACTCAAAGGAAACAAAAATATGGTAGATTGGACACTCGAATGTGCCTTGGCATTCGAACAATTAAAAGCGCATATGGGGCAAGCCCCCATATTATCCAAACCCGAGGTTTGGGATGTACTATGGTTGTATCTATTTGTCTCCACCTTGGCGATCAGCTCGGTGCTTACCAGGGACCAAGAGCATGTACAGCACCCTGTCTATTATGTCAGCAAGGCACTTCTGGAAACAGAGACCTAATACCCAACAATCGAGAAGCTAGCCTTAGCCCTAATCACCTTGGCCCAAAAGTTGCGCCCCTCCTTCCAAGCCCCACCCATCCTAGTTCTAACCAACCAGCCCCTAAGCCTGGTCCTGAGAAAACCAGAGACCTCGGGCCGCTTAATCAAATGATCGGTCGAACTTGGCGAATTTGACATCACTTACCAACCACGAACGGCCATGGAGGAACAAGCCGTTGCCGACTTCATCGCAGAGTTCACACCATCACCATGTGATGACATACCAACGGCTATGGAACTAGTCCCAACTCCGGCATCGGCAACATTGGATCACACCCCAACTACCTACCTGACCGGGCCACAATGGACCTTATACGTCGATGATGCGTCCAACTTGAGGGGGTGCGGCACAGGTCTGGTGCTGATATCCCCAAGCGGGATCACGGTGGAGTATGCTCTACGATTCCGCTTCCAGGCATCAAACAACGAAGCCGAATATGAGGCGCTCCTTGCAGGCCTACGCTTGGCAAAGGAATTAGGAGCCGAATGGATCAACATCAAAATCAACTCCCAACTGGTGGTTTACCAGGTCACCTACGAGTATCAGGCTCAGGGACAGCACATGATTGCCTATGTCCAGAAGGTTAAGAGCCTCATTTCTTCCTTCCAAACACACTCCATCACCCAAATTCCTCGCACTCAGAATACCTGACTGATTCTCTGGCTTGTCTCGCTTCGACTATCGACACCGAGCTCACCCGAAACATCTCCATTGAGTACCTAGCTGAGAAAAGCATAGACCTGATGGACTACACTAGCTTAGCAATAGACGAGGCAGGCACTACCCTAGGACAGAATTCAAGCTCAGCAAATCCGCACTACCATTTTTATTGTTAATGTCCATAGAAAATTAAAAGGCATTTTAATGAACCCATTAATTTACTCACATATGGTTTTAAGGATTTAAGAAAGAAATCAATCCATTAACCACATAATTTATTTGGACCACCCATAAAATATTTTTGGCTTTGAGAGTCAATGGGTAATTTGTTTTGTCAACCCATCAATTTGTTTCCGGGCCTTAACATTTATATTAGTTGGCCCATAAAAAAAGAGTTCATGTCAGAAAAGCTTTGAGAGCCAGTTGAATTTGAAACCGATATCTATTTGGAGTAGTAGAGATTAATCCAAACCGAGTCACTCCCATCTGAAGTAGTTCAAATCAATTCAAACTGGACCGAATTATATATATCTCTTCAACTACCCATCTGTCACAATCAATACGGAGCCTTGGGTCTGAGATGCAAAAACCAAGGCAAAACTTCTCCTTTGCTCATGTCTGTCAAAGCAGACCATGTAGTCCACTAAACATGAATTGAAAGTCATCCCAGGCATCATTCACTTTGCTTTGGCAGGTTTCTTTTATTAATTTTTTTGTTTTATTCCCCTCTCTTTGCTTTTCATTTCTTTTCTTCTTATTTGCTTTTCGTCACTTTTCTCTTTCAACTTCAGGGACTTCTTCAACTTTTAGGCTTCTTTGTCCTTTGGCTTATGCTGCTTTTGAATTCTTCAGCAACAGCAACACAGGATGCTTCTTGGTGAGCCATTTTTCTTTTACTTTTTGCCCGAAACACTAATTTGGGGTCTGGCCTTTGGTGTTGAGAGAAAAGAAAAATCAGCTCTTTTTTAGAATCTTGCTTGTGATTTTGTTTTCATCATTTCCTTGAAAACTCGATTGCATTTTTTTTTTGGGTTCAAAGACAATTTTGAATTCTCTGCTTCCTTCTGGTCTCTTTGTAACAATGGTCTGATGCTTCGATGCATTTTTTCTTCAATTGACTGCAGACTGAGATCTTTTGGGAAGGGTTGCCAGTAACAGAGTGAGAACCCTTTATGTTCTCTGCAAATTGCTGTAGAGGAATGTTATCTTAGTGACCTTCGTGGGTGTGAATCATCAACTTCTGTAAGCTTTCTGGCAATCATTAATTTCTGCATATCTTTTAATATCTTCTTTTATATTTTCTTCTGTTTATGCCAATCTGTGAGCCTAAAACAGAGTTATTAATTTTCTCCATTTGCAGCACGTTTTGCCACATGTTCTTTATCCAATCTGCAGATTTGGAAAACAAAGCGTCTGGACTGTTGATGTTTTCTGTTTTTGGTACTCAAGAACACTCGCAAGGTCTTCTCTGAGTACCACAATGTGCCTATGGACACTCACAAGGTGTTTACAGCACTTGTACAGTGGGGCTCTTGCCGAAGCCCATCTGTAATTCACGACATAATTAATATTAATATTTTGCCCTGATCAAATTCCCGGTGAGCAGGGACATTCTGGGCAGCGATGAATAGCTTCATGGTGGCCTACATCACAAACATAAGGTGAGTAATCACAAAACCATGCACCACGACTACAAAAGGAAGGAAGAGCCATAGGTACCTTCAATCTGGTCCTCCAGAGCAGACAGGGTCATGCCACTATACCCCATCTCCTCGATAAAGAGTCCTTCCACCACGTCCACCTTCAGCACCCACCTAACCGCCTTCTGGTACGAGTTGATCACCAACTCCGTCTTTCCTCGGCTCCTCTTCTGCATGCCTGTTCCTCGTCTCCCGGGGTAGCTGCTCCTTTGCTCTCCTCTTCTACGCCCCCTGAGGAAGGGCTATGGCCGCACTAGTTGCCTAACTCCGAGCCACCGACATGTGTGGGGAGGCTCCTGCTCGAGCAAGCTGAGGGCACTGGCTGACCCACCAAGATGACTCTTCTTGGCCATCTTCAGTAGCCGAGCCTACATGGTCGGGTCGTTCCAGCTCGACCTCATCACTGGGCACTCACCACCAGAACATGATAACTCACCAGCTGGGCTGAGTAGACCTTCCCCCGGAGAAGTATATCTGCATACCTCTCGGAACTCGGTAATGCAAGCACCTACTCAACTTGCTCCTGCTGTACAGCGGACAGCTCGGGTCCCTCCAACTCAACTATAAGCAAGACATAAAAGTCAGAATATACTAAAGGTACTTATGCACTCAAAATACAACACGGTCTAAAGATCGGCAGGCAGTCTATGGCGTTATCAGAAAATCCTGCACGCCGACCCGACTTGGCATTCTTAATCGCCTCTGTACTCTTGGCTGCCTCAGCTTGACCACTTCAGCGAACTCCTATGCACACGAAGCATAAAACTAGTGTGGCTTCCATGTCTTTTAGGAGGACGGGTTACTCTCGATCACCTTCCCCACAGCACTATGCAAATAACAGAAACCGACCTGATGTGGACTCCGCTTCAGCAGAAAGCAGTGTAGCATCTGGTTGATGGTCGACTCAGACTTATGCACCCTCTGCCACAATGCCTGGACACTCACCATGGTTTTATACACGTTGGGGTTCATCTGGTGTGGCACGACACAGAGCCGACCCATCCATTCTTGTAAAAAGGGCGAAAGGGGCAGCTGAACCCCCTGCTTCAACATATCGGCACACATAGTCACCCATCCAAGAGGACGCTTGCTCGGCCGCTCATCTCCTGTCGGTGCTCTAAGACTAACACTAGTCGGTATGTCATACTCCTCCCTCAGTTTTTCCAGCTTCTGCTGTGTCATCATGCTCTGGTGTTCGTCAGCTGACCACCCTTCCCTTATTGCATCCACATTGCCTTCTCCACCCGACCCAGCCTTAGCACCTGCTACACACCTGTCCCCACCTCGCCTACTATCGTCACTACTCTGGTCGGTACTTTCCACTTCCTCACTCTCTACCCCTCCTTTGATCCCGCGATAATCAAAATCTCCATCGAGACCGATAGGCATACCTTTGCCCATCCGTTCGGCGGCCTTACACATCTCCTCTACCACCTCTGCCTCCCTTTCATTGCCCCTAAAAGCAGACCCGCTGCTCCATGTATCCTGTGAATCGGACATATTGGATTGGCTCGACATGTTTTACACTGCTCCCCAATGGTATACTTCAAACACAATAAAGGAAAGAAGGGGCAAGATCCATAAATCAAAACGTACCAAAACAAACACACACGCTGAAAGCCCAGAAAGCACGATAGTGCTGGCCACTTGACAACTAACTCTACAAAATTGAAAAAACAGAAGGAAGAGAAAGGAAAGAATAAGAAAGGAAGCGAACTTACCAAATACAACTGGCCCAAACGGAAGAAAAACTCATCCCAAGTGTTCGACTACTCCGGGATCTCTTGAACGGGATCAATGGCGCACATAAACTGCAAAAAGAGCTGCTCCGACGTTTTTATACCAGGACGACCACATCATCCCCACCGTCCACACGTTGGGGACCGCTTAGATGATCACATGTGGCCGCACCACAGCGCCCATCAGCTGAAACAACGGGCCAAGCCCCGATGTGACCCTAGGCACGCTTACTGTCAGACGCCATTTAAAGCAGCCCTACTCGGCCAATCAGCAGCGACCATGTCACACCCACTTGGGTGTCTTCCAAATTTGAAACTGCCACCACAAACATTAAACCAAGGAGCCCTGATCGCCTGCGGAGTTGGGGGCTACCCTACTCGACCCTTACTGTGTGGTCTGGCTCGATAGGACAGAAGTCTCGGCTCACTAAGAGGACCGACTCCTGAAGTTGAGAGTTGAGGGGCTACTGTTAATGGCCTATACCGTCACTATGAGTCGAACCAATCAAAGAGCGCCATATCATCATATGAAGGCAGGCCTGGGCAAAGGTAATAAACACTTCGAACCCTATAAATACCACCCATCTGTCACTGGGCAAAGGTAATAAACACTTCGAACCCATGAACCCTACATCCATCATTCCTCCAAAAAGATAGTATCTGACTTAACCATCGGAGGGGGCTCAACTAGGATCAACCCCAGTTCGCTCCTGGTTTGATATTGTTCCTAGTGCGCAGGTATACTATAGTGTGGACCAAGCACAGACCCAGCCCTCAACCGGGTGAGTCTCAATAACTCCGAGGTGGATACACAATTTACAAAAACTATAATTTTTATAACAACTTGTTCCTTCCAATATATGACATGCATACAGGGGATAGAGGAAGAGCTAATCGATGACAACCATGACGATGATATGTAGAATGCCCTCGATGGCGACGACACTGTACACACACTTGGTGGGATTCAACATCATGTTGTACTTCTTTAGAACAATGAACATTTTTGTCATCCGACCAACGTTTTGGTCACTCCACTTGCTCTTCCCCAACATATTGTCAACACTAACCTTTCATAAAATTGCAAATGAGCTCAGTTGAACCTCCAATAATTGAACTCTACCAATTCAATTGAAATGCAATCAGTTAAACTATTCAATTCAAATAAAAAGAAATTGAAAATGAGAGAGTATAAAAAGCTCCAATGTGTTCTCATTAATGGTGAACTTGTAAAGTATGTTTCGTGTTAATGTTGTTCAAGCTATACACTAGACTTGTGAGAAACTGAAATTGAGAAAGTGATAGTAAGTAAAACTTAGAGTCTAAAATTAAAAAAAATTAAAATTAAAAAAGAAAAAGTAAAAAGCTTTGCATGCTAATTCAAATTTAAACCTCTAGCGAAAATCACCAATTGATAACATAAGGTCATAATGTTCAAGCTCCTTCGATTTAACTCCACTGATTTAATACAAATGCATGAAATGTAAATTCAGAGAAAGTAAGTGTTCATCCCAAGAGGAGAAATAGGGCTTGGCACACTATGAGTCAAGATGAGAGGGTCAGGATAGTGAGGGGGACATAATGTTGCGTCGATTCAGCTGCACTAAAATAGATTCAGCTGCATCCTCAACTTGTGATACTCGCAAGTGCACGAGCCGTTGGTAGTTTAGCATATGTAAGTGCGAGGTCGATCCCACGAGGATTGATGATAGATTGATTTAATTCGATTCCCTGTAAAAAAAGCAAAAATGAAAAAGAAAGGAGAAAATAAATCAAACAAGAAAGAAAGAAAAGAAATTAACTCAAGCGAATAAGTTTCCAAGTTCAATTTAGATTAACGGATTGATTCTAGCTAAAGTATGATTAAGCCATGGTGTCTGGTCCTAACCTTGTGTTTCTAATTCCCTAACTTGATCATTTGTTGTCTAACCTAAATTAAGCATTAGGAACCCATTAAGCATAGAAGAACATTTTAAACAACCAAGCGTGTATCTAATCCCTGTTGTCGAATGTCCATACATACTCTTCCTATTCATAGTTCAATTCGAACTAAAGCATGGTGTCTACTCTTAATTCAAATCAAGATAGCTAACATGCAAGCCTTAATGGTGATCAATCATTCAAACTAGCATATTAACTTATAAGCATAATGAATAAGAACAAAAACCATAATTGAAACTTGGAAACTACTCAAACTTGAATTGCTAAAGAAAAGAATTTACATTACAATGGAAAATTAAGAAGAACTTAGAAAAACTCAAAGAAACATTAGCAAAAGAATTTTATTACAACAATTGAGAACTAGAAAGGAAAACTAAGAGAATTTGAGGGAGAGAAGGGAGGGGAGCTCTAGAGAAATGTTTGAGAGCTCCCCCCCTTGGGGTGTGTTTACAAGCTTGGGAAACCTCACTATTTATAGGCCTAAGGAAGTTGAAAATCTAAATTAAATATTGCTTTCCACTCACTTCATCAACTTCACCTCACTATTTATAAGACTTGAATATGCTTCACCTAACCTTCCCACAAGATAGTGCACTTCACCAACAATTCCCACTAGATAGTGCATTTCATCATGCATATGTCATGCATGACAATGCATTGCACTCTTCTTTTGGGTTCGTTTTGGGCTTGTTAATACATTCATAAAATTCTGGAAAAATATGGATCTTCAAGCGCTTTGTCTTATCTTTCCAAGCATATGCAGCCCAACTCAAGGAAAAATCGGAAAGACCTTCAAATGTCATTTATGGCCCAGTAACGCAGATGCTGCCGAATTTTGACCTTGATCTACTAAATCATGTATAACTTCCTCTAGAAGACTCCGAATCATGAACCGTAAAATGCTACGGAAACTAGACTTCCGTATCTTTCCAATGATATATGGATCATTATCTGGTTCTTCTTGAGCAAGTACAGGTTAATCCGTGAAATTGAATGATCTGCAGACACTGTTTTGAGCTAAATTGTCTTCAAAATGCATGTAATGAGTCTCAACCTTATTACACTGAAACATACACAAACTTTATTAAAAGCACAAGTTTAACT
This sequence comes from Prunus salicina, assembly GCA_020226455.1. Classification (NCBI taxonomy): domain Eukaryota; kingdom Viridiplantae; phylum Streptophyta; class Magnoliopsida; order Rosales; family Rosaceae; genus Prunus; species Prunus salicina. The sequence continues at coordinate 27,955,055 of CM035343.1, read as the reverse complement.
AAAAAACATAACCAAATCATAAGTTAGAAGGGTATAAAAAGATATGTAATTATGCACCGATCACATAAATTGGGTGCGTGTGGAGGACAAGCTAGCCGATGATGACCATGATAATGATATGGAGAATGCCCTCGATCACGTTGACACTGAACACACACTTGGTGGGATTCAACATCATATTGTACTTCTTCAAAACAATGAACATTTTTGTCATCCGACCATCGTTTTGGTCACTCTGCTCACTCTTCAAGAGCATATCGTCGATATATACTTCTCCAAACTTGCTGACATAGTCAACAAACGTACAATTGACCAAGCAATGGTAGGTGCCCCTTCATTCTTCAACCTAAAGGGCATATCTTTGTAACAATACATGCCCTGATCAATGATGAAAGGCGTGTCCTTATCGGTTGGGTTCATCCAGATCTGGTTGTATCTCGAGTAGGCATTCGTAAAGCTTAGGATGACATATCTAGCAGTAGCATCCATCATCTATTCTACTCACTCTACATCTTGATCTCGATTCATTTGTTCCCCTAGAATGTCATGCTTTACGTTGAATGTTGTTCATGTGCATTGATCGGTGTCTCATACGATTGAGAGTACTAAGACCGTGGAAGAATTACTGCGAGCATGAAGCAATCATGCCTAGTGTGACATAAGGAGTGTTGGAAGATCATTCTACGAGAAGTTGAATTACAAAGAAGTCGGTAAACATTATTTAGAATGTGCCTAGGATAAGTGTGTGAGTACTTCTTATAATCATCGTTCTATAGTTGGTAAATGTTTTATTCATGTTTGTTCCTTATCATTTTTTATTGCCCTATTCACCTTCCCCTTCTAGGCAGTTCTTAGCTATCCTACTGGTAGTTTCACAATTTCATTAACATTCCACTGAAAATCTTGGTTCTCCATCTCACTCAATGTTCAAGATCTCCACTAGAGTATGTTATAAATTGAAATTGAGAAAGCTAAAGTAAGAATAACTTACCATCTTAAAATGAGAATTTTTTTAATGACCAAAAAAAAAAAAGAAAAAAGAAAAAAAGAAGAAGCAAGTTTGCACACCAACCTCTCAAACTTCAAATTTAAACATCTAGAAATCACATATTGCAAATGAGCTCAGTTGAACCTCCAATAATTCAACTCTACTCATTCAATTGAAATGCAATCAGTTAAACTATTCAATTAAAATGCAAGAAATTAAAAATGAGAGAGAGTATAAAAAGCTTCAATGCATGCTCATTGATGATGAACTTGTAAAGTAAGTTCCATGTTAATTTGTTCAAGGTCCACTGCGACATGTGAGAAACTGAAATTGAGAAAGTGATGGTAAGTAAAACTTAACGTCTAAAAGCGAATAAAAATTACAAGCAAAATAGTAGCAAGGGTCCCTGGACTAAGACCAAAGTTTACTTTTCGTCCCTCATATTGCTAAATTGTTACGGTGATACTTTAATTATCCCTCCACTTTCAGAAATCGTCCTTCCCATAATCTCAGTCAACTTTTCCATTAAAAATGTGGGCATATTTGTCTTTTCATTAATTTTAAATTGATTAAAATTTTAAATAAAATAAAATATATAAAAAAAACCTCTCCCTCTCTCCACACCGATTTCTTCTCCCTCCCCATTCCTCATGACCACCACTTGCCCCTATGAACCCAGAACCCAGTGCCCCCGCCCTAGCCCGCAACTACAGAAAAGAGAAAACAAAAATATCATCCACAAAACCCAGAACCCCAACAACTACAAAATGGAAGACAAGCAGCGAAGTTGTGAAAAGGACGAGATTACCCTCAACAGACGACTCACGTGCAATTTACGTGGTGTTTTTGAGGGGCATTTGGGTGGAATTGTGGAAAAACTAACAGCATGGGTGAAATTGGTGAATAAATTTAATATGAAGGCTAAATTGGCTGAAAAAATAATTCAGGATGGACATTTCGACAGTCGAAATGTCCAGGGGGTATTCGGCAATTTACCCTTTTTAATTTCTTTTCTTTCCTTTGTGATGTTTGGTTTTGTTGGAGGATTTGGGGCTTATGTGTGTTATCTCATTAAATAGATGGGTGTGGGGGAGAGAGACTTGGAGCCAAGATTCCACATCTAAATGAGAAATTGATGGGGTCTGATTTGGGTGGGAGAAGAAATTGGTGGGGTGGGGGGGAGGGGGGAACAAGAAATTGAGAGAGAGAGAGAGAGAGAGATGAGATTTATTTTTAAAAAAATTTGTGTGAAAAGACATTTTTGCCCATGCCAAGTGGGACTTGTCCATGTCATGTCATCATTTTTAACGGAAAAGTTGACTAAGATGACGGAATGGACGATTTCTGAAAGTGAAGACATAATTAAAGTACCACCGTAACAATTTAGCAATATGAGAGACGAAAAGTAAAGTTTGGTCTTAGTCCAGGGACCATTGCTACAATTTAACCAAAATTAAAAAAGCTTCGCACGCTAACCTCTTCAATCTTCAAATTTAAACCTCTAGAAGAAATCACGAATTGAAAAAAGGTCATAATGTTCAAGCTCCTACATTTCAACTCCACTGATTTAATACAAATGCTAGAAACTGAAATTCAGAGAAAGTAATGTTGGAAGTTTGAATGAAATTCAAGAATATTTGTCCCACATTGGTAGAAAGTAGAAAGAGTGAGATCTTTATAAGTGTGGAAGTCCCACACTTAGTAAATAGAAGTGGGCCAAGAGGAAGCCAATTGGGCTTCAAAAACGATTTGGGCTTAGAATACAGATAGTTGAATCCTGGGAGGTAGTCACCTATAGAACTTCAAGCACCGAGAAGGGGTGAAATTACTGTCTTTAGGACATTGCATCAAATCTGCAAGCTTCTATCTCGAATTCAAGTCAGTTTTATTTGTTGTTGTTTACTATATTATGTATTATAGTTTGTATCTATTTCGTTGATACTGTTAATATATAATAATTTTAAATAGTCACTGATTATTGTTTTTCCAACAAGTGTTCACCCTAGGAGGAGAAATAGGGCTAGGCACACTGTATAAGCAGTGTTTTGCCTTCATTAAGTTAGAAGAAGAGTTAGGTTAGGGTCCAAGCAACAGGCCTTAGAGTGATCCAATTGCTTTGTTTGATAGGCGTGCCACTCTTGGAACTTGAGGGAGCCCAATACAAAGAGATTAGTTGATATGTTATCTTGTTTTTAGTGATTTACGCTTAAGGCCTTCCCCAACCATGGGAAGCAAAATCCAAGATTTGGGATTTTTAGCCCAAAACCTTCTCCAACCCATGTATTTGGAGGGGGGGTATTGAAAAATGAGGTAGTATTTGGCCCCAGATTCCAATCTAGGCGGAATTTTCGTGAGGCCCAATTCGCAGCAAACAAGAGCCACATGGGGCCTCATTTGAAGCAAATGATGGGCTGATGGCCACTACCCCAAGTTGCTAGCCGCGTGTCAAAGCCTAGGCAACTTAACAACTGCACTTCAATGGCTACATTTCAAATGGGCTGCTTTCCATATGTATTTTTCTCCAAACCTAAAGGCTAGAAATCAACAGATGATTAATAAAATTTGGCTGATAAACGGGAAAAAAATAATCCAACTATTGAAATTTAAATCCAAAGGTAAAAATAAGTAAAGATATTATTCTAAGTTGGTTGCAACCTCAAAACATATCCTAAATTCTATAAATACCCATCAATTTGTTAATAAAATTATGTTTGTGAAATTTCAAAATTTTTACGTCAAAATGTTCAAAAAAACAAATCACAGAGTAATATGCAAAAATTAACTAAAAAAAATTAACCACAAAAAAAAAAAAAAAAGATTATATCATTCTTTAACAATTTAATAAAGTTGTGGACTCAAATTATGAGTCTACAAGGTTGGAGGAAAAAACAGTTTGAGTCTTGGAAGTACATGAATAGTTGTATTTTTTATTGTGAAATTTGGTGTTTGTGTCCTCTAGCTCTAGGGTTGGAGATGGCCTAATAATTTTAACATCTAATCAAGTTATTGTGCTTCAAGTGTAGGGGTGGCAATTTCGGACACGACCCGATACACGACTCGAAACCCGCACGAGAAATTAGCGGGTTCAACCCGCACGATAAAAAAACAGGTCAATTTCGGGTCAACCCGTTCTGACCCGTTTAATAAACGGGTGGATTTCGGGTCAACCCGCTAACCCGCTATAATACCTATCTAACCCGTTTATTAAACGGGTCGTGTCACGGGTCGTGTCAACCCGTATACAACCCGCTAACCCGCTAAAAAATTAAGACAAATGGAGACTTCAACACACACACAAGGGGTTTCGAACCCCTACCACTCTCATTTCTCACAAACATCTTATCCACCATGCTACAAACAACTTTGTGATTTTATGGTATGCCTTATGATATTTATAATGTTTCTTTTGCTTTTGTGTTTTCCTTTCTTTTTCGTCTCTATTCTCCTTTTTTTTTTCTTTTCCTTCTTTCTTCTTTCTCCGCTCTTTTTTTTTTCTCTCTTTTCCTTTCCTCTTCTCTCCTTTTTTTTTCTTTCTTTTCCTTCTCTTTAGTTTTCTCTCATCTCTCTGTTTTCTTTCTTTCTTTCCTTCAATCTTCTCTCCTCTCTCTCTCTCTCTCTTCTCTCTATTTTTTTTTTTCTTTTCCTTCTCTCTCCTCTCCTCTCTCTATCTTTTTTTTCTTTCTTTTCCTTATATTTTCTCTCCTCTCCTCTCTCTATCTTTTTTTTCTTTCTTTTCCTTATATTTTCTCTCCTCTCTCCGTTTTTTTTATTTAAATTTTTTCAGTTGTGAGTTTTGTAACGTGCATGTTATTATTTATAAACCCGTTACACGACTCGAAACCCGCACGATAAAAGACGACCCGAACCCGACACGACACGTTTATTAAATGGGTTGGGTTCGGGTTGAGAATTCTTGACACGTTTATTATCCCGACACGATCGACACGACACGAACCCGACACGACACGACCCATTGCCAGCCCTATTCAAGTGGATAACTGGCTCATATTAGTCTTTTTTAATGCCTTGTATGATTTAAAAACTTCAATATTCTACTTTATGTACAAGTTCGAAGAGGTTCCCTATATATATATATATATATATTGATTTTGTTATCAAAATACTCATCCATAGCTTAGGATTGGGGGAGATGGTGATCTCCGCAGCTCTTCTGCCCTGATAATGGAGATCTTTGCCATTAGACAAGCTCTGAGTGCGTGTGTCCAACTTCAACTCACAGATGTGATGGTTAAATCTAATGCCCAAAGAGGTATCTCGATACTCAACAGACAGATTGCGGTGGATGCTGACCTTGAAAGGATTGTCTTCGACATACGGGAGCTGGTGTCTCAGTTTACACGAATGACTTTTGTGTTTGCACCCAACGTTGTCTCAGTGCACACGCGATAGCCCGTTTAGTTTCTAGACAAGGGGGTTCTCATGTGTTAGAGCTGAATGGCTCTTTAATATTCTTGCAGCCAATGTAAACCTTTCTATTCGTTTCTAATAAAATCTTCCAGCGACTTTGACATTATATATGTATATTTTTTTTTAAAAACCTCATCCATAGCTTTTAGCAGCTTTGGTTTTCCATTTTTGTAGTAAAAAACAAAAAAAATCCATACAAAAATTTTACCCACTTTATATTTCTAGCATTCTCTGGACCCGCTTTGAATTTCAAATATTTCTGAAACACTGCAGTATATCAATTCCCCAATTAATCCAATTTATTAAGTTTCAACAATTATAACATAATAAGATAAGAGAACCATGCAACTCCATAATCAAGATTGACTTGAAGAAAATCTTAAAACTGGATCGCGTGCAGGAGAAAGCAAGAGACAGAAAGGGAGGCAGAGAAGGGCACAAGCAAAATGGGTACATTAAAAAGAATGGACAAACATAAATACAACATTCGATTGCCTTTCACTTGAAATAACTGAAATGATACACATAAACATCACATTCTAGCAGAATACAAATTTTACTGCTTTACATTTCCAGAGGACTTGTGAATAGCTAAGGTAATCCCTAAGCTGTAGACTTTGGTATCTTGTACTGCTTCTTAAGGAAAAGGGAGGCCTCCGAATCAGCTCTGTGACATAGGATTCTCACAAGAGTCTTAGAATCAGCCCCTAGTTTGCTTCTACCACCCTGCACGCCCAGGCCACTGGAAGACTTCAAGTCCTCGATCAGTTCTCGAGTCTGAGAACAGAAAAAAGTAGAAAGAAAAAGCACCATAAATTTAAGTCGACAAGATTGTAGAGACATTAACACAATCAAACATTGAATTCTGCAAGCTAAAAATTTAAGCAGTCAGAAACTTTGCTATCTTGGGTATAGGGTAAAATAAGATGGTTCTCTCTCTCTCTCTCTCTCTCTCTCTCTCAACAAACTAACTTGTTGAAATCACAGCAAGAGGAATGCCTAAAAATAAATAAAAAAGAATCAGAACATGACGACTGTCCAGATGTACATTTTGCATTTTAATGAAACTCTCATTGATAGTGAAATACGATAATGCCTTAAATAACCTGATTCACATGTAAAGTCTCAACCAGAGAAAAAGATGGACTAACCTCATAGCTGTGCAACTTTATTACATCTCGAACACATGCTACCTGATTTTCGACAACTCCTCTTGGAAGCCCATCTCCTCCAGAGATAAAAAACTCCTGTTAATCACAACCACAATGACACAAAGTAAGTGCAAGTTTGGTTTACAAATTTGAAACTCCACGAAATGCTCTGTCATACAAAGTAGACAATTTCTTCTTGTGAAGCAATTTAAATGAACAAATTCACCCGTTTATCTCTTCTTTTGCCAGATTAAGTTCAACCAACTTCCAAATGCCTACTTGTAAGTAAATTCCTTCTTTCCAACGCTAAGGGCCCTTTTGATAACCATTTTAATTTTAGTTTTTAGTTTTCATTTTTCATTTTTCATTTTTTGTGCTAGAGAATAAAGGAAAAAGAGGAATGGAAGTGAGAATGAGAGTGAAGATGAGAGGGGAGAATGGGAGGGAGGAGTTATAAATGTGAAAACAAGAACTAAAAACTGAAATCTATTTGAAATTGTTTTCACTTTCAAGTTTTTGTTTTCACTTTTGTTACTCCTCCCTCCCATCCTCCCCTCTCATCTCATTCTCACTCTCATTTTCGTTTATACTCTAGCACAAAAAATGAAAACAAAAAACTAAAATTGAAATGGTTATCAAACGGGCCCTAAATGGAACAAGTGCAAATTTGTGGGAAAAGACGATATGCAACTTCGTTGGATTACCTATCTGGATTCAAAACAAATTCTCTCTTTTTGGTCAGATATAAAAATAATTATTGGCCTATATTTTAACAGTCAACTTTAAAGTATGGTGATAAACCTGGAAAAAAAAGGAAAGAAAAAAAGAGAAAAGATTCCATGGTATCAAAGAAGCAAACCCGAGTACAAATCCCAATAATGACAACCACCAAATATAGGTACTCTCATATGTTGGGTCCTCTAATGGTGAGGTGATGTCCACATGTGAGGAGTGTTAGGAGCTAAGATAACTATTCACCCACATGTGAGGAGTATACACCAATAAAAATTTACCACTTGCAATATTCAAAGGGCACAAAGCAGGTACCTTGAGGACCTCCAAATCTTCTTCTAATAGCTTTGCATCGCCCAAAGAGAAAATTCGTGATGGGCCTCCATCTAATACAACACGGAGTAAACCATCCTGGATAAAAAAAAATATAATAAAATAAAATTCCAGTGAAATAAAAATTACAGTAAATTTGACAGATTTGTGGAAAGAAGCAAAGGGCAAGGAATAGACCAGCGTTGCTTGAAGGAGACTTGTCACGATGCGATCCCTTAGTGGTTCCACAATTATAGCACACAGTTGACTAAGTTCCTGCAGTAGTTCATAATGACAGGCAGCCCTTTGTCTTCAATATCAATACAATTTTAAGAAACAAATACAAATTAAAAAATGACATGGATACATGGAAATTAATAACTGAAGAAGAAACACGTAATAGGTGGATAGAAAAATCAGACAGAACACTCCTTTTGTCATTCTTCTGAAACATAAACAATGTCTAAACAAGTGCTAAAAATTATTCAACTCTACCAAGATGAATAGAGGTAAGTCAAAATTGACCGTACGTAGCATCCAATTTTGATGCCTTTTGAGCATGAATCCAACATAAAAGTCATATGATCAGGTTGATGTGCCAGATCCTAACTACCAACTACCATCTGAACCTATTAGTCAAGTTGATGTATCTTTCTACTTCATGAGATGTAACTCAAACTCCCAGGACCCTTGTTTAATGGCTAAACTTGTGCTAGTACTATCCACATGACAACACAATTAGGAGTGAAAGTATACGCAACTTAAAGGTTGATCAAGAAGAGGTACAATTCATAACATGTAGAATACAAATTATATGCAACGTGAGGGCAATAAATATAGAATAATTTGGTTTCTTTCTATTGTGCAAGGAAAAAGAGGCTAAAGGCAGATGAGATCTTGACAGATCAGTCATTTTCAAGCTTAAGCAGATTTAACTACCACCAAAAATAGAATGTAGCTTCCAAATGGAATAAATCTGACCGTATCAAGTGGTTCATACACTGCTTCGAACCTAGAAAGAGAAACACTTGGTTTATATAAGTTGTTAATAAATGGTTCCCTCAAGTCCCAGAAGATAATCTTAGTTCCTGCAATAAACAGTTGGTAAATTAATAAATGGTCTAGTATCTCATGGAATTTGGCATCATCTAAAAACACAAATCTTGTACCAGTGAACTCGCAAATTTGATCTATAGCAGCATTTATATCTTTTCTACTCCCATCAAACGTGTCCTTCTGGGTGAAACTTTTTGACTTCTCATCTATGGATTTCTCTACAAACAAAAGGTCAATATATCAAGCACTGAAAAGATTGCAAACAAATGATGTTAATATGCGTTCCTCAACCTAAATTCCTGTAACTGGAAAGATTGCAAACAAATATAAAGTTAGAAAACCACTTTTCTGCACTTACTGGTAAACTTTTGGCTGGGTTTCTTCCTTGTCCATCGCTCCCACATGCTATCTTCCAACTTATTCAGCTGACTGATTGCATACTGTGAATAGCACAAAAGTATACCAGATTTTTCACTAATCTTATTGGTCAATCAAATTCCTATTAGAAAAAAGTATATGGCAACCAAACAAATTTATATCTAAAAGATATGGTGAAAAGAAACCGGAGGACCATCAAATGTAGATGCAACTAAAGATCTTTAGCAAATAATTATATCAGTGTCATCATTTTCTTATGAAACTTAGTCTCATTAATATCCATGTTTTCACTTTCTTATGATTCTTATAAAAGAATCACGTGCATATAACCCATGATTTTCTCACCCAGGACATGTACAATACCAGAACAAAAACATTATAAGATCACAAGCACCTAGAAGAACTCATCCGGCCAATTCAAATTAGGAGTATCAAGGCTTAGTTGAGTTTAGCATTAAAAAATCATTACAAAAATATTTCCTCCCCTCATAATGAAAACAAGAAGCTAAACCTGAACTTACATAAAGTGTATTTAACTGAACACAAAGTGTTGGAGTCGTTCGAACACTAATTTCAGTAGACCTTCTCTCATCAGGCAGCCTAGGGTCAAATAGTTCCTTCTTTACAAAAGCCTTTATTCCAACTTCCTTCTTGTATCTTGTAAGAATGGGCACAGGTGGAATTAAATCTTCCTTGGTAGCTGCATGACCAAAATCCCAATGTAAGGTCTGTGTGGATACAATAAGGGTAGATAACAAGGGGAAAAAAAAAAAGGTTAAAATCATTTGTATGGCATGTAGAGAAGAATGAAAAATCTTGTTAGCTTGATATACATTGTTTAACATTATGGGGTATTGGTAAGCTAACTTGGTAGCAAGGCTTTGGTTGTAGGAGCTCCTGGGTTGAAACCTCAAAACCACATTTCCCAATTCTTTGTTGGTTTGCAAGGTGTAGGTTGGGGCAGCACCTATTGGCATGCATTTCTCTCTCACCACGTGCAGGATGGGGCTGCACGTGAAGGAGGGTTCAGTATGATATACAGTGTTGACCCATTCCTTCACAGCTTAAGCTTTTGGGGTCCAAGGGAAATCTAACAAATCCAACAATGTAATAAGAAAACAAATAAAGAAACAATTTTGTTTTCTTTTTGGGCACAAAATAAGTATTCATCATTCATGAACCTATTTATAATTAGAAGTTCCTGAGTTCAAAGAAATAAAAGCAGAAAAGAACATTTACACAAATAAGTGCTACACTAATATCCATCAATAAAATTATCTACAGGTCGATTCTCTAGAAGGCCAGATGTACTGTTGCCCAAGGAATATGTACGAGTAGGGTAAAGGAAACATAACTTGTCATCAGATAATTTTAAATGACCCTCACGAAGTTTTCCACAACTGTGATAACACATGTATGTCATGTCAGTCAATTCAGAATTGTACAACTCACAAGTAGCACATACCCAACTTGTCAATGACATGATTTGCGAACACGTGAAAAGCATTGTCAACTCCACGAAACAAACCACTCAATTCTGTAGGCCTCATTGGAACCTTGAGATCAAAAAATTGGTCGACAGTCTGCATGAAGAAATGTTTACAAGGAAACACATCAGCAACGTTGGTCAGTGGCAAGAGCAGATAATAGATTTGAAGGCCAAATCCTACAAGTATATCTAGAATTGTAAGATTCCATATGAAACCACTGAAAAATTCTAGAATTGAAGTACAGATACTTGACGATGCATTTAATAGTCCACTTTAAAACCAACCTCCAATAAAAGTTCCACATTATATCCAATTCAATTTATTTTTCATTTCATAAAGACATCCTTTCTTGATGAATAACACAATTATTTGACTGCTATTGATTGTACTATAGACGAGGACTCCTTGTCCATTGCATGCACTTTTTGAGTTTTTATTTTTAAAAAAGTACATTTCGGTTCAAAAAATAACACAATCATTTGAAACCCAGAAATGAAAGCATTTCGAAGATATCAATGGCAACGATACAATTATTTGAGAAGATGCAGACTTTTGGAAACATATAACAAACTTATTATCACCAATTATAAGTGTGTGACCCATATTGTCAACTATGTGTGCATTTTTATTATGAATACGTAAGTTATTGTGATTAACACATACATATAAATTGATCACTGTTTCTTTTTTCATTATGAAGGATATCCAAAAACTACTTTATAGCTTATACAATACCATATGCAAAATCCAAAAAGAACAAACAGTCATACCTCCTCCACAATCCTAAATACTTCAACTATTGAACTCCCATGCCGCTGTTGAGGTGATATTGGGTCCCACCTCTGTAAGATGATGCACACGAACATTAAGCAACTTACAAGATGAAAAAAGAAGCCCCATATATTGTTAAAAAAATGAAGATGAGAAAAGTTTCCATAAATTATAACAAAAACTAACCTACATGCAAATGGTGATAAAACGGCTTTCCCTAAATTGTTATGAAAATTAAACAAAGGACAAAATGGAACTAGAATAATTATGTCTGAAGAGGCAGGACAGCCAGACGTTCCCACAAATACCCAATTACTGAATAAGCCCCATGTGTTCAAAGTATTAACGAGTCTATGACAACCCGAATTACTGAATGGCATAATGAGTAGCAGACTTGGCCGTTGATACACAAAACTTACAATTTTACATGAGATCATGGATGATGGATTTGAGTAATACAATCATAAGAAATAACTGGATGCTTCACATATACTACCTTCCTCTCATTTTCCACACTGATAGAAAGAAGAGATAAAAGTATTCTCTTTTATAAAACCCTTCCACAGAATATTACACAAGTATTACTAACCACAGTTTAGGGGCAGGGGCCTCTCCCCTATTTTATTTGTCACCATGACTCCTCAATATAACCTACCTCAAAGCTACCAACTTCCTGGTACCCAACGCCACCACTAATTTGGTGAGAAAACATCATTCCAACAATAGTTTTTGAAGGAAGTTGAGGTTCCACCCCAAAACCAATTGGCAATGGGGGGAGTAGCCCTACTCCTTATAAACTCAGCTAGGTCCCTTAACTTTTCAATGTGGGGCAAACACTCTCAACACGCCCCCGCACGTGTGGCGAACTTTCAGGCCTTACACATGAACAACACATATTGAGTGACATGGAAGCACGTGTGGCCGTTGGGCTCAACACGTGAAGCCTTGCTCTGATACCATGAAGTTGAGGTTCCACACCAAACCCAATAGGCCATAGGGAGAGTAGTCCAACTCCTTATAAGCCCTTGCTAGATTTCTCAACTTTCCAATGTGGGACAATTCACTTTCACATTCTCACACGCCTCTGCACGTGTGACCGTTGGGCTTTCACATGTGGGCAACCCGCTCTGATACCACGAAGGAAGTTGAGGTTCCACCCCAAAACCAATTGGCAATGGGAGGAGTAGCCCAACTCCCTTAATTTTTCAATGTGGGACAAACACTCAACAGTTTTAATCCATGTGAAAACACATAGGACACTTTCCTTCTGACTGGATTACCAAAAGTTACCAATCTAGAGTATATCAAACAAGTACAACAATTTCTGAAGAAAGACATAAAATACCAGTCAATATCATGTTCACCCCTACGTCTCAAACAGGTAGCATAAAAACAAAAATGTGCTTGCTTCCTTTCTTTTTATTGCTTTTATGGCTTGTGCTTTCAAGATGAGAACAATTAAAAGTAAACTAACATAAGAAATTAAAACATAAATAAAAATAAATAAATAAAGGATAAACTTTAAATTTTACCTCTTGTTGAACAGCCCGTTCAACCCAACCTAAGATCCTTCCAAGTTGCGAATTGACCCAACGCATCACCAATGTTCCAGATATAGATCCAATCTAAGAGGATATAAGAAGTTCAATAAAATGAAAATAAGAAGCAATGGAGCATATTGGTAAACAGTAAACCTGACATATTGTTTGCAACTATCTAATTTTTCAGCTTTAGCTTAGCGGAACCAAGTCTTCGACCAATTGTGCATATCCATGACTTTACACTATTAGAAGACAAATTTACATTAAAAATGAAAAAGAAAAAAAGGAGATATGTAATGTAGAAAAAAATCCAACTATCACCTGGTATGGAGCTAGTTTCCTACAGTATATATCTGCAGTTTCCTCTCCACAATTGGACATAATAAGTTCCATAATGTACTGCTCAAGGTTATCAGCTGCTGGAAATACAGATATTACATCCTCGGTCAGATGTTCAGCCACACCGAGAAAAGGTTTCTGAAATAACACATTAGCATTAAGTTCTCCACTTCCACCCTAAAAAACTACTGTATCGTGGAAAAAATGTAGATAAATGTAATTCTCATTATTTAAAAAAAAAAGGGAGGGAGCATATAAGCTCACCAACTTGTTGCCATAAAGCCTATGAAGGAGTGAGGCTGAGACAGAAGTTGCTTGTGGATGCCTCTGGGATAAAATTGGCATGAACATGGTTGTATCTTTTTTTAAGAGTTTCTTGGTCTCTTCAGCAAGCAATGCCAAAGGATGTTCATGCTTTGAGTCTGATTTTTCAACAGACTGTAAGATCTGTACAACAAGAAAATACATTTTTAAAATTTAAAAATTCAAATCCATTATTCAGCCGTCTTAAATGGAAACTTTAATTGTATCAAAGGTATCTGTTTTTGTAAGTGTGTGTGTGTGTGGTGTGTGTGTGTGTGTACACATGAGTTCTGTGGAGAGTGACCACTGAATAAATTGTGTACTGGACTCTAGTCTGAACAATTTACCACTCGGTGTCTTCTCGATTTTGAAGCTTGCTAGTTACTAGTAAGCCTAGCTTGACATCACTGCACCTTTGTCTTTGCCTAGGGTCCCAACACAATATTTATAAGATCAGTGTTTTATTGACTATTCAGGGGAAGTGTTAGTTAGAGTTGTAGGTCTTTCTCTAGTTAGTGTTTTATTAACATTAATGTATTATTGTATTTTACATTCATGCTTAAATTCTGCAGAGATCACCAAAATCTGACCCTTCCCCAAAGCTTCTCCTCCCCTACTTGGCTTAAATCTCAAAAAATTATTCTATTTCTTTCCATCCACACAACAGGACAAGGGCTTCGCTTTCTTTCCACCATTGATCACAGTGTGTCTTTTATGCAGGAAAGAATAACAGCCTTTTGGAACTACCCAGCTCACGCCAAACTCCTAAAGATATTTAGACATAACTTCAATGCTATCGGGCAATAACGAAACACAATAGTCTGTTATATCCACAACTTTTTAACACTTTCAAGAGAACATTAAGTTTTTCCTTACTTCGTAATAATAATAAAAGTTTTGCCTTACTTCATAGTCCTCTATTCCTAGCAGGACATTAGTAAAACATGAAAGATCAAACAAACAAATAGTTGTAACTCTTAATAACTCAAACCAGTAGAGCCTTCACAAACCTCAGAGTAATATGTACCAACTCTTAAAAGCCCTGAAATAAGAAGCCAAAGGCTTCACCTTGTTCTCAATGATGATAAACAAATTAGGGACAAAGTTTCTGGTCAACTACTACAACTTTATGTACATGATAGAGCCTAAAAATAATTCCTATACAGCCAAGTTTTGATTAATTTTGTTAGTTACCTACTACTTTCAAAAGTTTAACATGTTAGAATGTGGGCTTGAATTTCCTCATGACTGGGGTCTAACATATACACAACACTGGACTCCTGTTCTAATACCATGACAAATATTTTTGGTCTACTAATGTTCCAAAAGCTTAAGTATGGGCCAAGTATTGTTTTTTTCCTTACATCTCTCTTCCCAAAGGAGAAGTCCATTGCCTAATTTTCCTATATTAAATTTGCTTAATTGAAATAGTAAGACTTACTAATATATTGTATCAAAAATCTTATAAAAAAATCACTGAAACACTTACCCTTGTAAATGCATTCTTAATAGAAGATGATATATATGATTCTATCTGATCTCGATCTGTGTTGGATGTATATTGCATCATTGCCTGTGGAACAAATAAAAGAAATCATCTTCAAACCTTTTACAATTTGACAACACATTCGAATATCTGTTATTTTAAAAAAAAAATCCAGATACTGGAGTTGGCAAAAAATAAGGGTTCGTCACAAGAAAGAATAACTTAGAAAAGTTGGAAAGTTATACTAGTTGTTTTCCACAAGTCAAGAACCATGCTTGGCTCCTCACCGCTGAGATGTCACCAATTCATACCAATGAATTGGTGAAAGTGGTGAGTCCCAACATTCACCTGACACCTTAGCAATGAGAAGAAAAAATTTTCCTCACCGATGAAGAGCCATGCATTATTCTCTAATATTAGTCAAGCACAAAGTTTCTTTTGAGTCTACACATACTGCTTCAGGTTCCTCCAATAGAAGCCTTTGAGCAATCATTGCAACAGCTACTACATTCTCCATCATAACTGGCACCTACAAGGTACATGAGAAGTTTAAGAAAACTGAGTTGCAACCAGGAAGGTCCCTTGGTAAAAGTGACTAAAATTAGCATAATTTTTTAATTAGCTGAATCAGCTGGAGCCCAGAGTGGTGTCATGAAGATGCAACATTAACAAGTATCAGAAGTGAAAAAAGCTACATAGCATAAATACCCAAGCATATAATAAAACAGAAAGATCATGCAAGCAAATGTGCACAAGACATACGATAGTTATTTCCATGGTAGTATAAAAACAAACATATACAAATTAAAAATAATTGTTTAACAAAGCTAACATCAGCCTGACAATAAACCAAATTAAGAATGAGGACCACACCCAAGTATAGCACTTCTAGGACCTTAGCATACCTCAGAAAAGTGCAGATGGTAGTCTCCTAACTGCTTATCGGCCCATTTCTGAATGGGCAACAAGAAGGACTGTAAGAAAGAGAAATCTTGGTGACCCTGATCGCCTTCAACTCTACAATGCAAACTCTTCAAGTGTAACCTCTCTTGTGGTCCCCGTTGTTCCTTAAATGGTATTTTATTTAACTGTTCAATGGCATGTTTTAAAACTCCTTGCTCACTTGTAATAACATGCTGTGATCACAGAATCAATACAAACTGTAAATTGCGATGATACTTATCAGTAGAAAAAGTTTACTAATGGAACTGCCAAGATCAGACATTCATGAGAACAGACAAAAATAAAACAAAAGAATTAGAAAGAACTAATCTAGCTGAAAAGAAACTCAAAGAATTGAACAAATACAGCAATTGTTGTAGAATGGACCAACTCAAATAAAATGAGACAGTACATAATTGACATGATATCATGCTGACAAGGAGCCACCCATGAAAGACATTCCACTATCAGTATCTTTATACTTGAAACCTCCTAAAAATATGCATGTACGAATTTTTATCACTGTAGAGCATGTGTGTGTGTGTGTACATGTGGTGGGCTTCAATTCCCAGAAAAGATTTGCCAGTTGAAAAGTATAAGATGAAACGTCAAGTTGTTCAAAACCAAAGTCGATTGAACCAAGCTTTTGAAGACATGTACCACATGTTAGAATCTATTATTAGTGTCATTCAATGCAACTTCAATTATCCAAGATGCTCTACATAGAAATTTTTAAAATGTTGGAAAAACATTGATGTTTCCAAAGATATGGAATGCCTTCAATAAGAATGAGAGGTTCATGGGATGGGAGAGGAGTACCTCCGATTGTATAACTTATAGGCCTATAGGCCTCAGACTAAAACAAAATTATAAACATCGCACAAAACTCTGGGTTTGTACAATCGGAGGTACATGTTGTTTGTGTGTTTGTGTGTGTGTGTGTGTGTGTGTGTGTGAGAGAGAGAGAGAGAGAGAGAGAGAGAGAGAGAGAGAGTCCTTTATGTCTGTTAAGTCCACATCTTCCAGTAATTATATGAAAAACAAATATCTTTTTTAGAGTACATATTATAAATGTAACAATATAAGACACAACTCAACCATACTCTCCATCACATATAAACAATGACATTATAGCTTTTCCCATAAAAGAACAAAAACATCACTTTAGTGGCTGCAGAACAATGCGAAAAGTAAATTACTTTTATGCCTATTTTACCTGACGGAATAAGACCCATGCATAGCAGGTGTAATGCATGGTCTCCGTGATTCCTAAAACACGCCACGTTGACTTCACAAGCTCGAGTATTTCTTCCACTTCCTGAAAATAAAGATAAGCTGGAGACTCTGAGAGACAAAGAAAAAAAGCCCAGCTGCTGCTTTCTTTGTAAATTCATATTTGACAACTTGGGGTATCTACAGCTGGAGCCCACATGCAAAAATAGACAACAGTGACTGTTAATGGTTTTGATGTTTGTGCCCTAAAGATTCTCAGGCTAAATCAGTTTTCGACTTCAGCCTTTAATTAAGAGCTGAGTTATAAACTTTTTTGCCTCACAAGGGTACCTATGCAGAAATTTGTATTTATTATTTACCAATCGTGTTGAGTTTAGGACTTCCTAGGAGCCCTGGGTATGAAATAAGTCCGTGTGTTTGAGACATAGTTTTTTTTTTAACTGGATACTCATTATTATTAGTTTGGCTTAAGAGTCTATACTTCAAAATCAGTTGTCGATAAAATTTAATTATTTTGTGTTTCAGGCATCTCTCTCTCTCTCTCTCTCTCTCTCCTCTCTCTCTCTCGTATTGTTTAACTTGGTACAACGAACCCTGACTTCTCTCTGTTGTTATCTCTTCAAGACCTTAATTCTCTCCCTATCCCCACATTCCACAACATTTGCCCCCAAATAAGCAATCATAAAATGAGCATTCTTCTTAGATTTCAATCAATTTCAGCTATCAAGATTCAACCTTTTCACCACTAATTTACAACCCCTAAAGCTTTCTTTCTACATTTCCAAGCCTTAAACCCATAATTCTTTCAACCCTTGCACCCACCACATAAAACCAGGATTTTCCTAAACTACCATACATCACTATGAAGTAAAGCAAAACTACATTTTATTTTACAGAACAAATTCTGAAATCTGAGAGCTTTTAAAACAGAATGGAGATCCTAACTCCAGAAAGCTTTTAAAACCCAACCAATCAAGCAGAAAGTGACTTGGCAATGTAAATGAATGCAGTTCTTTTGTAGATTTTGACAGAGCCGTGTTGTCATGGCCAAGAACCAAAAGTACTAACCTCAGTCAACTTTCCCTCATCTAACATATCAAAGACACTGAGAAGCAGTTTCTCATACAGTCTAACGTTCAAGTGATAACCATCTGCCCAGTGACATACTTCACCAGTTAAGTCACCACGAGCAGGCCTCTCAGCAAGTGGAGTGGCAATCTCTCGAAGAGATCTTAAGCATTCTGTTCGTTGGAGTTCACCCGTGGAAGGTGGAAGAAACTACAATCAAAAGAGAAAGGAAAGGGGGTGAAATGAAAAACAAAACAAATATAGTTATACCAAAAGCAACATGCAAAAAATTGAGATGGAACCATGCCGGAAATGTAGACCATATTAAATAGTACAATTTTTTTTTGAAACCACCAAGTTATAAAATAAATCATTATTATCAAAAATTATGGGCCAGAGTTCACATGGTGGTAAAACAGGAAATGGGTGCTAATTTGTTAGTTTACAACAAAAGAACACCTAACCCCCAACTATATGCCACATGAGCCATAGTTGACGTGGTAAAACAGTGAGTGGGACTGGGTAGCTTTTAGGTCATTTTCTTCTTTTTTTTTTTTCTTGTTTACCAACCAAAAACACAGAGAGAGAGAGAGAGAGAGAGAGAGAGAGAGAGAGAGAGAGAAGAAAAGTTTAACACCCAAACAAGATCAGTAGAATTCTTTTTAATAAGATGTAAAAATACAAGAGAAATGCACAAAAATTCCATCATATTCCACATACACCCTCAAAGAAAAACACAAGTTACACTAATGTTTAACACCCAACTACCCCTATTTCTGGTGTTTCCAAAGCAAATAAAAGGTTTAAGACCCAAATATTTCCATTATAATCTTATAATTATATAAAGTAGAACAAATGGTTTTCGAGTGTTAGTTAAGAGAATAAATGATTGAGTAAGGGAAATTTTAATTGTCTATTATTGTGATAGAGAGCATTCCAGCCATTTAGACGAACAGAAGACATACCTCAGATTCTTCAATTTTTGCTAAAAGAATCCTAAACTCACTCGCCTTCCGTCCAGACTCCCCAAATCCAACAGCAGGGAAATTAAGAAGCCCTTCCTCCAACATATTCAACTGTGAAAACAAATCAGAATTTCTCGCATATATGGTCACCCCTCCAATTTCACCAAATAGGAAATTTACAAGGCCAATAAATCGTATCAAGACAAAATGATAGATTGTAAGGAACAGAACTTACCTGCCTTTTCTGCCACCGTATATACGCCTTCTTGTCAGAAAATTCTGTTCGTGAAATACAACAGAGAAGTTCCAGAGGAACCAGTAGGGCATCCATTCTTTTTCCCACTTTTCCAGCTAGGGCATTCAGCAGCCCTTGTCTAGTTCTGATGTCCATGGCCTCAGATATCTGTATTTACGAGTATGGGAAAAGAAATCATTAAATCAATATGAATCCAACAAAATACAGTTCACCAAAACTGCATAAAAAATCATATTTGAAGACAGCAATGATTTCAGAACCCCTCTGGCTGACGCCACGTCAATTACAAACCAATAATGAGGTACAGAAAGGATCACAATAAGATGAATATTCATTCAGTGGGGACCCAAAAAGGAAAGAAACAACTGACCCACTTATAAAATTTTACAGTGCATAGCAGCTTGAAGTGACTGCCAGTAATGCATACAAGATTAACATATGCATGTACCAAATCTTGTATTGCTGGGCTACGATAAAGAAAAATTATGCAACAGCACATGACTCGGAACTAGCACAACCAGATGATTGTTTACAATATGGTCCATTCTCCAGTGAACTAATATGCTTATACATGACGCTCAGCCTTTTAGTCTTAGTAATTAACCCTCCGGTTTCAAAAGAAAAACATGCCATGCAGTCCTCCTTTGTGCTTGCATAGTTCTTAAGTATTCTACCATATGGGCTCATTTAGCATGCTGGACTGAACTGTACTATTTCAATTTGATTGTAATGTACTTCTTCCTATTGTATTAACCTTACTACTATCATGGGTTTGGTACTGTCAGGACTAAGACGCCGGATAATCTGTACAGTGTTATGTATTGTACTGTATAAGGGAACCAACAGAACTAAACAATAATTAAATAATTTCTAAAAATAATCTTATTTAGGAAGCTTAAAAATGCCTTCTATCATATTTGTAACTATCATTCATCTCCAATGCTTATCAAACACCGCTTATTTGAAAGTTTTACAAACTACTCCTCAAAATCAATACACCCATTCGGGATGATGGAGGAGTTCCAACCCCTCGGTCTTCCATTTTTAATAACACAAATTAATTGAACATTAATGGCATGTTACTAACTTTAAGTCATAAATCAGGGAAGTCAAGAATAGGGGAGAGAAGGAATGGGTATGGGATTAACTATTCCCCCCTAATCAATCTAATTCATGGTTTTTCAATTATTGGATTGCGAATTTTAATGTAAAACTCACATAAATTTTGATTTCTCATGTGTTAGTAAACCCAGGGGAAGTCTGGAATCGGAATAATTCGAACACCATTCCAGGTAAGTAAGCATGCCATAAAAGGAGAGGAAAAGGGAGAAGAAATAGAGTAGTAATGCCTCCATTTGAAAAGCAAATGACTACTAAATACCTCCATCTGGACACGCATGGTCTCCAACAAACCAACCAATCCAGGTGCTCGTTGAGACTGACTCAAAGGATTTTCATTTCTACTACGTCCAAGTTTCCTCATCAGCTTGGACCTTTTGTCTTTCTTTTTCTCTTTTGACGGCACAATCAGACCCCTGTTCAGACAGAGAGAGTGCAAGCATGGATGGTGTCATGTCAGAACTAAACTAAGTACACAAATAGACCTGCAATCACAACAGCATTTCCTTGATTTACAAGAAAACAAAAAATATTTGCAGACCCAATAAGAAAATGAAAGTATACCCTGCAGCACCGGCACATGCCAAAAGGACTTCATATGCAGTTTCACGGAGATCATCTTCTGTGATACCTAAACAAGAAAAGGAGGAAAAAAAAATTATGACAACCATCCCGTGCTTTTTAGTGTCAACTTTCATCAATCATCCTAGGGGCTGGGAATGCAGTCTTATATACCGATTGCCAAATCTGTAGAAAAAGCAGACAGATGCATCTGTATAGGATACCTGTAGGTTACTCTATACCTCTTTAATACTTCCTAATGTGCCAAATATTTAAAAAAATGCATCCAAGCATAAATAATAATTAAAAATAAAATCATGGTCTCGAATTGGGCAGCTGTTATAGACTGAAACATAGCAAAGGGTCATATGAGATATGTTTTACTCTTTGAGTTATACATAAATTAAGAATGCTTGTATGATGAATCTACCACACCATATGAGTGTAACAATCTAGGAGAACTTTGAAAAAAATGTATGTAAATATATATACATTGATCTACATGTATGCGCATTTAGCATTGTGGCGATATTGCAGTCGACTCTTTCCAGAATATTTACATTTCAATGTATCCAACATCCATATCCAGCCTTCCTTGTGCAAAAGAAACAGACCATTAATATCAATATTCATCATGAAAATCTCCAAAACCCAATATCTTCAAATCCATTATTCCATTAATATCATCAGAATCTTACACAAGATGTGGTTAATGATACAGAATTTAAAGTGTGTAAGCTCGGTAGAGGATAGGGTGTCTATCTAGAGGTGGGACCATTGCCCTAACTATGTTGGTCTTTAAGTAGTATTCCTTTTTCATGTCTCTCTTTCGAATGTCAATTAGAGTAGCTAAGGTTTTAGAAAAAAATGATGTGGGAAATCCTATTGATGCATAGCTCTGTTTTGCATTGGTTGTAGAATCGTCGTCGAGTAGTCTAGCTAGCAACTACCAGCTAGACCACTGGACAACTTGTCCCCTGTTTTGTATTTTTTTTCATTTTAACGAAACTGTGTTTCTTATCACAATATTTATATAAAAAATAGTATAATGTATATCATAACCAGTTAGTTTAGAATTGAAAAGTCAACCAATGACCATAAATTCAAAGCTTATTGTACTACCTGAATCTGGCACTTCTACTGAATTCATAGTGTAGTTTTTCATGGTTAAGTATAATGTAGTTTGACTAGATTTATATGGTATGCATATACGCTGGTATTGGTTAAGATAGTAGGAATGATGATATCAAAGTACACAACTTCTTATTTGAGAGCTAACTCTCTCTAGATTTTTTTTTTTCTTTCCTTTCTTGTTCGATAAGTTAAGGCCAAAATTTAATGTATCCGCACCTACCTCTTTATCACATGAGCCCACACCCAAGGGCCATCATGTGGGAAGTGTAGGTCATTAATTAGACTAGTTTCATGCAGGGGAAATTTTACATAATTTAGTTTTGATACAATTTCAATGGCTTTAAAATCTAATACCTGTCTTAAAGGAAGGCAATCCAAGTGAAAGATCAGTAGCATCGTTTCGAATCCTTCGTGAAATCCGGAGACTGTCAGCCTCATCAATATCATCATCCTCAAAATCTTCAATATCATCTACAGTCAGTTCTTGAGCTTGTGTGTAGTTAAAAGATTCTGACTTTGACACACTTGATGCAACTGGAGATGAGTCAAGGTCAGGAATAGATGAAAAGACACCAGGAGGTGGAGTTAGAACAGGAGGTGGCACGAAGTCTGGAACAGGTGGTGGTGCCCGTTTTGGAGGAGAACCGGAAAACTCAGGATTCGTAACCAAAAAGAATTCACCAGCAGAACCTGTACTGTTCTGGTAAAGTGGAAAAATGAACAGAATGGGTATAATTTAAGCAAACAAATTAACAGGAACAAGAGGAAATGAACCTTGATAATACGCAAAAGATAACTAATTAGAAAATAAATTTTTTTTGTGATTATCCTAATCCAAATTACAAAACAAAAAACAAAAAAAAAATATCAACCAAAACCCAGAAAAGATGAGAATAAATAATGAGCACAGGAGCTGCAGAAGGAAAGACTATTAATTGGGAATTCTATTTCCTTGATTGGTCCTAATTTGGATCCACATTATTAAAAACAAAAGGGGTAATAACAACACTAAATCTCCAACCAGATTTGAATTCCAAAGCTGACAAAAGTTTTCACTAATCAACATGAGAATAATTCACTAAATCATGTCTTAAATTGCACTTACCATCTGGGGTAACCCAGTATGGTCATGGTAGTCTCTAATAGCTTCCGAGAGTTCAAGCATTCCACCTACATAACAAAAATGGTGGCTATATATGTAAAGAAAGAAACCTAACAAAACCAATAAGTCGAAATCAACAATAAACAAACCAGATAAACCACCTTTCTTAGCACAATTGAGCACATAATCAACACTGACTTGGTCTAGATCCACATCATCTAGGGTAACAGCACCAGGAGGCATTATCACCTTCTTTATTAAGCTACCGGCAAGTATAAAATCCAGAAGTATTCGCCTGTCCCGACGATACCGTTGCAAAAGCTCCACCGCATTCTCCCTACATTCCATTACCAAATTGAAGTTTTCTTTTTGTTGTTTCAGCAAAGCAAAATTCTTTCAAAATAAAAAGCAAGACTTACTCTTCCATCTGAAAATTATTCCAACTCTGCTACCTGACAAATACCCCAAAACAGGAAAACTCAAGCTTCACAGAGTGGCATAGCTTGCTCTGTGTGGAAAGAAAAGAAAATGAAACTTAAAGACATAAGAGAAGAAAATGAAACTGGAGAATCAGAAGAAGCATGTCCGAATTGTTTACCTCAGTTTTTCCCAGCAACCAAACAGAGCATTGAGCTTAAATGAGTGATAGAGAGAATCGCGGGACTCAAAAATGTAGACGAGGAAAGCAAGTGAAACGGCGAGTTTTGACTGCTGTTGAGTTGAGTTGGGTTTGGTAGCTTCAAGCGGAAGCCCCGGCGACGGGTTCTGAAAGAGATGGAGAGAGGAAATCCCAGTCGACGAGATTTGGATCTAAAAAGCTTTTTTTAATTATTTGTGGAAAAAGTAACTATTTGGGAATTGTACTATTTACGATTTACTACTTGTCGAAATTCTAATAGACAACAGTTTTCTAAGTCTAATAAAATCCAATTCTTCAAAGGAGTACTAGAATAATATATATATATATATATATATATATATATATCAATCCTAATCTCTTGGACTACAAGGGTCCAAGAGATTTGTGGTCACTCACCGTTAGATGTAAATTCAACGGTTCATTCACTCTTGCACTCCTTTTAAGAAACTTTTTTGAATCATTGGATTAATATCCTACGATGGGTGACCACAATCTCTTGGACCACAGGGGTCCAAGAGATTTGTGGTCACTCACCGTTAGATATAAATTCAATGGTTTACTCACTCTTGCACTCCTTTTAAGAAACTTTTTTGAATCATTGGATTAATATCCTACGGTGGGTGACCACAATCTCTTGGACTCCTGTGGTCCAAGAGATCGGGACTGATATATATATGTATTTATTTTACCATCCTCCAATCTTTAGCAGAAATTGAAAGATGTTTTTATTATGATATTCTATTTTTCCATAACTCAAATTGTATGAACCTATTGAAATTCGTCTCTCTAATTTAATTTTTCTTTGTGTTCTCATATTGGGAAAACTTGCCTAAGCACCTTTTAGATTCAGTTCTGAAGTTATTAGTATCACCATTAGACTATTTACGATTCAGTGTTATTTGTAAATCGTGGCATTCTGTAGCAAAGGACAATGAAAGTAAACTCGCTAAGATGACAACTCCAATGCGCTTGATCTAACACAGTGCTGCTTATACAACCTTATGGATGATAAGGTTCTGAATTTGCAAATAAGAATGTCCAAGAAGAATATGAGATTTTGTGGTTCTTCAAAAGGATGGCAAGCAGCTGTGGAAGAAAATTTTGTAGTAACCTTATTGAATCCATTCTATATGGTTAAAGGAAGGGAAAAGAAAGAAAATTCAATCATTCGTCTTCCTCCATTAACACCTCCTGAACGGGGAAAGGAGCACTGGGCTAAAAATTGTGACTATTATGCCTACAGAGCTACAATTTCAGCAAATCCAATATTAAATGCAAACGACTGCATTGTTTTCGTAATATACGGGCTAGATCGTGAATTGGCTTATATTAGACCTAAGAAGGACTCAACATGGATTAAAGTAGAAACCATGTTAAATGAAATTGACGATGTCATTCACATTGAAGATAAAGTTTATGTTGTCGATGATGATGGTAATCTTTTATCATGTGATATGCCTTATGAGTCCGACTCATTTGTGAATTTGGAAGGGGATGGCAAAGGGAGCTGTCGCGAAGAAATATCTTGTGTATTCAAATGAGAAAGAATTATTAATGATTCAAAGGTCTTTGGTAGTGCAAGGTGGCAATAATGTTGCGACAAGGAAGTTTATAATCTTCGACATGAATTTCGACAAGTGTGAGTGAATTGAAAAAGAAACGTTAGGTGATGCTGCTCTTTTTGTTGGTGATAACTCCGTGATATATGTTCCAAATTCAAAGATTACAGGATATCAGCCGAATTGCATATACTTCAACCATGATACTATTCATGGAGCATGCTGGAAGTTTGGACTTAATGATTTTGGACGTCAAAATTTTGGTGTGTATAACGTCAAAAATCAGAGCATATCAAAGCCTTACACCGAAGATGCTATGACCCTAGAGAAGATGACAGAGAAGATGACCAATCGTCCTCCAATTTGGGTTGTGCCAACCTTTCAACTGCAAAAACTTCTATATTTATTATTGTTCTTTTCTTAATTCGTCGGTTCCTTCTCTTGTAAAGTAGTAACTCTACTATTTGCTAACGGATTTTATCGAAAGGAATGAAACTTCATTTCCAAAACAAAGATACAAAATACAAGGGAGCCCAAATACTACAAAATAAAATTATGGGGTCCTCTCATTCAAGTGTTGAGTTAGGGTGAGCAGTGGGTTGAATTCTTGGTTTTTGATTTGGAAACAATTTAACAAATTAGCCTTCAGCGTGAAAATGAAAGCAGACACAAAAACAAACAACTTGCTATAAATAGGAGCCAATTTTGTGTCAACTTAATTTGCAGATACATTTTGTAAGCGAACCAAAACTTATCTTATATATGACCAATACGAAACTAATGTCCTCATAGTGAGGTCTCTGATTCCAGCAATCTGAGACATTTCCCCACCTGGGATATAGTTGTTTGATTGGGAGTCAGATTACTTAAGAAGCAAGTTTTCATTTGTTTCTCAACGTATTAGGCTTTCTCAAGTGCTAACACTCGCATCTAACACAATCTCTTGGCCTATTGTCAAGGATAGGACAATCCGGAGTACACAATAAATGGCCAATGCTTAGAAAAACTCTGTCCTCATAATGAGGCCTCTCCGATCACAGCAATATTGCGTACCACTGCAAACGCATCATAAGCTATTATGTAATCGGAGGCAGTGGGGAGTTCCAGGCTTGCTCTTAAGCGGGATTAGTGCAGCCACTATCATTTTTCATGTCAAGGAAGTGAAACTAACAAGGAGCAAAAACCTGAAATATAATGCCATGTTTCCAGTGAAAATACACAGGTTCAGCAAAGGGAGTTCTAAAGCATTTCCAAAACATGAATACGAAAAGATAAAGATGATAGCAAAACAACCAAAACCAACGAAATCATCAGATCATATAATGTGGGTGAAAAGAAACGAAGCATACTCGCACAATGGGAAGTTTTAGCCCTTCAGACAGAACTTGTTCCTTAGCGTTTGGAGTTCATCAGTATTGTCCAACCATTCACCACAGGAATGTTTACAAATATTCCTGTTCCAAACAAACTCCACATTAGTAAGGAAGAAACTGCTTGCCATATGAGGTGAAAAGAAAGAAATTAGTAGCGCAAAAGAAAAAGGATAAAGAAAATTTACAGCATCAACTGGTTCAGCCCGTTTAGCGGTTTAAATTCGCAGCCCTAAACTGGGATATCATCAGGGAAGCACGGTTTACTGCAGTAAACATACTCAATCCTTACATTAAATAAATAAAATGAACATACTCAATCCTCTGAAGATAAATCATGAATAGGAATATAAACTTTATACAATGCTGTAATCCTATCACAGGATATCAAATAAGAATAATCACTGCTTTGCATATTCACAGATATTAGAACAACCCTCCCTATATAAAATGTTTGGAATTTAAAAGACTTTAAAAAAATTTAAACAAAATTGCGACAGAGATTTTGTGTTTCGAAACCCAGGAGCATCATTTAGAATATAGTACACAAGGTGAGATTTCAAAGGACATATATTATGTTAGAATATTAGTATTCCAGAGTTCTGAACTTTGTAATGGTCAAATACAGATCATAAGCAATTCGCCACAAGAAGGAATGATGCTACTAATTACACTAAAGGAGCTGTGCTTCAACAGAGACACGAAAGCAAACATCAACCACAGGAATGCATTCAACAAAAATGTAGTAATTCAAGCAAGAATTTTACTATTTTCTGTTCATATTGGTGCTTCCAAAAAAAAAAAAAAAACCTATTATATGAGTTAATAGAATGTTGAATTAAGACCAGCACCACATATGAACAAAAGCAGGAAGTAAAATTCTATTAGCAGGAAAAATCAAATTCATACAGAGAGTAGCAGGATTCCACATAGTTCTGATATCTGTAGCTTTAAGAGATGGAGACTCATCTGGACACCATGCAATCTTCTCCTCTCCTCAGATTCAGACATATTGCTTTCTGGTATTTCCCAGATATTTCTACCCAAGTTATGTGAAATAAAGGCCACTTCATCAATTATTTAAATTACACAAGCAATTGAGCTGCTGACTGAAGGGTCAAGAACGAGACACACCCAGGAACTAGACCACAATTTGATTTTCCCTCTAATACAGTCTCAAGCTCCTCCAGTTTGATGAGTTTTGGAAATGAAGAAGGCATTACCTAAGCCGTTGTCTTTTCAAGCTTGAGGAAGTATGGACACGAGTTCCAGAATGAGATCGCTCAGAAGTGATTCATCAGGCAAGAGACTCGCAGTACACATCCAATAAAAACACAAATTTACCATTCACAGAAGGGATAAGTACCCAATTCAACCCATTCATAAGAATCTGGCCCATGCCTTTGATACACAAAATCATCCAAAATATTTCCAAGAGCATAGAGCTTTCCCAAACCACTGATTGACTGCTAATAATAAACATATAAAAAATGATTAGATAAGAACATTAGATGACCGAACAAATAAAATGGATTACAATAATGCATGTGTGTGTACAAATAGAAACTCACCCAATAAAGAGTAAAGAGTTTAGCCAAACATAATTTCAGAGCACTCCTTCCTAACAAATTAAGAATAGATCCTATTCCAACAGGGACAGCAATCCTAGACTTGCTTGCTTCCAGTTATCAAGCAGGATGAGATTTTTCTTTTCTGTTCTCTTTTTAATTAAAAGAAAGGAACTTTTATTGAATCAAACTCAAACTATACAAGCAATGGAAAAGAAGTCCATTTCTATTTTCTGAAGTACATAACAAAATAGGAACGTCTAAAGTAGGAACGTCTAACAGATAGCTACCTTCCAGTAGTATAATAGAAGGCAGACAAGTGTGCAGGCCTAAACACACTGGAAACAGAGGAAAATTGATGATAAAAAAGACTTACTATATAACATTCTACTGAGCCTGGGCATTTTACATCCCAGCAGCACAAATGACTCACTATAGTATTTTAGATACATGTATTGCAACTTGATCCATATTTCACTCACTCTAGACAACCATGCTGACAGTGTGTATATATTACGAACATACATCACAGTGCTTGTATTTCTGTCATTGTATAATCAATAAATTGATATGGTTATAGTGAGCCGACTTATATTCTAGATGTTAGAATATTCCAACAGATCAATGCTAAGATACAGGTAGAAGCCACCTACATTATAAAAAGGTTTTCTTTTCCCATTGAATCCTGTATATGCCATTCTGGCAGTGAGAAACATTTAAGCAGTCCAATGAAAGCGGTTTAGGATGCTTCAGATACTTAGATGCTACCTGCTACAGATTTTTAACTTGTTTGTTTACATGCTAGATCTCGAACAGAAAACTTGGACCATTGGGATAAGTACTCTTAGAAAGTTCAGACATAGCTAAGCTTCCTCTGTTAGAAATGATAAAAAAATGATAAGAGGAATGACAGCACACAAATTCAAAATGCAACAACATTAACGAAACAGGCATCCATCACAGCTCTTGTAGTTTCATTATCTGTACAAGTATATCATGTAATTCCCCAGCAGGATCTTTCTTTAAAGATGGTAGCTTCTCCTGCACCCTCTTCCATCACAGCACTTATAATTGAAAAAAAATATTTCTAAGAACACCAAACTTATCATAGAAGCAATCAAATTGAAGAAGAAGAAATTACATATTAAGTAAAAGCGCCAAAGAAAAACTAGTGATTCACCATATTTTAGTTTAGACTTTGTTTCGAGAGCCATCTATTTATAAAATTTTGAGGGCCAACTTTTGTGCCTATAAGATGTATTTAATGACTGGGCAACATGTTATAGGATCAAATTGGCACAATAATAAATAATAATAACTAAAAAAAAACAAAACAAAAAAGGATATAATTCTGAACAGTAACCAGAATCCATAGAAAAGGAAAAGGTTGCAAGAAGAATTATGTAATAATAGCATAACACTAACATCACGAAAATTGAAACATCTCCTCTTACAATTCACCAGCAAACTCAAAACAGCATATGAGATACAAACAAAAACTAATTGGGGCACCTAGGAGGATAGGAAGCTAATTACCCAAAATGAAAAGGTTACCCAAATATTGAAGCAGCTCCTCTTCGCTTTGCAACACCAAATCTGAAAGTTGTTTGCAATGGCCAGACCACTCGAGAGAGAGAGAGAGAGAGGATTGAAAATCTGAAAACCAAAAAGAACACACTTTTAAGTGTGCCTTACCAGGGTAGCATAAAAAGACTAAAAAGCCCCCATTGTGAAAAATAAATAAATCATTTTAAAAACTAATGAAAATCATTAAATAGCAAGAACGCCGATGTAGAGGGAGACGAGAAAGAGAGCTCATTCTCTCTGTTTTAGCGCTTTGTAAACAGAGCGCGAAACTCACATCACACCAGGAAGAACGAACACTAATGCAGTTAGACATGAACTATATAAAGAGCTCTGAGCTCTCTCTCTCTCATTTTTCACAGAGAGAGAGAGAGTGTGAGAGCAAGCGAGCTAGAGAGAGAAGGTGAAAGCGAGTTAGAGAGAGAGAAGGTGAGAGCGAGTTAGAGAGAGAGGGAAGGCGAGAGCGAGTTAGAGAGAGAGCGATGGAGTCGATTTCAAGGTAACTATCTGAATTTGATTACTACTTTCTCGCTCAATTTCAATTTATTACATCGTTTAACTATTGCATGTCAATTTAATTTTGAATTAATGGAGCTTGAATTAGCTAATTTTCAATATCTGATTTCTGGAGCTTGAACTCGCTAATTTTCAATATCTGATTTCTGGAGCTTGAAATTTTTAGTTTCAGAGGTGAGTGATAGAGAGCAAAAAAGTAGTTATCTTTTCTAGTGGTAATTCTATGAATTTACTTTCTCCTAATTTCAGTTTCACTGGAGCGTTCAATTTGTGACTGGTAATTTTAAAGTTGATTATTACTTTCTTGCTCAATTTCAATTTATTGCCTCGTTTAACTATTGTATGTCAATTTAATTTTGAATTAATGGAGCTTGAACTAGCTAATTTTCAATGTGTGATTTCTAGAGCTTTTAATTTTTAGTTTGAGATGGACCGATAGAGAGCAAAGTTGTTTTCTTTTGTAGCAGTAATTTTAAGTTATGTCATTTTCAACCTGTCAGGAAACTGAAATTAACCTACAAATGACAGGTTGAACATGACAGAGCTTAAAATTATGGAAACTGAAATTAAGAGAAAGTGAAAATTCATAGAATTACCGCTACAAAAGATAACAACTTTGCTCTTTATCGGTCCACCTCTCAAACTAAAAATTAAAAGCTCTAGAAATCACACATTGAAAATGAGCTAGTTCAAGCTCTATTAATTCAAAATTAAATTGACATACAATAGTTAAACGAGGCAATAAATTGAAATTGAGCAAGAAAGTAATAATCAACTTTAAAATTACCGGTCACGAATTGAACGCTCCAGCGAAACTGAAATTAGGAGAAAGTAAATTCATAGAATTACCGCTAGAAAAGATAACTACTTTTTTGCTCTCTATCACTCACCTCTCAAACTAAAAATTTCAAACTCCAGAAATCAGATATTGAAAATTAGCTAGTTCAAGCTCCAAAAATCAGACATTAAAAATTAGCTAATTCAAGCTCCATTAATTCAAAATTAAATTGACATGCAATAGTTAAACGATTCAATAAATTGAAATTGAGCGAGAAAGTAGTAATCAAATTCATATAGTTACCTTGAAATTGACTCCATCGCTCTCGCCTTCCCTCTGTCTAACTCGCTCTCACCTTCTCTCTCTAGCTCGCTCTCACATTCTCTCTCTCTCTCTCTCTCTGTCTTTGTGAGAAATGAGAACTTGAAATGAGAGAGAGAGCTCAGAGCTCTTTATATAGTTTTTAAAATGATTTATTTATTTTCCACAATGGGGGCTTTTTAGTCTTTTTACGCTACTGTGCAGGCCTAAACACACTGGAAACAGAGGAAAATTGATGATAAAAAAGACTTACTATATAACATTCTACTGAGCCTGGGCATTTTACATCCCAGCAGCACAAATGACTCACTATAGTATTTTAGATACATGTATTGCAACTTGATCCATATTTCACTCACTCTAGACAACCATGCTGACAGTGTGTATATATTACGAACATACATCACAGTGCTTGTATTTCTGTCATTGTATAATCAATAAATTGATATGGTTATAGTGAGCCGACTTATATTCTAGATGTTAGAATATTCCAACAGATCAATGCTAAGATACAGGTAGAAGCCACCTACATTATAAAAAGGTTTTCTTTTCCCATTGAATCCTGTATATGCCATTCTGGCAGTGAGAAACATTTAAGCAGTACAATGAAAGCGGTTTAGGATGCTTCAGATACTTAGATGCTACCTGCTACAGATTTTTAACTTGTTTGTTTACATGCTAGATCTCGAACAGAAAACTTGGACCATTGGGATAAGTACTCTTAGAAAGTTCAGACATAGCTAAGCTTCCTCTGTTAGAAATGATAAAAAAATGATAAGAGGAATGACAGCACACAAATTCAAAATGCAACAACATTAACGAAACAGGCATCCATCACAGCTCTTGTAGTTTCATTATCTGTACAAGTATATCATGTAATTCCCCAGCAGGATCTTTCTTTAAAGATGGTAGCTTCTCCTGCACCCTCTTCCATCACAGCACTTATAATTGAAAAAAATATTTCTAAGAAAACCAAACTTATCATAGAAGGAATCAAATTGAAGAAGAAGAAATTACATATTATAACAAGTAAAAGCCCCAAAGAAAAACTAGTGATTCACCATATTTTAGTTTAGACTTTGTTTCGAGAGCCATCTATTTATAAAATTTTGGGGGCCAACTTTTGTGCCTATAAGATGTATTTAATGACTGGGCAACACGTTATAGGATCAAATTGGCACATTTACAATAATAAATAAATACAAACAAAAAAGGATATAATTCTGAACAGTAAACAGAATCCACAGAAAAGGAAAAGGCTGCAAGAAGAAGTATGTAATAATAGCATAACACTAACATCACGAAAATTGAAATATCTCCTCTTACAATTCACCAGCAACCTCAAAACAGCATATAGGATACAAACAAAAACTAATTGAGGTACCTAGGAGGATAGGAAGCTGATTACCCAAAATGAAAAGGTTACCCAAATATTGAAGCAGCTCCTCTTCACTTTGCAACACCAAATCTGAAAGTTGTTTGCAATGGCGAGACCACTTGAGAGAGAGAGAGAGAGGACTGAAAATCTGAAAACCAAAAAGAACACACTTTACGTGTGCCTTACCAGGATAGCGGAAAAGACTAAAAAGCCCCCATTGTGAAAAATAAATAAATAATTTTAAAAACCAACGAAAATCATTAAATAGCAAGAAAGCCGAACGGCGACGTAGAGGGAGACGAGAAAGA
The DNA here is from genome assembly GCA_020226455.1 of Prunus salicina. Classification (NCBI taxonomy): domain Eukaryota; kingdom Viridiplantae; phylum Streptophyta; class Magnoliopsida; order Rosales; family Rosaceae; genus Prunus; species Prunus salicina. The sequence goes on along the minus strand of CM035343.1, from coordinate 27,921,678 downwards.
GAGAGCTCATTCTCTCTGTTTTAGCGCTTTGTAAACAGAGCGCGAAACTCACATCACACTAGAAAGAACGAACACTAATGCAATTAGACATGAACTATATAAAGAGCTCTGAGCTCTCTCTCTCATAGAGACAGAGAGAGAGAGAGAATGTGAGAGCGAGCGAGCTAGAGAGAGAATGTGAGAGCGAGTTAGAGAGAGAGGGAAGGCGAGAGCGATAGAGTCGATTTCAAGGTAACTATTTGAATTTGATTACTACTTTCTCGCTCAATTTCAATTTATTGCATCGTTTAACTATTGCATGTCAATTTAATTTTGAATTAATGGAGCTTGAACTAGCTAATTTTCAATGTCTGATTTCAGGAGCTTGAACTAGCTAATTTTCAATATCTGATTTCTGGAACTTGAAATTTTTAGTTTGAGAGGTGAGGGTAGAGAGCAAAAAAATAGTTATCTTTTCTAGCGGTAATTCTATGAATTTACTCTCTTAATTTCAGTTTCGCTGGAGCGTTCAATTCGTGACCGGTAATTTTAAAGTTGATTATTACTTTCTTGCTCAATTTCAATTGTTTAACTATTGTATGTCAATTTAATTTTGAATTAATGGAGCTTGAACTAGCTAATTTTCAATGTATGATTTCTAGAGCTTTCAATTTTTAGTTTGAGAGGTGGACCGATAGAGAGGAAAGTTGTTATCTTTTGTAGCGGTAATTCTATGAATATTCACTTTCTCTTAATTTCAGTTTCCATAATTTTAAGCTCTGTCATTTTCAACCTGTCATTTGTAGGTTAATTCGTTGATTTTCAACTGGAGATGGAGAATCAAGAGCTTTTAGTGAATGCAAATGCCTGTGCAGAATGTGAAGGTTTGGTCACTTTTGGAAATGCAGCTCAGAAACAAGAGCATTATTTGCAATTCCACCTGGAGATACAAACTTCTGCTAAGAATGAGAAACGAAAGAAGAAAGCTGATAAAGATAAGGCTTGCAATTTGTGCACAAAGATGTTTACCTCTGTTGCTGATTCGTGAATGATTTCATGTGTCCAAACTGTTGCTGATTTCATGGTGTGCACCAAGCTAATGTCAAGAGAAGAAGTTTACTACTGAAAGTGATTATCAGAATCACTTGAAGCTGAGCGTCATGCATATGACGTTTACGACAAGTTTAAGAAAATCTTCTGTAAATGGTGTTCATATAGAAAAGCTAAGTTTTTTTTGTTTTGTTTTGGTTTTTGGTAACCAAAAAAAAAAGGCTAAGTTTTTGCTAGCAAGTTTCCCACAATCCGAAAAGCATGCAATATAAAATATTAAGTTGTTGCAAATTTATTTATTGTTTTGGGAAAGATTTTCTTTTTAGTTTATTAGTCATCGATTTAACCTTATTATGTTGGTGGTGACAAATTGTTCATTAAACAAATCATGATTAGCGTCAATTTTTTATGTCAAGTGCCCTTGTCACTTCGCATGTGATCCAAAATATTCCCACAAAAATAATATGACACTTTCATATTACTTAACAATTTTGTGTGTTGGATGAGTTGTGAGATGCAAGAGGTTGACACTCTGTAGAAGAAGAAGAAGCAGCCTATTTCTAACCAAGTAATCTTCAGCCACTTAGTGGGTAACACGTTTATACTAAACGGGTGCTAACAGCGTCACGCGTAGGCAATCTCAATCCAGCCTAACCTCATCAGATGTCCTACACTAACGATCAGGCTTACGATTATACTGTCAAACATTTAATCGGTCACGTACTTTTCTAAGCCACGCTGTACAATTAAAATTGCTACACGTGATTCTGAAGAAAAGATGCCAGGGATTGATTTTGATTTGGGCGGGGAACGACTCATGAGAGTCGAACCAGGAAATTGAATGGTTAATAAGTGGATGACTTGATGGTGAAGCAAGTCAACTTGATGGTCGGTGATGATTTTACAAATCTACGGCACGCAACTGTTACAAAATCTTCAACATGCAATTTCTTTGCCTATTTTAACCTTTATTATTAGTAGTGAATAAGTTGATCCAAAAACAGAGTTTAGTATTGGGCCTCCTACGTTTTGATGATTGCACTCCATTTCCATGAGAGAGCTTCTACAATGAGGAGTTAAAGTGAGGAGGTTATTTGAGGAGACACCGTCAAAACATTTAAAATATTTAAGCCCCATGATTTCTTTACATTTGTTGATGGTGAGATTTGACCTCCTTAAATAACCTCCTCACTTTAACTCCTCATTATAGCCTTTCCGTTTCCATGTGAGTGGAGGGCTTGGAGAGGGTATTGTCCATGATGAAAAATTCAAGTGCGTAAATGAAAAAAGTGTGCTACCACCACAAAATCATAAAAATATAATTTTTTAATACAAGCGTTAGTCTAAACGATTTTTAACACACTACAATGGTGTCATGAGGGTTCGAATCTAAAACTACTAGCTTGCAAGTCAAGGTCATTTTTCACTGGACTAGACCTCATTAGCCATAAAAACAATTTTTAAATTCAATTATTTTGGTCACCAAACTCTAGGCAACTTATTGAATATTTGAAAATTAAATTGCCAGATATATAACTTGTATTTTTAAATTTTTTTTTTAAATAATAAATTCAATTTGACTCTAAATATGAAATTCGTACAATTATCTAGTTTATCACATTGACTAATATCTCATCATCATTCAACCTTTCATGAAATCTGTATATGAGTATTGAAAGAAAAAGAAAAGATTTGAAATGAATATGATAAATTTTCAAAAGATAAGGTAGTGACGCTTAAAAGACAAACAATGCTGCAATTTCAATGATTTGAATTATATATATATATATATATGTAATTTTTTTTTTCGTATTGCTTATAACAGCAGAAGAAAAAAAGTGGATAAGGACTTGTAGATGTTGAGATGAATGGAAGTATTGTCCACCAGTTGTGTACATAATGCCAACGGATGTGTATCATGCATCAGAAAAGTGTCTTGAAAGGCTAATATATACAAGTTTTTTTTTACTTTTCAATTTAATATGCTGCTAAATGCAATGCACATTTATAATGATGCCCTAATATTGAAAAATATTTTGTTTCCAAACTGAAATTAGTCGCATTCACAAATTATTATTATTATTATTATTATTATTATTATTATTATTATTATTATTATTATTATTATTATTATTTGTGAAAATTTGAAAAGGAGAGAGTGAGGTGTCATTGGTGTTTGAATGTGAAATCACTAGGGAAGCTCTAACCATATTAGTCATATTGCTAATTGAAATGGCTTTCTATGTTCTTTTCTAATTGATCTAATAAAATACTATCGCTTGTTTGGTAAAAAAAAAAAACTATTTTATATTTTAATAAATGAGGAAGATAGTTAATTATGAATATAACAGATTAATTCGCCTAATAAACATTCTATCTAAGTCAATATATATGTTGAAATCTAAGTTAACCAAAGTAAGAAGAAAGAAGTATTAAAGATATGCAAACTCAAACGTGTTATCATCTCCACTACATAGCCCCAATTTCTTAATTTGTTTCAAACACAAATCTTTTTAGAACTTTTATTTTATTTTTAGAGATTTCCGTGTAAATATTGCTGTATGAATTAATATTATGAGTGTGACATTTTATGCTAAAAGTCATGAACGAGGGCTAGATTAGATTAGAGTTTTTTTTTTTTTTTTTTTTTTTTGCAGTCGTTGATAATAATCTGAATTTGACCAGTTTGATCCGGTTTTGATTTGGATTTGTAACTTGAAAAGGCCGGTCTAAATCGAATTGGACCCGCTATGTTAATAAACGTAATTTTTCAGGCCATATCCAACTATTTCTATAGCCCAACTAAAAAGCCCATATGTGTTTTGTAACTCAAGTTCATATCCGAGTCCAACAACACATTCTATTTTTATATTACTTATCATAAAAATATTCCTAACCATAATCCCCCAAAAGCACACGCCAGTTTTCTCAACTTCATTTGTTTTTCTTTTTTCTTAATAACAAATTAGATATTTAGAATCAATTAATTCTTACTTAGTTATATTTTTACAAGAGTTTTGTAATTCTAAAATCAGCTATTAATCTAGTGGTACCTTTTGCAATTCTTGAAGCAGAACCATGGACAGTCAAGGGTCATTGTACATGTGAAGCCTTATTCTAAAATCACATACATATATTAGTAGTTTTGGCAGTGAAAGATCATCTATTTATATCTATATACATATTTTCTCTTATGCGGATATTATTACCGTGCAGACAATATGTATTTTTTACTATCCATCCTTACTTTCCTTTATGTTTACAATGACGTGAATACAATAATAACGTGTGGATGTCTGGATGAGAGAAGAATTGTATATATATATATATATATATATATCAATAGATATAGTGCCCCTGGATGAGAGAAGAATTGTATATATATATATATCAATAGATATAGTGCCCCTCTTTGAATGGGACACAGTATAAACTGGGGCAAAACCACACTAACTAAGCCCAATGAGATTTTTAAGGGAAAAAACATTAAGCCTATATATTTAACTTATTCTAAATATTAGCCCAGTATATATTAACTTATTAAAGTCTAAAACAGTCCAATTCTTTATAAATTTAGTTGGAGGGCAGCAATAAAAATATACATTAAAATAGGTACACTTTCAATTATGTTGTTGAATACATTTTCATTTTGATCCTATATGTACGTTTTTCAGTTGCATTTAATATGCATTTGTTTTTTTATTCTATAAAGACCAATAATATTTATTGATAAGAGGAACATGAACAAGTTCAAAGTTATTATGGTGCTAACCCTATTAGTGTATTTTTTTTTTTATATTTATGTTAAAGCTTATTGGAAATTAGTCAATTGATCTATGAACTAGCGTGGTTCATATGATTTAATATTTACCTTTATTTCTAAAACGATTATAAGTACCCAAAAAAAAAATCATCACATTTTAAGCTAATAACTTTAGCTAGCCCACTTGTTGAAAAATTATTAGTTCGCCCTTGAGTATAAGTGCTTTCTAGCCAAGCTTGAGCCTGCACAAGGGCACCATTTGAATATAGCTAAGTTTCTCTTTGCAACCTCTTCCCTTATTACAAGTCAAGTCCTTGCTCTATTTGTTCTCCATTCTTCCTTACACCTTGCCTTGCACTGTTTGGTCAATTGGTCAACCACCACAATCGCAGCTATATGGTTTTATCAAGTTCCACCAACCCATATTAACCCCAAAAAGTTGGGAGTTTTACTATTATGCCCAAAATCCATTTACAACATAACAAATGCGAAATTCTATAGTGAGGGTGCCATATATGAACTCTTCATATGGACCTTCATATTAGCCACATGCTCATTAAACTTAAGTGAAGTTACTATTCATAGGAATCATGTGGCTAATATGAAGGTCCACATCTATGGTTCATATATTGCACCCCAAAACATCTATAGTCCATATATCGAACTTTCTATAAATTACAAAACTACCATCGATTTCTTAAAACAAGCCTAACCCCAAAACCTCATAAAAGATATCCAAAACACTCAACAGGGCATCAGAGTAATTTAATAATCAAAATTAAATTCAACATGGCCAACTGTCCTTTTTTGGGTTTGTTTATAGAAATTAAATGGTGTAAGGTTGATCTATATCACTAGTGCTAAGAGCATCCACAATGGATTCTCTAAATCACCTCCTTAGATAAATTTAGGGGGGACATGAGAAAACCCACCTACAGCCATATTCCATATCCAACTCCTAAAATAAGAAGATCTCTAGGAGCTTCTAAATGTGCTAGGAACTATTTTCATTCTTGTAGGGAGCTTCTCCAATAATAAATTTGAAGTTAAAGATTGATTACGGACTTTCCAGCCTTGTTTACACCTTGCGGCAAGTTAACAGGAAAGCAAACGTTCATTTATTCCCTACGTTTTATATGGTGTATAGAATAATATTTGCAAGTATTAGTTATTGTAAAAAACTAGCTAACTTCATATAGTTTTCAAAAATTGAGAATGAAGAACCAAAATTTGTCCCAAATATGCCAAATGAGATGATGATGGGCATAAATAATTCCATATTTATTGGGTATATGAATTTAAAGCAATGGATTGTTAACTCACCATAACCTGATGCAATGAATTTAAGTCCCGTTGCACCTAAATAATTAGATATTCCTATTAAAAAAAATGAAGAAAAAAAATATCAGAGTGAAGGGCACTTATTATGCGAAGGAGACTGGATTGACCATCCATATCTGATAGCAAGTTCTTGTACAGAATACATAGAGACATATATGTACAGTATATCAAGTTCTTGTACATTTGTGAAAATTGATGCCCAATTGTCCATTGTTTCTTTCTTACAAGTCGCATTGTCCATTCTTCCTTTCTTACAAGTCTAAGTCGTTGCATTTGGCTACTTGCGAATTTCTTCCACAAGGGTGCAATCATGTGCCCTACTCTTACAAGTCCAAGTCTAAGTCGTTGTAATGAAAACAAACGACAAATGGATTTGACACGGAAAACAGGCATTCCATATGAAAGCTCTTGAAAGGCCTTGTAAGTTGCACCGAGCCAAAACCCCCCATTTCCAATCCAAGTAAGTTGCTTTCGTTAAATCCATTTGTCCATTCTTCCTTTCTTACAAGTCTAAGTCGTTGCATTTGGCTACTTGCGAATTTCTTCCACAAGGTGCAATCATGTGCCCTACTCTTTGGCAACTTGTTCTATCTTCATAGATTGGCACTGCAACAAATTATTCAATCATTTCAAGCTTTCAATCGAAAAGGAAAAATAAAACGAAAAACACTTTGGAGTTGGAAGGAACTTCTCTGTTTTCGGCTCTTTGTGTGTTGGATGAGTCGTAAGATGCAAGAGGTTGACACTTTGTAGAAGAAGAAGAAGAAGCAGCTTATTTCCAACCAAGTAATCTTCAGCCACTTAGTGGGTAACACGTGTGTTATACTAAACGGATGCTGACAGCGTCACATGTAGGCAATCTCAATCCAGCATAACCTCATCAGGCATCCTACACTAATGATCAGGCTTACTATTATACCGTCAAACATTTAATTGGTCACGTGCTTTTCTAAACCACGCTATACAATTAAAATTGCTGCACATGATTTTGAAGAAAAGATGCCAGGGATTGATTTTGTGACCAAACTGAAATTAGTCGCATTGACAAATTATTATTGTTATTTGTGAAAATTTGAAAAGGAGTGAGTGAGTGAGGTGTCATTGGTGTTTGAACGTAAACTCACTAGGGAAGCTCTACCCATATCAGTCATATTGCTAATTGAAATGGCTTTCTATGTTCTTTTTCAATTAATCTAATACAATACTATCGCTTGTTTCGTAAAAAAAACTATTTCATATTTTAATAAACGAGGAAGATAGTTAATTATGAATATAACAGATTAACTCACCTAATAAACGTTCTATCTAAGTCAATATATATGTTGAAATCTAAGTTAACCAAAGTAAGAAGAAATTAGTATTAAAGATATAATAACCCAATCCTAAATTAATTTTTAATTAATAAAATATTCAAATAAAAGATAATTTTACCACGGGACTATTTTAATGGTTTAAAAGTTGACTTTTTGTTCGGGAAAGACTTTAGGAATTTCAGTTGTACTGTTGCATAGGGCACGTCGAGATGAGTTCCTAGACACAATATACACAAGTTTTTTTACTTTTCAATTTGATTTAAAGCTAAATGCAATGCACATAATATTGAAAAATATTTTGTGATCAAACTGAAATTAGTCGCATACACAAATTATTATTATTATTATTATTATTATTATTATTATTATTTGTTAAAATTTGGAAAGGAGAGGGGATTAAGTGTTATTGGTATTTGAACTTGAGATCACTAACCAGATAAATACTTTTACCATTGAACTATCAACCTTTTGGCAGCATTATCAAGTATGTACAGGCCTAAGCCCAACAAAAGCAGAAAACTAATGGAAATTGGCCGTGGTCTGAGCAATTAACTGCTTGCAAATTTAGTCCACCAGCTTGCTATCCCGGAATATGTATGTGTATATGCTTTGTTTCTGAAGAAAAAAAAAATCAAAGCAAAATGGTCCTTATTATGCGGAGGAGATTGGATTGACCATCCATATCTGATTGACGGAAATATAGATGTATGGCAAGTTCTTCTACATTTGTGAAGATGCCAACTATCCATTCTTCCTTCACTACAAGTTGTTGCATTTGGCTACTTGCGAGTTTCTTCCCTGAGGGTGCAAATCATGTGCCCCACTCTTTGGCAACTTGTTTTGCCTTCATAGATTGGTACTGCAACAAATTATTCAATGATTTCAAGTTCTAAATCGGAAAGGAAAAAACAAACGAAAAACAATTTGAAGTTGGAAGGAACTTCTCTGTTTTCGGTGCTCATGGTCATGGAGAGAAGTTGTTTCCTCTTGTCAATCACCTTCTTGCTGGTGCTGCAGCTGCAGTACAGTTCTATAGGCACAGTAGGTGCAACACAAACCAACAACACCACGGACCAGTCTGCTCTTCTTGCTCTAAAGTCAACTATTAATCTAATGGTACCTTTTGCAATTCTTGAAGCAGAACCATGGACAGTCAAGGGTCATTGTTGAACAAATAGTAACCTAAAAATTAAGCAACTATATGCACGTTTTAACTCGCAAGTGCACAAGATCAGATAAATAGTATAGAAAGCAAATACGAGATCATTCCCACGAGGATTGGATTAATTTGTGCTTAATTTATTTTCCTTAAACTAAATGGCATTCGGTGTAGACAAGGTGTTCAAAATGATGATTTTCTTATGATGGTATTGAAAACTGAAAATTTAAATACTAAATATTGAAAACAACGTTTGATTAAAAATAGAATTGGATTGAGGTTAAAACAATGAGAAAACTAGTTAGGGATTCGATGTTCACCACTAATCTTTTTCCTTAAGCAAACGACATGCACAATGCTACAAAACAGATTTTGGATGCTTATGTTTGTCAACCTAAAGGCATGATATCTACTCTTTAAGTTATTGATTTCCCTAAACAACAAGTTAGGCATGGGTATCTACTCTAACTCTTTTCATTCTTAAAGTGTTTAGCATGGTATCTACTAAGTTGTACTTTAAGAATGCATAACACAATGGAAATCGACAAACACACAAATTCTAGAACATGGTATCTATTCTAGTTATTCATGATGATTAATTTCAAGAACTTATAACTAGTTCTTTTGTTACTTTCATAGGTACAAGACTCGGTCATCTAAATTTACCTATGTAACAAACTCAATACATAGCATGCATATGATGATCAAGCATAACATAACGTATGTAAAGAGTAAAATATAATCTGAAATTAATCAATAAGCATCACAAAAGTAGTTTATAGCAAAGACATATCGAAATCCTTAAAGAAACATGATTAGGGCTTCAATCGAGCCCTAACTAAAATATTTAGCTATCCATAATTTGAATGGATAGCAAGAACATACAAAACAGAAAATAAAAAGAGAAATAAGAAGAAGATAGCTCTTTGATAAAGAAAACAACTCTTTGATGGTGTAAACAACTCTTTGATGGTAGACAACTCTTTGATGGTGTAGACAACTCTTTGATGGTGTACAATGGAAATGTAATTTATGGAATGATATCCTCCTTTGAATGAGCTGAAACTCTCTATTTATAGGCTTCAAATTCGTCCTCCCCCTTGGATGGTCTCTTAGCTGCCCATGTGTGGCAGCTCATGCTTTGTCTCCCATGTGTGGCAGCTCATACTTTGCAGCTGCCACAAGCTTTGCCTCCATGTGTGATTGCTTTAAGCACATGGATCAATAGCTGCCCATGCTTTGCCTCCATGTGTGGCTGCTTTAAGAACATGGCTCAAGAGCTGCCCATGCTTTGCCTCCATGTGTGGCTGCTTTAAGCACATGTCATAGCAAAGGTTTGTCTGTGAACCAGATTCGGTTTTTGACATGCTGAGGGCTCCAGACTTATCCAATTGGGCTGAAATTTGGATATGTTATAGTAGACACCCATTGGAACAACTTCTATCAAGGGTGTTGCCCCATCGGACTTGTGCAAGAAGCTGAACCGAGGCCTGCAAACTGACCCACGAAAACTGGACTGAGGCCTGGTTTGTCTGTGAACCAGGTTCGGTATTTGACATGCTGAGGGCTCCAGACTTATCTAATGGGGCTGAAATTTTGATATGTTATAGTAGACATCCATTGGAACAACTTCTATCAAGGATGTCGCCCCATCTAACTTGTGCAAGTAGCTGAACGGAGGCCTGCAAACTGACCCACGGAAACTGGACTGAGGCTCGAATGTTTGACCTTGAGCTACTAAATCATGCATAACTTCCTCTAGAAGACTCCAAATCATGCACCGTAAAATGCTACGGAAACTAGACTTCCGTATCTTTCCAGTGATGTATGGCACATTATCTGATTCTTTTTGAGCAAGTACAGGTTAATCCGTAAATATGACTGATCTGCAGACACTGTTTTGAGCTAACTTGTCTTCAAAATGCAAATAATGAGTCTCAACCTTATTATACTGAAACATACACAAAACTTTATTAAAAGCACAAGTTTAACTCAAAAACATACCAAATCATAAGTTAGAATGGTACAAAAAAGATATGTAATTATGCACCGATCAGTCATTGTACATGTGAAGCCTTATTCTAAAATCACATACATATATTAGTAGTTTTGGCAGTGAAAGATCATCTATTTATATCTATATACATATTTTCTCTTATGCGGATATTATTATCTTGCGGACAATATGTATTTTTTACTATCCATCCTTGCTTTCCTTTATATTTACAATGACGTGAACACAATAATAACATGCAGACGTCTAGATGAGAGAAGAATTGTATATATATATATATATCGATATAGTGCCCCTCTTTGAATGGGACACAGTATAAACAGGGGCGGAACCACACTAACTAAGCCCAATGAGATTTTTAAGGGAAAAAACATTAAGCCTATATATTTAACTTATTCTAAATATTAGCCTAGTATATATTAACTTATTAAAGCCTAAAACAGTCCAATTCTTTATAAATTTAGTTGGAGGGCAGCAATAAAAATATACATTAAAATAGGTACACTTTCAATTATGTTGTTGAATGCATTTTCATTTTGATCCTATATGTGTTTTTCAGTTGCGTTTAATATGCATTTGTTTTTTTATTCTATAAAGACCAATACTATTTATTGATAAGAGGAACATGAACAAGTTCAAAGTTACTATGGTGCTAAACCCTATTAGTTTATGTTTAAGCTTATTGGAAATTAGTCAATTGAGCTATGAACTAGCACGGTTCATATGATTTAGTATTTACTTTTATTCCTAAAAGGATTATAAGTGCCAAAAAAAAAAAATCATCACATTTTAAGCTAATAACTTTAGCTAGCCCACTTGTTGAAAAATTATTAGTTCGCCCTTGAGTATAAGTGCTTTCTAGCCAAGCTTGAGCCTGCACAAGGGCACCATTTGAATATAGCTAAGTTTCTCTTTGCAACCTCTTCCCTTATTACAAGTCAAGTCCTTGCTCTATTTCTTCTCCATTCTTCCTTACACCTTGCCTTGCACTGTTTGGTCAATTGGTCAACCACCACAATCGCAGCTATATGGTTTTATCAAGTTCCACCAACCCATATTAACCCCAAAAAGTTGGGAGTTTTACTATTATGCCCAAAGTCCATTTACAACATAACAAATGCGAAATTCTATAGTGAGAGTGCCATATATATGAACTCTTCATATGGACCTTCATATTAGCCACATGCTCATTAAACTTAAGTGAAGTTACTATTCATAGGAATCATGTGGCTAATATGAAGGTCCACATCTATGGTTCATATATTGCACCCCAAAACATCTATAGTCCATATATCGAACTTTCTATAAATTGCAAAACCATCATCGATTTTTTAAAAGAAGCCTAACCTCATAAAAAAAAAATCCAAAACACTCAACAGGGCATCATAGTAATTTAATAATTAAAATTAAATTCAATAAGGCCAACTGTCCTTTTTTGGGTTTGTTTGCACGAGGTCTTTTGGGAGCTCACTGGCTTCGGAGTCATGGGAACTCCGAAGGTAAGCGAGTTGGGGCTAGAGCAATCCCATGATGGGTGACACTGGGAAGTTGCTCGTGAGCTCCCAAAAACAAAACCGTGAGGGCAAATAGGGGGGCCTAAAGCGGACAATATCGTGCTACGGCAGAGCAGATCCCGGGATGTGACATGTTTATAGAAATTAAATGGTGTAAGGTTGATCTATATCACTAGTGCTAAGAGCATCCACAATGGATTCTCTAAATCACCTCCTTAGATAAATTTAGGAGGGACATGAGAAAACCCACCTACAACCATATTCCATATCCAACTCCTAAAATAAGGAGACCTCTAGGAGCTTCTAAATGCGCTACGAACTGTTTTCATGCTTGTAGGGAGCTTCTCCAATAATAATTTTGAAGTTAAAGGTTGATTACAGACTTTCCATCCTTGTTTACAGCTTGCGGCAAGTTAACAGGAAAGCAAACGTTCATTTATTTCCTACGTTTTATATGGTGTACAAAATAATATTTGCAAGTATTAGTTATTGTAAAAAACTAGCTAACTTCATATAGTTTTCAGAAATTGAGAATGAAGAACCAAAATATGCCAAATGAGATGATGATGGGCATCAATAATTCCATATTTATTGGGTATATGAATTTAAAGCAATGGATTATTAACTCACCATAACCTGATGCAATGAATTTAAGTCCCGTTGTACCTGAATAATTAGATATTCCTATTAAAAAAAATGAAGAAAAAAAAAATATCAGAGTGAAGGGAACTTATTGTGCGAAGGAGATTGGATTGACCATCCATATCTGATAGCAAGTTCTTGTACAGAATACATAGAGACATAAATGTACAGTATATCAAGTTCTTGTACATTTGTGAAAACGGATGCCCAATTGTCCATTGTTTCTTTCTTACAAGTCGCATTGTCCATTCTTCCTTTTTTACAAGTCTAAGTCGTTGCATTTGGCTACTTGCGAATTTCTTCCACAAGGGTGCAATCATGTGCCCTACTCTTTGGCAACTTGTTCTGTCTTCATAGATTGGCACTGCAACAAATTATTCAATCATTTCAAGTTTTCAATCGAAAAGGAAAAAATAAATGAAAAACACTTTGGAGTTGGAAGGAACTTCTCTGTTTTCGGCTCTTTGTGTGTTGGATGAGCCATGAGATGCAAGAGTTTGACACTTGTAGAAGAAGAAGAAGCAGCTTATTTCCAACCAAGTAATCTTTAGCCACTTAGAGCATCCACAATGATGCTCTCTATTTCTTAGCTAAAATTTGGCTAAGAATATAAGAAAGCTATTTTAGGAGCTCTCTAAAAAATTTCAACTCCAACCATACTCCCTAATTTGGAGAGTCATAAGTGCTATAACTCTTTTTGATTGGTCCATCTCAGTTAAAAAATAAAATAAAAAATAGTTAGCATTAAATAAAGGTTTGAAATATTCATTAAATAAAACATCATTAAATTATAGGGAGTCACTAGGAGTCCTTTCTCTCTCCTCAGATTTATGAGCTCCTAGAGGACTCCCTATTTTAGGAGATGGATAGGGAGCGTGGTTGGAGTTGCATTTTTACGATTCCTCCCTAAAATTTGTCTAAGGAGGTGGTTTAGGGAGCCTATTGTGGATAGTTAGTGGGTAACACCTGTGTTATACTAAACGGATGCTGACAGCGTCACGCGTAGGCAATCTCAATCCAGCCTAACCTCATCAGGCGTCCTACACTGATGATCAAGCTTACAATTACACCGTTAAACATTTAATTGGCCACGTGCATTTCTAAGCCACGTGTACAATTAAAATTGCTGCACATGATTATGAAGAAAAGATGCTAGGGATTGATTTTCATTTGGGCGGGAAATGGCTCATGAGAGTCGAACTAGGAAATTGAATGGTTAATAAGTGGATGACTTGATGGTGGTGAAGCAAGTCAACTTGATGGTCGGTGATGATTTTATAGATCTACGGCACGCAACTGTTACAAAATCTTCAACATGCAATTTCTTTGCCTATTTTACCCTTTATTATTAGTAATAAATAAGTTGACCCAAAAAAAGACATAAGTATTGGGCCTCCCGCGTTTTGATGATTACACTCCATGTGAGTGGAGGGCTTGGAGAGGGTATTGTCCATGATGAAAAATTCAAGTGCGTAAATGAAAAAAGTGTGCTACCACCACAAAATCATAAAAAAAAATATTTTTTAATACAAGCGTTAGTCTAAACGATTTATAACACACACACACACACACACACACACACACACTATAATGGTGTCATGAGGGTTCGAATCTAAGACCATTAACTTGCAAGTCAATGTCATTTTTCACTAGACTAGACCTCATTAGCCATAAAAACAATTTTTAAATTCAATTATTTTGGTCACCAAACTCTAGGCAAATAATTGAATATTTGAAAATTAAATTGCCAGATATATAACTTGTATGTTTAAAAAAAATAAAAAATGCAATTTAACTCTAAATATGAAATTTGTACAATTATTTAGTGTATCACATCGACTAATATCTCGTCATCATTCAACCTTTCATGAAATCCGTATATGAGTATTGAAAGAAAAAGAAAATTTTGAAATGAATATGATAAAATTTCAAAAGATAAGGTAGTGATGCTTAAAAGACAAACAATGTTGCAATTTCAATGATTTGAATTTTATAAATATGTTTTTTTTTTGGTATTGCTTATAACAGCAGAAGAAAAAAAGTGGATAAGGACTCTTAGATGTTGAGATGAATGGAAGTATTGTCTACTAGCTGTGTACATAATGCCAACGGATGTGTATCATGCATCAGAAAAGTGTCTTGAAAGGCTAATATACACAAGCTTTTTTTTACTTTTCAATTTAATATGCTGCTAAATGCAATGCATATTTATAATGATGCCCTAATATTGAAAAATATTTTGTGACCAAACTGAAATTAGTCGCATTCACAAATTATTATTATTATTATTTGTGAAAATTTGAAAAGGAGAGAGTGAGGTGTCATTGGTGTTTGAATGTGAAATCACTAGGGAAGCTCTACCCATATCAGTCATATTGCTAATTGAAATGGCTTTCTATGTTCTTTTTCAATTGATCTAATAAAATACTATCGCTTGTTTGGTAAAAAAAACTATTTCATATTTTAATAAACGAAGAAGATAGTTAATTATGAATATAACAGATTAACTCGCCTAATAAACGTTCTATCTAATTCAATATATATGTTGAAATCTAAGTTAACCAAAGTAAGAAGAAATTAGTATTAAAGATATAATAACCCAATCCTAAATTAATTTTTTATTAATAAAATATTCAAATAAAAAACAATTTTACCCCGGGACTATTTTAATGGTTTAAAAGTTGACTTTTTGTTCGGGAAAGACTTTGGGAATTTCAGTTATACTGTTGAGTAGGGCATGTCGAGATGAGTCCTTAGACACAATATACACAAGTTTTTTGACTTTTCAATTTGATTTAAAGCTAAATGCAATGCACATAATATTGAAAAATATTTTGTGATCAAACTGAAATTAGTTGCATACACTAATTATTATTATTATTTGTTAAAATTTGGAAAGGAGAGGAGATTAAGGGTTAATGGTATTTGAACTTGAGATCACTAACCAGATAAATACTTTTACCATTGAACTATCAACCTTTTGGCAGCATTATCAAGTATGTACAGGCCTAAGCCCAACAAAGCGAAAAACTAACGGAAATTGGCTGTGGTCTGAGCAATTAACTGCTTGCAAATTTAGTCCACCAGCTTGCTATCTTGGGATATGTATGTGTATATGCTTTGTTTCTGAAAAGAAAAAAAAATCAAAGCAAAAGGGTCCTTATTATGCGGAGGAGATTGGATTGACCACCCATATCTGATTGACGGAATATATAGATGTATGGCAAGTTCTTCTACATTTGTGAAGATGCCCAACTGTCCATTCTTCCTTCATTACAAGTCGTTGCATTTGGTTACTTGCGAATTTCTTCCCCGAAGGTCCAATCATGTGCCCCACTCTTTGGAAACTTGTTCTGCCTTCATAAATTGGCATTGCAACAACTTATTCAATGATTTCAAGTTCTAAATCGGAAAGGAATAAACAAACGAAAAACAATTTGAAGTTGGAAGGAACTTCTCTGTTTTCAGTGCTCATGGTCATGGAGAGAAGTTGTTTCCTCTTGTCAATCACCTTCTTGCTGGTGCTGCAGCTGCAGTACAGTTCTATAGGCACAGTAGGTGCAACACAAACCAACATCACCACGGACCAGTCTGCTCTTCTTGCTCTGAAAGCCCAAGTCACTAGTGACCCTCACAACATCTTGGTCAGTTGGTCAACGACCACCTCTGTTTGCAATTGGGCTGGCGCTATTTGTGGTGCTCGTCACCTCAGAGTAGCATCATTGAATCTCTCGTACATGGATCTCACAGGCACCATTCCACCATACTTAGGCAACCTCTCATTTCTTGTTGAGCTGGACTTAAGAAACAACAGTTTTCATGGCACCCTGCCCCATGAATTGTCTTATTTGCATCGCCTCAAGTTTATTAGCTTCAGATTCAACAATTTTACGGGATATATTCCATCGTGGATTGGGTCCTTCCCCAAACTTCAAATCTTCAGTTTGCGTGGCAATCAGTTTTCAGGTTCCATACCTGCGACTATCTTCAACTTGTCTGCATTGCAAGTCATAAGTCTAAGCGATAACAAACTATCAGGTACGTATGTGCCAACAAGGTATCTAGACTCTATTGTTGATCTATCACTGTGTTTCAACATCTTGTTATTAATCTATAAGCCTAATATGTTTTTTTTTTCTTTAGAAAATTATGCTAATTTTTTCTTACTTGCAGGTCATCCAATACTCAAAAACTCTCAATTGTATAGATTATGTATTTGGTTTTTAATTTTAAGAACGGTTGAGTCTATAGTGTTGGTTGTTTATTATTATTATATATATACTCAGGAAGTTTTACAAAACTTACATTTATGAAACTAGTGAGTACATGTTGTTGGCTACAATTAATGATAAAACTGGTTGGGTGTCGAGAGATAAATACATAGATGATATATTGTAAATAATAGGAAATATATATGACCTTTTTCACATGGAGGCCCATTATAACATGATATTTATAAATATAAAAAACACCCTTCAAATCTAATACTATAGAAAAATTCCATATTGTATCTTCAAGTGAAAAAATTGTAACATATTAATAAACCAATTAGAAAATGACCAAGACTAGTTGAGAGTTTTTTCCCCCCTCTAAAATAGCCACTCTAACAGCTTTTCTATAAATTTCATTTATTTACAGTGTGGTGTTTTTTTCTAATTTCATTTATTTACATGTATTTTGAGTTTTTGTTTGGCATACTTAACAGGTGTGATACCCAGAGAAATAGGGAACTTAACAATGTTGAAGGGGATACACCTTGACTCCAACAATTTCAATGGTATATATATTTGTTGCATTGCCTTGATGTGATACAGTTATATATGACTCCGTTTTTTGTTGCAATGCATTATATGTGCATAAAACATGAATTTAACATATAAATGTGCATATATCTTAATGATTTTTTATTAATTTCAAAAGAGATTGGTTTTTAGATCATGTGGAAGAGTTGTATGTGCAGGCCCTATTCCTGTGGTTGTTTTCAACATGTCTTCTTTGACTATGTTGACTCTATATGGAAACAACTTGAGTAGTGGTCTTCCAGACAATATATGCCAAGATCTTCCTAATCTTCAAGAGTTGAATTTGGGTCGCAACCAGTTTGATGGTCCACTTCCATCCAAATTATGGCAATGCAGAGAGCTTCTTTTACTTAATTTGGAGGAAAACAATTTCAGTGGAAGCATACCAAAAAATATTGGAAACTTAACAATGATGAAGGAGATATCCCTTGAAAGCAACAATTTGACGGGTAATTGATGTTTCATTATGTTGATCCAATTATGATTTATCTTTCTTATTTTGGTTGCATAATTTATCATTATTTAACTATTTCATATTTTAATAAACGGGGTTAATCATGAATAGAACAATTATATTTTTTTCAAAATCGCTGGAAAATTCATTACAATCGAATAGCAAGGTTTACAATCATGGATATAACATATTGACTTGCTTAATAAACGTTCTGTCTCAGTCAATATGTTCAAATCTAAGGTTAATCAAAGTAAGAAGAAAAAGAAGAAGAAGAGGTATAAAGACATGCAAACAAAAACGTGTTTTGCCCAAGGGAACATGACATTTTGTAAACCATATATTTTCATCCCCAAATTATGGCCAGATTTCTTAATTTGGTTCAAACACAAAACTTTTTAGAGATTTCCGTGTAAATATTGTTGTATTAATTAATATTATGAGTGTGACATTTTATACTAAAGGGATCATGAGCGAGTAGATAGCGTTAGATTAGATTAGAATATATTTTTGTAAAAAAACACAACAAAACAAAACAAGACTCTTGGCAAATAATTGAATAATTGAGAAATAAATAGCCAGATATCTAACTTGTATGTTTAAAATTGAAATGGTATAATTCTACCATGCATTTCTTAATTTTCCTGGAGCCATTGCCAAATTAAAAAAATCAGAATAAAAGAAAATAATTGCAATTTAACTCTATATATGTAATTCAAACAATTATAGTTTATCGCATTGACTAATATTGTTGTATTAATTAATATTATGAGTGTGAGATTCTATACTAAATGTCATGAACAAGTAGATAGCGTTAGATTAGATTAATAATCTGAATGGCCTCATCCCATCCTCAATCTTCAATATCTCCATGATAGAAAAAAATAGATTGAATTGCCGTTTCTATCTAAGTCAATATTCTTTTCAACTAATGCTAATGCTACAACGTTTGTGAAATTGTGGCAGGCACTATACCAGACGAGATCGGTGATCTTCCAAATTTAGAGGCTTTGTCAATCCTAGATAACAATCTCAATGGTCTCATCCCATCCTCAATCTTCAATATCTCCACAATGAGAACACTGTCGCTTTCTTTTAATCATCTATCGGGTAGCCTCCCAGCAAACTTAGGCCTTCGGCTTCCAAACCTACAATACCTTTATATAGCAGCAAATGACCTCAGCGGAGTAATCCCCAACCTCTCCAATGCTTCTACGCTCATCAAGATATATTTGGAGCGAAACTCATTTACAGGGTTTATTCCGAGGACACTCTGTGCCTTAACAAACCTTCAGTCGCTTAATTTATTCAGGAATAATTTGACGATTGATACTTCCACTCTCTCTTGTTTGGCTAATCTTGGAAATTTGACATCCCTAGTTTTGAAAGATAATCCGTTAAATGCCAGAGTTGATGATTCCTTTCGGAATTGCTCTACATCGTCACTTCAATATCTTTATTTATTCAATTGCAGCTTGAGGGGTAACATTCCTGTTGGTATTGGCAACTTGAGCAGCTTGGTACTGTTATCCATGAGTGGCAATGAATTGAGTGGATCAATTCCAACTTCAGTGGGAAGACTTCGGAATCTCCAAAGTTTGTATTTGTATAGTAACGAGTTGCAAGGATACATCCCAAATGAACTTTGTCAACTAGATTACCTAGCTTACTTATATCTGGGTGGAAATCAGCTATCTGGTTCTATACCTTCCTGCTTGGGCAATCTTGCCGGATCTCTCAGAAAGCTATCACTGCAGTCCAATTCATTGAGTTCCACAATACCATATACTCTCTGGAGACTGGCCTATATCTTGTATGTAAACTTATCATCCAATTCTCTAATTGGACCTCTCTCACAAGATATTGCAGAGTTGAAAGTTGTGGTAGATGTAGATTTATCAAATAACCATTTATCTGGTGTTATACCAAGCACCATTAGGGGTCTTTTGGATTTGAAAAATCTATCCTTGGCAAATAATAATTTAGATGGCCCTATTCCAAGTTCATTTCAGCACTTGATCAGCCTGGAATTCTTGGATTTATCCAGAAACAATCTGTCTAGCGTGATCCCAAGGTCTTTAGAAGCTCTCTTACTTCTCAACTACTTGGATTTGTCCTTCAACAGGCTCCAAGGAGAAATTCCAACAGGGGGCCCCTTCCAAAACTTCTCCGCTCAATCATTTGTCTCAAACAGTGCACTTTGTGGTGCAGCTCGATTTCATGTTCCACCATGCAAAAATAGTACACTCGAACCAAATTGGAAGAAAGCTAAATATATCATCGCAGGGATCATATCAGTAGTTCTCTTAGTCGCCTCTGTAACTATCTTTCTCCTACGGAGGAAAAGTAATGTGGAAGTTCCAATAGAGGCTACCTTGTTCTCTCAACTTCATTGGAGAAGAGTTTCACACCTTGAACTTCTAAGGGGGACGGATGGATTTAACGAAAATAACTTACTTGGAAGTGGGGGTTTTGGCTCAGTATATAAAGGGACACTTTTAGATGGAATAGATGTTGCAATAAAGGTTTTCAGTTTACAGCTAGAAGGGGCTTTCAAGAGTTTTGATAGGGAATGTGAAATGCTGAGCAATATTCGTCATCGAAATCTTATCAAAATCATTAGTTGTTGTAGTGAAATTGATTTCAAAGCCTTGGTACTGAACTACATGCCTAATGGGAGCCTCGAAAAGTGGTTGTATTCTCAAAACTCTTCTCTGAATATCCTAGAGAGGATGAATATAATGGCAGATGTTGCAGCGGCAGTGGAATACCTTCATCATGGTTATTTAGTACCTATTGTCCACTGTGATTTGAAGCCGAGCAATATACTACTAGATGATGATATGGTTGCGCATGTTGCTGATTTTGGAATTGCAAAAATCTTGAGTGGAGGAGATTCTATAACCCAAACTATGACCTTAGCCACAGTTGGGTATATGGCTCCAGGTGATATACTTGCTAATTTAATATCTTTCAATTCTATACATGTTGTCCTTAATTATGTATAATTTTTATTTCATCATACACATGAATATATAAGTATAATTCATAATGCAGAGTATGGATTGGAAGGAATGGTTTCAACAAGAGGGGATGTGTACAGTTTCGGAATTCTAGTGATGGAAACATTCACTAGAAGGAAGCCAATAGATGAGATGTTTGGTGGGGAAATGAATATAAAGCAATGGATTGGAAACTCACTAGTATTACCAGATGCAAAGATAGATGAAGTTGTGGATGCCAATTTGCTTGGGATTGGGACAGAGCAGGAAGACGATGATCATGTGAGGAAGAGGGATTGCATATCAGCTATTATGAGATTAGCTCTTACCTGCTGTGTAGAATCACCAAAAGAGAGGATAAGTATGAAAGAAGTTGTAGCCACACTCAACAAAATCAAGACAAAGTTTTTGAAGGACGCTGCGGCAGGAAGAAGTGTGATGTTAAACCGTCCTCTTGTTCAACAACGCTTCAATTAATGGGTCCTATCCTATGACATGTATTTCATGCACTTCGATTTGATTCAATTTCAGTCTTTAATTTAGCCAATGTAGAGGAAGGCATCTCGTTTTATTTTGGTTTTTGACTGATTTTATGGTGCAGTGTGTAGACTTATTGTAAAATATACTGGTCTTGGTAGTTGTTATGGTATTATTATGATATGAGGGTTTGTTCTATTGTGTTGTGACTATAACCACGACCTCTTGGGAGCTCCACCGCTGCTTTCGCCATGCCAAGAGGCAAAAAAAGCTGATTATGGCAACTAGGCCTCCTACCCTAGTTTTGCTCTGTGTACACAAACGAGTTGGGTTTGGGCCCTTTTGGAGGCTATTAGCCCAAGCCCTTTTGGAAGCTATTAGCCCAACAAAGCAAAATACTTAAGTGGATTTGCGTAGACAAACCAATCCACCTACCTTAACTATGTATCTGGTTCTCGAAAAAGAAAACAAAAACCAGTTTTTTCATTTTATATTAAAAAAGAGGAGTCACCAAAGATTTTCATATAATTATGAATAACGAAATGAAAAATTGGTTGGAGAGGGATTGTTAGCTTTAATTATGTTTAGAATATTCCCAAATGTTGGTTGGTGTTTTTTTTCCATAGTTAAACTAAACCTTCAAATTGATTCAAATTTAATGTATTTTATTCACACAAAGTAGAAAACACCTAGCTGAACTGAGTCAAAGATCACGTGGCTAGGGCATGTAAATTTGACCATGAGGACTCAAGTCATGCATGTATGTAGCTTGTATAGGTGGTGGTGGTGATCAGTGGATCAAGTTTGCTTGCCCTCCTTCCAAATCCATTGGAATTTATTTGATGCAGAATTGTAGACTGCAGAGCAATAACTAAAAGTTTGATTAATTGCACTCTACCCCTTAAAAATCTAATTCCAAGGATCCCATCAAGCATGACACATTATATATTTATTTATTTATTTATTTATTTTTCATCTAAACTATTTAAAAAAATTTAAAGTTGTTGAAGAATATGAGTCCCACATCGGAAACTTCACTAAATAAAATACAAAATATAATGAATGATTCTACTACTAATAATACCAAGACCTTTTGTGATAAAACCTTATACCTACTGGACTTTGTAAGTGGTTTAGTTAGAGACAATATCGGTGTTATTAGTAGTAGGTCGCTGGGCCGTCTCTCTGAAATTTAACAAAAATTAACTGGTATTATACCAAATGGTTTGGACTGAAGAGCTGAGTGGAAACCTTTCATATTAGCAGCAGGTTCATACTTGCATTTACTCCTAGAGAGGAGAGAACCTCTTTGACTAAGGTCAGAGGTGGATATGACTGTAAGGGTTTTTAGTCAAAGGTCAATGTAGTAGGAGGGCATTATTTCTTTATGATATGAAGTTCATCTTTGATCATGATGTAAATGTGAATTTGCAGCAGGTTTATAGCCATGGATTCTGTTGATGCTCAAAATGGCTAGGCCAAGATTGAGTCCAACTTAGTGATGAGATGTGATGGGTGATGAATGAAGGTGAGGACCTTAAGCATGTGTGTAAAGACTCGGGCAAGCGATAAATGTAAAGAAGACAAGATATACGTGGTTCACCCTTAATGAATGGGCTACGTCCACGGAGAAGTATGTTCTCATTATAATGGTGTATGATTACATTTGTACATGGGGTTAGACCCAAATATAAAGATGACAAATGAGATGCCTAGACCAAGGATCTAGAAGAGAGTCCCAGGCTCAAGGTCTAGCTCTGAGACCCGGATCCTCTTCCAAGTGGAGAGAGGAAGCCCCAAGCACTTAGGGTTTAGCTCCGTTAGCGCTAGAAGGAGGGTTTTTCTAGCAGGAGAGAGGTCCCTTTCTCAAGGGAGAGTAGTCTTCTTTTATAGGTGATGAGGAGTCTTCACTTCTTGTAGTTTTCCGATGTGGGACTTTGTGCAAATCGATGTGGTGGTGACACGTGTCATGGTGTTGATGCTCTTGGTGCTAGTTGCTCTGATGCTGGATATGCTCGGTTGATTATGGTGTAAACAGATTCAATGGGGCTGGTATTCATTCAACATTGCATATTTACCCAAAAGAAAATGGGGTCAACTGCCAAAAACACCACAGCATTTTACCCAAAAGAAAGAAACACACATTTTCCTTTCCATATCAGCACAGATTCAGGGAAGTCAACAAGCAAAAATTGTATATTCAAAACAAGGAACAACACATTTCAAAATGCTCTAAATTATGCAGAGTAATTGTCTTGTCATCTCCATTTTCCATACCAGCAGAAATTAGAGTGCCCAATCTTTGACAAGAAGCTCTAAACCAGAAACTTGGAAATGTCAAGAAGCCCAATACAGGAGAATGCTTGACAATTTATCTTCACAACTACACCCTCTGTCTGTCTATCCCTTTCAGTTTCAAACTGTAATTAGCTAGCACCCACCAATCCTCTTCCCCCACTTAAAACAATTTATATTACTAAAACAAGACTAAAACATAGTAGAGTGGGTCATTTGGAATATTAGGTAAACCTAATATCATATCTTCTGGTAATTAATTTAACCAAGCTCAAAACAACAGATTTTTATTTTTATTTTTAAGTATAAGCAATAGTCTAAACTACAATGGGAGAAGTTTCTCTCACACATATTACCAATATGTCATGAGAGTTCGAACTTTAGAACATTGATTTGCAAGTCAATACTCTTTTCTGCTAAACAAAACCCTAAACAAAAAACTATCATTTGCCGCAAACCCAGAAATTTGAATTAATTTCTGAAAATTTTGGGTCCCCAGGTGGCCAGGTCTTTTTTCTTTTGACCGGGGTCCCTTCCCCTGCTAATTAATTTAAAGCCCCAATAAGCTCATTCGTCTCTGGCTGGGCCAAAATCTATCCAACCAATACAACAAATGACTGAAATTACCACCAAAACAAGAAAAAAGCAAGATGTTTTTGGTTCACATGTAAACCTTGTAATTTTGAAACTAAATAAGCCATGTAGAATTTCTTCATTGGGGAAAAAATTGAAAGAAATTTCGCAATCACTGCATCAGTCACCGGTGAAATTTAAGAACCTTGAGTCAGAGCAGCTAGTCAACCAAACCTATCCAACTTCTGTTGTCCTCCAACTGTTACACTTCCTTCCGCCGTTAGATTTTCCCGTTAAACTTAACGCCTTAATCTCCTACTTTTTTTTTTTTAAAAAAAAAAATTTTATTATTATTATTTTTATTTATGGTCTGATCTCCCACTTCACTTGCTCAACTTATTAAACCCATAACATTTACTAGTGCCCGCCCCTGTTTTCTCCAGCCCTCCTCCATTTCATTCACTACTCTCTCTCTCTCTCTCTCATGGACACAAAACACTAAGCAGAGTTTGAGAACTGAAACCCAGTTGCAGAAAAAGAAAATGAGAATCTTGTTGAGGTTTTTTGGTTCTTCTGGTGCTGATTACAATATCAGAATCCAAATGCAACAGCTCAGACCAAGAACAGGTCTCCAAGGCTTTCAAATCAGTCGCAGGTTTCAATCTCTCTTCGCTTCATCAACAAGGATATCAATCCAACTGTTCAAGCCCGCCCATCACAGAAATAAAGCTCCCCTCCAGAAATCTCAGCGGGATCATATCATGGAAGTACCTCAGTAACATGTCACAGCTAAGCACCCTTGATCTCTCAAGCAACAATCTCAAAGGCTCTGTTCCAGGTTGGTTTTGGTCTCTTTCAAGCTTGGTCCAAGTCAATCTGTCCAAGAACAGGTTCGGAGGGAGCTTTGGGCCCGAACCCATCTCGGGAAATGGCTCCTTTTCCTCGGTCCAGGTGCTCAATCTCTCAACCAACAGGTTCACCAACTCTGTTCAGCTTTCTGGTTTCCCAAAGCTTAGAGTTCTTGACCTTTCTCACAACGATTTGGGCACTCTGCAACCATCTGCTTTCGCCAACCTCACCAATCTCCAGCACCTCGACATCTCAAGCTGCAAAATTTCAGGCGACTTGAAACCCATCTCTGTTTTGCGCACATTGAGCTACCTAGACGTCTCAGACAACAGCATCAATGGTACTTTCCCTTCAGATTTCCCTCCCCTCAGCAGCCTCAAATTCTTGAACATTTCGTTCAATAACTTCACAGGCATAGTTGGATCAGAAAGGTACCAAAAATTTGGCAAAGCCGCTTTCATCCACGCCGGGAAAGATCTCACCTATTTCAACACTTCCAAAACCAAAGCCCCAAGCTTTCACAATTCCGTCGCAAGCCCACCTCACAAACCAAATTAAACCCATCCACAGAAAAACCAAAAAGACTGATTATTATCCTATCTTCTCTTCTGTATCTACATTTTTAGTCCTTGTATCCATAGGCATTTGCCTAGCGTACAGATGTAGAAGAAAGCAAGTGGCCAAAAAGCACAAATGGGCAATCTCAAAACCGGTCCAATTGGTCCCCTTCAAGATCGAAAAATCAGGGCCCTTCTCTTTCGAAACAGAGTCAGGGACTTCCTGGGTTGCAGACATCAAAGAGCCGACTTCAGCTCCGGTGGTTATGTTCGAGAAGCCATTGATGAACCTTACCTTCAAGGACCTGATCGCTGCCACGTCGCACTTCGGCCGGGCCTCCCAGCTCGCCGAGGGCAGGTGTGGGCCCGTATACACCGCCGTACTCCCCGGAGACCTCCACGTGGCGATCAAAGTCTTGGAAAACGCCAGAGACGTTGATTATGATGACGCGGTGAACATGTTTGAAAATCTGTCGAAGCTCAAGCACCCCAACCTGTTGCCTCTCTCCGGTTACTACAGTCACTCTCGTCTTCCACACCAAACGCATTTAATGAAACACACGGGTTTTTATTACAATGTCGTAAATGACAAAGCCCGTACGTACGACACTGGTTTTGGCACCATCGTCTCGTAAATTTAGTTATTAGCACAGCATAGAACAGGCTATGGTTGTAAAACATGTAAATTTGTTACGGTGCGCGTGCTTTACACCGAATGGTTTCTCCATTTTTGTTTTTATCAGGCATGGTGTAGGTACGCCAGTCCACGCGATAGATTTTCCCCCTGCCATCGTTTTCTTACTCCATTTCAATTCTAGAATCAAAACCCATTCGATTGCTGCACCTTACTTTACTGCGTGTCTTCCGGTGTCAAATTGTTAGTAAACCCAGGGGAAGTCTGGAATCGGAATAGTTCGAACACCATTCCCAGGTAAGTAAGCATGCCATAAAATGAGAGGAAAAGGGAGAAGAAATAGAGTGGTAATGCCTCCATTTGAAAAGCAAATGACTACTAAATACCTCCATCTGGACACGCATGGTCTCCAACAAACCAACCAATCCAGGTGCTCGTTGAGACTGACTCAAAGGATTTTCATTTCTACTACGTCCAAGTTTCCTCATCAGCTTGGACCTTTTGTCTTTCTTTTTCTCTTTTGACGGCACAATCAGACCCCTGTTCAGACAGAGAGAGTGCAAGCATGGATGGTGTCATGTCAGAACTAAACTAAGTACACAAATAGACCTGCAATCACAACAGCATTTCCTTGATTTACAAGAAAACAAAAAATATTTGCAGACCCAATAAGAAAATGAAAGTATACCCTGCAGCACCAGCACATGCCAAAAGGACTTCGTATGCAGTTTCACGGAGATCATCTTCTGTGATACCTAAACAAGAAAAGGAGGGAAAAAAAATTATGACAACCATCCCATGCTTTTTAGTGTCAACTTTTATCAATCATCCTAGGGGCTAGGAATGCAGTCTTTGCTACTGATTGCCAAATATGTGGAAAAAGCAGACAGATGCATCTGTATGGGATACCTGTAGGTTACTCTATACCTCTTTAATACTTTCTAATGTGCCAAATATTTTTAAACATGGTCTCGAATTGGGCAGTTGTTATAGACTGAAACATAGCAAAGGGTCATATGAGATATGTTTTACTCTTTGAGTTATACATAAATTAAGAATGCTTGTATGATGAATATACCACACCATATGAGTATAACAATCTAGGAGAACTTTGAAAAAAATGTATGTAAATATATATACATTGATCTACATGTATGTGCATTTAGCATTGTGGCGATATTGCAGTCTATTCTTTCCAGAATATTTACATTTCAACGTATCCAACATCCATATCCAACCTTGTGCAAAAGAAACAGACCATTAATATCAATATTCATCATGAAAATCTCCAAAACCCAATATCTTCAAATCCATTATTCCATTAATATCATCAGAATCTTACGCAAGATGTGGTTAATGATACAGAATTTAAAGTGTGTTAGCTCGGTAGAGGATAGGGTGTCTATCTAGAGGTGGGGTCATTGCCCTAAGGGCACTTCCAGCAGTTGAAATCTTGCCATGGCGAGGGGGGCGGGGGCGGGGGCTAGGGCTGACACTATTCACGGGAATAGTGTCTGCCCTTGCAAAAAGTAAGTTCCACTTCCAGCTGTTGCCATGGCAAGGGGGGTACTATTCAATTTTTTGTTTTTTTCACAAATTTGTTTACCTAAACAATTAATTTGGACAATATATTCGGATGAGATTTTCTGATAAAATATTCGGATAAGATTTTCGGTTTCAAATTTCAGATAAATTTTTTTTTCAAATTTCAGATAATTAAACTTGAAAGTGAAAAAAATTTAGAGTTGAAAGTGAAAAAATTATTGAGTAGAAAGTGAATAATTAAACTTGAAAGTGAAAAAAATTTAGAGTTGAAAGTGAAAAAATTATTGAGTAGAATGTGAATAATTAAACTTGAAAGTGAAAAAAATTTAGAGTTGAAAGTTAAAAATTATTGAGTATAAAGTGAATAATTAAACTTGAAAGTGAAAAAAATTTAGAGTTGAAAGTGAAAAAATTATTGAGTAGAAAGTGAATTTGTTGTTAAAAGTGAAGAGTATGGATTGGTATTTATAGAAAAAAATTCAGTATTTTTCGGGGTTTTAAAAAAAAAAATTTACGATTTTTTTTCATAATTTTTTGCCTTGAAAAATTTCAGGCCGATGGATTGGATGAAAAATCGGAAATCGGAAGAATCAGGTTGCGCCACGTGGCAGCGGAAAGAAAAAAAAACTTATTTGCGCCTGCTGACGTCAGTTGCCTTCCGGCTGGAGCTCAGGCTCCCCTTGCCTTCGAGCCAGCCCAGGCAAGTGGACCCCACACTGCCCAGGCCAGCCTTTGTTGCTGGAACTTGCATTTGGGGTCTTCCCCTCCCCCCCCCCCCCCCCCCCCCCCCCCCAGCCTGAGCCCGAGGGGGCTGCTGGAAATGGCCTAAGAGCATCTACAATGGGGGGGTGTATATGGGGGTGTATGTTAAATATACACCTCGAGTTACCGGAATCACCCGCAATGGGGGGTGTAAAGGGATGTACATTTACATCACCACCATGAGGATGTAAAATAAAATGTATATTTACATCTAATTTTACATCCCTTGCAGGCGGGACCCACCTGAGAAAAGAAGAGGAAAAGTGGAGAAAAGTCATCATAAAAGAGTGGGACCCGCTGCTACAATAATCGTTGGAAAAAAATTCACATGTGGAGCAATTTTGGGGATTTTTGGATGAAATCATATCTTCTCCGAATTTAAATATTTCTAGGTCTATTTGTTTGAAAAAAATTAACCTAATACAAAAAAAATTAATTTGATAAAATAAACACAAAATACAAATTTAGCACAAAAACGAATTAAGACAAACAAATCAATTATACATCTTTATATTTACATCATTTCCCATTGGAGCAAAAAACATATTTACACCCCCCGGAGGTGTAAAGGGAATGTAAAAGTGGCTTTACACCCCCGAAAATACACTCTCCCACTGTGGATGCTCTAACTATATTGGTCTTTAAGTAGTATTCCTTTTTCATGTCTCTCTTTCGAATGTCAAGTAGAGTAGATAAGGTTTCCGAAAAAAATGAGGTGGGAAATCCTATTGATGCATAGCTTTGTTTTGCATTGGTTGTCGAGTCGTCGTCGAGTAGTCTAGCTAGCAACTACTAGCTAGACCACTGGACAACTTGTCCCCTGTTTTGTATTTTTTTTTTTCATTTGAATGAAACTGTGTTTCTTATCACAATATTTATATAAAAAAATAGTATAATGTATATCATAACCAGTTAGTTTAGAATTAAAAAGTCAACCAATGACCATAAATTCAAAGCTTATTGTACTATCTGAATTCGTAGTGTAGTTTTTCATGGTTAGGTATAATATAGTTTGACTAGATTTATATGGTATGCATATAAGCTGGTATTGGTTAAGATAGTAGGAATGATGATATCAAACTACACAACTTTTTAGAATATATATTTATGACTATATTACTAATATATTTCCAATTAATATGTTGGGGTCATTGGATCCTTACAATCATTGACGAAGAGAAAGACAATGTGTATATCATGGATCCTCTTGGGGCTCGTCACCCTCATGATGTGTGGAAACGTACTGTAAACGCATAAGTCTTTCTTTTTTAATTATTTCCTTAATATGTCAACTTTTTCATTTGTAATATAGCTTGAAATCTTCTGTTATTTATGTGCTAAAGTGGAATAAAACATTTTAATGCTGAAAAGGGGAGAAGCCTGCGTAGACCACCACAATGGATTATGCTTTCGGTATGTGTATTTGACAATTTAGTAAGATTAATTTTAGGGAACGTAAGTACTAAATGTTGAATATGTTTTGTGCATAATGTAGGGTGCTCCTAAACAAGCTGATGGAAAGACGTGTGGTTATTGTGTGATGCGGTACATGAAGGAAATTTGTGAAGATTCATCCCTTACATTTCGAACTAAGGTACAGCTTTAGTTTTTTTGATTCTTTGTTATGGATTGGATGATTGGGTACAGCTGAAATACCAAATTTTTTTGATTCCTTTGTTTGATGTTGCTCCTTTTTGGCTCTGGCAATCTTTCCAGCTTTGAGGTGACTTTTTTTTTCTGTGTGGATGAATGCTAAATATAAAACCTTATTGTTGTGTTTTCATATACCATTATGTTTGGTCAATCTATTGCAGAATGTGCATGATTTCTTTCTTACAGTTTCTGTTTCCTTGGCGTAGTTGCTGTCTGAACATAAGTTTACTTAGATGTTTTTCTAGCAAATTTTATGGGGTGTAGCTTCAGTGGTTTTCTTCTTGGTTCTAGTTTCCTGCTTTTAATTAAGTAGTGTTTGCTCTTGTTGTTTACTTGAGGACAGCTTGTCCTCTTGATTATCAATACAATCATTTCTATTCAAAAACAACAAAAACAAAAACAAAAAGTTGCTGTCTGAAATTTTCTAACAATTGAAGTTGAATTCCCTGTAATTTTTTTAATGGTATTTTTGTTTTTCTTTAGCTTCTTGTTAAAGATTGTGCATAGCTTCTTGTTAAAGATTTTATATAGTTTTTCTTTAGCTTCTTGTTAAAGATTGTGCATAGCTTCTTGGTAAAAATTTTATATAGTTTTTCAAATCTTATATGGTCTCTTCATTTCATTTTAGTATGCGAGTCATGGGAAAAAGAAGGCGTTTTACACCCAAATAGAATTGGACGAGGTTCGAGATGAATGGGCATGTCATGTGCTAGAGTGGATTTGAGTTTGAACATTCTCCTTCTCTTGGTAGTATTTTGCTTATTTATGTATGGATGATGTATGGATTATATATAGGAATGTTTTTTAGATGTTGCAATGGCAATATATATGAAATGGATGAGATGCCTCTATATTTTGAGATAGAAACTAAATAAAATATGATGTGAAACGTGGAAATTGCTTACACTTTATTAGTAACAATGATGTCTATTGTGTATAACAACCTCAGTTTTGCCATAACAACTGAAGTTAAAAATTAAAAACAACATCAGCACTCTGTGGGAATCAAAGCCTATAATCCGAAGGGTCAATAATATTTGTAGAAAGTCAAACTATTTGTTGGCTTTTCACTTCAGCATAAACCCAAAAAACGAATGCGTAAACCATAATTTGCAACAGTAGTGGCATATTTTCTGAAGTGGTAAGTCAGAACACGCTTCAGTATAAACAAAACCATTGATGGTATAATTAGTATTTAGCATCAGTTCTAATATAATCCCTTATGCTATTAAAGGTTTAAGGCATCCGAGGTCAATACTTTTTTGGCACATGGTAACAACTTACGCATTGGTGATTAAGTGAATACCGAAGTAGTAAATAATCTTTAGCGACGGATAATATCCGAAGTATATCACTATAGTATATGCATCGGTTCCCAATACTTCGGTTATTGGGTACCTTTAGCAACGGATATTATCCGAAGCTAAAGGTCAATTTTCACATAGTGTTTGTAGGTTAATTCGTTGATTTTCAATTGGAGATGGAGAACCAAGAGCTTTTCGTGAATGCAGATGCCTGGGCAGAATGTGAAGGTTCGGTCACATTTCGAAATGCAACTAAGAAACAAGAGCATTATATGAAACTCCACCCAGAGATTCAAACTTCTTCTAAGAATGAGAAAGGAAAGAAGAAAGTTGATAAATAGAAGGCTTGCAATTTGTGCACAAAGAAGTTTACCTCCGTTACTGATTTGTTCAACTACCAGAAGTATCATCGGGGTCTAATTTCACGCCGTAATGCACGAAGCTTAAATGCAAGAAGAAGTTTACTACTGAAGTGATTATCAGAATCACTTGAAAGGGTGCAAATATGCTGCTCTCTGTATGCTGTGCTTGGTGTTGATTCATTCTGACTAAACTGCTTTTATTTGGGTTAATTGATGTGTGTTTAGTCTAGTCTTCATCTTCTTGATGTTTATTTGGATATTACTGGGAGAACATAAATGCAACAATTGTTTACTAAGTTATCCAAATGCAATTATATTGAATGGCATAGGAAATCTGGTGATATTGTAACTCACTTGTTTTGGACAAACCTCACTAATATTGAGATTTTGTGTGCATTTCCGCATGTACTTATCATGGATTGCACTTATAAGACTAATACGCATCGTTTCCCACTATTGCAAATTATGAGGGTGACATATACTAATATGGCATTCTCTGTTGCGTATATGTATATATGAACGTCAAGAAGGAAGATAATTACACATGAGCTTTGTCATTTGTAGGTTAATTCGTTGATTTTCAACTGGAGATGGAGACCCAAGAGCTTTTCGTGAATGCAAATGCCTGGGCAGAATGTGAAGGTTCGGTCACATTTCGAAATGCAACTCAGAAACAAGAGCATTATATGCAATTCAACTCGGAGATACAAACTTCTAATAATGAGAAAGGAAACAAGAAAGTTGATAAAGAGAAGGCTTGCAATTTGTGCACAAAGAAGTTTTACCTCTGTTATTGATTTGTTCAACCACCAAAAGTACCAGCAGGGTCGATTTCACGCGGTGTGCACGAAGCCTAAATGCAAGAAGAAGTTTACTACTGAAGTGATTATCAGAATCACTTGAAAGGGTGAAAATAGGCTGCTCTCCATATGTTGTGCTTGGTGTTGATTCATTCTGACTAAACTGCTTTTATTTGTGTTAATTGATGTGTGTTTAGTCTAGTCTTCATCTTCTTGATGTTTGTTTGGATATTACTGGGAGAACATAAATGCAACAATTGTTTACTAAGTTATCCAAATACAATTATATTGAGTACCCTAGGAAATCTGGTGATATTGTAACTCACTTGTTTTGGACAAACCTCACTAATATTGAGATTTTGCGTGCATTTACACATGTACTTATCATGGATTGCACTTATAAGACTAATATGTATTGTTTCCCACTATTGCAAATTATGAGGGTGACATATACTAATATGACATTCTCTGTTGCGTATGTATATATGAATGTCAAGAAGGAAGACAATTATACATGAGCTTTGTTATTTGTAGGTTAATTCGTTGGTTTTCAATTAGAGATGGAGACCCAAGAGCTTTTCATGAATGCAAATACCTGGGCAGAATGGGAAGGTTCAATCACATTTCGAAATGTAACTCAAAAACAAGAGCATTATATGCAATTCCACTCGGAGATACAAACTTCTTCTAAGAATGAGAAAGGAAACAAGAAAGTTGATAAAGTGAAGGCTTGCAATTTGTGCACAAAGAAGTTTTACCTCTGTTATTGATTTGTTCAACCACCAGAAGTATCAGCGGGGTCGATTTCACACGGTGTGCACGAAGCCTAAATGGAAGAAGAAGTTTACTACTGAAGTGATTATCAGAATCACTTGAAAGGGTGAAAATAGGCTGCTCTCCATATGTTGTGCTTGGTGTTGATTCATTCTGACTAAACTGCTTTTATTTGTGTTAATTGATGTGTGTTTAGTCTAGTCTTCATCTTCTTGATGTTTGTTTGGATATTACTGGGAGAACATGAATGCAACAATTGTTTACTAAGTTATCCAAATACAATTATATTGAATGGCATAGGAAATTTGGTGATATTGTAACTCACTTGTTTTGGACAAACCTCACTAATATTGAGATTTTGCATGCATTTCCACATGTACTTATCATGAATTTCACTTATAAGACTAATATGTATCGTTTCCCACTATTGTAAATTATGAGGGTGACATATACTAATATGACATTCTCTGTTGCGTATGTATATATGAACGTCAAGAAGGAAGATAATTACACATGAGCTTTGTCATTTGTATGTTAATTCGTTGATTTTCAACTGGAGATAGAGACCCAAGAGCTTTTCGTGAATGCAAATGCCTGGGCAGAATGTGAAGGTTTGATCGGTGCATAATTACATATCTTTTTATACCCTTCTAACTTATGATTTGGTTATGTTTTTGAGTTAAACTTGTGCTTTTAATAAGTTTTGTGTTTGTTTCAGTATAATAAGCTTGAGACTCATTTAATGCATTTTGGAGACAAATTAGCCCAAAACGGTGTCTGCAGATCATTCAATTTCACGGATTAACCTGTACTTACTCAAGAAGAACTAGATAATGAGCTATACATCATTGGAAAGATACGGAAGTCTAGTTTCCGTAGCATTTTACGGTTCATGATTCTGAGTATTCTAGAGGAAGTTATCAATAATTTAGTAGCTCAAGGTCAAAATTCGGCAGCATTTGCGTTACTAGGCCACAAATGACATTTGAAGGTCTTTCCGATTTTTCCTTGAGTTGGGCTGCATATGCTTGGAAAGATAAGACAAAGGGCTTGAAGATCCATATTTTTCCAGATTTTTTCGGAGCAAATACCAAGCCCAAAACCTGCCCACAATCTGACTGCAATGCAATGTCATTGGATCCTCTTTTGAGCATTGGATCCTCTTTTGAGCATTGGATCATCTTTTGAGCTTTGGATCCTCTTTTGAGCCTTGGATCCTCTTTTGAGCCTTACATGTTGAGCAATTAAGAGAGCCTTGGATCCTCTCAAACACTAAGTTTAAAGAAAGAAAAATTGTTTTCAAATGTAATGGTGTGTTAGGTGAAGTTGATGAAGTGAGTGGAAAGCAATATTTAATTTAGATTTTCAACTTCCTTAGGCCTATAAATAGTGAGGTTTCCCAAGCTTGTAAACACACCCCAAGGGGGGGAGCTCTCAAACATTTCTCTAGAGCTCCCCTCCCTTCTCTCCCTCAAATTCTCTTAGTTTTCCTTTCTAGTTCTCAATTGTTGTAATAAAATCATTTTGCTAAATGTTTCTAAGTTCTTCTTAACTTTTCATTGTAATGTAAATTCTTTTATTTAGCAATTCAAGTTTGAGTAGTTTCCAAGTTTCAATTATGGTTTTTGTTCTTATTCATTATGCTTATAAGTTAACATGCTAGTTTGAATGATTGATCACCATTAAGGTTTGCATGTTAGCTATCTTGGTTTGAATTAAGAGTAGACACCATGCTTTAATTCGAATTGAACTATGAATAGGAAGAGTATGTATGGACATTCGACAACAGGGATTAGATACATACTTGGTTGTTTAAAATGTTCTTCTATGCTTAATGGGTTCCTAATGCTTAATTTAGGTTAGACAACAAATGATCAAGTTAGGGAATTAGGAACACAAGGTTAGGACCAGACACCATGGCTTAATCATACTTTAGCTAGAATCAATCCGTTAATCTAAATTGAACTTGGGAACTTATTCGCTTGAGTTAATTCTTTTCTTTCTTTCTTGTTTGATTTATTTTCTTTCTTTTTTTCATTTCTGTTTTGTACAGGGAATTGAATTAAATCAATCTATCATCAATCCTCGTGGGATCGACCTTGTACTTACATACGCTAAACTACCAACGGCTCGTGCACTTGCGAGTATCACAAGTTGAGGATGCAGCTGAATCTATTTTGGTGCAGCTGAATCGACGCAACAAGGTTCGGTCACATTTCGAAATGCAACTCAGAAACAATAGCATTATATGCAATTCCACTCGGAGATACAAACTTCTTCTAATAATGAGAAAGGAAAGAAGAAAACTGATAAAGAGAGGGCTTGCAATTTGTGCACGAAGAACTTTACCTTTGTTACTGATTTGTTCAACCACCAGAAGTATCATCGGGGTCGATTACACGCGGTGTGCACAAAGCCTAAATGCAAGAAGAAGTTTACTACTGAAGTGATTATCAGAATCACTTGAAAGGGTGCAAATAGGCTGCTCTCCGTTTGATCTGCTTGGTGTTGATTCATCATGACTAAACTGCTTTAATTTGTGTTAATTGATGTGTGTTTAGTCTAGTCTTCATCTTCTTGATGTTTGTTTGGATATTGCTGGGAGAACACAAATGCAACAATTGCTTACAAGTTATCCAAATACAATTATATTGAGTGGCATAGGAAATCTGGTGATATTGTAACTAACTTGTTTTGGACAAACCTCACTAATATTGAGATTTTGCGTGCATTTCCACATGTACTTATCGTGGATTGCACTTATAAGACTAATATGTATAGTTTCCCACTATTGCAAATTATGAGGGAGACATATACTAATATGACAGTTTCTGTTGCGTATGTATATATGAATGTCAAGAATGAAGACAATTACACATGAGCTTTGTCATTTGTAGGTTAATTAGTTGATTTTCAACTGGAGATGGTGAACCAAGTGCTTTTCGTGAATGCAAATTCCTAGGCAGAATGTGAAGGTTCGGTCACATTTCGAAAGGCAACTCAGAAATAAGAGCATTATATGCAATTCTACCCGGAGATACAAACTTCTTCTAAGAATGAGAAATGAAACAAGAAAGTTGATAAAGAGAATGCTTGCAATTTGTGCACAAAGAAGTTTTACCTCCGTTATTGATTTGTTTAACCACCAGAAGTATCATCGGAGTCGATTTCACACGGTGTGCACAAAGCCTAAATGTAAGAAGAAGTTTACTACTAAAGTGATTATCAAAATCACTTGAAATGGTGCAAATAGGCTGCTCTCTGTTTGTTGTGCTTGGTGTTGATTCATTCTGACTAAACTGCTTTAATTTGTGTTAATTGATGTGTGTTTGGTCTAGTCTTCATTGATCGGTGCATAAATTACATATCTTTTTATACCCTTCTAACTTATGATTTGGTTATGTTTTTGAGTTAAACTTGTGCTTTTAATAAAGTTTGTGTATGTTTCAGTGTAATAAGGTTGAGACTTATTACATGCATTTTGAAGACAAATTAGCTCAAAACAGTGTCTGCAGATCATTCAATTTCACGGATTAACCTGTACTTGCTCAAGAAGAACCAAATAATGAGCCATACATCATTGGAAAGATACGGAAGTCTAGTTTCCGTAGCATTTTACGGTTCATGATTCTGAGTCTTCTAGAGGAAGTTATACATGATTTAGTAGATCAAGGTCAAAATTCGGCAGCATCTGCGTTACTGGGCCACAAATGACATTTGAAGGTCTTCTCAATTTTTCCTTGAGTTGGGCTGCATATGCTTGGAAAGATAAGACAAAGGGCTTGAAGATCCATATTTTTCCAGAATTTTATGAATGTATTAACAAGCCCAAAACGAACCCAAAAGAAGAGTGCAATGCATTGTCATGCATGACATATGCATGATGAAATGCACTATCTAGTGGGAATTGTTGGTGAAGTGCACTATCTAGTGGGATTTGTTGGTGAAGAGCATTAACCAAAAAGATGAGTTTCTAATTACAAGTGCTATCTAGTGGGAGTTGTTGGTGAAGTGCACTAGCCAAAAGGATGAGTTTTTAATTACAAGTGCTATTGGCATAGACCATATTTAATTTAGAATTTCAACTCCCCTAAGCCTATAAATAGTGAGTTCTCCAAGCTTGTAAACACACCCCAAGGGGGGGAGCTCTCAAACATTTCTCTAGAGCTCCCCTCCCTTCTCTCCCTCAAATTCTCTTAGTTTTCCTTTCTAGTTCTCAATTGTTGTAATAAAATCCTTTTGCTAAATGTTTGAGTTCTTCTTAACTTTCCATTGTAATGTAAATTCTTTTCTTTAGCAATTCAAGTTTGAGTAGTTTCCAAGTTTCAATTATGGTTTTTGTTCTTATTCATTATGCTTATAAGTTAATATGCTAGTTTGAATGATTGATCACCATTAAGGCTTGCATGTTAGCTATCTTGGTTTGAATTAAGAGTAGACACCATGCTTTAATTCAAATTGAACTATGAATAGGAAGAGTATGTATGGACATTCGACAATAGGGATTAGATACATGCTTGGTTGTTTAAAATGTTCTTCTATGCTTAATGGGTTCCTAATGCTTAATTTAGGTTAGACAACAAATGATCAAGTTAGGGAATTAGGAACACAAAGTTAGGACCAGACACCATGGCTTAATCATACTTTAGCTAGAATCAATCCGTTAATCTAAATTGAACTTGGGAACTTATTCGCTTGAGTTAATTTCTTTTCTTTCTTTCTTGTTTGATTTATTTTCTTTCTTTTTTTCATTTATATTTTGTACAGGGAATTGAATTAAATCAATCTAAGTTCACTGAACTTATATTTTGTACAGATTGAGTGTAAGTTCAGTGAATTTCAAAAAGCTCTTGAATACATACATGAGAATTAGTTAAATCCACTTAATGATAGGTTTATGGCCGCATGGACAGACGCTTGTATGCATCTTGGATTGGCATATCAATAAAGCTGAAAGTGGACATGCAAAGTTGAAGCGACAACTCCGCTCGAGTCAACTTAACTTTGAGAGATCATGGGTAACTATTCACTCATTGTTAGAGCTGGAGCACATAGAGATTAAGGCAACTTTTGAAAAGAGTCGATGCTTTGTTCAACATAGGTTTAGGCATCCAGAGTTGAGCGAGTTAGTAGGTTTTGTTTCTATAAAGGTTTTGAGTGTAATTGTATGCGAGTCAGAAATGTAAATTCAGTTTACTTA
Organism: Prunus salicina; assembly: GCA_020226455.1. Lineage (NCBI taxonomy): Eukaryota > Viridiplantae > Streptophyta > Magnoliopsida > Rosales > Rosaceae > Prunus > Prunus salicina. Next base: position 27,882,863 of record CM035343.1, on the reverse strand, counting down.
TTGCAAGTACATATATGGTCTACATAGTTAACATTGTAATTTATTTGCAAACATGTTAGAGATAGATGGGGTGGATGTTTTATCATGTGGTTGTGCTATTCGTCGAACCCACCAATTACCAGATGCACATGAAATTGCAGAGTATAGAGATCGTGGTGTACCAATCCCACTTGATGTCACGCATTCACATTGGAGGAAATTAGATCTCATCAATGTAGGAAACAGTAGTCATGGCACAACTTCACCAGGAAAGTCACAATTACAAAGATTCAATATGTGATATGAACAACAAGATGATGAAAAGAAGAGACAAGTTCACATGAAACTAGAGGAGCTAATGAACCCTAGTTCCACTACCCTTGTTGAACCAAAATAGAATTTGAACACCAAAGGGAGACCGCAAAAAGTCGATACTTCTACTTGTCGTTTGCCATCTGCATTTGAGATTGCTGAGGCCTCCAATGCACCACCTAAAAATAAACCAAAGCACAGCCTCACTACCTCGCTAAAAATAAAATCGAAGAAGAGTATTACTGCAGTGCCAAAGAAAAGAAACATGGTTGCTTCTAGTTCCATATTGTCTTATCCAAAAAAAATTAAGGTACGTACTACAAATGTTGTATTTTACAATGTGCTATTATCACATAATTAATATATTGTTTTACTTTTAGCTTTATAAGTCTCGAGAAAACCAATCAGCGTTCGATACATATATGCATATAGAGAAATTCCCTGAGGGTATTAGGAAATATATCACTCACCAGACTGAAGTTCTTCCGGATGGTAATTGTGGTTATAGAGCCATAGCTACGGCAATGGAATTTGGTCATAATGAATGGCGTAGGGTACACAAGGATTTGTTGTAGCAACTACATGATATGTCTTCTATTTTTAAGAAGTGTATTCGTGAACATAAACGGTACAATGATATTGAGCGAGTGCTAAATAATTTTGGCGATGGATTTGCACCATTCTTTTGTTGGATGACCATGCCTGATATGGGGCATATTATTGCCACATGTTATAATGTGGTTTTAATCATTCTAAGCATGCGTCAATGCCTTACCTTTCTTCCTTTCTCAGTTCAATCAAGCGAAACCAAGCTATGTGAAATGGCCATTGGTTTTGTTGATGATGATCATTATGTCCAGGTATGAATTTATTTGTTTACGCTACATAGTTTAATTTTATATTCTATGCATATATATTAATGAATTCTTGTTTTGTAGGGTCATATGTCTCCAGATCATCATATTCCATCAATTTCTAGAGTGGCACGAACAAAGTTCCATATGTAATGTAACACATTTGTAGTCGAGGTGGCAAGCGTGTGTGGATGCATTTCAAAAACTTCAAGGAGTGGAGAATGTAGCTACTACAGATACGGTCATCCTAATGACTAAGGAAAATGCACTCACTATTGATTTGAGATTATAAATCTAATAAATCTATATATTTTCTTATATTCCTTTTTTTAGTGGGACAGACTTCATAAGTTCCATGAGTTCTAATACAAACATGCAATAACTAATCAAAACAACAAAGGTTCCATGAATTATAATAAATGCATACTAGCAAGTCAGTTAACCATGACGACGTTGATCTGTCATGGTAGACCATATGTTGGTACCCTCTAAAATCTGCTGCAAGGTCTCAACTGCTTGATAAACTTAGGAAGGTCGTGTAAGCAATGCAACTGTTTCCCCTAATGCCACGAGCAGCCTAGTAAAGGAAAATATACGCTCATCATGCTCCAGTAACGAATTTGAGTAGCAGCTACATCTTCAACCTCTGCGTCAACATTACTATCATGAGAATAAGCTACATCTTCAACCTCAGTAGTATCCTCAAAGTATCTGGAGGAGCCGCTCTCTGTCACCTCGTTGAGGCTGTGAGACCCTGTCTATCAGGTCGAACTGATGAAGTCTCAGTAGTACTTCTGCGAGTCCTCTTCACACCTAAAAAACAATATTAAGTACATACTCAGTAACGGATTCGGTAGACAACCACTGAAAAACGAAAACACTGAAAAATGAAAATACATTGAGTGGACTGTCTATGGTAAATGGAACTACACACACGTAGGCTTCACATGCCTTCTCTAATCCCAACTAGATGGAATCGAGGTGAAGGGTTCTCAGGGAGCCTTTAGAGATTAATTTAATTAAAATTCGTGAATATTGTATGATTGTTTAAAATTGTTAAATAATGATATTATTGATATTATTTTATTAATGTAGGCGTATTATGACTTGAGATTTGAGTTCTTGGGTTGAGAAATTAGGAATGAAAATTAGGATGATGGGAAGGATCCTTTGTGTAGTTGAATATGAAAGCAGTTATGTTGATGATTAACTGTAAAAACCAATAGAAATAGAATGATAACTTTCCGAGATAAAGAAAAAGGCATTCTATTAGTGTCATTCTAATGAAAATATATGGTTGTGAAGATGCTTTTTATTTATTTATATGTAACTCATTTCTTTTTCTTTTTTTAATGATGTGGGATCTCCTTTGTTTATAAATTTTGTGAGGTACAATGGGAAAAAAGATGGGTATTTGATATGTTAGTCCTTCAGGAATTAGAATACCACCTCTAACCCAATAGTTAAATTCCTTCAAAATCAAGAATTTGTGGGCCCTACTTGCATTTTCATTCCTTTGTGTGAAGTAAAACATGAGTATTCGTAATCAAAATCCAACGCCTTATTTTGATTCCAATCATATTTGTTTCCCATCAATGGGTATGGGAAGAAATTGGTTCCAATTCCCGATTTTCCCCATGTTTACTAACACATAAGGAATGGAAAAACATGTGGGTCCCACTTTAAAATCTGTAATCACATATCTTCAAAATCATAAATCAGATTAACTAATGGGGGTGTGCCATTCATGTTCTCCCAAAAATAACCTTAGAATTTTAGAATTTCATTCATATGTTGATTTCATGCAGCTAGTATATAACTTAATGGGAATGACGTCTTCCCACACCAATTTTTTACTTCCCTCATTCCTTAATTCCCTAATTTCTTACTTCACTCATTTATGATAAGTAAACATTACATTTTTTATTTATAATAAAAAACTGCATAAGTTCTATCATCATACGTAATATATATATATATAGCAAAAGACAGAGGATGATGGAACATTCAAAATACTAAAAATTGTCCTTGGTTACGAAATTTATTTAGCATTGAAAATTTTCATTAACTAAGGATAATGTAGTAAATTAACATTTTTCATATTAAAAAATTCAAAATAATATCCAAAATAAGAATATGAATCATATTTTTATGGGACACAATGTCTATTTCTTTTTCTTTTTTAAAATTCTATTTCTTAGTTCTTAATTCTTAGTTCTTAGTTCTTAATTCTTAGTTCTTAGTTCTTAATTCTTAATTCTTAATTCTTATACCATATTTACTGACTATCCCATATAGGTAGATCTTGTTAGTATGAAATTATGTTGGCATTTTCTAGAACTTAGTATAGGTTTAGAAGTCTCATTTAGTTGTAGGGTTGAAGCAAAATTGATGCCTTTGATATCCAGAAACTACAGGATTGAAACAGCTCAATAATTCTCGAATACATAATTATGACTTAACACGTATGAGGAACATGATCTAAATTGTAAGACATGTCATTTTTCATGCACTCATTATAGGAACATTCTTTGGAATCTAATATGGTATTATTTCCTTGATCTTCCTTGATTTTAATCAATTAGAATCCCTTTATGAATGCATCTCATTTAGGCATATTTTTCAATATATTTTGTTTATTCCTTCTTTCCTTATATTATTAAATTCATACTTGTCATAAGTCGGGTCGCTCTCTCAAACAAGAGGAGAGTTGAGCGAAAATATTAGGGTTAGGTTTTCTTCTTCTTTTGTCGGTTCGTTGTCGTCACATCTCAATCGGAATCCGGGGTGTTGATATATTCCCTCTCCAGTGGTCATTGTTGTCTCTTCCTCTTCCTCCACATCTCGTCCAATTCAGTTTTGGTTCACGATAGCCTTGGTTCGCTAGGAGACTTAGGGTTTGACGATTAGGGTTCCGTAGTTCTCTGTCCTAGTATTGTTGCCTCTGTCGTGTTGTGTCAATCACCATTCATCCTTTTAGTGTAATTGGGGTCTGTCGGTTGTGGGTTTTTGTGCGATCGTGTGGTTGGCTTACATCAGTGGCTTCTGCGCACGGTTCTCCTTCTTGCTGCAGTGGGTATTCTTCATGTCTTACTATCCCGCTGCCATCTCCCTTCCAGTTCGCGATCAGGAAGGGGCCAATGAGGACATTGAGCGCTCCTTTGGCAGTTGCTTGGTTCTTATGCCAAGGGAACATGCTGGTGTGGTTATTGGTTCTTCAATAGTCTCTGATAGTTTTATTGGCTTTACTTATAGCCTTGTGGCTAAAGTCTTTATGGATCAAACTGTCAACCTTGATGGCTTTATCAAAACCATGTCTCAATCAAGGAAGTAGATTCTAACAGGTTATGGGTGCGCTTTATTAGTGCTCAAGATAAGAAAAGTGTTCTTAACATGGAACCCTGGCCATATTGGTGTTCCTTGATTTTTCTAGCTAAGATCCCAGATGATGGTAGTATGCACTCTATGCCATTGACGTATGGAAATTTCTGGGTACATGTACGTGGTGTACCTAGTTTTTGTATGATAGTAGTAGTTGTTCAGGCCATCGATGCCATATTTGGGGACTTTTTTTAGGGATAACCGAGATGGCACTAATTGTGTAAGTCACTTTATTCGCATTGGTGTATTCGTGTGCGGTTTGATCTCACCCTACCCCTTATTCGTTGGACACCAATTATCTTTCTAGAGGTTGGGGAGAAGTTGGTGGAGTTCAAATATGATTACCTTCCTGAATATTACTTTGCCTGCGGAAGAATTCTTCTCAGGTGTGTATTAAGAAATAAGAAACCACCCATGGGGCGATTTCCCCTCCTTATAGGGTACTAGTAATTCTCCGTGCTATGAGGGTCTCTGGAACAAAGATGGGTCAAGGGATTAGGGTAGTTTTGATAATCGATCTTAGTGATCTAGTTCCCGAGGCAAGAATGAGCTTCAGCTTTCTGTCTCCACTTCAACCCTGCCACGACGTTACCAAGTGTTGAAGGCCGTAGATACTTTATTTTGACAGAGTGGGCTATCTAATAATGGTGTTCACTCCTTAGTACCACCTCCACCGGTCCAGTCGGGTCTGTGTCGGAGTTTGGGGTTCTCCCCATGGATATCCCTTAAAGGGAGGTGAGTTTGTAGGAACCCCTTGCGGCTTTGGGTGCCCATACTGTTTTGCAAGTGGAAGTTGCAAATAGTGGAATCATGGCTACGTCTTGGAATATTATGAGCTTGGCTCTATATGATCCTTTTAATTTGATGCCTGTTATCTAGTTCTCTGAGGATCTCCAGAAGAATAGGGGTCATGGCACGACCTAAAAATAGGAGGTAGGTTCAAGGAGTGCATCTGTAAATATCAATGTGAAGCTTAAGAATCCAGGCGATTATGTTAGCTTTTAGTTTTAGGTAATTAGGTTAATAATTATTAAGTTATTACAAATAAAAAAATAATTAGAAAGGTAAGTAGCACAAGTTAGTGATGTGAGACAAAAGTTTTCATCTTCTGTCACTCAACATTATACTTTTGTAGTGTTTTCAAAAGATAAGATAGTGAGAGTGGTCAAATTTTAGAAATACTATATAAAAAAATCAAATACAAACATGTAAAAGGATCAAATATGAAACATGAGAAGGGTCACTTGACCACTGTGAGCCTTCATTGGCTCAACATAAGGAGAGTTAAAAGAATTCGGGCAAGCTTGAAGCAATCGTGACCAGTATTATGTTCAACATAAAGAGTGTCGTAAGATCATCCCATGACAGAAGTTGAGTTATGAAGAAGTTAGTAAACATTATCTAGAATGTGTCTGGGATAAGTGTGTGTACTTATTGTAATCATCGTTCTATGGTGGATTTGTTTTGGATTAAGGAGTCCTGTGAATTTTCCGTCTAGGTGGGCTTTTACCACATAAATATGTTCCCTTTAATTTTATGCTCTGCACATTCAAGAATTGATACACCATATCAAACCTGCCACCGCACTTTATTTCATTTTGTTGATTATAGTTTTAAATTGACTTATTCACCCTCCCTCTAGGCATTTGTTAACTATTCTACATGTAATTTTCAAATCTCACATGCATTAATATAAGAGACATGACAATAGATACAAGAAAGTTTTAAACTTAAATAAATTACTCACTACACCTCATTTTTCTTCCTAGATTGCCCTCAGGAACCTCATTTCTTAACTTACCAATGTAAACCTCATCGAAATTGTTATCTTGTTCATAAAAATTTTGGTCACAATTTTCTTTTAAAACTTAGGAATTTGTCTTGCAGTATAATGGATTGCACTAGTGAGTTTACTAGTTATTAGTTAAACTTAGCCTAAAAGAAATATTTGAAATGCATTTATTCTTAGAGTACGGGAGAAGTAGTAGGGCTTTTCACATGTCAGCCTATAAGTAGGGCCCAAAATATAGAAAAGCTCTACAATACTCAAACCTTTAGGAATTAGTCCATTTTGACTTTTCAAAAGAGACCAAATATACCATTCAAGCCTTGAACAGAGTTTTTTTTTTTTCACACATCAACTAGTCCTCTTTGGTTTTTTATTTATTTTCAATTTATAACTTTTAGTGTTTATATATAAAATCAATGCAAAAATGAGTTTTATTATAAATTTCTCAAAACGGTAACACCAACTCCAAATAACTTGTATTCTGAAAAAATGGGTTGCAGATAATATAAGAGCTCCCCAAGCTCATTAGAGGATAATACACTTAAGAGAATTACCACTCTTTAATAACACTCTCACTTGAAGATACAAAATTCCATCATTTTAAATACATTCTTGAAAATGTGGTTCATGTTACATGAATATTCCATACTCTATTGGGGGAATTTCTTTTTTAGGTATGCACCTCTTATAGTTATGGTTTACTAGGTTTTTTTAAAATACTATATTACTCCCATCACTAATTAAACATACCAAATAAAAGAATAGAATTTGTAAGCATTTCATGCTTGGCATTTCTTAGTGGCCACATTGGTGCCTAGGACTGAATTGGATAACTCACAAGATTCAATAAAACTATGGTTGAAAGGTTTTTTATTTTGTCCGACCAAAAAAAAAAGATTTTTTTATTTTGTGAGGATTAAAAGGGACAACAAATCTCCTCTCCGAGAATGGAACTTTGCCGGATCAGACCGGACTGGACTCGACTCAACTCAACCCCAATTTTGTCTGGTCCTTGTCACCAAATGTCTACCCGTAAATAGAACCTAGCCACACAGTCCCTTCTCTAATGCCAACCAGACGGAATGTACCACATTAGCTTGTGGAAACAAATGCGTAGGCAAATTCACTAAATTGAAAAGACATGAATTAAATTTGTGAATTGATAATACACAAGGACTAGCAAGTTATTAAGCCCAAAACAAAAAGCTCCTGGCAAGTAACCAGCTTGTGAGAGAACTATAATATTCACATGAGACAACAAGACCAAGACCCGAAACTCTTATGCATTGCATCTTTACGATAGCCCTCCTCCTTTATCCGGGCTTGGGACCGGCTGTGCCTAAATACACATATTAAGACACAGGCGGAGTTGCTATTCATTCAAGTAATCGAAACAACAAATTCTTCGAAAATTGTGTTGATTTTTGACGTGCCATGAGCATATACCACATGGTCTTGACATACTATATAGATATACGTACAATATAGAATCTATACTATAATAAACGTAGTGATATATAAATGCCTTGCTTTGAGAAATTTTTGAATATAACTGTCACGACGTCATATGATATTACTAATTTACATGTTATAATATGAGCAGACAACATAATTATTAAGTCAAGAATCTAAGATACATTCATTTTAGAGAGGATAAAATATCATCCCATTAGGCCCGTTTGGTGAGTTGAATTTATAATCCTAGTTAAATTTTTGATGGTCTAGAGACAACATGGATTAGATTATGTCTAATCCTACTAGAGCCAAATGTAGTATGATTATGAATCCTACCAAAAGATTGGAACTAAATTGAATTGGATTATATCTAATCCTATTAAGCCATGTAATAGCACATTTCAATTAATCCAAACACATAATTGGATTAGTGTAATAATTTCTAATCCAATGTAATCCATATCTACCTCATAATCCAATCCACTCTGAGTCACTAAAACATAGCCATCATGTGCATTTTTGTAGGATGATTTACCCTACGAAGAAGGTGGAATACATAATCCCACTGCTTCAATTTCTTTACCTCAGACCCAATACCCAAGGCATTGGTGGGATCGTAGTGTTAACAAATAATACTTATCATTTCCAATCCAATCTAATCATGGTCACCAAACACGACCTCAATAATTAATAGAAACATGTACAATAGCATGAATGACATTAGTAATACTAGTAGTGACACTATGATGGTGAAACTGAAAATTTACTCGGTGGACACGCTTTAAAATGCGAACACGTAGAAGCAAAGCAAAGCCAAACCAACATGAAAGCATCAAGTACAACCTCGAGCTTTTTGACCGCATTGACCTTTTGTCATAACCATTGACCAAGACTACTTGAATTCACTAGTATCCGTAACCGAAAAGAACACACTGTTGGTTACGTAAAAACCCATATACTTGTGAAGTAACCAAAAATTTTGATATAGACTATAATAAAAGAACCATTTACTTTATTTTTTTTCTTTCATTTGCTAAATTTTTTTCTTATACATAAGTTTTTTTTTTTTCAAATACGAACAATAGTCTAATTATTAATCTACTCTATGAGGAGGGAATTCGAACTAGATGCGAGGAGACGGATTAACTGCCCTAACCAACTTACCTAACTCGCGTCTGCTTATCTCATATATGATTACTTGAACCATGTTGTCCACATTACACCGGCAGTCTGACGACTCGATCCAAAATGATAAAATACCAGTCACGCATAATAACTTGAAACTGAAATTTGCGTTTACAGTACACCAGTTTACATTATTCCCCACTTTGACCAGCTGGGCGCCAAGAAGATGCCACACGCATCAACTGTTTGATTTAAGGATCGAAGACAATTTTGGTCCTTTTTCTGTTTAGCTAGAATTTCAATTTTGGTCCTTACGCTTTAAATTTGGCCAATTTGGTTTCCCTGTTTTATAATCCGTTAACAATCTTCTCTTTTTTTTTTTTTCTTCTTTCTTTTCCTGGAGTTCATCCATTGACAAATCTTGGTCTTTTCATACGTGCCGGAGCTTGTAAGTGTCGTTCTCCCTCGAAGGAACCAAATGTGTAATTTACCGCGTAAACTTAAAGCCCGTTTGAGAGGAATTTGATTGTTAACGGATTAAACCACATGGATCAAATTAACCAAATTGAAGAGGCACGGACCCATTGAAATGTGAGCTAACCCTCCAATTACCGACCAAAAGTGTTGTCAACTGATATTATGTTTGCAACAAGTTTATGATTCTAATCAAGTGATTTATTAAACATTTCATCAAATCTTATTATTACGTTAAACCATATAGAACAATTACCAATTTGTACTCCGCTGGCTCTAAAGGCTAAGAAGCCAAGATGATTGATTGGTGCTGAAAACCAAGAGAAGACAACACATGAAAAAGAAGATACATACCAGAGGGCCAAAAAGGCATCCGCCCCAGCAGCAAAAGTGGTTTGTTATCTTAAATTGATCCTACTCCTGCAATCATAAAACAAATACAACCAAATGAAAGCAAAAAATATTAAAGGGAGGGACAATTCATGCATAAATTTATAAAAGATAGCACATCACATATGAAGCAACCGCCTTTGGTCTCTTAATTATTGGTTAAAAAAGGCAATTGCAAACCAATTTGTCAGATTATTACTGATGACAATGTGGAACAATTTCACTCTCAAGCCTTAAAATTACCACCTTTTGCAACTAAAATTACCATGCAACCATTGTATTAAAAAAAATTCAACAGTTGCAACTAAAATTACCCAGCAACTAAAAGTGCGATATGGTCACTTTTCCCAAGTTTCTAAGAAAACTTCTCCATTCTGCAACCCTTACAAGATCCTAGAAGCTACATCCCAGAAGAGTAATAATACAACACAAGCAAACCTTTTTTTTTTATAATCAATTTTGATTAGGAACCCAAATAACAATGACTGGTGGAAGATAATCCAACAAAGCAAAACCTCTACAAAGTTGCTCGAGATCAATCCCGAACGTAACACGGCTGCTCAAAATTTATGTTTAGCACCTTGTAAATAGGTTGAAATCCATGCAACAAAAGGTACTCGAGTCCAAATAAGGTGAAACTAGATACAAATCTCATGCATCAAACGATGGATAGCTTATCCTAATAAACATTTGGGCAACATATTGGAAATATGCTTCACATTCCTTGAATGCAAAAGTAGGTTTATACCATTAACTCTAAACTACCCACATAAGCATTCGAGCCAGTATAGATGATTAAACTTGTTATTAATTGAATGAAATTAAAATAATGCATGTTTATACAAGAGTTTTGATGTTCCAAAATTTGTTATGTAAGCAGGAAAACATTTAACTAACTAATTTACAGTTTCTAAAGGGGAGAAACTCATCTGCAACATAGAGAAATCTACAAGAATGCACATGGGTCAGAAAATCTTTGACAAGCAGGCAAAACTCTCTCAATGTGTGTAATGGTGGTCACGATGTTCACATCATCCATCCAATCTTTGATGTCAACAGTGATTCATAACCTGAAAGAATATCAGACTTGCATCAATTTCCTACTACCCATGCTTCATCTGTAACAAAAGACTTGTACAAGTCACATTGGAAATTCTCTATTTTTGGCAGCAAAATGATTGTCAAAATCTTGGTATAACTAACGTGGTACTTCGTCCCATTAAAAGTTGTCAATGCTAGTGGCACAGCAAACCAAATTTGATTAAAACCCAAATAGGCATGAACCCTGATATATATTCAGTTTCTTAAACTTATGAACATTATTTCCCCCAACAACAAAAAAACACACAAATTGACAAGTGGGAAATCTTTTATGTAAATACAGTGACTTTCCACAAAATTTTGGAGCAAAACCTTGTTTACATTACAGTACATACAATCAAGTTATATATACATAAAACAGTATTTAAAAACTGATAACATAGACTGTTCAGCTTTATTTGAATAGTTTTGTGATTCAGAAACATACAATTGATTGCTAACCCCAGCCAAAGGGCTCTGCCGTGACTCATCTGTCATGTTATGTACAGTATCCAGCTAAGATTCAAACATCATGCCAAGGGGCATATTCTGTATCTAGAAAGAACCATCCCAGCTCCAAGCATACAAAACTGCATCAACACAAGATTAAGTAACTTTTAGTAAACACATTCATTAATAATCTCTAATTACAAGCATTAAACCAATATAATGGCATGTTGAATGCAGACTGCCAACAAAGATGAAAATTTAAAATACCCTCCTGCAGCCTCGAACTTCTTAAGGACCATATTATCAGTAGTTATTGAACAATCCTGAAGTACATTACATGCTCCACATGTACAGATACACACCAAACAAGGGGGAGAAATAAAACGAATGAATTGCAGATGTAATAAGACCACAAAAGATGAGAGCCAGAAAACTGAAACTTAGTGCAGCAGCACTTTATGCATGACAAGAGCCGTAATCACGGACAAGGAATTAACGATTGAGAAATACAAAACTATACCTCTGGGATAGTATACTTCAACCCCAACGACATGTAACACCTAACTCAATGAATGGGCTGCGAAAACCTTGAATGATAATATCGCTTGAGCATGAATCCAATTACAAAACTCCATTTCTTCAAAAAAATTGTGTATATTACTCATCAGGGCAACTCAAATCACTTCCTAATTCAATGATCCACGGCACCTGAATAAAAGATATCAATATTAGTAGCATACATAATCATAAGTTGTTGTCTAGGCTCTCTGAAGCAGCCTGCCTTTTGTAAACAGACTTTACAATGATATAACGAAAGAGTGAATTCTTCCTTCGTATAAACATAAAGTAAAATCATGAATAACACCACAACATCCTGAGCATGCATGAATGTCAACGACTTACTTTTTCGAACCACAGTTGCAAGGAATCTTTTTCTCCTCCAAAGGGAACTTGTAATTGTAAGTAATTTCTTCACCCACAGCTATATGCCGTTTTGCGTAAATGAAAATTCGTTTTTGACCCTCAACACTGATAACCTTGGTGTAGCAGTTAGGCTGCAACACAATTAATTCATATTATGAGGTCCAAAATCAATATAACTGAACGAGATATAACACATTTGCATTATAATCTAATATAGCTACCTCACAAGAATGGTTTATAAATCTAGCAACCCCTCCGCGTTTTGTAGCATCGACCTACATATATTTCAGAAAGAAAATATTAGCCACTAAAAATATAAACTTTACTCCAGTTGTGCACAAATAACTTTAAAAGAATACAACAGCAGAAAAAGGAGTAAAAGATCCATCCATGCATGGGAACCAAAGAATTATGTATTATTAGTGAATCTGGAAGAAAACACCAAGTTCCGTGCTATAGAAAATGGAACGAAGCAGCCAAATGTTGCCGACCAGAGACTAGTCTATAAAGTATTAAATAAGAGAAATACTACAGGTAAAATGTTTCTGTGCAAATATTACAAATTTCTAAAATAAGGGCCTACATAAAAAAGATAAATCAAATATAAAACAAGAAAAACGCATCATCAAAACTAAATTCATCATAGTGTTGGCTTACTAACCACATAACCATCATCAAGCCTAAAGAGATAACTGCTGCCAATTCCCATCTTCTCATAATGACGCTCACGTATATCAGATATCTGCAAAGACAGAATACTAAGTAATGAATAGAAAAAGAAAAGAGGCACTCCCTCCCCAACCAAAAACAAAAAACAAAAAAGCAAACACATGCACACACAACCACACAATCATTCAAGTGATAAAGCAACAAGAGTATAGTAAAACATACCCGGGGACGAATCAGTTCTCCTACATATTCAATAACAAAGTCTTCTGCCTCAATTGGCTCCAATGCAACAAGACCCCAATCATGTATCTTGCTCCGCTGGAAGCGTAGAAGCTTTTTCCTTGCCTACCATGTAATAGTATATCAATGTAATGTTCAAAAGGGAATTTAAATATATTCTCAGACAAGATTTTATTCAAAAATCACCTTTAATTGAGTAGCTTTCATAAGGTCAGCACCCTCAGCAGCAGCAGCAAGATTGCGCATCTTCACCCTATTAGTTCTTGCAGAAAGACCCTTTCCATTTGACAACTGTGATGTATTAATATCAGAACCTCGATGCTCAGCATTAACATATTTAACTCCCCTAACACGGGCTCTTTCAACAGGACTTGCATTTAGTGACCATCTATGCCATTCCCAGCCATTAATTGAAACCCGGGCACATCCACAAGATTTAGGGCAAGGATTTAGTTTCCTGGATTTACTGGACAGCATCTTTCTCACTGGAATTGGCTTACATGCTGCTTGCTTAGGAGTCCCACTGGTTACTTTCAGGACCTTCTTGGGACGTGCCAATTTCAAATCATCCATTACACACTCCCTTTTCAGCTTTGATGCCTTAGTTGCTGTATGAAGAACAGCAAAATACCGAAAATGAAACAACAGAATGAAGTGTCAAATTACAAAATAATATTTAAAGAAAAACTTAATGCATGAGTGAATGAATGAAAAGTATACTTACAAGGCTCTCGTTTAAGCCCAAAATCAGGACCATTGCTATTTACAACTTTCTGAACATCGCGGTGGTTGGCTCCATGAGCCGAAGCCATCTTTTTACTAGGTTTAGGAGTGCATTCCATGGGCTCACTACCTGGATAAAACAGCCCATACCCCCTATCATTAGATGCATTCCATTCTGAGTGATAAACCAAGTGCACAGGCAGAATACAAGATTGAAGCAAAAAAGAAAAAGAAAAGGAAAAGGAAACTATGTCAATCAATGTGGGAAGTGGCATACTTTTAACTGCATGGGAAACCTTCAATAGTTTCCGACTACTAGAACTCTTAGCTTCTTTCTTATCTGTGGATGCACACACTTTAGCAATGGCTTGCAAAGACGTGGCACCAACAGATAATTCGGTCTGGGATTTGCTTTGTCCTCTCTTCTTCTTAGGAATCACAGTAGCATTTTTGAATTCTGTGGTCTCGGGCATATCTCCAGAAACATGTAGATTCTTAGACTTTTCCACTATTCCATTCTTTAACTCTGTGCCATCTAAGGTTACAGATCGAGAAGATCCTGACTTTTTCAGAAACAACTTCTTTCGGTGATATGTATATTTACCAATGATTGGGGAAACCTTTGCATTGCCGGAGTTGTCACAATGCTTTGATTCTTCCTCAAGTTTATGGTTTTTATTTGTCTTGCATGCTCTTTCCTAAAAGAAAAAAGAAGTGAATGTCAACTGAAATGTCAGGGAACTCTAGTTATCCTAAATCCATAGAGAGAGAGAGAGAGAGAGAGAGAGAAGTTAGTGCAGAGGGCACAAGCACCATACCTTATGAGCATGGGTCTTCTTTGAAGTACGCCATGATGCAAGAAACTGATGAAGAACACAATCAATAAATGATGATTTCCATTCATTAATGACAGAATCATGAAGTTTCTTCCGGCACATTGCTGTAGCAACATATTCTCCAATCTTAGGAATACATTCATCCGACCTTGAAGGTCGGAATTTGCAAGTTTGTGAAGAAATAACAGCTTTAGCTTTGTCTACGAGACCAGGGGGTAATGGCTCATTTATTTCTTGGTCGACAACCATATCATCTACATGTGAACATAATTCCTTAAAAGCATTTTCCAACAAATTAGACATCCGATTTTCACGTACAGAACAATCAAAAGGTTTTGCTCCTTGTGATGCAGTTTCGGGTGATACACTTGATAGAATCATTTCTGCAGACATTTTACTTGAAATCCCCAATTCATCACATGTGTCTGAAGATCCATCAGTGCTCCTTAGGGGACACTGAACAGCAGAGTCGACACTGGCCTGCAGCAACAACCATGTTACTCCAACATACTGAATGATCATAAATAGGATACAAGATGAGCTAGTGCAGACATGAATTACTAATTGTCCACTATCAGTTTAATGTTACAGAATAAAAAAAGGAGGGGGGAGAAATCAATTCTCCAGATCACCTTCATTAAATTTTCTCCTTTAGACGAATTAACTAGTTTCCTAACTTCCGAATCCAGAAAAGATCCAACATACTCAGTCATAGCATTCTTTGCAGACAACTGGAGCTCTGTTTCTACATATTCTACGAGGCATCTCATGTCTTCATATGAGGGGCTTATCTGTTTAGATGACTTTCCTTCCACAAGAACCAATGAAGCGATGCTTGATGGCTGTGCAGGATCAACTAATTCCTTTTCCAAGAGTTCAAAACCAGGTGGGCGATCATCATCACAAGCATCATTTTTTACCCAAGGTGGTAACTGCATGACCAAATGGAACATTACAAAATATAACATAACATCTTAATAAGAAACTAAAGCATGTTAAAGACGTACAGTTTCATGAGGTAATTTATCAATCTTCACAGCATAATCACCACTTTCACTAGGAGGTGTCCTCAACACTGGAGAACCAGACCAAAGTTTCCTCCTCCTCCAAGAAGAGGAATACTCTGCCACTGAATCATAGAAGACAGCATTCCACATGACTTGCATGCAATAATCAAAAAGCATTCTACAAACAGCTGCATACGACCCCCAAAAGTTTTCAATGCTTCCAACAGATTTAGTGCTTGGTGGAGGTTCTGTGGAATCTTCATTTATACATGTCTCATCAGCAACATAGTAGGAAGCTGCAGCTTCGCACAAAGGAGCAGCACAGCCCTTCAAATCTCCAGAAATTTCAGACTGTTGAAACAAAAATATTTATATATAATTTATCTCACAAAGCAAAGAAAATGTGTTTCTGAGTACTTTTGGCAGGCCTAAAGCACTTTCACATAACCAAAAGCACCTTTTGTAGTGTTTGGTAAAATAAACAAAAGGTGGTTTTAGGATCAAAGAAGCATTTCCAGGTGAATTTGAAGGAAGCACGGAGGTTTTTAAAGAAATTATGTGCTACTAAGCAACAGTGATAATGATAAAAGTTCTATCAAAAGAAACAACTTCATTCAGAAGCACTCCTAAAGAGGCTTTAAAAGTAACATAATTAATAGTCTACTCTGGGATTTGTATACATTACCGTTTTGCTATCCGACGAGCAAGTCTTCACAGTCTGATTAAGTCGTTGAGCTTTTTTTGTGGTAAAAAACTCGTTAATTACATTGCTGATAATCTCATCAAATACAACTCTACGAGCTGCTTTCAGAATCCCGTGGTGGAGTTCACCAGAAACTCCCTCGGAAATTTCAGCTATAAAGCTTACCAAAGAGGAAGTCCCATTGCTTTTGGCATCAGAGTTGGTGACGGTTTCAGGTCCATCAGTTTTCCATGCATTTACAACAGATAATAGTGTGAAAGGCGTACACTTATTCTCAACGTGATATATCTGTGAAAAAAAAAAGTTAGTAGCGGAATCAGAAGCATCATAAGCATCAGCAACAGCAGAGAGTAGCTAATCCATGCAACATTAAACATGAAAGACCTAGCAAATTCAATAAAGATCCTCCATGCTTCTAGACACATAACCTTCCAGCACATCATTAAGTAATCTTCAAACACATTGTAGTGGATTGGACCCAAATCTCTCACAAAGGTAACAAGATAAAAAGCAGTATACACACAATAAGCCAATGATTTAAAGTGAGCTTTACAGAAAATGAAAAATTTCAGGATAGTCCACCTCCAACAAAAGGTTAATAAAACCGAATATCACAATTCCAAGTAAGCACCACACTTATTGTTCAGGTTTCATGTCTTATTTTTATCAGTTCGATGCTTACAAAGTCTATGTGTGTCCCTGATCTGAGTTGACTTGTTTTAATTAAACGACCATATAATGGAAATCATTTTGATTACGATGTACAAACGCTAGAATCCATTCTAAACCAGCAAGCTCAATTCTTGAAAGATGTGATATCATACTAAAATGCCAATTGGATTATTTTATTTATAAGAATTTACATATCCAACCACCATCATCACAATACGATCTCAAATCTTACCATTACTGAATCCTGAAGATATCCGTACCGATGCCACGAATATAATTCAAAGAGAGAATGGGGGCCGTGTTTCTGTCCTTCACCATCGGCATACAACCAACAAGACTCTTCATTAGGCTGGTGTATATGCATAGAGAAACAAACAAAACAAGAAAAAAATAATCAGACATTATCTAGAAAACTACATATGATTACAGTGTACTACAGATGCTCAACAAGAAAATTATAAGTATGAATACCATTGGCATGGGCTGATCGGAAAGATTAACACTGCTGTAGTTGTTGGCATGAAAAGTGGAATTGAACTGGGGATCAGGATAAACAGGAGCAGGTGCAGGTGTGCTACACATAGGCAAATCCCCTCCATGGGGTGAGTTGAAAGAATTTGTGGGTGTGGTTGCTGTGGTTGAGATGCCCAAAGAGAGATATGCAAACCCAGTAGCAACATGATCAGGGAACTGCTTGAAGTACTTCAATGGAACGGGGTTGATCAATGAGCCATTGACCAAAGGGTACACAGGAAGCTCATCGGGCAAGAACCCAGTTGATAAACCCTCATATAATTGCTCTTGAATGTACGGACCGCACATTTGTCCGAGTTCATTGACATAAGTCCATCCACTCACAACAAAAGGTTGAGGCATATATACCAAACATCAAAGTACCCAGCAAACGCATACAACGAAAAGAACCAGTAAAATCTGATCAGATGAGAGAAAGAGCGAAGAGAGAGAGAGAGGAACAGAGGCGGCAGGCGTGATGGAGAGGAAATTAGGGATCCTGATATTCTGATGAGAATTGGATTTTACGGTAAATAAGTGCAGAGCGCACCAATAAAGAACAAGAAGGGTAAAGGCCGGCAAAAAAAATAATAAAAACGCAAAGGTTTGTTGATACACCGTATTATACTCTGGATAGAAATAAATATGAGATTTTAAGTTTACTCCAACTTTTAATTTAAATTTTCACAATTTCTAAGAAAGCCCCACTATCTTCCCAAACTACTCTTAAATACACCCTAAGCTGAAAAAATAAGAAATAAAAGAAATTTTCTATTTAAACCCCACAAGCTACCCTTAGAGGAGGAAGTACGTTTTAAGAACTTTTGTAATGCCTTCAAGAATGTGTATTAACCCAATACACAATAATAAAGAGATCCTTCATCACTCCCATAATGCAATTTCAGAAGAAAGGTAAGTTTGTACTTCTTAATTGGGTTTCAAGAGAATGCTTTTTGGCTATGGGATAGCTTTACTGCTACGTGTTAGCGAAACTATGCCAACTTCCCTACTTATATCCTATTTGTATATACATTTTTGTTGATTAGAATGTGCATGGTATACAATCAGATGAACTTCCTTTCATTTGTTAGGTGGATAGCAAACTCCTGTTCCATGGACTCTTTGTATGATATAGACCTCATATCATGCAGTGTACCAGTAATTTTGGACAATTCAAAAATGTGGTATCGAGTGGTGGCAACAAGTATGAAGTTGGGAGGTAGAGGAGCTACCCATGTGGAAGGAAGAAATCGTGTTGATCTCAGGGAGAACAGTAATCTGGCAATACGTTATAGAGGAGTTTGTATTTTTCTAAAACTTAATATGAAGAGTAGTGAGATGTGTAGGGTATGTG
This sequence comes from Prunus salicina, assembly GCA_020226455.1. NCBI lineage: Eukaryota > Viridiplantae > Streptophyta > Magnoliopsida > Rosales > Rosaceae > Prunus > Prunus salicina. The sequence goes on along the minus strand of CM035343.1, from coordinate 27,863,933 downwards.
TATAGATATACTAGGGTTAAGTATTAAGTTGGATGACCTTTTTTTTATCTTTTTACACAATAATAAAACTTTACAGCTTAGGGCAAGTGCAAAGCACAAGCCCTGCCAAGGCAACAGGCCTCCCCAACCCAAATCGCACCAACTGTAAAAAAATTTGGCTTCCACTCGCTGACATCAGCCCTGACAGAAGCTAATGGGAAAACGCCACGTGGCTCTTCCAGAAAGCTGCAATGGTTTTTTTTTTTTTACAGAAATCTGACAGCCCTCATTTTTTTGGCTAAAACAATTTGAAAAAATTCAGAATTTTTTTTATTAAAAAAAAACCAAAAAATTCTGGATTTTTTTCCCTATAAATACCTAACAATTTTATTCACTTTCCACACCAAAATCTTCATACAAACTCTTCTTCTTCCAATATTTTTTACTTTCCACTCACATCATTTACTTTCCACACCAAATCTTCATTCAAACTCTTTTCCTTTCAATATTTTTTTAACTTTCCACTCACATTTTTCTACTACTTTCCATTTGTATCAAAAAACAAATGGCCTCTTCTGTCGAAGCCGAAAGCGCGTGGACAACTCAGGCAGATATTGTGTTGTGTCAGTATTGGGTGAAAGTTAGTCATTGCCCTATCATGGGCAATGAGATGAAGTTCGCTCATATGTGGAGCAAAATTCATGGAGAATTTTGTCAAAGATCGGTTCGATTCAGACCGAAATGACCTTGTCTAGTAGATGAAAAATTCTGAATAGAGAGTTAGGGAAATGGAGATATGCCTTGACAAAAGCAAGGGAGAACATTCAAAGTGGTCAAAATCTTTCCGATGAGGTAAAATATTTATAATTGCCATTTTAATCAATTTAATGTAACTTTTTTTTATTGCTTATTCAATTTCTTTTTCTTGCGTAATCTTTTTTTTTTCCTTGCATTTCCAATTTGTCTATAATTTCTTGCATAATCAAATTTTTTTTTTGCATTTCAAAATTGTTTATATTTTCTTGCATTTCCAATTATTTATTTGTAATAGATCATACAAGCACAAATGTGGTACGGTGCCATGGGCAAAGGCAAAAAAAGTTTCTTGAGTCACGAATGTTGGGAAGTTATGAAGGATTGTTCAAGATTCAAAATTATTTCCACAGGTCCGCTGGTTGTGTTGAATGAGACGCCGCTCCACAATTCGCCATTGGACTCTCTAATGAAAATGGACTCACCACTCCCACATGCGCTGAGACTTATTAGGAGAAAGGCGGCTGATCGGTGCATAATTACATATCTTTTTATACCCTTCTAACTTATGATTTGGTTATGTTTTTGAGTTAAACTTGTACTTTTAATAAAGTTTGTGTATGTTTCAGTGTAATAAGGTTGAGACTCATTACATACATTTTGAAAATAATTTAGCTTAAAACAGTGTCTGCATATCATTCAATTTCACGGATTAACCTGTACTTGCTCAAGAAGAACCAGATAATGAGCCATACATCATTGGAAAGATACGGAAGCCTAGTTTCCGTAGCACTTTACGGTTCATGATTCGGAGTCTTCTAGAGGAAGTTATACATGATTTAGTAGATCAAGGTCAAAATTCGGCAGCATCTGCGTTACTGGGCCATAAATGACATTTGAAGGTCTTTCCGATTTTTCCTTGAGTTGGGCTGCATATGCTTGGAAAGATAAGACAAAGGGCTTGAAGATCCATATTTTTCCAGAATTTTATGAATGTATTAACAAGCCCAAAACGAACCCAAAAGAAGAGTGCAATGCATTGTCATGCATGACATATGCATGATGAAATGCACTATCTAGTGGGAATTGTTGGTGAAGTGCACTATCTTGTGGGAAGGTTAGATGAAGCATATTCAAGTCTTATAATTGAAGTGGGAGTTGCAACACTAAGTTTAAAGAAAGAAAAATTGTTTTCAAATGTAATGGTGTGTTAGGTGAAGTTGATGAAGTGAGTGGAAAACAATATTTAATTTAGATTTTCAACTTCCTTAGGCCTATAAATAGTGAGGTTTCCCAAGCTTGTAAACACACCCCAAGGGGGGGAGCTCTCAAACATTTCTCTAGAGCTCCCCTCCCTTATCTCCCTCAAATTCTCTTAGTTTTCCTTTCTAGTTCTCAATTGTTGTAATAAAATCATTTTGCTAAATGTTTCTAAGTTCTTCTTAATTTTCCATTGTAATGTAAATTCTTTTCTTTAGTATTCAAGTTTGAGTAGTTTCCAAGTTTCAATTATGATTTTTGTTCTTATTCATTATGCTTATAAGTTAATATGCTAGTTTGAATGATTGATCACCATTAAGGCTTGCATGTTAGCTATCTTGGTTTGAATTAAGAGTAGACACCATGCTTTAATTCGAATTGAACTATGAATAGGAAGAGTATGTATGGACATTCGACAACAGGGATTAGATACATACTTGGTTGTTTAAAATGTTCTTCTATGCTTAATGGGTTCTTAATGCTTAATTTAGGTTAGACAACAAATGATCAAGTTAGGGAATTAGGAACACAAGGTTAGGACCATACACCATGGCTTAATCATACTTTAGCTAGAATCAATCCGTTAATCTAAATTGAACCTGGGAACTTATTCGCTTGAGTTAATTTCTTTTCTTTCTTTCTTGTTTGATTTATTTTCTTTCTTTTTTTCATTTCTGTTTTGTACAGGGAATTGAATTAAATTAATCTATCATCAATCCTCGTGGGATTGACCTCGCACTTACATATGCTAAACTACCAACGGCTCGTGCACTTGCGAGTATCACAAGTTGAGGATGCAGCTGAATCTATTTTGGTGCAGCTGAATCGACGCAACAGCGGCAAATGCCAAGATAGGGAGCACTTCGAACAATGAATGTGCACAATTTTTTGGAGCAAATAGCTAAGAACGGGGCACTAAAAATTGAAATAGACTTGAAAAGAGAAGAAGCGGACAAGGCACGACATGAAGCATTTGCAATTGAAAGGCAACATGCACAAGAACAAGACATGGAGGACAGAGAGATGAAAATCATTGCCATGGATACGAGCCATATGTCTCCTGAAACAAAGTCCTATTGGAAGCTAAAACGAAGAGATGTGATGAGAAGAAAACTTTTCCATGATGATGGACCTAGCAATATGGATTGGTTAAATGATCAAAACCATTAGGTTGTATTGAAAGATTTGCCATATGTATTAATTCGTTGTATTGTTTCCCTTTTATTAAATAAAGAAAGCATTAAATAATATGACTATTTATTAAAAATATTTGCGCATCAAAACAAAGATTAATTAAAAACAGACCTTAATTTATTGCAAACCACACACAAAACAAACCATACTTAAAAGCATAATCAAAACAAAGCATAATTCCAAAAAACACCACACACAAAATAAAGCATAATTAAAAACAAAGCATAATTCCAAACAAAGTATTAATTTTGACTTCATCCACTGTGATTGCCTTTCATCTCCCACAAGTGCTTGATCAAGTCAACTTCATGTCTCTCGTAAACATATGAAGATTGCATTTTTTGATAACGATCAATCATGGAGTTGTTGTATCGACCATCCCGAATTAATGGTTCGTGCTCATTGGTTGTCCATTTGGTCCTATCAGCCTTTTATAAATTCTTGTTAACGCAGTGTTCATGAGATCATGTTCAAACACCTTTGGAGCATCATAATCATACTCATCCTCCACAATCATGTTGTGGAGGATGATGCAAGTCATCATAATGCTCCGCAGCACCTCCTCATCAAGCATCCGAGCAGCACCTTTAATAATTGCCCAACGAGCTTGCAAGATACAGAAACATCTTTCCACGTCTTTCTTATAACCTTCTTGAAAGGCAGCAAAGCTTTTTTCCTTCTCGGATTAGGGATTTAGAATTGTTTTCATGAATGTCGTCCACCTAGGATAAATTTCGTCGGCGAGGTAGTACGCACCCGAATATACGGTATTGTTAATTTAGTACGTGATCTGTGGGGAATGACCTCACAATACATCATCGAACACCGGGGATTGATCAAGCACATTGAGGTCATTTGAGATCCGACAACTCCAAAGAACTCATGCCAAACCCAAGTGTCGAATGAAGCTATGGCCTCCAAAATTATACTTTTTTAGCCCTTTCGATTCTTATAATCTCCTTGCCCAGTAATTAGGAAATTCTTCCACTGCCAGTGCATGCAATCAATGCTTCCAATCATTCCTGGGAAACCTCGAACCTCAGCTTTTTGCATAAGTCTTCGGAGGTCCCTAGCAATAGGTTTGCGAAGGTACTCCCTCTTGTAGAGATTTTCTACTGCACCACAGAATCTCACCAAGCACTCTAGGATTGTTGATTTTCCCATCCACACAATCACATCCACTTGCTCTGCAGATGCCCCATAAGCAAGCATCCGCAAAGCAGTTGTAAGTTTTTGCTTCGGAAAAAGACCCAAAACCCCAACAGTATCATACTTTGAACAAATTATGTGTCGTAATTACAAATATCATGCATGATTTTTGTGAACAAATGAGGCTGTATTCTATATCTCTCTCAAAAATAAGAAACATGATATAACGAATTTGGGATAAAGTAATCTTCCAAGAGATTCTTACCCTGAGATTGCCTATGTCGGTCCACATTTGGGCCACGATGACGATGGTGTTGCCTTGATTCATTGAGCATACACGCCGCTACAACCATTTCTTTCTCCTCTTCATCAGCCGCACAATCTTCTTCAGCACGTCTACGCTTGATTTCTTCCTCTTCTTGCTCTTGCCTCGCCAACACCCTCCTCAGGTTAGACATTGAGAGTAAAATGTGTTTTATAAAATCTGAGAAATGAAAGAATAGAGAAGATATGGTGTGAGAGGTATGAGTTGATGGTGTAGTCTTATAGAGGGATTTAGAAGATAGAGATGACATGTGATGCAATTTAGAGGGTGAAAATCCCTATCTTATCTGAATAGATGGTGTAGTCTTATAGAGGGATTTAGAAGATAGAGGGATTTAGTCTTATAGTTTTTGAAATATGAGATTAAATTGTTTTAATAAATATTTGAAAATCTTATCTGACATGGGACATGTGGCACAATTTTAAAAGGTGAAAATCTTATCTTCAATCTCACATTATAATTTTTTTTAATAATAAATATCCGAAAATCTTATCTGAAATAAGACACGTGGCAATCGAGAATCTCATTCGAAATTTTTTTCTAAAATTTGATGTACACTTGGCAACCGAAAATGTTATCCGAAAATTTAATTCGAAAATTTCATCCAAAAATGTTATCTGAAATTTTAGGTGAGAATTTTATAATAAATAGTGACACGTGGCAACTGAAAATATTATCTAAAAAACTATCAAAATTAATAGTTAAGTATTAAAAAAAATTGAAAATAAAGTAAAGGGAATAGTGTTTGCCCTTGCCCTAACCCTTTGGGGTGGAACCAAAAAAGGAAAGGCTAATATTATTCGCATGAATAGTGCCTACCATTGCCTTGCCTTTGCCTTGTCCTTACCTTTGGGGGTGAAGGTGCTCTTAATGATTTAAGTATTAGGGTGAACAAAGAGAAGTGCGAGGTTTGAATAGAAAATCTCATAAATAGTCAATGTCAATTATTTGGTGTCAACTTGTATTATTTTATTACCTGACTATTTTAAACAATTTGGGCTTTTAATACTCTCCTTACCTAACTAACTAATGCAATCCACACACCTCGGTTTAGATAATACACGCCTAATTATAAAAATAGGGAAAAAAAAATGAACATGTGTGAAACATCATACGCTTTCATCTTCTTCTCCCCGCGGTTCTCCTATATTTTACCAATTTTATCTTGTTGGTCTCTGTGAGCTTGAATCCATGAGTTATGATCATTTGGGAGCACACTAAAGACATGGTCAATTCAACTAACATTCTATTAGTATTTTATTTTCATAGTCCCTCGCAATTCAAAAACGCATTACAAATTTTGTCAAATTCCTATTAATTCTCTCAAAAATTCCATCCACAATACCCCTCTATATCATTGCTACATACTTACTTTGTGATGAAATTTGATGGAAATTTGGACGTGCCCTTAATTTACGAGGGATATCAAACTACATAGGTTAAATTGCCAAAATTGAAAATACAGAGATAAAAGTGAAAATCCGACAAACAGCATAGATCAAAAGTCACTTTCAACCAAAAAGAAAAAGAAAAGGCTTTATTGGGCTTTTGTTATATAAATAGAAAATTTTATAAAGCCAGCCAAATATGCAGAAAAAGAACGAAGCCCATTAAGCAAATAGAGTGATTCTCATTTTCCAATCATATCCAACGCAACTCTCAAATAAACACCAAGCATAGGAGACCCCCAAATTAACAAAATTAGGTGGTTCTCTGCGTTTCTGCTTGGGCGGGGAACCTGGAAACGCGTCAAATTCCAAAATCTGCAGGACCAAAGAAGATGACTGGTACTTGTTCACTCCCACATACGAGCTCCAAGTCTCTTGGGTACATGGAATTGAATGGTATGTGTCCAAAGTTCTTGTCTTTCACTGTAAAAAATGGATGTAATTGGCGTAGGGTTGTGGCTAGGCTAGTGCTTGTGAAGGTGAAGGAGTTTAGACAAAGTTAGCAATCTTCTAGACTGATTTGCTCGTCACATTCTTTCCTACCTTACTTTCACCGGCATGTGATGTGATAGTATGGCAGGAAAGAATGTGATGAGCATTTGCAGTTACGGGTAAGCTTACCGGTTTTAGCAGGGTGTCTAAAAGATGCAGAGAACTTTATCTATCAACTCTTCCGCTGTTGAATTTTGCTAGATTTTCCAAAGCGAATGCATCCACATGTTTTGAGGGGCTGAGTTTGTGGATCTTTGAGGTCTGTAGTGGTAGACATGAAATTTACAACTCTTAAAGCAGCCCTCCACTTTTTGCTATAACCTCAAACACTTGGAGATCTTTTTGCAAATACATTGAGGAATTGCCTCTTCAAGATGTTGATGGGATAAAATAAAATATCACAATTGAAAGCTTGTCTTTGGAGTCCTTAGAATTGATTGATATGCTTAACAGCACAGGCGAGAGACTTGAAGACACACTTATAAACTGGACATTTTGTTCACATTGCAAGACATTTGCAATGATTTAATAATTTGATCAATCACCCAAATGTGATAAAATTAGAATGTTTAGAAGAAGCTGAAATTTGTCTGCAAGATGACCTTGATAAACATTTGGGGTCCCTTCCAGTTTACGCAGGCAGAGTTGAAGTTCTTATTCTGTATGAAGAGATCATTAAGGTAAAGGGAACCCGGACCTTTCAGGCTGAAATTTTTGTTTATGCTTTTTTATTTTTTGCAAAAACTATATTTTTTAAATTTGAACCAATTTTTCATTACTTTATTGCATAGAACTGTTAGGTTTAGCTAATTTATTTCACGTCAGAATTGTTTCAAACTTGAATGATGACATTGCTTTTACATTGCTGGTAATGTTCTCACTGACTCAGATGAAAGTCCATATTTATGCTAAGTTTTGTTGAAAAAAATGAAAATAAAGTGAGAAACCTGATTTATAATATTGCAGGCTCTGTCTGTCCAATATATATATATATATATATATATATATTGTAGGCTGTTGTTCGAGAATAATCCATGCCAGCACCATTAGATAATGTATGTCATTTGCGTATGCATATTGGAAGCTTTGTTGATGAGCTAGTCCCCACAGTGGTCTTTCTTTTCAGCGTAATAGCTAATTTGTATACTTGATACATAAGATACATAAGCCACAAATTGGAAGCATTGGGGTACTTTGAATGCAAAGTCTACTGTAAGTTAAAGTCTTGTTGCTACTTCCTTCACAAGCATACTCTCTCTCTCTCTCTCTCTCTCTCTCTCTCTCACACACACCACACACACACACACACACACATACACATGCACACACACACAATCAGGAGAGGACTCACTATTATTATTTATTAGACTCAGGACTCACTATTATCATTTCTAGACTCAGGATTCACTGTTATCATTTCTAGACTCAGGACTCGAGCATATTCATCATACTTTCAAAATGATGCAGATCACATTTCTTTATATTTGGTACATATTTAGTTTTCAATATTTCTTGAAAATTTTCAATTGATTTGTTGTTCTCTTCTAACTCTTCAAACATCTAGATTTAGTATGAAATATTAGAAGTCGCAAAACCTTGCTTTTATGTATCAGAAGGTTAGCATGAAACTTTTTTTATGGCTCTAATGAAATCGAGTTTGCACGTATATGCTCGAGCATGAATCAAAGCCAAGGAAGGCAGGTTCAATATTTTTAGAAGAATTTATTAATGGTTAGTATCAAAACTATAGTTGTGGATGTTGGAAGACTCATTGTGGCATTCCTAACGAGAGGTTAAAAAAGCTATTTTGGTGTTTTCTACAATTTATTTGTTTTGTTCCATCGAAACATTAGTGTGATGATCTATCCACTCTGGAATTTCTACTGAATGAGGGTGTACAGTACCTTTGTACATTGTTCATTATGTGTATGCTGCTAAGTGATTGTGAGCAAGTTGAGAATTTGTTAGCAATTTTTGAATAGTTCATCTTTTGAACGTTTTGGTTATCTAGTGATCAGCATATCCCTTTAGAATTAACTCTGAACCATGTGTTCATGTGAGTGCTGTACAAATCAGAATGGTCTTCTAAGCTTGGGAGCTTTTGATCAATGATCTGGGATGATAAAGAAGTAGCAAAAAACTATTTAGATAGGCAAAAAATCTTTGCTCAATTATCCTGCACATAAGACTTTCTTTTTGCATTACCCATGATTATTGAGGAAAGAAAAATAGGTTAACAGTAAAGGATCAGCTGTGTGGCGTTTGATACCATGTGAAAAAAATAGATCTGAAAGTCTGATGATTTATTCCCAGTATAAATACAAAGCTGTAGTACAATAGATATGGACTTTAGCAACAAATAAGCGTAAGCTATTTAACTCTTATACAACAATCTAGATACTTAAGCCTATAAACCAACATTTGAACTTGTGCAAAGCTTTATTTGAACCTTCCAATTTTAAACATTCTAAAATTGCACTCAATTACATTATCATGTCTCACTCCTCATTCTCACCACTCAACTCCTCCAGTGTTTTTCCCTTTGATTCAGGCAATAACAGAGTAAACAACATGCCGAAGAAGTTGATGGTGCCAAGCATAATTAGAGAATTCTTCATACCAATACCTGGTGGGTATCCAGGGTCCGTTTTTGCCGGGTTTGTGCTTTGTGCAGCGTATAAGAACCCGAAGCCACCTACTATAGCTCCAGCCTTACCCGCAGCCGCTGATATTCCGTGACAAGTAGACCTCAGCCTTGCAGGGAAGATTTCTGCTGGCACAACAAAGGTGGTGGCATTGGGTCCAAAATTGGAGAAGAAAAATGTGAGTGAGTACAATACCACAAACCCAATTCTGTTAGGCTTCAATGTCCAATGATGGTAAGGAATTGCAAGGGCAAACATGAATACTGTCATGAAAAAGAAACCCATTAATTGGATTGGAAACCTTCCAATACGATCGATGAATGCCACTGTGAACCAGTAACCCGGAACAAGACTGCACAACGCTATAAGTGTTTGTGCCCTTGCAATTGTATAGAGCTCTTCAATGGCGTTCATGGTTTCTGCTGCTGGAATCCACCCAATTGCACTGAATATATCCTTTTGGAAAAGATTTTGGCTGTAGTAGGCAATGTCAAGTAAGAACCAAGTAGTGGTGGTACCAAGCAAGTGAAGTCCGTGCCGATGTGCAAATTCCTTGGTGAACAAGCCAAACGATGCTTTGTCTGGATGTTGTCGCTCGATCACTTTCTCCTCGACGTTGCCCTCTTCGGATTCAAGATTAACTTGTAACACTTTAGACATGTCTACTGCTGCCTGTTTTGCATTGTTTTCAACAAGGGCAGTGTACCGAGCTGTCTCAGGCATTTTACTTCGCCAGTAGTAAGTAAGAGCAGCAGGGAGGGCTCCAAACATCAAAATGATGCGCCAAACGTAATCAGCTTGAGGAACAAGAGAAGCTTTTGGATCAACTGAGTAAGGAGGAGCCTTGTATGCATGATCAAATGCGCTTGAAACAATTATAGAAACAATCCCAGCCGTCAAAATTCCAAATCCTTGCATGGCAAAAACAGCCGCTATGAAAGCCCCACGAGTCTTTTTGTTAGCATACTCAGACATGATTGTAGCTGAAAGGGGATAGTCACCGCCAATGCCGAAACCAAGCCAAAATCGAAAGAAACAAAGCGTTGCCATCGCACCATTTGGTGTGGATCCAAAAGAGAGCCCTGAGGCAATGGAGCTGATCACCATTAGCATGAGAGTTATACCATAAACTTTCTTTCGGCCTAATTTATCTCCAAGCCATCCAAAGCAGAGTTGTCCGGCTAAAGTGCCGCATAGGGCAACGCTGCTAACGGCTGCAGATACATTGGGAGGCAATGTGCCAGGCTTTTCTGCACCTTGCTCAGTGTAGTATACACGACCAAGGAGTTTGGTGATGAAGGAGATGGAGAAGATATCATAGGCATCTGTGAAAAATCCCATTCCGGCAATGACAATTGCTGTGAAATGGTACCACTGGGTCTTGGCAACATCAAGTGCATTAAGCACTACCGCTTGTTGATCTCTAGCCATGGATGAATCTTATAAATATTCCTAATTGATTTCCAGTACTCTTAGCAATTGCATAAAGTGTGTACCTTGCAAAAAGAAACATATTTGTTAGCAAAAGTAAGAAGAAAAACAATATATCAATTTTCCTTCTTAAAAAAAATAATTTTTTTTTTATGAAGTGGCCGGTAGCCATGATAAAGTAGACATGTCTAAACAAATATTTCTTGACGGAGTGCTTGGCGTGTGCTATATTAAATATGGACAAAATATAAATATCAAGTACTTGAGTGCATGGATAAATGGTATTAACTATTTTCATAATATGGATAAATGTTATTAATCATTTTCATAACATCACTTGCATCATACAAAGTACTATAGATCGGTAACCGGTTGCGATAGGCAAGGAGAATCATTCCATGTTATTTTAAGGTTGCCTTCTATATGTATTACTATTAAGTAATAGAAAATGCCGACTCTACCGCCTTACTAATTTACACAATCAGAAAATCTTAATAACAACCTTGGAAATTAATCATAATATGGTAGTTACATGGCATATTCCACACTCGCTCCCTACCGGTAACCTCCATTACACTGTTCATATGTACCCAATTAAACAGAAGAGAAGAAGAAAATAGAGCATCGATATCTTTACATATCAAAAGAAGAAACTGCTTCCATGGAAGGAGGCACTCCTACTTCTTGCAAAACGCATTTTGATACGTGCCAAAAACATAAGAAATCTCTACACGTATGACAAACTATGATTGGCATGAAAGTAGAAGTTCCTACTTCCAGGAAGGAGGTAAGTATTTTCCATCTTTAAATATCAACGGCAAAAGTAGTTCAATTAAAAACAAGTGAAAACATGCCTACATTACATGGCTATAACTAACAAGCAGTTACAACTTCTAGCATCGGTGTGTTATATCATATTAAAATATCTATATATATAAAGCAAAATGCAGAGAATAGTGAAACATTCAAAATACCATAAAATGCCCTTGGTTAATGCAAACATTAAGAATTGAAATTATTAATTAAATGAGGATAATATGGTAAATTCACACTTTTTCATATTAAAAAAAATTAAAATTAAAAGACAAATCAGATAATGGATCCTATTTTTATGGAACACAACTATCCATTATCTTTTTTTAATTCTAAAATAATTTTAAAATAAAAATAAAAAAAATAAAAAAAAGCCTCTCGCATGCGCGGAAGCGCATGTGGAGAGGCTAGTATATATAAAGCAAAAGACAGAGAATGGTGAAACATTTAAAATACCAAAAAATGCCCTTAGTTAATTCAAACATTAAGAATTGAAATTCTTAATTAAATAAGGATAATATGGTAAATTCACATTTTTCATATTAAAAAAAATTAAAATTAAAAGATAAATCAGATAATGGATCCTCCTTTTTATGGAACACAACTACCCATTATCTTTTTTAATTCTAGAATAAATTTAAATTTAAAAAAAAAAAAACCTCTCACAAGCGCGGAAGCGCATGCGAAGAGGCTAGTATATATTATATATATATATATATACATATATTCATCCCCTTAATAGATAGAGAAATACCTTCTTGAAGTCACAGTGGAGAAGACCCTAATGGATATTCAGAGCAGAGGAAGATATGGCTCAGTTGAGACCCTCATGGATGATGGAGAGTGGCCATATATATAGATATATAGATATAAATTATATAATTAATGAGTGTCCTTAGTAAACTTCCAAGTACCTGCAGGTGGCACACGTATTACTCCCCTTTGTATTCAAGCCAAAAATTTCATTGGCATCACCATCACAAACTTTTTTAAGCTTAGTGTTACTTCTTTCTCAATGTTTATAAAGAATTTAATTAGAATCTCACATCCCCATTTTAAAAGAAGAAATTATTTAATTGATATATATAGCCCTTTTTTTATTGTGGGACACTCTTTATGGTACTCTACAATTTTTTTTCCAATGATCCAAACTATATATGTTTTAGGTCTTCATTTATAGATCATCCTTACAAAAAATTAGACAAATTGGAAACCGTTTAGACATCTAATTGTGTTTTACAAAATCAATGAACACATTACTTCAAGAAAGTACTAAAATTTCAATAATTTAATTGAGTGGTCAAATGATATCGAATTCAAGTATTTTTTTGCAGAGATGATATTCGAATGAATATCTACAAAATAAACAGTCTATATTAATGAAATACAATGTATGGTGGGCTCTACAAGATTTTCCATCAAATAAGTTTATTTGAGAGATCCCTCAACCGAATCTAAACTCACTCTGTGTGTGTATATATATATTTGTCTTGTACAAATTTCATTATCATATTTTAATCTACTTTACTTATCTTATTTACTGTTTTTATGTATTGTTAGGGAGAAATAGGGGGCTAGGGCAATTTTTAGAATTTTTTTAATTTAAAAAAAATATAAGAATACGATAAGAACTTTAAAATATGGGATATGCTCTCTAAAAAATATAATTAAATGAAGGTGAAAGAATTCATCTTAATTTGCAGTGGATATGATCAGTGGGAAATAATTAGCCACTCTGTTTTTTTCTTGTTCAAAGATAAAGAAACAGAGCGAGAGAGTTTATTTTGACTTGCCTAATGTCGAATTAAGCTTAATTTATTCCATTGTTGTATTATTATTCATGCATTCCTACTGCAGCAAAAACGCAGGGCAACCATCCTCATGTTGACTCTGTGTTTTGTTGACCATGTTCATCTTTAATAACAAAATTGATAATTGCCGTCCAAAAAGCACCTTTTGCATCCAATTGGACTGATTTGTCTAATAATTTCATTGAAGATTATACATAACTAATTGGTCTTAAATAAATATTGTTGTCATTCTTCTTTGATTTTTTTTTTTGGGTCATCGTCATTCTTCTTTGATTAACATACAAAATTTGTTTACTTATCAGGATGGTTAGGATGATAAATAAAATTTGTTTACTTATTTTTTTTTGCGTTTATTAATATATAGGTATCAAAACTTTTTTTTAAAATATATAATAGAAGCAGTAGTCTAAACTATATGGGGAGCGAGGTTTCTCACTCACACACTATCAATGTGTCATTGGAGCCCAAACTTGAGATCACTGGTCTTCAAGCCAAGACCCCTGTCCACTGGAACTAGAGTTGGCAAGTATTGAAACTATTCTAATTCTTAATTTTCTATACATTGAATAAACTTATTTAAAAGATATCTCTCAGTTGAAACTCCCCAATAAGCACTTAACATATACTAAATATATATTTTCTTTCTACCTCCTAGACCAAAACACTCAATTATATTCAAAACCGAATAATTATATGCATAATTCAAAGATAATATATTAGGGAATTATACTTGGATGAGATTAAATCTATAAGCCAACCCAACTAGCTTATATCTATAAACATGCAACATTTTATAATAATTTTTTGTTTTTGGTTTCAAAGTTTCAAACATTCAAGTAACATCGTAGTTTGTGACCAACTAAAAAATAGAGTAACAATGCGACAACGCACCAATACATAAGGCATATACTTATACTTGTGCCATTCATATCACTTTCTCATATGATCTCTTGTTGTTTGGATCCTAAAATCCGAAGGTTGAATATGTAACAATTGACTTAATAAATTTTGAATGGCTGATTTTATAGGCGACTATAACTATTTTTTAATGAACATATAATGACTTCTTTTAGTATTAAGAATTAAAAATTTATACATGGATAGAGAACTCAATAAATTAAATATTTCTTGATCTTTAAAAAAAAAAAAAAAAAAACTTGTTTGACTAGAGCATCTCTCCTCTTTAATTTTAATTTTCGAGTGATTTTATTTGAATATTTCAATTTGCTCTTTTGACCTCACATAATCTTTATACCCCAAAACATTTTAGTGAAATTTAAAATTATTATCTACACCCATTTTTTCTTCCTAAATTACCCTCACTAACTTAAACTCATCATGCACTTTTATATGCATACCCCATTAGTTAGGGGTGGGCATTGTCCGGTTCGGGCTCGTTTTCGTCTCAAATTAGAATCGAAACCGGTACTATTTACCTTATTTAGTTCGATCTAGTTTTATAAAAAAAATTATAAAACTATTTGATTCGAGTTGAACTGATTTCGATCTGGTCCTAGTCCGATTCGATTTTGAACCGAATTATTATTATTATTTTTTATACAAATTTCAACTGAAATTTTTTTTTTTTGGCTTAAAATTAACAAATTATTCAATTTCATACAAAAAGAAATATTGGGGCTAGAAAAGAGAGATATTTTGAAATTGAGCTTGGGTAAATATTAGTTATTAGATTAAAAATATAGCATTCGATATAAATAAATATTAAAATTATATATATTTTTAATTTAGCCTGTCTGGTTCAGCTCGGTTTGGTTTGTTGGGGTATAGAATCGAAACGAGAACCGGTTCAGTTCGATTTTTTGAATTGGGTTTGACTTTTTGGCCAACAAGGTTTTTTTCGATTTGTTTTTGTCCTATTTGGTTTGATTGATCGGTACTTCGGTTCCGATGCCCATCCTTCCTATCAGTTATGATTGAAATAACTCAATAATAAAATTTGGGTTATATCATGTGTGTATCCATTTGGCCCCTAAATATTTGAAAAACCTATCACATTTGTATCTATAAACCCCATCAAATCTGCAAACAACACCGAAATGCCATTGCTCTTGCTGCACATTTGCTCTGAAACACCAAGATTAGAACCCCACATCTCAACTCTAGTGAAGAACGACGCCACTAATCCCAGATCGTGAAGAACGCAAGGTTAGCCTTCAATTTTGATTTGTAACGTTATGTTTATGAGTGATGCTTCAGAAATTTGATGTGTTTTAGAGTATATAGATGTATTCATTGTTGTGATTTTGTTGAAAATAGATGTATGAGTTCGAACCTGGTCTTACGAAAATAGTCATAACTTTTGGTGGGTTACCACTAAAATCGTTTCAGTTTTTCTGTGGTAGTCTACTGAATTCGTTTCAGTTTTTCAGTGGTAGTCTATCGAATTTGTTTCTATTTTTCAGTGGTAGTATACCGAATTAATTTCAGTTTTTCAATGGTAGTAAATCGAATTCATTACTGAGTTCATACTTAATATTGTTTTTCAGATATGAAGAATACTCGTAGAGGTACTACTGAGGCTACATCATTTCGACCTGATAGAGAATATGTTGTCCATTACTAAGCCGATCGTGGCATTAGGGCAAACTGAGGCATTGCATACACGACTTGCCACATTTATCAAGCAGTTGAGAGCTTGCTGCGGATTTTAGAGGGTACAAGCATACAGTCTACCATGACATATCAACATCGTCATGGATAACTGAATTGTTAGCATGCTTATATTAGAACTCATGGTACTTTAGTTATTTAGAGAATTTTTTGCATGTTTGTATTAGAACTCATGGTACTTTGGTTGTTTAGAAATGTCAGCATGTTTTTTAAGTTCTTATAGAAGATTTCATTATCTAAATACCGAATGGCAATGATGCATTTCGTAGCTACTTATCGAATGATAAATTCAGTGTTGAAGATACATCTTTAATATCAAATTTGGAGTATCCGAAAAAATAAGACTAGGAAAGCATAAGTATCTCAAGTGTCATAGATTTATAATCCCAATTCCGTAGCGAGGGAATTTTCTTCAGTTATTAGTGTTAGAAATATGCCCTCAAGCCAAACATGTGATGTTGCTTTCTAGATATTTAAGCATTACTAATAGGCAAGATCGTTGTTTTCAATCATGATATTTGGTCTATTATCATAACAATAAAACAACAAGTCCTTGGAATATGAAATAGTACGAGAGCTATGCAATGCCCTCTCATACTTCCACATCATTTCCTAAATGTTCCCGGTCGTAGAATTATCAATTGGGTGTTGATCATCCACAAAGACTCGAACACACTATATCTGCTCAATTGAGAGAATGACTAGTCTCAAGTCGTTGCATGTAGAGACACTAAGATAAGTGTGTAAGTGCTTATAGGGACAAGTACACTAAAAGCAATGAAACTGAAAGAAAATAATGTATTGGGCATTTCTCAAAATAACCATTAAAGAGGAAAATGAATGATCTAGTGTTAACATATCTCTTATTTAAATTAGCAGAAGCAAAATAAAAAATTAGAAACTCATACAAGTGCTAATAGTCCCAAATCTTTTTGGTTTTATAAAAAATTGCACATTTGACTCTTTAATCTACTTTTAAAGAAAGGGATAAGAGATGGTTACCCTTGGAGCGAATCTTGAACCCTATTAAGGTGTTCAAGTAGTGTACTTGAATTTTTTTATTTTTTTTATGTTCCACTATGACTCCTCAAATAGGTACAAAGGATGCGTACCTCCCCAAAGTTCTTCACCAAGGATGATTGAGATGAGAGAACAAGAGAGTGCTACTGATCGGTGCATAATTACATATCTTTTTATACCCTTCTAACTTATGATTTGGTTATGTTTTTGAGTTAAACTTGTGCTTTTAATAAAGTTTGTGTATGTTTCAGTGTAATAAGGTTGAGACTCATTACATGCATTTTGAAGACAAATTAGCTCAAAACAGTGTGCAGATCATTCAATTTCACGGATTAACCTGTACTTGCTCAAGAAGAACCAGATAATGAGCCATACATCATTGGAAAGATACGGAAGTCTAGTTTCCGTAGCATTTTACGGTTCATGATTCTGAGTCTTCTAGAGGAAGTTATACATGATTTAGTAGAACAAGGTCAAAATTCGGCAGCATCTGCGTTACTGGGCCACAAATGACATTTGAAGGTCTTCCCAATTTTTCCTTGAGTTGGGCTGCATATGCTTGGAAAGATAAGACAAAGGGCTTGAAGATCCATATTTTTCCAGAATTTTATGAATGTATTAACAAGCCCAAAACGAACCCAAAAGAAGAGTGCAATGCATTGTCATGCATGACATATGCATGATGAAATGCACTATCTAGTGGGAGTTGTTGGTGAAGTGCACTATCTAGTGGGATTTGTTGGTGAAGAGCATTAGCCAAAAAGATGAGTTTCTAATTACAAGTGCTATCTAGTGGGAGTTGTTGGTGAAGTGCACTAGCCAAAAGGATGAGTTTTTAATTACAAGTGCTATTGGCATAGACCATATTTAATTTAGAATTTCAACTCCCCTAAGCCTATACACTAGTTCTCCAAGCTTGTAAACACACCCCGAGGGGGGGAGCTCTCAAACATTTCTCTAGAGCTCCCCTCCCTTCTCTACCTCAAATTCTCAAACATTTCTCTATTTCTTTTCCCTACTTGTTTTATTTTTATTTTTATTTTTTCTCCTTTTCATGTCTTCCTAGGCACTTTCATGTTTTAAAATTAATGATGTTAATTGACAAGTTGTGTTTGTAGTCCAACGGAACAGGACAATTGCCTAACAAGCAAGAGAACTGGGTTTAAGTCCCGGCTTACACAACACCAAAAAAAAAAAAAAAACTTTGAAGCATGGAATTAGATGTGTGTTGTTTTTTTTTTTTTTTTTCATTTTAGTTTTTATGTCCTAATCCTTTTAATTCTCTTTCAAGTTTGTGTTTGTGTTTGTTTTAGCAATTTAGATAGCTAAATAAAAAAGGAGAGAAAATGCAACTCCAATCATGATGAGAAGTGTGGAGTAGTAGGAGAAGTCACGACCTCCAAATACATCTATGCTCGACCTAATTGCTTCAAAGGGGAGCATTCTAATCTTTTCTCTTAATTTGTTTTCTTATTATTTTAAGTTTATGTTTCTTTTTATACAAAATTTTAAATATAAAAAAAAATAAAGATTTTTCATATGAGTTGACTTATGGTAACTCCAATGAGCACCTCTGTTAATACAGTGTCTAGGAGTTCTTTAGGCGACACCTTCGGTGTCTAAGAATTTTGGGTTTTAAGCAGAACCATTGTGACCTCTCCAAACTTCCCGGATCCCCTGGCTGTGTTTTCTGAGGCTCTTAATTGGTAATCCGTGAGTCACTTGTATATTCGTGCTTGTAATAAATATTTGCATGACTTAATTGAAAATTGGATTTCATTTTTCTTTTTGAATTAAAAAAATTAAAAAATTAAAAAATTAAAAAAACCCTTATCTTTCTTTTTCTTATTATTTGAAGTTTATTTATTTATTTATTTTTTTTATTTTTATTTTTTTTAATATTAGTGTTTTTTTTATTTAAATACTAATATATGTAAATGTTTATTAGTGGTTGGATATTAAGTTATTGTGGACTGCCAAACACTGAAACACTACCCACATTAACCCTAAAATTAACTCTCTATCTTTTAATTTATCTAGCCGCCCTTTAACCCATGAACATCTCAACTTCCTCTTCCTCCCGAACCAAACCTTCTCCAAATTGTTGTTTATTGTAGATCTCGTCAATGGAGAAATTCCAGGAGGCCGTTGGTGGAAAGCTCAAGGAGGAGGAGTCCGAATTGAGCATGGTGAAGGTGCCTAGCCCAATGGTTTTGTTGAACTCACTGCCAGCTATCCCACCAGAAGATCCTTTGGGAAAGGATACCATTGTGCAACGGGTGTTTGAGGTGATTGAGGTGATTGAGGTGTTCGTTCTTGTGTTTGCCCTGGAACCCTCAGAAGTTTTCATAGATGCTTCTCTGTCGCATAGAGGTAGGCTGATAGAGGAAATTGAAGACATGATTCCAAATTGGGATCTGGATTGTGGATTGGAAGAGATGCAGCTTGCGGCGCTGGCACACTGTCTAGATACTTGGAGGGTATATCTGCTAGATAGGAGGTTTGTGGCAAGAACTGTTGTGCTGAGCAATCACATGTACTGTACAGGTAACATTCGAGACGAGTTTGACATTTACTTAAGTGTGCTTGACAAGTTTCACTTCCAATTAGTGTACATGACCACAAGGCTCCGAGACTTCATGGAGCAGGTGATAGATGGAGCCCAATCTGATTCTTCTGATTCGGACCCTTCGGAAAGTGAGTCAGAAGACGAGCCATGGGTGAGCTCAGCCATCGATAGCATTTTGAGAAATGTTATGTTTGAAGGATGAACCGTGCAGTGCCAAGGTTACCCTTAATCCATGTTTTCTGTTTTCTTATATGCTTTCACATTGGGGACAATGTCCAATTCAGGTCTGGGGGGGGGGGAGGTTTTCAATTTTTGTTCATTTGAATTGTGTTTTCAATTTTTGTTCACTTGTATTTCAATTTTTTGTTAATTTGTGTTTTCAATTTTCAATTTTCAATTTTTGTTCATTTGATTTGTGTTTTCAATTTTTGTTCATTTGTGTTTCCAATTTTCGTTTTGTTGGCTGCGCAAATCTCTCGGCCTGGTTCTCCGGACCGAGTGGACGTGCGTTTAACACAGAGTCCTACTTTTGGATGCGGTGCGGTTTGTGCGCGGGCGTGCCAGCACGGTCTACCGTGCGTCGAGTTCGGTGAAGTGTTTGGGTAGAAGGTGTTTGGGGTGTTGCGCCTGTTTGGTCTGGACTTCTTATCAAACGATTGTGGCCGAGAAAGGAACTGGTCTCGGCCGTCAGGTTCACGGCCTGAGCTACAAGGCCGTTAGTGGTGGTGTAGGTGGTGGATTTTGGGCGGTGCTCCGGCGCGTTGCTCGGAGAGCGACGGTCGTATGATATATGGGGTGAGTGAGGCGATAACAAGGATGATGCTCCGGCGCCTTGAGAAATCAAGGGTCGTATGATATATTGATGAATGGAAGTTGCTTACAATCTATCACTACTCCTAAGAAAGCATGTAAAAATATTGAAAGTACATGACAGAAAAATAAGTTGCTTCGTGGGAGGCTTTTGGTTTTTGGTGTTGGACCCTTTGCATGTGGTCTTGAGCTTGGTTTTTATAGTAGGAGCTTTGGAGAGACAATCGAGGCTTGACAAGACCTGCATGGTGGAGTCTAATCAAGGCAAGCATGGCTGGGTCTGATCAGCATTTGGGATCGTGAAGCATGGTGGTGTGACCCCCATAAATCTCGGCAGATCTCGGCCTTTACCCAGATCGAGGGCTCTGCACCTCTGGCCGTGGGAATGCATTAAATGCTCTGGTTTAGTGGTTGGTGAAGAGACTGCCAGTTGCAAGAACCTTTGATGGAATGTTTGTGCCTAACCACCCTGATTACAAAATCTCGATTTCAATCACTTCCCTTCTGCCCTCATGCATTAAATGCTTCATGCCCTAGTGGATTTGCTGTGGTGGACAGAGGCATTGCTTCATTAAATGAAACGTGGGACCCCGAGGCCACGTGATGATTTGGTCAATATCTCCCTGGCCGTGCCCCGCGAGTTCCTCAGCCTCGGCCCGCGAGGTTACTCGAGAGGCCGAGAAAATCTTGCCTTAGCGCTCTCTCCTTCGTTGTCCGAAAACAGGAGGCAACGAAATGTTGCTCTCTTTGAGCCCATGAGAAAAGGCCACGGCCGAGAGGAGGATTCCTCGGCCACAAAGGCCGTGATTTATTAGGCATAAACACGTTCACTTGTTACTAATTTTTTTTTTAGAATGTCATACAACCAATGCTATGGAGCTGCCATTGAGATTTTCATATCAAATATTTTACACTTCACAAAGCTTTTGCTCTTAGAATTCTGGTGGCTAAAGTACCATGCTCAGATTCTTGAAGGAGAATAGTGGGGACTACCCTAGTGAGCTATTTCGAGCCTAATTGCTTTCTTGAGAGGGTTTAAAGTGTTTCTATTCCTCATCTCTACTTATTTTCTTCAATTCACTCTAAATGATCTCATTGTTCCATTTTGATTGAATACTAAGGATGATTCTCTTTGCAGATATCAGGTGCATGCTTTCACTCATGAATGAACTCATTGAAGTGATGCTAGGCTATGTGTGTATAACCATTCTTTGTGCTTTCTTTTCACCCTACCCATTTGTGTGTTCCATCAGTTCTGTTGCAGCCAAACACTCCAAGCCATTTTCTTCTATCACCCTTATAATTCCCCTAACTTTGTATCTCAATCTGAGATATTTAAACCTATTATAGCCATACCCTATAGCTTAGAAATATACCAAGGTATGCTAAGATAAAGTTTGAGCAAGGAAGGTGCTGCCCCATGCCTAAATGTAAATTGTTGTGAATCTGTGCAATAAAGTTAAAGAAGAAGTAGATCAAGTCAAAAAAAAAAAAAAAAAAGATAAAGAGAAAGTGTTTCGATTTGATCTAACTGTGAAATATAAGGTCTATGCCAGATGATGCTATGAAGTTGCAGCCATACCATTCTAAATCAATGATACCTTGCAGATCAACGAAGAATGCGCTCAATGCAATCGAGTTACCTACGAAAGTGGTCTAATAAACTTCTCGTTTTGTTTTTATCTTTGTTTTCCTTTTGTTTTACTCGAGGACTAGTAAAATCTAGGTTTGGGGGTATTTGATCGGTGCATAATTACATATCTTTTTATACCCTTCTAACTTATGATTTGGTTATGTTTTTGAGTTAAACTTGTGCTTTTAATAAAGTTTGTGTATGTTTCAGTGTAATAAGGTTGAGACTCATTACATGCATTTTGAAGACAAATTAGCTCAAAACAGTGTGCAGATCATTCATTTTCACGGATTAACCTGTACTTGCTCAAGAAGAACCAGATAATGAGCCATACATCATTGGAAAGATACGGAAGTCTAGTTTCCGTAGCATTTTACGGTTCATGATTCTGAGTCTAGAGGAAGTTATACATGATTTAGTAGAACAAGGTCAAAATTCGGCAGCATCTGCGTTACTGGGCCACAAATGACATTTGAAGGTCTTCCCAATTTTTCCTTGAGTTGGGCTACGTATGCTTGGAAAGATAAGACAAAGGGCTTGAAGATCCATATTTTTCCAGAATTTTATGAATGTATTAACAAGCCCAAAACGAACCCAAAAGAAGAGTGCAATGCATTGTCATGCATGACATATGCATGATGAAATGCACTATCTAGTGGGAGTTGTTGGTGAAGTGCACTATCTAGTGGGATTTGTTGGTGAAGAGCATTAGCCAAAAAGATGAGTTTCTAATTATAAGTGCTATCTAGTGGGAGTTGTTGGTAAAGTGCACTAGCCAAAAGGATGAGTTTTTAATTACAAGTGGTATTGGCATAGACCATATTTAATTTAGAATTTCAACTCCCCTAAGCCTATAAATAGTGAGTTCTCCAAGCTTGTAAACACACCCCAAGGGGGGGAGCTCTCAAACATTTCTCTAGAGCTCCCCTCCCTTCTCTCCCTCAAATTCTCTTAGTTTTCCTTTCTAGTTCTCAATTGTTGTAATAAAATCCTTTTGCTAAATGTTTATGAGTTCTTAACTTTCCATCGTAATGTAAATTCTTTTCTTTAGCAATTCAAGTTTGAGTAGTTTCCAAGTTTCAATTATGGTTTTTGTTCTTATTCATTATGCTTATAAGTTAATATGCTAGTTTAAATGATTGATCACCATTAAGGCTTGCATATTAGCTATCTTGGTTTGAATTAAGAGTAGACACCATGCTTTAATTCGAATTGAACTATGAATAGGAAGAGTATGTATGGACATTCGACAACAGGGATTAGATACATGCTTGGTTGTTTAAAATGTTCTTCTATGCTTAATGGGTTCCTAATGCTTAATTTAGGTTAGACAACAAATGATCAAGTTAGGGAATTAGGAACACAAGGTTAGGACCAGACACTATGGCTTAATCATACTTTAGCTAGAATCAATCCGTTAATCGAAATTGAACTTGGGAACTTATTCGCTTGAGTTAATTTCTTTTTTTTCTTTCTTGTTTGATTTATTTTCTTTCTTTTTTTCATTTCTGTTTTGTACAGGGAATTGAATTAAATCAATCTATCATCAATCCTCGTGGGATCGACCTCGCACTTACATATGCTAAACTACCAACGGCTCGTGCACTTGCGAGTATCACAAGTTGAGGATGCAGCTGAATCTATTTTGGTGCAGCTGAATCGACGCAACAGC
Source organism: Prunus salicina (assembly GCA_020226455.1). Classification (NCBI taxonomy): domain Eukaryota; kingdom Viridiplantae; phylum Streptophyta; class Magnoliopsida; order Rosales; family Rosaceae; genus Prunus; species Prunus salicina. The sequence goes on along the minus strand of CM035343.1, from coordinate 27,840,298 downwards.
TACCCCTCACTCAACCAAGTGGCCAACCAATGGGGTATTGAGAGAGAGGTGTGATATTTCCTCTCTTCCAAATTTCCAACTTGAAACCCTAAAATAAGATGGTGCTATGGCTTCTAGTATATAGACTCATGTGTGTGACACATGTGGACTTATTTACATGTGTCGCACTTCCCCTTTATTTGCCTAATTTTGGGTCATCTTGGTCTTTCTCATTTTTCTTATAATGTATCACATGTGTCTAAAGTCGTATAATCCATTTCTTTAATTCTTTAAGTCATGCGAGACTCAATTAATGTTCTATAACTTTAATTGAATAAATTAAATTATTCTAATTAGTTTAATTAATTTAATGACTTAATAAATTAAGTCACTAACTTGTCTAACAAGTATTAGTCCCAATCAACCTTTGTTGACTGTGTCAAGTATTGGGTGAATAGTTGACTTTTGACTTTGACTTTGATCAAGCCACAAAATCTTTTCTTCTTTTCTAATTCTCAATCCACTCTTTTTCAGTGTGCGATCTTCTAATTTCTAATTAGCGAGGCCGTGGATAAGTATGATTTCTTCTAAATCGAATATGAGTTGTATCCCTCCATACAAATCTCCTTATTGGCGAAGGCCAATTATAATTAGCCATCATAGGGTTTCCGTAAATCATGGCTGACACCTAACAGTATGTCATAGTTACCCAAGCAAAATAGAATTCATTTAGAGAACCTAGTCAGTTTGTGATTGCAATGCAATTCAATCATTCTCTAATACAATACTATGTCGTATTTTTGGAGTACGGTTAATCCCTAATACGATGTTTCTAGGTTATATTGTTCACTTGGATGTGATTGCAAATATTTTGTTTCAATTGTCATCCTATACTTTGACCAAAGATTCAATGAATCATATCTCTAGAGTATTCTCTCTTCTTACTAAGAGTAGAAATTCCTTGTTATACATTCACATGCCTCTTTGAACTTGCTAGATATCTCAATGAGCACCTTAAGTCACATCTTTAGATGTGATTGTATAGTGTTCTCAAAGACAAACAATTCATACACAAGACAATTGTGATGTCTCACGTTTGAGGACTAATTTGCATTATCACAACTTAGAATTACTTGTTTGACACTTGTGAGTAAAACTTTCATACAAGAATTCTTAGTTTGATCGCATTCAATGAACTCTATCTATATTGAGCACCTACATATTTGTCGCAGTGTCTCTACACGAATGACTTGAGACTAGTCATCCTCCTAATTGAGCAAACATAGTGTGTACCAGTCTTTGCAGATCATCATTGCCCAATTGGTGATCCTATGACCAGGAACATTTTAGGATATATATATATATTATGGAAAGGTTTCGTGAATCTAAATTCTTTAGATTGATTTCCATTTATATCCTGATTCACGGACTTTTTATTTTATAGTTTGCATATAAATTTCCTAAACTAACATTCACACCTTATTAATTATAGTTATGAAATATTATATCCTTAGAATTTCCAATTTTATATTGACTTCTAGGGCATGTATCTAACAGTCTCCCACTTATACATGAAGCCAATCAGTCACACAATGTGTTTGCAGTTGAGACATTTACCAAGTCATAGCCAACATGTATTGGGCTTTAGTGATCTATGCTATATCAATGGTCTTTGCAAATTTGATATGATTGATGTCATGAGTTACTATCTAATTTATTTAACGTCTTCTTTGAATTTTGGATGCTAATGAGACTTCAGTTCCTTGGCTCGAGTTATTGCCCCAAGAGTGTTATATTCTTTTAAAAACATTGATCACTCTTGGTAGGAATTCTACCATAAAGGAGATTTATCTTTTCATCCAAAAAGGGTTGACATATCAACTTCTGTTGTAGAGATATGCACTGTTCTTGGTCGTGAATCAATTAGTGTCACAACGTCTGTTGAAGAAAAATGTGAACCTCCCAACATAATGTCACCACCACTAATTAAATAATGGAGTTTTATTATTTTAGTTTCGACTCATTCGAGACGTGGTGTCTCTTAATTACAATCCCTTGATTTAAGGGAACACCCTTTGATTCCATCATAAAGAAATAGAACATGTGTTTGGTTTTGCAACAGATCCTAAGTCGAACCTCAGGGTGCCCACTATTTGGGCCAAAATCCTGCGCACCCAGCCCAACATTGAAGTGCCCAAGATAACAAACAAACCACAGGGCCCAAATCCGGACTTTGCAAAATACAACAGGACAATCAAATCAAACAACCAAAAATCAACCAAAGACAAAAACTCAAAATGATCACTTGATCTCTGAGAACCTTTAAACAAACTGAAGCAGCCAAAAGCTCATTTGAGCCACAAAAGAAGCTAGCTATAAATCAGAACTTCCAGTTCTGATGTAGAGAAATAAGTCATTCAAAAAGAGATTTCTCTCGTTACAAATTTGGTTCAGCAAATGCCAAAACAAGTAGAGTCTAGTTTTTTACAAATATGAAAACCTCAACAAATTTATGGAGAGTCCTGATCAAGCAGAACAGGTACCACAGTGCAGTTCCAACTCAGTAATCCTCGAAGTCCAGCCACTTCTGCCCCTTTCAGACTGAAAATGCCACAATTATGCTTGTTCAAAATGCCTTCCAGGGCTTGAAATAGATTAAAGCTTTGCCAAACTCGAATGTTGGTATCGATTTACAGCTGAAGCTTAGCAGTTGAAGTTGTTGATAGCTTAGTCCAGTACATGCTTACCCAGTCCAGCTCGGATCAGAAGTTCCTATCCAAGCAGAAATGGAAGTCCAACCTTCTTTTTATCTTTCTAGAGTTGATTTTTTACTGTATAGTTTTGTAAAAGTTAGTTCTGCCTGAAAACAGTTCATTTTCTTACTATTTATTCTGGCAAGAACTACCAACATTGTACTGTGAAAAATTATGAAGTCCTCACCAGTCTGAGGCAGGAAAAGAACTTACTTGGGAGATATTCCTCACCCAAATTCACAATCCCTTATTTAGAAATCAGTAACTTGGGGCGCAAGTTATCTATTTTCAAGAAGTCTGCTAGAATTTTATTGCTAGCAGTGGCACGCTCGCACACCCAAGAAAGTTGACTTGTTAACCAGTCAATGGTTTTCAAGGCAATGAGGAACTTTACCCTTCCATCACAGGAGCAAACACAAAACGGGTGAACACCCACGTATCCCTTACGGGAATCAAGACACTCGTAGTTCAAAGAATTGCAATGAATAAATGACTCATTGAAAGGGAGATTTGATTTGAATTGTATTGAGGAGTGTTTGAGTGAATTTAGCTGAATAACCCAGGGATTCAGTATGGAATTTGGTTTGGGGCGAATTTGGCTAAGAATAAATTAGGGATTCTGTTTGGATTTAATATTTGGGTGGTTGCATCTAGATTGAGTCTCTAGATTGCCTACGTACCATTATGAAGGGATCAAACCAACATAGTTCGAAATTTGGAAATTAAAGGGTAAGTGTGGCCCACTAATTTAGAATTTGTGTATTTGAGACAATTTGGAGATTTTAAAATTTTCATAGGTAGATGACCAATGAGAAAAATTGGATGGTATTATACCATTTTTTATTGTCAATGATCAAGAAAAATAATGATCAATTTTGATGAACCTATTAATTGACATTTGCACTTGGACCCAAATATGACTTTGAGGATTTTAAAATTGATCCATTAACCATATAATAGGTAATTTGAGCCTTTGTAAATTCAATGAGTGTTTATTTAGACCACCCATTAAACATTATTGACTTTTTAGAATTAATGGAAAATTATTTTTGACAACCCATTAATCTGTTTCGAGCCTTTGATATTTGTTATCAGTTAGCCCATGAGTAAGGAGTCTATATCAGAAAAGCTTTGGTACCCAATAGCCAATCGAAGCCAACCTGATAGCTATTCAACTCTCCTAGAGTTTGTTTCTAAGTAAAACCAAACATTGCACTCCCATATTTATCTTGAATACGTGTGACCAATCCAAATTGTGAGCAATCATTGTATCTCTTCAGCCTTTTAAAGATTACACAAAAAGCCACAATTGGTACAGAGCTTTGGCAAGCAAAAGGAGAAAACAAACAAACAGGCTATTCCAAACTACGAAGAGGTGCCAGCCCTTTTTTCCTTATTTTTGTACTTCTTTTTTCTTCTGGTTGGCATCTTTTCCTTTCTTCTATGTTGGCCACGATCATTTGTTTTGTATGTATGCACAAACAAAAGATGATTCAAGCAAAGTGGCTGTGCAATGTTTTTTTTTTTTTTTGTTCGCTGTATTCTCCTCTTTCTCTTGCTATTTCTTTTCTTCTGTCTGTTCACACACCAACACAAGATGAGGAATTCATAGAATGATGGGGCTATGCAACGTGGCCTTCGTTTTTTCAGATTAAACCATATTGTCATCTCTTCTTCCTTTTCCTTCTCTACCACATGAATTGGCCTTCAAAAAATTTTCCTTTTGTTTTCTTTATTGTTTCTTTGAATCTCAACTCTATTATTTTTATATGCAGAGCATGCAAGCAAGAACAAATGAGTTGAGGAGACGTCCGTGCAACGGATGGGTAAAGACCCAAGTTCTTATTTCCTATTTGCTGATTTCGTGGGATTAACTCCCTGCATATTTTTGTTCTTTGATTTGTGCCCCTTTTAAGGATTCATCATCCACAAAGTGTATGCATTTGCCTCGAAATGGATTCATCATCCATAGAAAATGAGTTTGACCCCAAGTTGGATTCATGATCCATAGAAAATGGGTTTGACCCCAAGATGGATTTATCATCCTTAGAGAGTGGGTTTGATCCCAAATGAATCAAGATTGAACCCTATATTTAAAAATAAAAATAAAGGAATAGGCATGCTATGGAAACAAATCTCCATTATCTGAGCCTCTGTGCTTTCTCTTCAACAAAGAAAACCAGCCCCTTGTATTTTCCTCTCTTCCTATAAAAACTCTGACCACTTCCCACTTTTTTTTTTGTTGTCACTAACAAAACAAGATGAGCCAGATGAAGCAAGCCACACTTTGAAATTTGAAAGTGCTGATAAGATTTAGCCTCATTTTTAGGCTAATTATCCCCTAAAAAAATGAATATTCTTAATTTGAAATCCTACAATTTTGAAACACAACATATCCCACAACCTTAGGAATAAATTCAAGCCTATATTATTACTATTTTTTTTTAAAGGGTCATAATTTTACTGTGCTTGATATTTTTTATATCTTAACAACATCCAAGATTATCTAGAACACATTTCTAGAGTTTGTTGCTATATCGCAGGGATTAGGATCAGATTTAGAGTCCACATAGGTGTATGCTTCCACTTTGCTGCTATGATAATACCTCTCTTTGCTTATTTTGCCATTTGCCTATTTGTGTTCTTATAACTTAAAAGGACACACTTATCAGTTGTCAACAGTTCTGATTCTAGGGTATTATAATGTTGTCCCTAATATATGCATCTATTAAGTGCAACTTGTTTGGCAATATCTTGGTCATATCATATATGATTGCATATTTATTGATTAGCACATGAAGATTTCACTTGGTGATGGCGTTTCTTCTTTTGACTTTGAACGAGCTCCCACTTTTTCTTTTGGAATATACCCATTTCTAAAATGCTTATTAAAAATACTATTTATCTTGAACGTTATTCATCTTATATGAATAACCCAGCTCCTTGGTTGAAGGTCATACTTCATATCATCATCATATGATCTTATTATGATCAAGAAAGTTACTTATTAACTTTCACCATTATTACATGGTTGGTGTAATACACCATATGTGATCAACTTTTGCCCTCAACATGATTTAAGTAAATAGTTTCCGCATTTGAATAGTTGATTCACATGTTTTGTGGCTAAAATTCAATTGAAAGTTTTTTTATATACATGTTTGTTTCAATTAGGATCATCGTAGAGAAAGTAGCTACATTCTCCACTCTCGGAAGTTGTTTAAATTCATCAACACGTGCTTGGTACCTCGAGTACAAATACGTTACATTGCATATGTCACTTTGTTCATGCCATATCTTAGAAACTTGTGGAATAGGATGATCTGGAGACAGATGAACGTACAAAACAAGAATTCATTAATATACACATATCATATAAAAATAAACTACAAATAAAAACAAATAAATTCATACCTAGATATAGTGATTATCATCAATAAAACCAATGACAATCACACATAGGTTTGTATCTTGAATAAAACATCAGGGGAAGCCAAAACATAATAGACCATACATATTTTCTTAAATAATAGTTTTCTGATATTGTTTTTTCTTTCATTCTGCAGATGCTTAATATCCCATATCTCCTGGGTGGCTAGATCCCACCACTACCAATTCAAAGTTCTTTTCATTCCTTTTTTTTGGACGAACTTTTCATTCCTTTATTTGTAAGTGTTTTTTTCCCCTAATAAAATTAGACTATAACTCAAAAGCAAAGCAATCCTATCTATTAGGAATAACACATGTGATTTTTGTTTTCAATTTAGACAATTGATCATGTGTACATATATGCAAGCAATTGTTCTTTAATAGTTTTCAGATTTTATATATAAAAAAAAATTTCATTTGATAGATGTCTAATGTCCCATATCTCTCGAGTGGCCAGATCCCACCACTACCACTTGGAAGTGCTTTTCATTCCTCCACTTGTAAGTGTTTTTCAAATTTTTTCTAATAAAATTAGACCACAACTCAAAAGCAAAGCAATCCCAACTATTAGGAATAACACATGTGATTTTTGTTTTCAATTTAGACAATTGACCATGTGCACATATATGTAAGCGACTTACTTAAACATTGTTGATGAGTCATCCCAAAATTTTAAATCAGATTTCCAAATTTCTATTAATGCCAATATTATCCTTAAGCTCTTCATTTGTATACATTCCTTGATTCTTGCTATACTCAATGTCTTTTTATGGGGTACATGGGTATTAGTTATATATTTTTAACTTATCTTGCAACACATACATTTTTTTTGGTTGGTTTTTTTCAATATTTTCATTCGTTTTCTTTTCCCTGAGAAAACAAATTGAGATTTAAGGTGGGCTATTTTAAGTTGATGGGGTGTAGTTGAATAGAGCTGCATTGCTTGTGATTATTGTTATTTTTTTCAATTCACAATCAACAAGGATTTGTGTTTGCGTTTTTGCTTCATTTTAGTAGCAATGTATTGGAGTTGTATATGATTCATATGATAGAGGACATCATTTTGAGTGTATAGGAGTTGCTTGATTTTAGTCCCATGAAGAATATATAGCTAATCACTAGCTAAATTGGACATGTTGCAACAACACCCCACTATACCTCAGGGTATATGGTAGTGTCAAAGTAATGCTAGGTGTGAATATGTATATGTTTGTATTCACATAACATGGCATGACCCTTGAAAATTGGATTTCTCCAAATTAATTGCTGGATCAATATTACAAATCCTAACCGATACGTTTAGGATCATGTTGTTGTAATCTATTTACTTATATACTCACTTAGAGTTTTTAAAAAAACAAAAAAGTAAAAATTATTGTTTCTTACTACAAAATACAATATTACAGCTATATATATCTTTTAATCTTTTATTTCTGTTTTCGTAGGAACATTATGCAATTCATCATTTCCAGTAACGGAGATGACGATATTTCATCAACAAACATCTATGCTGTAGGGGATCAAGTGAAATTCTTGAACATGCCCACTAACTAATAATGTTATTCGATTTGTGAACATGATCCGCTCCTTTTTCCCGCTTAGCACAATTCAATTGGAATTAGACATGTTTCTCAATTACGTAGAAATCAACTATCAAAACTTGTAAGCAAAATACTATTCATTTTTAACTTATTCACTTGTTTAATTACTTTTTCTTTTATGTACAATAGTGGAGCATTCCAACCTATTCCATTTAAATTTATTCTTATAAAGTGAACTTGATTAATTCTTTTTTTCTTTTATGTACAATAGGAAAACCCTCAAGTAATAGATAAAACATCCAAATTGGAAATTATGTGGAGGTTCAACTTCCTACGATCCAAACTCATGTAGAAAATAGATTGGTTGCTCAAGTTCCTAACTTGGCAAACTAGATCAGCAAGGTTGCACAAGTTCAACAAACTCTTTAAGGGTATAAGAAATATTATGAGGTGATGCACTATCGGACATTAAAAAAGTATAAAAAAAGGGAGTGTCTTTAGCTTGTGCCTTAGAATTCATGAGTGCTAACTCTCGATCGGTGACAATTACACCAAGAAGACAATTATCATCCAACAACGTCCTCAATCTAGTCAAAGCCCATGTGGAAATTACCCAAAAATCTCAATATTAACGGGGCAAGTCCAGAACAAGTCAGTTACAGTATCACCAGATGTCTTATGCCACTCAATATAATTTTGTTTGGACAACTTAGTAAGCAATTGTTGCATTTTGTGTTCTCTTAACAAATTCTTTGGTTCTATTTTTGATCCTAGCATTGTATATTGCCTTCATAGTTGAAACATTCATTGCATCTCTATCCTTCTATGGATTTCACCAAACTCTTAGACATGTCCACCAATAAAGCATTCTTTTCTTCAGAAAGTCGTCCCCCAAATGAATAACCTTGAAGATACTCCGAAATAGCATGGCTATATACTCCACAAACAACCTCAAACTTCCAATCATCCCCATCACCAGTATTGACAACCTTTAACAAGAATTAGACAGTTCTTGGTACTAGTGTCCGTCGAACGTTTTTTAGTATCACCATTTGCATCCAACCTTACACTATTTGTCTCACTAGACTTGCAAGGCTCATATTTACCGCTCCTCTCACAAGCAAGTATTACTCAATGTCTCCTCAACCTGTTGCCCTGACCTCTAGAATCAAATCTTCTAATAACAATTTCAATATTATTCATTTTTCCTTGTGCACGAGACCATCTAATTAATACATCTCTACATTTGATATTCTACATATTACACTCAAGTTATTTGAAGTTAAAATTTGAAATATTAATGCCACGTTAATGATACTATAAATGAAGTAAAAAATAGATACTCAGAATGATTACTTCGTAAGTTGTGAATTGATCACTATATAGTCCATTACATATTATGTTCCATCATTGTTGCCTTTAGTAGCAATGTAACCTTAATTTTGTTCCTTCAATAAGAGTAAGGTCAAAATAGCCTGCATTAAATTTGTGGTCGACAAGAAGTTATTGATAAAACCAATATACTTCGGTGTGTCGCCACTGAAAAATACATAAAAGTCAGTCATACAATACCGAACCCCTTTCCATTTTACAGTGGAACTTCACCATATCTTTAGTTAAAGGTCGTGATTAAATTATACATTTCATTAAGGTAATGATTTTAAACATCAATGACTAGAATTTTGTAATTAAAAATGTGTGGAGAAGCTCAAAGTCTATTGTGGAAACTTTCTTTGTTGAATTTTTGTGTGCTAATTAATAGATAACTGAAACATATTGTCATCTAGCAATAAGATAAGCTTTAACATAAACAAACTTTGACAAAGAGGTAATAAAGTTCTAGTATTACATTCTCTTCAGTCTTGTTTATCTTCCAAGACGTAAAACTAATTATAGATCTTGATAAGATTTACAATCACAATTTGGTTTCTCATATGTTTTCAATCTTAAGTACTAATTTCATATTTTAATTTATTTCAGATGCTTCAAGATGGTCAATTTATCATTGTAAGTGCTTTATTTTTATTTTTTCTTTACGATAACTGATTTGATTGATTGTATTTATTTATTTAGTTTAATGATTAATCTTTCAGCCTGAAGGCCATCAAGTTAACTATTATATGGATGATGTGCAAATTAAGCATTACAAGTTTAAGAGAATGATAATGGAATTCATTGGTCGCCAATATGAGGCACATTATCATTTGTTTTATCCAAATCTAGATAAAGAATATATAGCTAATCACTCGTTAAATTGGACATGTAGCAACAACAACCCACTATACCTCAGAGTATATGGTAGCGTAAAAATAATGCTAGGTGTGAATATGTATACACTTGTATTCACGGAACCTAATTTGACCCTTAAAGATTGGATTTCTCCAAATTAATTGTTGGATCAATATTATCATTCCTAAACCGATATATTTAAGATCATGTTGTTATACGTTATCTCTTCCATTTACTTATATATTCACTTAGAGTTAAAAAAAAAAACAAAATTAAAAAGTATTGTTTCTTGCTACTAAAACAATATTACCGCTATATATATCTTTTAATCTTGTTTTCGTATGGATATTATGCAATTCATTATTTTCAATAACAGAGACGACTATATTTCATTAACAAACATCTACGTTGTAGAGGATCAAGTAAAATTCTTGAACACGCGCACTAACCAATAATGTTATTCAATTTGTGAACATGACTCACTCTTTTTTCCCGCTTTGCACAATACATTTGGAATTAGACATGTTTCTCAATTACATAGAAATTAACCATAAAAACTTAAAAGCAAAATGCTATTCATTCTAAACTTATTCACTTGTTTAATTATTTTTTCTTTTATGTACAATAGTGGAGCACTCCAACCTATTCCATTTAAATTTAATCTTATAAAGTGAACTTGATTAATTCCTTTTTTCTTTTATGTATAATAGAAAAACACTCAAGTAATTGATAAAACATCCATTACTTAAGAGTGCAGAAGACATGGTGGCTTATAGATTACATGTTGGAAATTATGTGGATATTCAACTTCCTGTGATCCAAACTCATGTAGAAACTGGATTGGTTGCTCAAGTTCCTAACTTGGCAAACTAGATTAACGAGGTTACACGAGTTCAACAATCTCATTAAAGGTATAAGAGATGTTATGACACTACACCAAAAACTAGATATGACAATTCAACAACAGTAACCAACAACGTTCATTTACCACTCGTTGTCATATCCTATTATTAAATATCATTTCACAATGAGCAAATATGATGCTGTTAAAAATTGATAGTACAACGTTCATATGTACGTTGCGAAATACTATTTTACATATACAACGTTCTCGTGCACGTTGCCTTAATTGAGATGTTATCTCGAAACGGATTTGGATGGAATGAAGAGAAAATGATGTTGGTGTGTAAGAAAAGTGTATATGAAGAGTAGGTGTATGCTTCTTATATGTTTTTATTTGTTCAAATTTGTTATCATGTACAATTGTATTACAAGCCATTGGAATGCTTACTTATATGTTTTTATTGTATGTGTAGTCTAAAAAAGAGGCAAGTAGTTTGTATGATAAGCCATTTCCACACTATTATCTCTTAGGAGAGATATATGGGAAAGATCATGATGTAGGTACAAACTCTGGTAATGCGGATGATGATGAAGAAGGACTTAGCCATGAAGATGCAACTATGAATCACAATGAAGGTGAGGATGATGATTTTGTTGAAAATGTGAACATGAATGTTGATTTGGGGTCACCATTTGAGGGCTTGATGATTTTGATGCTTCTTTTACACAACCAAATACCCAACAATAAAGGCCTACACATGGTACATCAAGTGTTGCTAATAATAGTCGTAATAAGAGGCCAAAAGTTGTGGACGAGATGACTAAACAATTTTCTTTTATGGCATAAGCTATAGCAGGAGTGGGACCTAAGCTTGATAATCTAGTTCATGTCCTCTTAACAGAAATAAATTTAACTGAATTGCAAAAGAAACTTCATGGTGAGTTGAGCAACATGGAATTTTTTTACTTCCTTGCAATTGTTTAAAGTGACAAACTTTTTTACTAAAGAACATGATTTGCTAAGAGTTTTTTTTCACCATGCATGATGAATCGAAAAGAGAATATGTAATTACTTTTTGGCATATTTGGGTACAACAAATAGATCTTTTGTTGACAACATACTTTTGGGAACAAATCATGACCATTTTGTTGAGCTCATGAATCTTTTGAAGATACTATGATATTTTTGGGTAAATTATGACTATCTAGTTGAGATTACGACTCTTATTGAGATTATGACCCTTTTGTTGACAACATGATGTTGTATTGATCGATAGGTTCCCACATGATGTATTTTGATATATTTCCAATGTGATGTAAAATATTTGTATATTATGCTTGTAGAATTTGCTATTGAGAAGATGATAATTATTTATAAGCAGTTCAAATTTATTAGTTCTTATTGGAATTGTTTGTATATAGATTATTAGGCCATTTTTTCCCTACCCGCTGGAGTACTTGTGCTTAAGGCAAAACTTCACATATGGGATATGGATAAGGATAATCGACTATATGACGAAAAAAGAAAACAGGAAAAGACTTTTTGATATGAGCCATTGTTGCTTCAAATTAATGAGAAAGTATTAATTGGGTTTCAAATAAAAATGAGAAAATAATAATAATACCAAAGGCTTAACTATATAATCCAAATTTGTCATTTATTTTAACCCAACAACAATGAGGACATTTTAGTATTTAGCACCACTCTTATCCCAATTCTATATGAAATCTAATTCTCCACAATTCAATTCTTCCTGAATTTAATTCCTCTTAATCTGATTACGGATTAGTAAACATACTATTGATAACAACATTGAAACTCAATCACGTTAACTCCATTACAAACCTACACACTAGCATCTAACTTATACCACATGCATCACCTCTGTTTATAAATTACACGTACCCAATAAAATAGAAGAGAAGAAGAAAAGAAAACATCTTTACATATCAACCACAGAAGTATAGTTCAACTAATAACAAGTGAAAAACATGAAGATAAAAGTGATGGCTATTAGGTAATAGTCAGTTATATATAGCTTGAGGCAGTATATATCCAAAGATTTGATTTCTTTTTCTTGAGAGATAGAGGGATACCTTCTTGAAAATGCAGTGGAGGATGGAGGAATGACCTACATTTAGAGAAGAGGACGACATGGCTTTGTTGAGGTTCTCGTGACTAAGGAAAATTTGTGTATATAATGGAAAATTTGACTTGTTCTTTGTTATACTATAATATAATGTAAGAATGTCCTTAAAAAAACTTCCAATATGTGCAGGTAGCACAAGTAGTACTCCCCCTTGGTATCCAAGTTAAATATTCCATTAACATAAAAAATCTAGTTAGTGATATTTTTCTTCTCAATATTGGAAGATTTTATAATTTGAATCTCTCCTCTCCATTGGTTAAAAATATAATTTTTTTTATTTAAGTTCCCTTCTATTGAGGGACACCCTTTGAAGCCCACTATAAATTTTATTCCAACGACATGAACAGTCTATTCTTCTAGTCTTCATTCATAGATCATCCTTGCAAAAATTAAACAAATTGAACATCATTAAGACATCTAATTGTGACCAACCAAATAGACGAACACAGTGTTTTTAGAAAGCACTAAAATGACAATCATTAATTGATCGGTCAAATGAATTCAAATTTAATTGATTTTTTGCATAAATGATCTTTAAACGAATATCTACAAGATAGATGGTTTAGATTATTGAAATACAATGTGAGTGGGCCCTACAAAGGTGTATCTCAAATAAGGCATCCCATATGGGCAGATGTTTGAAACCCCCAGGCACCCAATGAATATTTATGTAAACTCCACCTCCAATCGCTTGTTTAAAAAAAAAAAAAAAGGGGCCTTGAATTACATAAACAACCTCCAAGTTCTCTCTATAGCCCACCAAAGAAGGAAAAACCTAATGGTGATGTTAGACTTTCTAGTACTAACCAAGCATGATTTCTATTATATTAGTACCCAAAAAAGTGATAAAAGTCTTTGAGTTGATTTATTAGCACAAAGAATGCAAAAAAAAAAAAAAAAAAAAAACAACAGCAACTTAGACCAAACATTAGAAAAAACCCCATTTAGTAACAAAATTGATTTCATATTCTATTGTATTTATTTATCTTATTTTTGTTTTTATGTATTTTTTAGGAGGTGATAGAGGGCTAGGCGAATGTTTAGAATTTTTAAATTTAAAAAAAAATAATATAAGAACAGAATGAGAACTTTGAAATATGGGATACGCTCTCTTGAAAAAATTTAAGAGATGCATGTTGTAACCACGAAAGTTCATGCGACAAATGAGACTAGAATACGTGTATAAAATAAATAATTGTATTGACTGAATTTTAAGGTTACAATCTATGTGGGTATTTTTTTTACAAAGAAAATCATTTGATTTGATTTCCAAGAGTGTATGATTCAAGGGTGGCAAGCCACTTGATCTTTGATCGGAATTTGAGATGTGGTCGAGGGTGGTGCGGCTTGATCTCGAGTACGTCAAGACCACGATTAGTGTCATGTGGTGGATAGCCTTCGACTTTGGCGGTGAATGAACCATCACATGAATTCACTAGTTATAAGGTTGGATTTGTTGGTTATTTGGTCAAGCTTAGGGATCATTAGGTCAAGTTAGAGTTGGGTCGGGTCTGGTAATCGCTAGGTCAGATCAGGGGGTCACTAGATTGGCCCAAAATGTCACTCTTTTGGCCTCATGGTTATGGTGGAGTCTGAGGCCTTAGGAGCACGAATGCATGTCTCTTAGTGTTAGGGTGAGAAAGTCTAGTAGTTATTAAGGGGTGGAGGGGTAACAAGTGGGGTAACAAGTGGCGAATTCGAGATCATAATTTCAATTTTGACTTAGTTAAATTATAAAAGAAATTTGAAGTAACACCTATTTATGAGAAGTTCAGAAGTACGATTTTTCTTAGAGTCAAATTGTGAATATACTAACAAGATTTATTATTTGTTGAAAAAAAATGCCAATAACTTTATTTGAAGAGATTTAAATATAATTGAAACTTTTAAAAAAAATTATTATTTTATTTATAAAGTAAACATTAAATTTTAACAGTCCTGATCTCTTGGACTACGGGGGTCTAAGAGATTTGTGGTCACTCACCGTTGGATGTAAATTCAACGGTTCACTCACTCTTGCACTCCTTTTAAGAAACTTTTTTGAATCATTGGATTAATATCCAACGGTGGGTGACCACAATTTCTTGGACTCCTGTGGTCCAAGAGATCCGGACTGTAAATTTTAATATACATTATTAGAGAAAGAAAAAAAGACTTGAATTTAAGATATAAATATAAAAATATTATGTATTATTTTTCTTTAAAACAAATATAATTTAATAAATGACCTTAAAACGGGCCAACCTGTTAGGCTTTGGGCCTGCATGGCCCACGATGATTCTGGTGCCATCTTAGAGCATCCACAGTGGAGGGGTATATATGGGGGTGTATGTTAAATATACACCCTGAGTCACCGGAATCATCTCCAATGGGGAGGTGTAAAAGGATGTAAATTTACATCACCACCTTTGAGGTGTAAAATAAAATGTACATTTACATCCAAATTTACATCCCTTGCAGGCGGGACCCACCCGAGAAAAGAAGAAAAGTCAGCATAAACGGCTGGGACCCGCTGCTACAATAATTGCTAGAAAAAATTGGCATAATTATTGGAATGAAAAATTGAAAAAGGACTTAATAGGAATCTACAAATTTGGCGTTCGAGCTCCGATTGGGGTCCGTGATACCTTCCCAAAAAGGGAACGACGTCACGAATCATACTCACTGCTTTGCAATGATATAGGGTGGATTTTTGGCTTTTGAGATCGTTTAGGCTTCCAAAACAGCATTTAAAATTTGGATTTTAATTTTTAGGTTTTTTGTTTATTTTCTATTCTTTAACCTATTAGGTACTGTACGATCCAACGATTCTTTTTTAATGAAATCATATCTTCTCCGAATTTAAATATTTTTAGATCCATTTGTTTGAAAAAATAAAATTAACCTAATAAAAAATTAATTTTATAAAGTAAACACAAAATACAAACTTAACACAAAAACGAATTAAGACAAACAAAACAATTATATATCTTAGATTTACATCTTTTCCCATTGGAGCAAAAAACGAATTTACAGCCATCGAAAGTATAAAAGGGATGTAAAAGTGGCTTTATACCCCCAAATTTATACCCCCATTGTGGATGCTTTTAGCCTATTGGACTGAATTATCTCATTTCCGCCGGTCCAAATATGTGGGTCGCATCGTGTTGAGCCTTCCTTTCTTAGCCCGGTCCGTTTGACTCCCCCAAGTGCGATGCTGTGTGGTGACGCAAGATTGGTAAATCAATAAAGGACAGCTGAAATTATTGTTTTATTTAAAAACATTCAAAAACCCATTTTATAATTCTTTTAGGGTTTAAAGGGTTTAAGGCTGCTTCAAAGTGACGAAACGCATTTCAGTCCCTCCTTTCTCTCAAGTTACTCCATGGCAAAGAACGGTACCGAATACGAACCCACATTCACAGATGACGATGATGAAGAATCCGAAGAGCTCCAAGACTGGAACGATTGGAATGCAAAAGAAGAAGAAGAAGAAGAAGAGGGCCTAGACTTCCTGTGTTTCTTCTGTGACTCCAGGTACAGTTCGTGCGATGACCTCTTCGACCACTGCAGTTCGACCCACCATTTCGATTTTCGCGCCATTCGGAAAGCGCTGGGTCTGAATTTCTATGGCTCCTTCAAGCTCATTAACTTCGTTCGCTCTCAGGTCAGTGACTGAATTTCTATGGTTTCTTCGGCTGAAAATGCTAAGAAATGTCCAAAATGGAAAATTTGGTTCTTTATCTACAATAAAATAATTTAAATGATTTCGGTTTTTAGGATATGAATTAAAAACGGGTGAGAAACAACAATCTTTGAATCCTTATTCTCTACAGTGATGGCTTAAGAGGATCGGCAACACGAAACGCCCAAATCAAATAGTAGTAGTTTGCTGAGTTTGTATTGATTGTTGTGTTTAATATATTATCTTAAAAGAATTTTTATTCTTTTGTTAAGTTTATTATTTTTCTTTCATTTGTTGCTATGTGGTGTCTACTTTTTGTTTTCCGGTTGCATGATGGCTTAGTGTTCTGTCTTAGGAATTTGAATGTTAATTTGCAGAGCAAAATGTTTTCCTTCATGGTATAGTTTTGGAGTTATTATTTTCTTATTTTCTGTTAATAATTTAGGAAACACAAACGACAAGAGATAGAGAGCTTTTTGTTGAACTGAAGTAAATTCTCATTGACTGAAAAGAAACACAGCTTAAATAACACGTACAAAATAAATGACTCAGATAAAGAAGGAACAACTAAACATCCCATTACTACCAATACTAACAGACGTCTCCCACTACTACCAATACTAACAGACTTATCCCACAACTAGAACACCCCTATTGAATAGGTAGAACCCAGCTGATTTCCTAAAACATAGGAACCAACGTTTATTGAATTACAAATAACATAAATAATTTCTAACATTTTCCGCTTGTTTAATTTGTTTCCAGGTTGTGGAAAATAGATGTTGGAGTTGCGGGCTAACTTGTCAGTCCAACCAAGATCTACAGAATCATTTGCATGAAACAGTTAATTTCAAAGACATTACACCTCTGTGGGATAGTGATGAATATCTTAAACCTTTCTTGCAAGATGATTCGGTATTGTATAGTTTTGGTGAAGATGAAGAAGGTGAAGATGACTACACTGCAGTAGTTGACAAGGAGGAACTTATGAGTGATTTGAGGCATTTTGAAGAGATATGCATTGATCATGATATTCACGTGGAAAAGATTGCAATTGATTTTAATACCTCTTATGAAAGTGGGAAAAGCAATGTTGCTTCATCATCCAATGGCTACTCAAACAATGAGGGTTCTCCCGGGAAGGTGACTGTCAATGGTATGGATTCAGGAGAACATGTTGAGTCAGCTGGCAGAAAGACAAAAGAAAATAAATTAAGAGCATATATTCCAAATCATGGTTCAAAGGATGTCAAGAATATCAATGATGATTACTTTGGCGCTTACAGTTCATTTGGCATTCACAGAGAGATGATCAGTGATAAGGTATTCAATTAATCTCGAGGTTATTGGCAGAAGAAAGTTTGAACTGAAAACGTCTAACTATTTTGGTATTTTTATGTTATTTAGACTCGTGTATTGTCATTGTGCAGGTAAGAATGGATGCTTATAGACAAGCTATTTTAAAGAATCCCTCTCTCCTAAAGAGTGCTGTCGTGATGGATGTAGGTTGTGGCACAGGAATACTAAGGTGAGACCATATGCTAGTTGCTTTCTTATGAAAGCAACAATTACTTGGTTCTTTGTGATTCTTTACTTATTATGGATCTGATCCCAGTGCCAATTGAAAATATTGTGAAGAACACTGCTGTTCACTTCCTGTATCCATGTTGTAACATTTCTACTAGTTTTACTTTTTGAAATTGTTGTTATTGTTGAGCTTGGAATGTTCACTTTGTGAGTGTGTTCGTGTGTGCACGGATCGTGTGAAAACCTTTTGATAATTTCATCATGATATTAATTGGAGTACCGTGGGAATGTTAGCAAGAAAGAGGGATGACTTTGGTTGGAAGGTACTTATTAATTCATGGAAAATGAGGACCTTGTCCCTTGTAAGGGGAAAACATGTCTTTGTATTTGTTAAATACTTCTGTAATTTGGTAGAATATTATAATTTTATATTGGATTCATTTAAAAGCAAAAAGAAAATTTACATGAGATTCTTCCTTAAAGCTTGTTTTGTCACTAAGGAGGTTATGGATTTATATTAATGCTCTGTCTTTGTTTGTTCTATTGAGGTGATAATGTTTCTTGATTTACTTTATTGTTCATGAATCTTGTTAATGACATGATTTTTAGTTGCATTTGAACACTAGTAATGACTGGAAACTTCGCTAACTTCTTTGATTTGGTCAGTTGAACATGTACTCTAGGAAAAACTTTAACATGGAATAATAATTGCTAGGATCATCTCCTTAGGCAATATTTAAAAAGTGAAGGAAAGAAGAAAAGGGGCGAAACCTTGGAAAAGGAAAAAGTTTTGTGGCCCTGTCAATAACATTTGTAAGTTTGACTTTGTAGGATACTTTTTTTTTTATCGTATGTGTTTATCTTACGAAAATGGGTTGCAGAGCCCTGTATTGGCTTGGCGCTTGCAGCTGATGTAGAGATTGTTTTAAATGTTCCCAGGATCCAATCTAAAGTATCTCTGGAGACAGATTATATTAGAAGGTTTTTGCATTTTAATGTATATGAATACTATGGTTTCAGTTTAAACACTTCAGATTATTGAGTAGTTGAAAGATGCTAGTGACTTTATGGCTTGTTAACTAGCTACTGTTACTATGTATTATCTATCAATTCAACATTGATGTGGTTGAGCCATTTACTTGTTGTCTTGCATACTTGCATATAATTGCCAACTTGTCCTAAAGAAAAATACGACTGTCAGTCAATAGCCAGCCTACAGATATTAATTTCAGCCTTCAAATATTAATCTGTAAACGCTGTAATTATGGTGTTTATTATCAACGTTGCATTACTGGACAACATATAATGCTTCTCTAATTTTTTTTCTTCTTCTCCTGATAGTCTCTTTGCAGCCCAAGCAGGGGCTTCAAAAGTAATTGCTGTTGAAGCAAGCGAGAAGATGGCTGCTGTGGCAACTCAGGTAAATTTTGCCCTCTTAAATCTGCTTCTTCATGTCCTATCAGAGTTTGTTGCAAGTACATCATTGGTATATTTAATTGCAGATAGCGAAAGATAATGGTCTTTTGTGGAGTAAGAGCCCTGGTGATAGTACTAACCATGGCACTGGGGTAATAGAAGTCGTTCAAGGTATGGTTGAGGAGCTTGATAAATCCAGACTAATTCAACCTCATAGCGTTGATGTGCTAGTGAGTGAATGGATGGGGTATTGCCTGCTTTATGAGACAATGCTTAGTTCAGTGCTTTTTGCACGGGATCAGTGGTTGAAACCTGGAGGTGCCATTCTCCCTGACACAGCAACTATTGTGAGTTCTCTCTAGCGTCCTGTCTCTGAAGTCCTTCTCATGCTTCTTCAAATGTGGTTCTTAGGGTTTCTTTTTCCTTTTGTTTTCCTTTACATTGCTTTTAATCTTTTCCTTTGTTTTTGGGTTAGTTTGTTGCAGGATTTGGAAAAGGAGCTACTAGTCTTCCATTTTGGGAAAATGTGTATGGTTTCAACATGTCCTGTGTTGGCAAGGAGCTTTTTGAAGGTGCTTCCAAAATCCCTTTTGTAGATTCCGTGGATGATCATGGTTTAGTGACCAGTGCTGCTGTTCTCCAGGTTGGTGTTATGCTGTTATTAAATTTTGAGCTATGCACATAATATATTGGGTCTTCAATTGGTGTTGGTTTTATACATGACTTTGTGATGGGGATCAGTCCCTCTTTGTGTGCTCCACCCACTCCATGATACTGAATTTTTCTTCATGCTCATCTTTTTAGTCTTGTTCGTTATATTCATGCCTTTTGTATGATGAAGCATCTTTTGATAAGGAAAGGAAGGTTTCGATGCCTATAATAAGATACCAAAACTAGAAAGAGAATCTGACTACTTATTCAAAGACAACCATAAATAATTGATAAATCACATTGGAACTCCATGTTCTAAGTTAAGGTTAAGTTTGGATTAATTTCTGGATCTGAATTATTTATTATTTTTTTGCAAGTTTAAATTATTCTCAATTGGTTGGCATTCTTAGTTTTCGTTTTAAATTTGTGCACTGTTGTCTGCGACAAATTACTGGCTTTTATCTCTTGTCACACATTGTTAGTATGACTATAAATGAAGAAAGAAAATGCAGAATATGGCAGTGGCTAGCACCCAAGCCTTCATGCTAAGCATAGATCAAAACTTAATTATACAAGATTTAGGATAAACATAGGTAAGAGGGAAAAATCCACCTAAAGATTTAGTTTTTATTTATGCTGAATATTTAATCTAGAGAAATCTTTGCTCTTGTGATTTTTTTTAGCATCCAAATTTGGATCATCTCATGAATGTACAAGGCTGAGATATTATTATTATTTTTTTAAATTGAGCTTCAATTTATGGACTGTATAAGAATACCAGTGACTCAATCAGATGGACAATGATTTTCCTTGCTTTTGTTTCACAGAGCTTTGACTTGGTGACAATGAAGCCGGATGAAGTCGATTTTACTGCAAATGTTGAGTTGGAACCAAACTTGGGTGGTGCAGCTGGCAGCTTAACTGATTTGAAATCTGAAACAACCTGGTGTTTTGGAGTTGTGTTGTGGTTTGAGACTGGTTTTACCAGCAGGTTCTGCAAAGAAATGCCAGCTGTTTTGTCCACATCCCCATATACTCCCAAAACGCACTGGTTGCAAACAATCTTGACATTCAAGGAACCAATCGCTGTGACATCAGGAAAATCTAACGTTGACAAATCAGCAGCGGTTGGCACTGAAGCTTGTCCTGCTGTGAGGATTCCTCTGCGCATAAGCATTGCTCGGGCTTCTCAACATCGTAACATTGACATTTCCTTAGAAACTGCTGGAGTTGATCCTCATGGTCGGAAACGAAACTGGCCTGTGCAAATTTTTAATCTAGGTTAGTGTAATGATCAAAATTTGGAATCTTGATTGCCCGTGCTGGAGTAGATCCTGATTGTGGGAAACACGGTTGGCCCGTGCAACATAGTAGTCGACATTAGTCTAATGATCCAGACCTATGATCAGCCCACTTGAAATCTTCCGTTTTGGCTGCTTTGGTGGATTAGGTTTCCATCATTGGATTGTTTAACTTTGATTTTTCTTCTGAAGATTTTTGTAGTTTGTATTATGGTTTGCACATCTTGTTCAATAGTGTAAAACAGACAATCAGTTATGCCTTGACATTTGAGCTCTTCTAAAGGGATACGGTTTTAATTAGCTTCAGTGTATCCTGCCTGCAGCCTTGCTGTTGGTTTTGTGTTGTAGTGAACTTCGTTAGCAGTTAAATAGAATATTTAGGATAATTCCTTGATTTATAATCTATAATCTATTTTCAATGTAATGAGTATGAAACAATTTAGGCCAGCACTTTTATGGAAAGAGTTACCTCGAGTCAAAAGCCTTGAAAGTTCTCTGCGGTCGGAGTTCCCATTCTTTAATGAGTTGTAAATGAATGTTTTTAGCAAATATTTAGAGGGGAGTTAAGAAATGGCAAGAAGTCATTTTTTGTTTCTGTAATTTACCACTTTTATCACTAAGTAGTTTATCGCTTTTATCCTCAATGTAATTTGAATTGCAAGCAATTCAAGGGCATTCCCCAATTTTTGTTTACATGGAGAAGCATTTCAGTCCAATCTTACAATCCCTCCCAACCACTCCACAACCACATTCTCCCATCCCTCTTTCCCCTCCCGACCCAACACGCTCCCTACCCTATAGCCACCCCCCAACCACCTTCTCCCCTCCAACCTCCCCCTCCCAACCCAACATTTTGCTCCCTCGCTCCACAACCACCTTTTCCCCTATCTCTTTCTATTATCAAACTCCTACCCTAATTCCATGCATTGCCCAAACCTCTTCTCATGAACCCAAATTCCCAAAAACTAAAAGCAAGAGATTAAGACTAAAAAGTCACACAACTTTTTATTCAAGATTGGAGGTTAGGAACTTTGAGACTTGAAAGTAGAAAATTTGATCAAATGAAAACTAAAGAAACCTTAATGGTAAAGTGCAGGGACAAAAATGACTTTTAACCTTAAGAAAACTTGACTTCAATATACAACTCCTAAAATAAAAAAGCTTTTATGTGCTCTAGTATATATTAGAAAGAAACATGTCTTGAAAATAAAAATTTTCAAGTGGGTGGGTTGTTGGAAGAAGAGTGGGTTGTGGGAAGAGGTGAGCGTTTGAGTATAATTAAAAACTTAATAAAACAAATAAAATAAATATACTTATTATTTTGTAAACATTACACTTAGGGGGTTGTATTCAATTAAGATTTTAAAAGAGTTTAAAAGAAGTTTGGGTGTACTCAATTCAGATTTCAATTGACATTAAAAAAATACATCGAATCTAGGTGTATTCAACTATGACTTTTTAAAAATCAAACAAAATTTATGTGTATTCAAAAAGTAATTTATTTTGAAGGAATTAATGAGTTGTCCGATTTCGTTAGAAATTAAAGTGGTAAGTATAAATACAAAAGGCCCTAACAAATCTTATGTTTCTAGTCCTTGAACGTGTGTGTTTGTGGAGGTAAAAAATCTCCTCTCTTTTTCTACGTTTTCATACATGTATGATCTTTCAATATTTGTTGTTGCTGTACATCACCATATATTAATGAACAGTAGCATATATATATATATCTCAATGTACATCATGATATGAACAGTTGCTGCTTGAATAGTAGTTGTTGTTGCCATTATCATATATAGAGATGAACATCAACTTATTTGTTGCTGTAAATATTTGCTGCTGTACATCAAAAAAGTTTTATTTTTCTACGCTTTTTCAACTTTTCCTTCTTTTGTTGTTGTTGTTATTATTATTTGTTTATTCTATTTTAGTTGCTGTTATTATTTTTTTGTTTATGTACCTCATATCATATATATGATAGCCTTGTTCATCGATCTATTGAAGAAGACAACAAGCATTCAACATCGTCATCGTTACCAAAAAATGAGGGAACTAATTATGACCAAGTTTTTCAAACCCAAGAATAACAACGCGAGAATGCTAACCAATGGAGGGTTGAGATATCTTCAAATATGTGGAGAGATGCTATGAATGACGGGAGTAAAAAATGAGCAATGAAGCATATACTTTTTTTTTTATTATGCATTTAGAATTATAGTTTACTTATCTTCTTTTTTTTTGGTCAAGAAATTACTTTTATGTTTTTACTTTTGCATATTTTTCATAAACATGCTGACATATATCCTTATTTGGTTGCACATTTGAACAAAATAGATGCCCTTTTTTATTTTTTTTTGGATGTATATGGTTTGGACGTTTTTTACAAAATGTTTTTGTAAAGGTACTTTCTCTTTTGAAAATCTAGAAAAACAATAAACAGCCAAAAATAAAAATAATTTAGAACCCTAATAAACTCTTTTAAAATCTATGATAAAACTCTAACAAACACCATTAAAATCAATCTACGAATTCAACCAAACTCTATGTGGAGTTTATAGAAATCAATTGAAATATATTGAACTCTATAAACTTTATAACTCCATTTAACTCTTTTAAAATCTTAATTGAATACACTTCCCTTAGTTTTGGGACACACAACACAAATGAATGGGCCTCTTCAAGAAAAAGGATTGGATTCTAACAATATTTTTTCTACAATTTTAATAGTATTTTTAATATTTTTTTTCTCAATATATGTACTGACCAATCTAATTTCTCGGCAAATGATTGTGACCCAAGTGGGAAACGACTTTGGGATTGGTTAGATTTCCTCATCCAAACTCACAATAAAGCTATTTTGTTTTTGGAACTAGTTTTTTCTTCTAAGATTTGGCAGAGTATTCCAAGATTTATTTTATAATTTTGGACTGGAAAAGCTAGTTATTTATTTATTTTTCCTGCTGAAGTAAAATATTGTTTATTTAAATGCAACTTTGGTGGATGAAATGAAACTGCCACATAGAAACTGGTTTATCTAAAAGAGGTCCCACCTTAAATACCCAAAGATTTTCAATTGAGTCATTGTCAAGCAATCCACATGGCCTCAGAAAAGTAAGTAAATCCAACGGTGGAGAACCCCACTCAACTCAGATTTTTCCTCTGCTGTGCACTCACACAAAATATCTAGGGGCGCGGCAAACTCCTAACGGACCTCACTCCAGATAACACGTGGCACCTTCTGATGTAATGCGTTTGTCAGTCGTTTCTTACTTACGTGGGGCCCAATCCTCCCCTCAATACTTTCCGTCTTCACAACTGCGCCCAAGTATTATATAAAAGACCACCTTATTTTTCACAACTCCACCTTCTCGCTCTCTCTCTAATCTAACCAGGTTCTATTTCTCTCTCGATTTTTTATCTTTATTTTTATTTTTTGGGTGAATTTGTTTTTGGGTTTGATTGAATATATTTTTTGGGTTATTTTAATTGTTGTTTTAATTGTATATTGGGGGTGTGATATGTGCAGGTGGGAATTGTAGAGGAAGATCTGATGTACTTACTGGGGGATCTCAACTATACAAAAGATCATGATGGCCCTTGAACAAACAGGTTCGATATATTTTTTTTCAAGGGGAAAATTGATTAAATTTGTACTCTTTGCAAAATTTGATCTCACAGTTACTGGTTCAATTCACAGTAAGATTGTTATGTTCGGTTTCTTTTGGATGGCGAATTATGTTATAAGTTTTTATTTTATGTTGGGTTTTAATCTTTTTGTATTTTTTGAGTGTTTGGGAGCAGTATGTTTGGTGTTATATAATGTAATTTAGCTTGATTAGATGCAATTGGGATGCAAGAGGGTAAAGGAGAAGTCTTTTGATGATGGGGTATGCCATCTGTTGGGACTGTGTAGATGATTGTAGCCTCTACATCCATTGGGAGATGAATGTGGTAGCATATTGTGTAGGGGATGTGGGTTTTTGATTGCAGTGTAGAATTGAGATGCCAAGGCTGTGCTGTGCTTGAAAAAATTTTAGGATCAAAGAAAACGGAAACTTTTCATCTTATCTTTCATATATGAAAAAGAAATCTTTAGGTGTAGGTTTCTTCAATTTCAGTTGTAATTGTACAATTCAGTTGTCTATCTTAAATTCCAATGTGGGGGAGAATTTTTTGAGTTAAAGCCTTTAATACATTAAAGTGTAACTGTACTATCTTACAGAGGAACCTGCCATTTATTTGTTTGATATTTTCAGTGTATTAAGATTGTTTATTAAAGAATGAGGAGCAGTATAACTGGTGACTCTACAAAATAACTTGAAACTTCATTGACCCCTCGAAGCTCCTGTACATTTTGAAAGTGAACTACTTTCTTTTGAAAGTATTTTGAAAAGTTTGAAGATAAGGTGGAAATTGCTAAATTCTGATTACAATCAGTTAATGCTCATTAGAAGAAGTAGCTGATGTCCTCCAATAGCAGAAAGTTAACCATGGCCCTATATGCTGCAATGTGTTGTCCAACTAGCCAATGGGAAAACAGGCCTTTACTGTTTCTGTTTAGGACTAGAAATCCCACCAACCACAGCTAAGGTCCTGTTGTGGAGTGCTTTTGAAAGGGCTATAGTGCTTTTTGACAAACAAAAACCGCTTCTGACTGCATTTGGTAGAACAATTTAAAAGTGATTGTGGGTTATAAAAGCACTTTTTGGAGAAGCACTTGGAGTTTTAGCAAAAATTTCGATGTTCTTCTAACAAAAGCGCTTCTAACAATAACGCTTATGAGCAGATTACTTTCTATAGAAGCAGTCCCAAACGGGCCCTCATAGCATCTTATTATTTGCATGTGTCCTGTTGTGCATTAGTTGTTTACTAGATTCTGTAATCAATTTGCACCCATTTTTAGTTACACCATCTTAAAGTTATATGATATTAGTGGGGGAAGGTGGAGATCAACATGGAGAAATATTGCATACATAGGGAGATTTTCTCTTGCCAAACTTTTTGGCATGTTTGTTAATCTTTACCATTAATCAGGTAGAGTCTTGTTTAAATGTCCTGTCCAAATTGGCATTCTGGTAACATGGTATGCCATGTATTTTGCTAGAAAATATTACTATATATGTTATTAATTTGCTCCTGGCCATTTATTTTCATCTATACATTTTACTGGACATTTGTATCTAGCTTAGGAAGTACTCAGTATCTTTCTCTTAACCAATGTGTAGTAGCCACCCAGGCCTTGCCTTTCAAGATTTTAATAACCATTTCACTTTCCCCTATGTTTGGGCTAGTTGGTTTTGACATAGTCCTTTTTCAGCCCTGTTAAGTGAAAGTTCAGTAACTCAGAAAAAAGAATTGCAGCCAAAATACCCAGGAAGTGGTTGAGAGACTCCTTATAGAAAATGTTGCTTATTCCCTTTATTGAACAGATGTGTGATAATCCTATGGGTGGGTTCATGAGGACGGGAAAGGGTAGCCTCCAGCATTTAGCTGCTTACTATTAATTTAAGATCACAAAAGGAAATGGATGCAAATTGATTTTTAATCTTTTTTTTTTCTTTTTCTCTTTTTGAAAAATCCAGGAACTGCACTTTAGAGACTTAGAGAAACCATGGAATATAGTGCCCTGAGAAGTCCCACTCCCAATATGATCGCTCCAATGGATTGCTTCCCTCAGGTGTGGGTACTACCCTCCACCATGCAGTTGATGTACGATTTATAAAATAAAAATAAAAATAAAAAAGATAAACAGAAATGAAAGAAAATTAATGTCTATGCCCTTTCTTTATTGTAATTAAGAAACCTAGGGTTCAGGGTTTAGGGTTTAGGGATTTAGAAAGCTTTGTATATGAGTCCTGCCCAATATGATCACTCCGATAGATTGCTTTATGCTCTGCCTTCATGTGTTTTTTTTCCCTTCATTTTTCCACTTTGATTTTGTTCAAGTTCTCCACAACAAACAAACTTTGCCATTGTAGAACACTCCAGTTTCTATGAAAACCAAAGTCCTTCGATGGGAAAATTTTTTCTGTAGAAGTATACCTGGCCAGAAAATTTAATACTGAAACTAGGTGTAACATAGGAAATACCAAGGAGCAAGAAAAGGAAAGGGTAGACTTCATGGGGGATTGAGTTGTTTTTTCCAAACACAACCCCCCTCCCTTTCCCTTATCTATTTTCCAGACATTGAAAGTTGTAAGTTAGAAAACCTAATTTTCTCCTTTTTTCCTGCAACTTGTGCAGTTTGAATTCTTCTCATTTTGTCAGGCTATGAGTAAAAGTTGTTCTTGGCATTTGCCAAATTAGCTCAAAATTTTACAGTTTCCGTCTAAAATGAAAAGGCAAAGGAGTTTGAGGCAATGAGGTATAACATGTTCTATGTTCTAATTGAAGATTTAGCATTTGATAGAGTGGATCAAAACTCATAAGAATAGGTTTCTCAAAGCCTGATTCCAACATATTGGACATTCTGTTCTTGGGTTTGTTGATGGTGATTGGTCACCAAATTAACCTATTGCATCAAACACATGATTTGCAATTTTTTTTTGGGGATTTAAAAAAAAAAAAAAAAAAATACTAGAGTCACTTTGTGTTGGACTTATACATCATTTCTACCACTTATGTGCACAAAAATGTATAACATATCTAATTTGCATTATATATGCTTTAATTCTGTGAGTAATGCACGTTCTTCTGGAAACTCTTAAAAACTCTTGTTTATTCTTTGGTGTTTGATCTATCATGGTTTATGCCAGTGTGGAATGTTCAATAACTTGGTATTTGTGTTTCTTCTAAGTTTATTTCTTTCCTGTTGCAGAAAATATGCAAAGGAACTGCGAGGCTTCCTTAAAATGCCTCCACAACAAGGGATTCCCTTACAACCTCCAATGTAATGGGAATCCCATCGAAGGATTTGCAGAGCATAAAGATGATATTAGTACTCACCCAGGTGGGGATGTTGCTGAGCCAGACCGTCCTGTGGGCGGTGAATTTCTTGAACCTCCAACTGAATGTCACAACAAACCTACCTACCATCATGATTTTGGATACTGGTCAACCTTCCATTTTGACTCTCAAAAGGTGCAACAGTGCCAGATAAATGCTTTTGAGAGCCAGTTTCATCCCTTTCCTGTGGAAAATCGATTTAACTATGTCCCACTCAATATGTTTGCTCAAAGTTACCCAAATGAGTTCCAGTTCCAAGATTTTCAGTATTTTGTGGTAATAGACTTTGAGGCTACCTGCGATAAGGATAGAAATCCCCATCCTCAAGAGATAATCGAGTTTCCATCTGTGATAGTGAGTAGTGTGACAGGCCAACTGGAAGCATGTTTTCAGACTTATGTGCGGCCAACCTGCAACCAGCTCCTGAGTGATTTCTGCAAGGATCTGACAGGAATCCAGCAAATTCAGGTTCTTCCTACACTCGACTTGCTTTTATTTATCCTTTGGAAGGAAACACTTTGTAGACTGCTTAGTATACTCAATGTTGCTACATTTGTGACTGTCAAAAATGGAAATGTTGATTGAGTATTTTTATGGCCTTTTGTCGGTTCAATAAGTACTGTAAAACTGTAGTTCCATCTATGCTTGGTAGAACTGTTATTGTCCTTAATTTCAACCTCAGTTGGGGTACTTAATGACATGAGCTATGATCCTTCTCCAGTTTTTTCGTTTAATGTTGTGGGTTGTACAATGTAGAAGGTTGGTGGCTCTTTATAATATTTTATGCTATGGGCATGGCATGATTTTGCTCAATATTGGTTGAGATGGATTTTCCTGTTTTCATGCCAATTTCTTTTGTTCTGTTTTGTTTGTTTCTTTTTTGGTATTTAGTTACACATACAAGTTCAAGCCTGGAAGAAGTTGGGTCATAACAAATTGCTGAGTACTTTGAACCTTATAGTCATTGTGAAGATAAATCCTATAGGAAATCAGATTTGGTTATGACTAGTTTCAATTAGGTTCATCTACTGCATAAGTGTTGGATTATCTAATTTGTGATAGAGGATAGATTGTAGTTCTCACCGTAGCTGCATGGCCAGATTTGATGCAACGATGTTTGGAAATGTGCATCCTTTAGCTGCATAAGACTTGAGCACATGTGTCTGTAGGTACTGCGTGGTGGGGACTGAAACAGAGTAACTGGCATGGAGGGTACATGGAGATTTACAAAAATGTGATGAGCGTTATGTTCTACAGCTTAATTGGGTTTAAATATAACTAGAAGGGCTAAGGGTTGTCTTCTTGTTATTGGTGGTCTTTCTAGAGGTGCTGGGAAAGTTGAATTTTGCTGATAAAATTCACGTTAGAAAAACAAAAGTAGTAAATTTGTGTCTTTTTTAGTAGCTCGTGTGGAGTAAATGGTTCAAAATCAAAATGAGTGAATTTTTTATATATTTTATATACACAGCCAAAACACACCTTAAATCTATTATTGGGTTAAAATTTGATTTTCTATCCAAAAATCTGTGATAAACAGCCTGTAAGAAGGATTGTATCTTTCTGCTCCCTGATTGCTGTCTCCAGCTGGAGATTCTTCTCTTCAGTATGACAAGACAGGAAGGGGAAGCTGCTTTTTCTCATAGGATTTGGGACTACTCTTCTGAAGTCACTTGTAATCCTATTCAGCATGACAATAAAAACCTATGTATTAATTTTTATTTAGGTAGGGGTCCATTGGTTGGTGCAAAGTACATAGCATATTGTAACACAGGACTCTAGCTTCATCTAGTCACTTAAAAAAAAATACTATAGAAAGGATACAGATCACTTCTCTTTAGACCTACTTCACTCTGACTAGCACCGGTCTTGTTTGTCGGTTCTTTATGCATATTGTAGCTTAATTAATATTTTGAATCGCTCTTCTTGGACCATGTTTTGGTGTGTCTAGTATTGGGCTATGGGTTTTGAGTTTTTAATTTTTGTGCAAGTGTACATCATTTTTACTCTCCCAACCAACAGTGTGCGAGCCTTGACATAATGGTACAATTGCTCCATTAGGTTCTGTAAGGGAAATAGTCTCCACAAGTGGGGTATGGAGGGTTCACATAGAGTCTCATTAACTGGGCCACATTTTTTTTCTTAACCAACGAAACTGGAAAATGTCTTGTGCACTTGCCTTTCTCTTTCTTCTTTTGTTAATTTGTAGTTTTGTACGATTTCCCGAGTTTTCAGCTTTTGATTACTCCATTGACTTGAGCTTTTTATTTTCGCTTCTCATCTTAAATTTTGCGGAGGAGCTGTTCTTTCAGTTTATAGAAGAATATTTCTTTGACTGTGACATGTTTAATTAAATTTTTGTGAAAAAGGCATGCTTTCTCTTTCTTGGGTGCACCGTGCACTTATGGTTTTACTGGTGCTTATACCAGAAAGTGAATTTGGTAATGTCCTGGATGAGATTGGAAAATGTTCAGGTGGTAGGAAAAAAGTATTTCCTTCTTAGACCATTCTGAAAAACTTGACATGATATGTTAGTTGATGTGGTTTAAGACGGTGGTTAATTATAGATTCTGTGGTATTAAGACCTGTGGAACTAAGCACATTTTCTCATTTTCAGTGTTAAAAGGATGCAGGGGTTTCCATTTTAAAGATAATAATAAATAAATGGTTTCACGTTAATTTTGAGGATTTCTTATGTTTCTCCCTCCCGAAGGCAAAATGCAGGAATACCCCTCCGGCATAGAGATTTTGTGGGTTTGGTTCTGAAAGTGAAGTTTGTATGAAGTTATAGTTAGTTATTGTTCAGGACAAGTGTGGTTTATATTTTCATTTGTACAAGTGTGTTGTACTGGCACAGTATGTGTGTAAAGTAGTGCCAGTACAACACATTACTGAGTGAATCAAGTGTTGTACTGGCATGTTAATCATAGTCTTTGAATGCTGGATGTAATGCTATGAAAATTTGCAACTTTATTTGGTGATAGAACAGAACAAGATTAGATTGTGTTGTTCATGTACACTTTATATGTGTCTACGAATGGTTTCTGATGTTCTTTCTCTCTCAGTAATATGAAGCTTGCTCTTTCTTTATTTATTGTGAGCCTTTAAATTCATTTGTTGCTGAATTGGGTATTATTGGCAGGTGGATAGAGGAGTTACCTTAAGCGAGGCCCTTCTTAGGCATGACAAATGGCTTGAGAAGAAGGGAATAAAGAACACCAACTTTGCTGTTGTGACATGGTCAAACTGGGACTGTCGGGTCATGTTGGAATCTGAGTGTCGATTCAAGAAAATTCGAAAGCCTCCTTATTTTAACAGGTGAGAAATGCACAGATAAAATAAGCTATTGTTCGTTGGAGTTAATTGTGTAGTAAATAGAATACTACATTTAGGATATGATTTCCCCACTCCCCTTTTATCCACTTACACTCCCTTTTGCTTTTTAATACTTTTTAATCAATTTTGTTCCTTCTCTTTCCTATTCTACTCTTACCCTACATTAATTTCTTTTTACTTCACTTTTATATTAGTTCTTTTTCTTTATACTTAATTTTCCAACTTGCACTCCATTTTCAGTAATTTTTTTTTCCTTTAATCGAGTAAGAAATTAAGTTTTTTTTTTCCCTTTAATACTGAAAATGGAGTGTAAGTTAGAAAATTAAGTATAAAGAAAAAGAAATAATATAAAAGTGGAGTAAAAAAGAAATTAATGTAGGGTAAGGATAGAATAGTAAAGAGAAAGAACAAAATTGATTAAAAGGTATTAAAAAGCAAAAGGGAGTGTAAGGGGAGAAAATGGGAGTGGAGAAATCAGCTCCCCTTTAACATATATGGAAAACGCATCATATATATGTTCTCATATTGTCTTCTTGATCTTCTCTTGATAGATGGATCAACTTAAAGGTTCCTTTCCGTGAGGTTTTCGGTGGTGTTAGGTGCAACCTGAAGGAGGCAGTTCAAATGGCAGGCTTGGCATGGCAGGGCCGTGCTCACTGTGGCCTGGATGATGCGAAAAACACTGCTCGCCTACTCTCTCTTCTTATGCGTAGGGGCTTCAGATTCGCCATTACAAACTCTTTGGTGTGGCAGACTGCTGATCGCCCATTGACATTGAAGCAATCCTCAGAGCACCTGTCACTGCCACATCACCCCCTGAAACTGAAGGATATGAGTATTCCTCTGTTCCAGTATCATCACCCAATCTGTTTCTGTGGGGTGAAGAGCAGCAGAGGTATGGTTCGGAAGCCAGGTCCAAAGCAAGGGAGCTTCTTCTTTGGCTGTGGGAACTGGACCGCCACTAGAGGTGCCCGCTGCCATTACTTTGAATGGTCTTCTCCATGATTGAAAGTAAGAAAGGATTCCTGATCTTTCAAGATCTTATCCTAAGCTTTTTCTAAAAATATCTTCTGTAAAAAAGAGAAAAAGGAAAAAAAGAGAAAGGATGGAAGTAGGGATTGTCTCCTAGCGGAAGCAAACATGCTTTTAGCTGCTTGGTGAGGTTTCTGTTTCAACCCAGAATAGATATAAATAGTTGGCTCAGTTGCTAAATTATGTCTGCCAAACATTTAAGTACTCTGAAGGGAGAGCTTCAACCTGTAAAGCTGACTTGTTGTTGACAGGAGAACAATTTGGGAGTGAGAGGAATTGGGTAGTCATTTAGGAGGATGATGCTTCTGCATGCTTAGAGGTCAAGGCATGCTAAATTATCTTAAATAAACTATGAATAGGGAGACTTGGTTTTCTTAATGAAATTTCTAATGGGAATCAGTAGAGTTGATGTGCCCAGTTTGCTTG
The DNA here is from genome assembly GCA_020226455.1 of Prunus salicina. Taxonomy (NCBI): domain Eukaryota; kingdom Viridiplantae; phylum Streptophyta; class Magnoliopsida; order Rosales; family Rosaceae; genus Prunus; species Prunus salicina. The sequence goes on along the minus strand of CM035343.1, from coordinate 27,807,082 downwards.
CTATTCTTAATTCCGAATGGTTTTGAATTGCCCATGGATTGATTGGCATAGTTGTATGTAAAATCCAAAGAAACTTGGCCATTCCCTTGCAACTTACGTTTGGTTTCTCTCTTTTCTTTTCGACATTATTACATGCATTGAATTATTAATTTTATTAATTTTTATTTTTTATGAAAGAAACAAAACAAAATTACAAAGAAGATCCCTACTGTTCCCAATACGTCAAATATCATTTTAACCTGCCACAAGGGAAGAAAAATTAGAAAATCAGACACAAGGTTATGAATAACTTGTTTTAGTTTAATTTGGTTGGTCAAAGTAAATCATGTTTTAAAGCTGCAATTTCAGTTTAAATAACAGATGCATGGTCGATAGGAAAAGCTCCACCAATTGTAGCATTACCTTGCAAATCTCTTATAACAAAATCTATCTGTCCAGTTCTTTTACCGAACCCATCAAAATGTAACTTATAAAATTGTGATCAAGGAGGCAGCGGTGGATCAGTTGAGGAAACACCATCGATCGAAAACCACTAGAATGAATTCAGATCCTTGTTGTCTAAATACATCCAAAATTACGACATTTACTTCAGATCTTATTATTTATGGGTGGTGCTAGAGGCACCAACTTTGGGCACCAACTTTCTAATAGAGGTGGAACCCGCCAATACACCGGGTCCCACGCTCTATTAGAGAGTTGGTGCCCAAAGTTGGTGCCTCTAGCATTTTCCATTATTTATTACTAATTTTTAAACGAAACGTTACAGAACTCATTCAATAGCGAAACCAAACTCCAATAATTTTTTTTTTCTTCATCATTTCATGTCGCAATTTGACATCCTTTGGAGATGCTTTTGGAGAATCGGGATACGATTACTTGAACCATAGAAAGGCAAGGAAAAAGGGAAAAACAAAATTTTCATTAAATTAGCTAATGATTCTCCTACTACCTAACATGGGAAAGGGGGCCTGTGGTGGCCATTCTACATAACTTGGCCGCTCATCATTCAGCACCCCGTGTCATAAACAGAAGAAAATGTATACAACTATGAAGAATATAAAAAACAACTGGATTTACATGCACAGAAAAGCTATAACTATACAGCCGTCAGATTATAAGTCAGGTTGCTCAGTTTTCACTGGTGCTTCTAATGACCCATTTTGATTTTGAAGGTAGAGGCTGTTGGCCACCATAGAATCACTGACCAACCCCACATCGACATTGTCGAAGTTGAGAGTGCCTCTCAGCTTTCGCGTACTGAAAAAAATCAAAACAATGCAATACAAAATGCATCAGAGGAAAACATTCATTTGGTAAACCTTGGTTAAATATTAATAATATCATCCATAAACTAATAATAATAGTATAATATACCCATTCAAGCGGTTGTTAATGGCAGTGAGATCTTTTGAAGGGCTTTGATACGCATGGGTGCTCTCCCCAACACAAGCATAATAGCTTTTTGAGCTATGCGAGATCAAAGCATCCATCTGTGGACAGTTCAAAATATCAAATTTGCCCGAGTTAAACGATTGCCTATAACATGTCACTGAGCTTCATAAACCCCCATAGCAAGTAACAAATTGCAATGTTTGACCCATCAAAGACTGTTGAGATTCAAGATTAAAGTAATAGAAAACTAGTTATGTTAAATAAATTGGTGACCAAAACATAGTACCATAACTTTGCGTTAAAAATGACTTCTTTGATTCTAAGAGGCAATTCATATATGTGAATCAACATGTTAGTGGTAAAAGTAAACAAAACAATTAAATAAAGGAAAAGCCATGATTCTAGAGAACTAAACAACCAAAGAAGTACCTTAGATGATCGCAATGGAGAGACATAAACATTGTGTGTTGCAGATACTTTCTTTGGAGACATATCAGGGAGAGTTGGAAAAGTGGACACTTTAGGTGATCCTGGACATTGAGCTAATTGGCCAGTAAAAAATACAAAGATGAGCTTATTAGGGAAGGGTGGAGATGAAAATTCCAAAAGAAACAGAAAATAAATTGTGGCAGTTACACACAAGTTTTAACAATCGCATACCATCATTGTTATTATTTGCTTCAGGAACTACGTTAGCTCTTGTGGTTGTTGGACCAGCAGATCCTAGCTCAACAAGCAGAGATTTCACAGAAGGAATGAATATTTCATTGTAAAATGTAATGACATCGACGTGTTCCTGTGCTGGCCTCTGTTTCCAAAACATGAGAAGGGTTGGGATCTATCCAGAAAACTAACAGTCATACAGTAAAGTTTAGGCAACATACCCCATTGCGGCGTGCTGGAGGCCAATCAACATACACACTTCGAAAAACTAGGGATTTACATTGTGGTTGCTTTCTATAGTTGTGTATGATTTCCCTAAATGTCAGACTAAGTTGAGAAATCTGCAACCAGAAAACAGTGGATGTGTAAGAAAAGAAGAAAATTATTTAAATCCCATAAAACTGTCAGAAGTAATATCACACCTTTGCAACTCCATAAAAACAACAAAGAATAATCTGGTCGATATGGCGGTTAAAAAAGAGAGATGTCCGCTGAACGAGGATTTGTTGAAAGAGACGATAAACATTCTCTCTGATCTGCTGAGACAGTTGCATCCTTTCAACCATACCATTGATTCTGACAGCCGCCAGCTTGACTATCTAAATACAAGAAATGTACAACGTATAAAGCAGAGGATAAATTGTAACGAAGCAGAATTATGAGGTCAAGTGGCTACACATGCCAAACAAAAAGATCTTCATTGGTATATGAACAATATCTACAACACACATCCTCTTCAATCAGGCAGATCCTCTGATTATTTACAGGAAAAATAAAACGAAAACTATTTTGTTGGAAAAGAGCCTCGCACCTTGCTAAAGAAAATACTAATTCCAGTTTCTGCACATGTTTCCCCTCCACCTCCTGGATTTGGCCGAGTTGGACTGCACACAGGAATTTCAGAAGTATAATACCAATAAGAGAACAAATGAAGCAGTATGTGTCAAGATTTCATAGACGGACCAGCGGACCACTACCAACAGGTCTAACACCAATATTGTCCCCAACTTAACCAAACACACATGCAGGTGTGGAACTATTCACTTATTTATTTTATTTTATTTGGTCAAGTTTCCGATGTGGGACTTTACATTCTTCAACAGTAAATTGCTACAAAGAAATTAGATTTACTAGTTCCTGGGACAGCGAGACTGATACCTGGCAAATGCAGACTGTAAAGGAGGCGGTGGCAGCTTTGACTTAAGGTTACTAGAGGCCAGAAGACGATCTTTCACAGGCGATGTAAAGGAATTCCGCTCCAGTAATACACTTCTATAATCCGTGCAGAGTCTCTTTGGAGACCTGATATCTCCATTCTGACCTGAAAATTAAGAATAAAAAGATGAACTCACCACTTCGGCACATTACTAAATTGTCTGCCACTAAGTTGATGTAAATCCATTTCCAATGTCCATGGACTTACGTGGGCCACATTAAATAGAGGGACCCCCATTAGAACTTCAGATTTAAGAAGAGGAGTATAAATACAGATAAATATACGTGTATATATAAAGTAAATACCTGGTGAATTCTCATGCTTCTGTAAAGAAGGTACTGGAGGCAGCCCTCCACATGAGAAGTTAATTTGCATGGCAATTTCATCCAAAGATGGCATAGGTTCTGCTAATAACATAAGACGATTTATTTCTGCTGAGAGAGCTGGTCTTGCAACAGTCAAAGAATTATACATCGAGGAACCCTTTTCCCATACCATGCTCTCCAAAAGCCGTTCTTCCAATGAATTCAAATGTCGTCTTAATTCTCTTGGGAGAGATTCCTCATGTCTAATGAAGCTCTCTATCACCTTGCTAAGATCAAAAGCTGTAATACCTGTCCTCTCTAATACTGCTGGAAACAACATTGTGACAGTCTTATGTGTTGCCAGGACTAACTCTGCAGAGCAGGCTAGCATGCATCTATGGAACCGCTCATTCGTTAATAAAGAGGTCAAATTCGTTGCATGCAGTATTTGAGCCTCTGCCCTACACATTGCCTCCAAAACTCTATAATAAAGTTTGAGTGCTTCCAATCTCCGTTGTTCTGCCCAGATGTTGTCCATGAGGTTAGCACCCTGCAGGCTACCAGTTACACATCGTTCTCCCAAAGAAATACTTGGAAATATAGCCTCCAATATTACTTGTGCCCTGCGTATCACATCATTGGTAACATCCCTATCACACGATGCCAGGAATCCCTCCAGCTCAGTTGAGGGTTTCGATGGGAGTGGAGAAATAAATGTCCGAAGCCACTTTGCAGTTGTCATTGCAGTGCTCACAGGGGTAGCTACCATCTTTGAATTAGCACCACCATTAACATGAGATGCAGGAGAGCGATGGGGAGAGAGTGGACTTGTAATTGTCTTTGTTGGGGAGGCTATGGAATCAACTTTCCTCTATCATAACAGAATATATGAAACTATCAACAAATGCGCTCTACACAAAATGGAAGCAATGGAAGAAACAAAGAAGAACATTCAAAATAAAAAACACATGGACCTGAATAGTGCAATTTATTAAAAGCATACCTTCACACCAGATAAATTCATGGATCCTCCAGAAAAGCTCCTTGAACCAAGTAAGCTATCTTCTTCGTTGATGAAGACTCTCTCATCAAGTTCACCCTTACTCCGAATTGCATCATCATAATCTTTTTCTAGAATATCTAAACTGGATGACAATGATGGCTCCTCCATAAGACCTTCAAAGTAGGTCAAACCATCTGCATTAAACAGAAACAGATCTCAGAATCATTGATAAATGACAAAGGAACCTGTGATTTGTATCAATCACTGTACAAAGGAGAAAATTGTCAAACAAACCTGGATCCATATTCTCTAGATTTTCATGTTTACACTCAGATGCTGAACAGGGCTTCTTCTTCAGAATGTCTGCTATTAAAGCATTAGCCATTTCCATTGTATTTCTCAACTCATCTTCTGAGGTGTCATAAATGTTGCAAAGGGATGCAAGCAGGTCCACACCTTTGTCGCCTTTCTTCGCTGAATTGGACATTAACCAAATCAGCTCCGACGAAGAATGCCAAAACGGAAACCCACCCCAAAAGATAAAGGGAAAAAAAGCATGGGGGAGATGAACAAAAGCCAAAGAAAATTTGAAAAATTAAACATCCCTCCTTAAAAATGAAATGAAAAACATATAATACAAAGTGCTAAATACACCAAATGAAAGTATTACCAAAGTGTGTTGAATCATGGATGCTGAATTTTCTGAAGCGAACAGGAACATGAATAATTAAAATTGCCTGTAAAAGGGAAAACCAAGTGGTAAGAGAAAATACATGTTCATGTAGGAAGCCAAAAAGCATATATGTATGTACATAAATATATACATATATGTATATACATAATATAACGTAATGTTTTCACACTTCTTAAGCAACCTATCTCTTGTTTACTGTAAAATTGAAATTAATATTATGTTTGACCTTTCAAGTAACTGACTGCCATCCTAATATCACTAACTAATATAAGTAATACAGTAATGCAACTGACCAAAATGGCAACCAATCCATTTGCGCAAGTCAACAGGTCCTTAAATCGGCTGAATACATGTACACGAAGGGCCAAAAACAGCAACCATCCAAAACGATGATACTCCGACACATAGCCAGTGCCACTGGCAACAGCTGACTGCTTATCGGCATTTGCATCACTTGTCAAGAAGAATTCGCGGTATGCACGTTTGTAGTACCTTGAAGCATTAAAAATTTATGATATGACTATCAGCTTAAAACCTCTCACATAACGAAAGCAATTCATACTGAACAAAGTGCAATGAAACACATTTATTACACGTACAACGAAACATCAAACATGACCTCGGCCTAAAATGATGCAGCACCATGCATAGTTCGCAAAATATATGAATGAAATTATGCTGCATATGTCCCTTGGATCATCTCAATGTGATTAGTGATCTGGTCTGAATTAAATGGAAATCAAACTAACGGTAAGTTTTCGTCCATATAATGTTAATTTTGTGCTAAATGTCAGTGTGGAGCATGCAAAAACATGGATTGCCAGACTGCGTAGGAAACACACCCCTGTAGGTTCTTAGTGATTTCAGCATATCTATTAAAAGTTCATGAAACTGCAATTAGATAGACAGAAGATCAAAAGGAGTCCTCCATAGGGGTGTTGCATGATGTACAACAGGTTTCAACCATGTAGTCAACTATCCTAAAGATCAAACCACACCACTTTAGCGTACTTTTCTTTTATTCATTTCCTATTGTTTTAACTCTGTTTTCACTAGGTCAGGAAAAGCTTAGAAGCATGAAAATGAATCAAAGGACAGGAAAATAGATTGAAAGGCAGACAGTAAGTTTAATGCAACCCAGATTTCTAAATGTATGTAATCATCATGTTACAGGGCAGAAAAATCATAAATGCTCAGGAAAACCCTAAACCTTAAGTTTTTAAAGTATAAGAAGTCCATACTGCTCACCAGTCACAACTCAATGTGTTTTCTAGAAATCAAGAATAAAGCTTAATAAACCACTAAAGCAGTGTTCCTAGCATCAAGTTAAATCTTCACTATTCAAATTAATTTCATGTGCCTATAGCATTCAGTGACAACAGTTAATGGTAGCATGAATTAATTCATAAAGCTCATCACTAAACTGGAAGCGTAGTATTTCACAACATAACATAAAAACCAGGTTGTTTTTAACACCATATACTTAGGATTTTCTTTATATATATAAGGATGAGATCAATAAATTAGTTCTGGGGCTATTAGTCAACCTTAAAGAATTAAGTGAAGATATCAAAGAAGTTGCATTACATATTTCTTTTATCATCCCTTTTGTAATTAACATTATTTCTAATCAATTTCACAGTCCTGCCACCCATTTCCACTACAGCCTCATAAACGTTTTGCCATGTCAAGCCACTACCATTAATTTCCATATCTGACATCACCACACATGCAATACCACTTTATTAGTTTCATCCTATGTATAGAGATCTTACACAAGATAATGCAAAATTTTAAGAGAGGAAAAATTCTTAAACTATCAGACATAATAATACATCAGGCACAATGGTGCAGAAGAAAGGACACTCACTTGCTTAACAGGCTCAAGTACACAAAATTTGCCTGCAACTCTTTTGCCTAATAAATTAAGAAGTCAAACTCATGAGCAAAGGATCAAGTAACTTCCTGGAAACAGTAAGTCCAAAGAAATAACAACACAGTCTTTACAAGCATAAGCTAACTCTCTGACAAGTCAATACCTCAAGTTTGTTTTCCCAATCTATGCCATAAAGATTACTCAGAATTGGGCCAGCCTTAACAACAAACTGAGGAAGCTCCTTGAAAAAATCTACAATGCTGTAAAACACCCACACAAAAAAAAGATAAGATGACAAGAATTGACGAGAAGCTAATTGTAAGCTAAAGGCAAAAAAACAGATTGGCAAACAACATACTTCAGCTTCACAGCTCTCAAAATTTGGAAGAGAGAAAAACCATTATCATCAGAGCTCAGCTGAGAATTGTCTGAATTCTTCTCACTCAATGTTTTCACGGAGTACAAAACAAAGGCAAACCAGAACCTTTCTGCTTCTTCAGGCTGTACAGAAAAATGCATTTAAGTTACAACGAGTTCAGATTTAAGCAAGTCTTCCAGCAAAACTATCCAAAAAGATATCACCTCAGACCTTATTTCAACATAACACAGATAATGGCTATACATGGGAAAATGATTAAAACACATACTGTTCCATTTCCAATAGCCGAAGCATTTGATATTAATAGATGTTTCGTTTCTTTGAACAGCTTCATAGCTTGTGTGTAAGGATTCTCATCCAACGACAATCCATTCTGAAATTAGAAACCATATATATTCACAGGAACTAAAATCAAGAAATGACAATGGAAACAAAGAAAGAAATTCTAAAAGTAAACGAAAGTACAGTTTATAAACTAAACGTTACAAACAAAATGACATTTATAATAAGAAACAACAAAAGGATAAATTCGATTACAGTAAAAAGGTAAAAAGTGGCAACCTTGCACAAATCAGTAAATCGAGCTCCGACGGGGTCTGAATCTCTGCTTTGGGAATTTGAGCTGTTGGAAGCTGAAACTTCAGGGTTCGTATCTTCCATCTTCACCACAGCAGGTGGACTCATCTAAACCCTAGCTGAACCAAGCCAAAAATCAAAATTACCAAAAAAAAGAAGTTCATTTCAAGCGACAATTTCTCATAAAAACAAAAGAAAATTGAAAGGTTTTTACGTGAATTACAGGATGCAAGTAAATGAATTGCAAAACCCCACTATTAAAAACACCCAAAATCCCCACATCCATGCCCAGTAAATAACGCAAATTTCCAAAACCCAAACCCAAATTTTCACTGTGCCAGACCCGTTTAGCAAGTGATTTAGTTGATCTCTCTCTTCGGAAAAATTCAAGCCAAGTTTATACTCCAAAAAGCAAAAAAAAGTAACATTTCAAAGAATAAACAGCCAACAAGCACAAAAAGCATGACAAAAAGAAAACGAGACCCAAAAATTGCATCTTTTAAAAGAAAAAAAGAAAAAAGAAAAAGCATACGGAGTTGCTTTCGAGGTGAAACCCGTGGAGATCTATCTATCTGATCTCTTACCCTGAGCTCTGAGACAGCAGTAGATCTGTCAATGTAACACACAAAACGACGGCGTTCAAAAGCAGAGCCCTCTCTCTCTCTCTCTCTCTCCTCTCTGTGATTTCGAACCCTATCTATCTTCTCTTCCTTTCTCTCTCTAATTGGTTTTGGTTTTAGGCCTCTTTTTGGGGGAAACCCGGCATGCGGTCGCGCGGGAAAAACAACATGCCATGCCATCATGAATCACATACATACATACATACGCAGCCAATGGCATTCGGCCACGTAATCCGAGTTAGGTGCTTTTTACCGCCAAAATTTCTCACCGTTACGACAGACGAGATTCGCTGCGCGGAATGTAATTGAACCTTTCCTCTGCCGTTACGGCACGGTGACGAAAGCGTTTACTGTTAGGTACATTGAGGTATAGTCCTCTCGGTTAAAACGAAACGGCCCACGGCCCACATGTGGGGAGGGGCGGCGCCCACTGGGGTTTTGTCGTCTTCCGGCATCTGAATGTCGTTTTCTTCCCTTCAGGGCCCACTCAACAGCAGCATTGCTTTAATTTTTTTGGGACATTATTGATTCAGCCCATACCGAGGGTGTATTCATGGGACAAAAGTTTTAGTAATTGGACAATAACGCCCCTCTTTTTTATTTATGAGCGCCGCCTAGGGAAGGGGCATGATCCGACCCAAATTCCACTTTGGAATTCGAGCCGAATTCTGTGCGTGTCCGACACCTGGAGTGTGCCGGGCACAAATGAATTAATTGCCCTTCTAATTAAAATTCCAATTTTATTACAAGTTCGACTTCTGTTGAAAATTCAGTAGTCTCTCCTATAATTTGATTATTTCCCAAAATTTCAACATGTCAACAAAGCATACACAAAAATATCTCAACTGCCAACATGCTTCCAAATCATGAGTAGGATAGGTGTCGCGGTTTTTTTCCTTAAGAAACTTCTTTTAGCTTTAAAGAAAAAGAATGAAGATGGTGATTATTTTCAATATAGAGGTGTCCTAAGTAACCATACTCAGCTAAAAATGCTAGAGAAACTAAAATATTTTCTTAGTCTCTAAGTAACCATACTCGACTAAAAATACTAGAGAAACTAAAATATTTTCTTAGTTATACTCTAAATATAAATCTCTATATTCTACCATATTTATGCTAGCTAAGTAAATAATAGGAAAATGAGAGCAAATTTTGGTACTGACTTTTATGCCTAGTTGTTGATTATTTTTTAGCTGAGAGAAATGCTTGAATATATATAGTGGGCGTGTAGTATTTTTCTTATGCTCATAACTTAATCATATGACTTTTAATATCTTCTGTTAGATATTTCAATATTTCTCTAACTAAAGCTTGAAGAAAATATGAGTTTTTAGATTTTTTTCTTTAGTCTAATTTTTTTATTGGGCTCGTTAGCCTTTTTTTCTTTTTCCTCTAATTTCATGCTTAGATCTTGACATCTTAAGTTAATAATTCTAAAATTTCTTACTATTGCCTCCTACTCATGCTTTAACTCTTCATATTTTGTCTGCGAGATATATATATATATAATATATATATTGTTTTGCTCTTCCATAATTATAATTATAGGCTAAAAATTCTTGCTCAAGGGCTTTAATTAGTTTCTCATGCCCTTTTATCATGCTATCATTATTATTTCTAATATTCTAGATATTGCAATCTTCGGTTAGTGACCCTCTTAGAAGAGGAAATAACACAACACATTCATCCTATGTCTACCACATCAAATTCGGATCACGTAATTTGGTAGCCGTAGGACATTCTGAAAATCGCTTTATTAGGCAACAAATCTTAAAAGTTTCACAGTTTCAACCACACTTAAGGTATTTGCAAAGAACAGAAAACAAATGGTTGGAGAGGATTTTCTCTCTGCTTTCGTCCAGGCGCTGCCCGGCGAGATTGCTTCATGGGAGGGAGTTCATCGACTTGTTCAGAAGAAGAGGCACTTTCCTTATTGTTCAATTTTTTTTTAAAGGCTATGAGTTCAAAGAAGGAAATCTAGTTTTACTTTGGGTGGCAGAAGGTAAAACTCCACAAGCTGAGAGTTGGCTGTCTGTGTCTGGGGAATTTTGTTTTAGATTGGAAGGGGAAGAATCACATAAAAAAAATTCTTAAAAGAGCGTTTATTTATTTATTTATTTTGCCTTCCAATATAAATAACACAAATCATGCCAATTTCAAGGACAGAAACGTTAACCAAAACTGTATCAAGTCTCAAACCTTTGCATTCTCATTCCGAAGAGTATATATGAACACTTGCATAATGATGACAAATATGAAGATGTGATCATGTGAACGCACATAAGCCCAATCAGGCAAGATCCTTCAAAAGAACAAGAAAAACCTCAAAATTGCTACGACACGCAAACCCAGTCCCAGTCGGTTAAACACGAGGACCACCTCCGAACTCTTTTCCATGTACTACTGGTTCAATTTGTAAACGCAGGACACAACAAAAAATCTGATAACTTAGGTCTTTCCTCTAACTAAAGAGTTTCTGAGTTCCCTTTCGCCAGACACCTTGGACAGGCAATCCTCCAGCTGAGTTACTGCTCCCATCTAATTGCTCATTACCAGCATCTGGCTGCGGATCAGAATTTCTGAGATCTAAACGCGCTGCAGCAGAGCCATCACCCAGTCGGACCCTATGAAACTTTGAGGATTTCTTACGCTGCTTACTCCCTCCACCGCCATCCCCTAAATTTGGATTAGATCCACTACCAGTTGTCTGGGAATCCTTTTCGCCCCTTGGTTGCACTAGAGGTTGACTGCGGGAGTTTAATTCCTCTTGGTGCTCATTAACTAACAGCTTTGATTTTTCTTTGGCAGCACGGTACCCATCCTTTGGCAACACCTCCACCGTTTCTTCAGAAGGCCTGTAGTTTGATTGAAGTTCCCGTACAGAGCTAAGAAAGCTATCTGCTAGTGTGTTCTTAGAATTGCTGTTTTCAGCCTCTGAAATCTTCCCTTTACCTTTCTTAGAACTATTACCCTCTTTCAAGCGGACACTGCCCTGAGACCATCCATTGCCTTGTGCAATATTGTTTCGAATACTAGCATTGTAGGCATCAATCAGCTCTTTCTGCTTCTGACCATCAGGGCAGAGTCTAGCCAAGTCAAGGACAAGATGCAACAAGCCAAACTGCCGCACAAAATCTAAATATACTTCTGTGGCGACTAAACCTTGACGATACTGTCCAGATATGTCTTTAAAGGTAGTGTATTTGTCTTCGTCAAATTCAAGAGCGGCATGAATCTTTTCCACCAAAGACTTATTAGCAGTTTGAACATCCCCCACTTTCAAAACAGCCTGGCTAGTTGTGGGCAACTTACGCACTTGTGCTGCAGAAACTGGAGGAAAATCTGAAACCGAAGGTTGAACAGATCCACTTTCAACCAAATTCGGAGCTGATGTAGAGTGGCTGATCCTACCAGACTTGGTTTTGCTTGAATCCCTCAAAGAACCAGTTGTCTGTCTCGTCTCAACTTGAGCCTGAGCGAAACTTGCATAACTAGATGGTCTAGGTCCATTGTTCTGACCAGAACCGTGCAAAACTGTTGTCTGTCTAGTCTCGACTTGAGCCTGAGCAGAACTTGTATTACCAGATGGTCTGGGTCCATTGTTCTGACCAGAACCGAGCAAAACTGTTGTCTGTCTAGTCTCGACTTGAGCCTGAGTGGAACTTGCATAACTAGATGGTCTGGGCCCATTGTTCTGACCAGAACCACGAGATATTATAGATGAAACATTTGTTGTAGGCCAAGCCTGAGCTGAACTAGTAGGTTGTACTACAGGCCCACGCCTTGCTGCTGGCCAAGCCTGACTAGAACTATTAACAGCCACCTTGCGGTTGCTCTTGCGGCGAAGATGTGCTGCCATGGTGTTGTTAGGCAAACCATCCGAGTCAGATCTGGGGTTTGATTGACTGCTGTTAGGTGCCACTGAGAGGGGAGGAAAGGAAGATTCCTCCAAAGGTGCATTACTAGAACTATGGCCCAAGGCTTGACGATACCTTGAAGATGTTTCGATATCCATTGTACTTAATGATTCAAATGGGTCAATGATTGGATCAATATCGCTTATATCTCCAAGATGTGGAGCAACTTGCCCACTGGAGGATGAAGATTCATGGAATGTATTTTCGGCATGAGCTGTCTCCAAACTTGCTTGAATAGCCATAGAAAGTTGGTTTTCAGAAGAATCACGACGAAATGTCCGACCTCTTCCACCTCTTCCACGCCGATGATCTTGCTCACTTGTTCGTTGATACCGGAAACTGGTTGGTATCTGTTACAAAATAAAAATCATAATTATATGAGATAAAAGAAAATTCACAAAACAAAACCAATAAATAAATAAAAAAAGACGAGCGAAGTGCTCAGCCTAGCTGCAAAATGGAAAATGAAAGACAAGTATAAAAAAAAAAAAAAAACTTGCCTGCAAAGCAGCATTACGCTTAGAACGAGACAAACGCCCTCCATGTTCAATCGTATTATGCCTCTGAAAAATAAAAAATAAAGCGAAGTCAAAATAATTAAATGCTACAAGATGCAGGAACACAGAAAATATCTCACGTTCTAAAATTTCACCTTCATTTCTGCCTCAGATTGAAAGACAACAAACTTTTTGGCGAGGCAGGACTCATCTTCACATAAGAAATGACCATGGCGGAAGTGCATCTATGACATAAAAAAAAAATTCAAAACTCATACAAGGCACCACAAACAAAATAAATAATAAATATAAATAAAAAAAATCACCAATAACTTGCCTCCAGGTCATCGTAATTCTTATAATATTCATACTGTCCAGGATGCTGCCTGCATTGATCAGCATAGGATCTCATATGAGCTTAAACTTATTCTACATTACAATCAAAACATAGCATTCTTTTCCGTAAAAAACGGCTTACTTACCTTTGGCATATATGACAAGTATAGTGTTCAGTAGACATGTGGGAGTACAGTTCATTATCCCCATAGAATGGGGTTCGGCAAAACTCACACACAGGATGTCCCATGAAGCCACCTCTTTCACTCTCAGTTCCATCCACTTCAGAGTCGCCCGAGTTTATATGCTGATTCAATTGTGCTCTAGTATACAATTTTTGTTCACAAATAAACACCTGTGTAGTACATAAGAAGCCAATGGATTACACACAAAAATAGGATAATGAAGAAGACCAAAAGGATACAATAGAAATCTGCTTAAAGCATAAATATACGATAAATCTCAAGTCTCATAGCACTCATGTATATGGATTCTACCTTCCTCCCTTCCAAACATAAAGAGCACATGAACAGCCTATGTTTGTGAAATAAATGGCCCTTCAGCTGTTCAACGTTACGAATCTTCCCCCGACGCTTTGGGCCATCATTTGATTGCTCCTCCGTCTTGTCACATTCGCTGCATGAAAGCTTGCACATTGCCTTGATCATCTTGTAGTGGTCGACGTCATCAAAAAACGCTTGTGTGTCCTCATGGTACCAATATGATCCCACACGACCCTCCCTTACTTCAGATGGCAAGACTGAGAAGTCACTAATCATCCTTGTATAATCTCCTAGAGCCTGCAAAGATAGAAAAAGCACACCATATCACCAATCTATCATAAAGAAACCAGAAGCAGAGAAGAAGACAGTGTAAAACATCAATGGAACGGCGGGAAGGGTTAACATTTAAAAGAATGTCCTCAAAGCCAGAAGAAAGAACATTCAGGTTCTCCAAAACACAAAAATTCAATTACTTTCGAGCTGCTACGCGTGCTAAAATCGCAAATTTCAATTATTATTTGAAATTTCAACACAGAATCGTAAATTGAAAAAAGAATCAAAACTCGAGATAAAGGAAAAGCCCTTACCTTGGTGACGAAAACGACGTCGGACTCGGTCTTGCAGATGCAGCATCGGCGATCCTGGCAGATGAAGCGGAGACGAACGACGCAGGTGGAGCACACCTCGCGATGTCCACAAGCCCCGTAAGCGACCCATTCGAGAGCATCGGCACACACAGCGCAGCTATCATCCATGGCTATCGTTCGCTCTCTGTGTGCCTCTGGGATTGGAGAACGGAAACCCTAATTCGGTGATTGAAGACGGAGGAGAGGGGATCTTAGGGTTTTTGAAAGGAGAAAATAAAACAGATTGAATTCGATAATTTGAGTATCAAATTGAGAAGGGATGCAAAGATTGAGTCGGTGGAGAAATTGCAAAGGTTTTGTATTGCTGAAGAACCTTGAAGGCGGATGCACAACTCCGTAAAGAAGTGGAATGTGGAGAATCCTGAATGAAATAGTGAGGGGGCAATTCCGTAATAAAGTAGGACTTCGTCGTCTAGGTAGGAGATAGGATTGAGAATTTGGAAAGCTTTTTTTCGTTTTGTTTTCCCTTTCTATTAAGGGGTGTATCCAATTCATACTTATAAAGACTTTTTTTAAGTGCGTGACTTTCATAGAGATGACAAATTCTTAAATACTTTCATAGAGTTGATAAAAGTCACTAGTAAATTGACAAGACTTTTGCTCTTAACAATTAACCTTAAAAGTATGAAAAAGTCATTCATTTAATAAGCTTTTTAAAAGTCATTAACTTTTTGGATACCACCAAACTTTTAAATACTCTTTAAAAGTCATAACTGAATACCACCAAACTTTTAAATACTTTTTAAAAGTCACAATTGAATACTACTAGACTTTTATATACTCTTTAAAAGTCTAAATTGAATACCTCCCGACTTTTAAACTCCATAAAAGTCATTAAAAGTTTGAATTGGATACACCCCTTAAAATTTGCGCAAACGAAAAAACCCGTTTTTAATTATATTTTGTTATAATTTTACATAAATAAGGTAAAGGTACCGGTGAAAACACAGAAATAAGAGAAAGATTGTATGATTACAGAAAAGGTTCAAATATCTTGGCAAATTAAATATTGTTTTTAAACTTTTCATGCTAATGCTATAAAATTCGTATCCATACTCATTAGAGAGTAATTGTTTTGTCCCAGGAATTTTTTATTTTTTTTTACACACATTGGTATTATGGGGACTTGAATTCAAGACCACTTGGAAGCACATTAAATGAGAATAATATGGTAAATTCACATTTTTTTCATATTTAAAAAAATTAAAATTAAAAAAAAATCAGATAATGAATCCTATTTTTATGGAACACAACTACCCATTATCTTTTTTAATTCTAAAATAATTTTTTTTTTATAAAAAAAAAGGCTCTCGCAGGGGCGGGCGGAAGTGCGTGCGGAGAGGATAGTATATATAAATAGTATCGCCGAACGGCTATACCGGTTTTTTAATTTTTTTTAAAAATAGTTTAGCCATTCGGCTATACTTGGTTTAATTAATAGTATATCTACTCGGCTATACTTATTTTGACACGTCGGCACTGACTGCTGGGCGTGTCCTCCTTTGTTTTTTTGTTAAATAAATAGTATAGCCGATCGGCTATACTTGATTTTTTAAGTTTTTTTAAAAAATAGTATAGCCGGTCAGATTTACTAGGATTTTTTGTTTAACTTTTTTAATAAATAGTATAGCCGGCTATACTTTTTTGTCACGTGGCGCCTAGGCACTAGCCGGATCTTTTTTTAATATATATAAATAGTATAGCCGCGCTGCTATACCCTATTTTTTTTATATCAATAACGCTACGGGTACCAATTTGTTTACCAACTTTTGGATACCAACACATGTGGCACATGACATGGCAACCCATGTCATTTGCCATCTCATCTATTTTAATTACATAATTTATTATATAAATAAAAGAATTTCTCACCTAAAACAAAAATAGTTAAATATAAAAAATAATTAAATTCTTTTATTTATATAATAAATTATGTAATTAAAATAGATGAGGTGGCAGATGACATGGGTTGCCATGTCATGTGCCACATGTGTTGGTATCCAAAAGTTGGTAAACAAGTTGGTGCCCGTAGTGTTATTGTTTTTATATTTTTTTTAAACAGTAGTATGGCCGATTGGCTACACTCGGTTTTTTTTCTTCTAAAAATAATATAGCCGACCGGCTATACTCGATTTTATTAATGTTTCAAAAAAATTGTATAGTCGAACGGCTTTATGTGAGGATTATTATAATAAATTGAGAATTTTCTGAACAAATAAAATTTGAAAACAGGGGGAGAAAAAGAAGAAGATAACATCAGTTAAGCAAAAAATACACAACCAAATTCTATATAAAGAGAATTTCGTAGTAAAAGAAAGTATAAGCTGGGATATAGAGTTATTTACACTAACTCTCGCTCAAATGTTTGACTTTTCACAAAACCCCCTAAGGTTTTGGAAACACGAACACCCTCCGAGATTTCAAATTGTTTTTATAAAATCTCTTTTCGTTGATTGTTCGTCCAAAACTTGATTATTTCATTTTTTTAAAAGTGTGCAAATGACAAAATCAACCTCAATAAATGTATGTGCAATTTAATCTCAAACTCTAATTTTGTCATTTGGAGAAAATTTTTATATATAAAATCATCAATATTTTGATGAAAAATCAACGAAAAGGGATTTTGTGAAAATAATTTAAAACCTTAGGGAGGGGGGTGTTTGTGTAATTTTCAAAATCGCAGGGAGTTTTTCCAAAAATCCGAAAACCAAAGAGAGGTGTTAGTATAAATAACTCCTAGATATATATAGAGCAAAATACTTTTATTGTTAATTTTCTAATAACTCAAATTTGCCCTCACTTTAAAAAAAAAAATTCAAAACACAACTACTTTACTTTAAAATGACAAATACATAGAACAATATATATTAAAATAAGAATGAAAATAGGTTGCGCGTCCAAAAAAAAAAAACCTAATCTGATTTCTGTTATTATTTTGCTTTATTTCTTAGGGTTGTTATTCTGATCACAACTTATGTCCTTTTTAAGTCACAACAAATCCTAATTTGGTAGTCTTTTTGCAGGCTCCCATCAATGTTCTTACACATCTCCACTCAACTCACACACTTTAATCCTTTGCTACCTTGCACCATCCCCTCTAGGGTCAATGTTTACATTGACCACTGGTCTTACTAGTCAACAATTTCTATTGTTTATCTCAAGGGCAAGATAGACATAAAAAAATGTCATGAACGTCAATTGACCAAAGTGGATGATACAAAAATATCCGGTTAAATATGACAATATTTGAATTGTTTGGGCTTGATTCTAAAAGCCTCTTTTGTAAATAACTCTTGATATTTCATGCTTCTTCCAAGGTTTGTGGTTACGATTAAAATGAATAAAGCAAGGTAACGTCACCTTTGTTCTTTCTCTTTTTCTTTTTCTGGGTAAAGTTGTTCTTTCTTTCTTTTTCTTTTTCTTTCTTTTTCTTTTGCTTTACTTCAGGGGCAAGGGGAAGTAAATGTAGTGTGTGTACTATATTTGACCAAGCAACTAGAAGCAAATTTAAATAAGGCAAAGAATCCCACATTGGAATATTACAAGATGTGTAGACTCCCTCTCACCTATAAAAGGAGACCACTCTCCACTTAGGAAGGGATCCTTAGGTTGGGCTTGATCTTGAGTAATTGGCTTCTCCCTTCTTCCCTTCATCTTTGGGCTCAACCCCTTATACAAATGTAAAAATATATTATTATAATAACGAGAAAATACTTCTCCGTGGACATAGCCCATTCATTAAGGGTGAACCACGTATATCTTGTCTTCTTTATATTTATCGCTTGCCCAAATCTTCACACACACGCTGAAGGTCCTCACTTTCACCCATCATACCTCATCTCTAAGTTGGACTCACTCTTGGCCGTCCATTGATAAGTCCATAAATTTACATTTAGGTACTCTATATACTTAGTTTTTGTAGGAGAATTTGATTTTAAAAGGACTTATTACTTTATTTTCTCAATTTTCAACTTTCCAGAGCAAGTAATTTGTTTTCAACGGAAATATGACTTTTTGGTGGAGTTTTAGTACAAGACTAGTTGGAGATGAAAGCTAAGATCTTGGAGATGATTGTGGAATTTTTCTAGAATTTTCGGAGTAGCCAAAGAGAGCAGTCTTTGAAGTTAAGTCAGCATAATGTGCAATCCCGTCAAAACTGTGTTGCTGTGGAAGAATGATTATTTGAAGACTTCCCTGATTTTTTCTCAAGGCGTGCGATATATGGCTGGAATGATAAGATAAAGGCCTACAATTTCCATATTTTTCCCCAATTTTCTTGAGGAGGAACAACCCCAAACGTGCATGCAAAGTAACTAACGTGTTATCCCAATCCAAGTAGGAAGAGGAGTCAATTACTTACCCATTTTGGATTTATGTTTTAATTAGGTTTTTCTTTATTTTTGGGCTGTTGTAAAATCTAGCTAGGGTAGGAACAGACGTGTGGTGTTTTTTATTTAGGCGTGAGAAACAACTCCTTTGGGAGTTACACACGCAAAGACTAGGAGAAATTGGAGACACCGAAAGAGTACCGCAATTGGCTAAGTTTTGTTTCTACCTTACGTTTTTGTTTATGTCAAATTCTATGATTATGTGTAACTAATTTTCTTTTGTTAGGGCATGATGTAGGCCCAGTATGATAATCTAGTTTTCTTATTTTACCTATCTATTGATTGCCGTTTGATGTTGGATTCTTAATCAATGTGCTTAATAACTTGGATGATTATCTTGATGCTTGATCACCACCTAGACATTTAATTGAGTTAATCGGATGCAAATTAGATTAAATACCATACTTAATTTGAGGCTTGCTTCTTGTGATTAGAATTTGTAATTCGTCTAGGGTACATGCTTTTTGGAGGTTTTCACAGATCTTAATGAGTTTCTATGTGTTGATATTTGACCTAAATATCATAGGCAAATTGCATGTAGGAATATACGAGTTAGCCTAAATACCATAGGTAATTCATGAAAAAAGAAAACTAAGCGGTGACATCAGATGGTTAGTTAATAGGTAGGTAAATAAGAGGCTAGATCGGATTACTAGTGGATAGTGCTGCTATCAATTTGAATTTCTCATCCTTGTGTTTCGTGACTTTCTCCTTGTTTTGTCTTTTAATTTCGTTGTTCATTGAATCATTCTTTCAAAAATCTCTATTGTGTTTACGTGAGTATGCTACGTGTTTAATTTCTTGTTTATATAATTAGAGTAGTTAAAGTATTTTGTGAAGTAAATTAGGTTAGACTAGTTGGAAGTTGAACTCAATCCTCATGGGAATGACCTCGTATTTGCCACACTAAATTACGATTGACCTTGTACACTTGCGAGTATAATTTCTGTTTAGACTAATCTTTATAATCTCCATTTTTCAGGTTGTCTAAAATTCACAACATCCATTTTTGAACATCAACAGGTCTGCGTTGTTTGTGGGAAACGACACAAAAGAATTATGTCATTCTCCTCTTCTTCAGTGCCCTTCGGCACCCTTACAATCAGCATCACCTAACTTGCCGTTCTGCAATATCATGCTGGAGCAATTGCGAATGCTAAGCAACAATTGCAAAAGATGACATTTCAAGGGAAGCCCACGTGGCCCACTTCCATGAGATAAATGGCATGTTCATAACCTTTTACATTATTTAATATTGGAGTAGAGAACCATCCATGGCAGGAAAAGCCAACCAAAATGTGGCTATCACTTTGCATGGCTTGCATGACCAAGAGTGAAACCATCATCTCAACAAAATTCAAAGTGTCGAATGGTAATACCACCATTTCAAGTCCAAGAGGAAGCCCATGTAATTGGCTGTATGTCAAATCATGAGCCCTTACCATTCGGCACCCCTTTGAAGAGCAAAAAATATAGGGACTCAACCTTTTTCTGCAAGCCTTCGTCATTCAACGTATGCGATGCCTTTGGCACCCTGTCATCATTCGGCGTGTGTACACTTGCGAGTAAACTAACCAATTACGATTATATATATATATTTTATGCCTCATTTACTTTTTTATTTGTTGATTTCCTTGGATTAAATTGGTTGTTTTAACTTGTTTTGTGAGATTTGTGAAGGAATTGTCAAATAGGAGAAATTTAGGTAAAAAGAGTAAGAAGATGAAGATTGGAGATTAATTAAAAAGAAGCTAAGTCATTTCTTTTGTCACAAGGAGTGTTGTCAAATTTCCTAGTTCAAGATGGATCAAGTTTTACCAAGTCAAACAAGGAGAAATAAAGAAGACCCTATATTAGAAGGAATCCTATTTTTATAATAATTGTAATTATATCTTAGATAGGTAAGATTTCTAGGAGTATTATAAATAGGGAGTTTCGGCCATTGATCAAAGGATCCTCCACCTTCAAATTCCTACATATTCATACTCATAGCTGAAGCACCCAAAGGAGAATTCGAAGAGAGCTTGCGCAACCTTGGGATTCTACTTGGAGAATTCGGCGCCTTCCATGTCTTCATCAACCATCATGTTTCTCAACAAGTCTTTCATGAACTAATTTCTTTTACCAGGGCTACGATGTAGCCTAACTATGTGATAGATTCATATTTTGCATATAATCTATCTCTATTTTGCATTGTTTTCTTGTGGAATTGGTTAGTTTAATGTGTTTAGTGAGGATTTTGTAGGCAACCGTTCCTAGCAAGGGTTTGGAGTGAAAATTATAATTTTGGGAGCTTAAGGGATCAAAATGGGTGGAATTATCAACTCAACAAAATCTCAAGAACTCACTTTGTCATTTCATCGAACACATGGAGTGCATTTGTGCAAGTGCCAATTTATACCCACAACTGGTCTCAGTGACCAGTGCCAGAAAGATAAAGTTAGATAAATTTACCATTATTTTGGAGCCAAAATTGTGTGAAGACTAGTAGAGGTGCTAGTTGATGTGCTTTTGCAGCTACCTATTTCTTGAAGAAGTTGTTGTCGTCCATTGTCAAAGTTGGAAAAGACCCATTTCGTGCTTGCTAAGGAGTTGTTGCAGAATGAAGTATTGGCATTTGCTGAAGCAATGGTTGGGCTTTATTAATCAGATTCAATATTGCATGGCTAGGCTTTAGATTTCGTGAGATTCAATATTACATGGCTAGGCTTTCTTTGCCGCATCCCTTTTTCCCTCAGCCAATAGGAGAAGTGCAACCTTGGAGTTGTAAAAGAATCAAAAAAGCCTCAGCAGCACTTTCCTCTCCTAAAAAGCCACTTTCCTAATTCCATCTATGACTTGGAGATTTTATTTCTAAGTCCTAGCCGCATCTTTTCTCTTGGTCGAATGGGTTTTGGTTGTTTCAAATATTCCTATTATTTCTTTACTTCCTAAAACAAATTTTCCTTATTTCTAGAAGATTTCCTTGGCCTATAAATACAAAACTTTAACCTAAGGGCCAATACCACCTTCTATCATATACAACTTTCATACACCCAAAAAATATATCAGAGAGAGCCAAGAGTTTGCTACTGTAGTGCTTTTGGAGCTTACGAAGGTGTTGCTGTCTAGAATCCAGAGATCAAATCTGTAAGCGTCGCAAATCTCACGTCCTGGTGCTCCGGGCCGAGGGGATGTGCGCGAACACGTGACGTCCTTTTTTTGGATGCGGTGCGTTTGTGCGCTGGCGTGCCAGCACGGTCTACCGTGCGTCGAGATGGTGATGGGGTTTGGGTAGAAGATGTTCAAGTAATGCGCCTGTTTCGAGTGGACTTCTAATCAAACGATTGTGGCCGAGAGAGGAACTTATCTCGGCCGTTAGGTTCACGGCCTGAGCTACAAGGCCGTTTAGTGGTGATGTAGGTGGTGGATTTTGGGCGGTGCTCCGGCGCGTTGCTCAGAGAGCGACGGTCGTATGATATATGGGGTGAATGAGGCGATAACAGGGATGATACTCCGACGCCTTGAAAAATCAAGGGTTGTATGATATATTGATGAATGGATTTTCCTTACAATCTACCACTACTCCTAGGAAAGCATGTAAAGGTATTAAAAGTGCATTATAGGAAAATATAAGTTGCTCCGTAGGAGGCTTTTGGTTTGGTGTTGGACCCTTTGAACGTGGTCTTGAGCTTAGTATTTATAGGAGGAGTCCTGGAAGGCTAATCGAGGCTAAAAAGATCTGCCTGATGGCCTGAAAATATCTGCATGGTGGAGTCTGATCGGGGCAAGTGGGTAGTCAAATCGGCATTTGGGATTGTGAAGCATGGTGGTGTGACCCCCATAAATCTCAGCAAATCTCGGCCATCGCCCTGATCGTGGGTTCTGCGCTCTTTGCCGTGGGAACGCATTTAATGCCCTGGTCTAGTGGTTGGTGATCTGACCTTCAAGTTGTGAGAATACTTTGAGAATGTTTGCGCCTAACCACTCTGATTACCAAATCCTGACTTCAGTCACTTCCCTTCTGCCCTCTTGCATTAAATGCTTCTTGCACCCAGTGGGTTTGCTGCGGGAGTCAGAGGCACTACTTCATTAAATGGGGCGTGGGACCCTGAGGCCACATGGCGATTTGACCATAGTATCCTCGGCCGTGTCTCTCATGGACCTCGGCCTCGGCCCATAATTCCGCCGTCGTGAGGCCGAGAAGATCCTGCCTTCGCATTTTTCTTCTGTTTTTAAGAAGGCTAAATGTCTGACGAAACGTGGCTGTTTCAGTTCATGAACAAGTGTCACGGCCGAGAGGAAGTCCCTTCTTACGACCGTGATTTATTAGGCACAAACAAAATTCATCTGGCAAATCGATTTTATGACAATAATTCTTTTGTTTATCTTTTCTTTTGTCATGAACTAATTTTCCTTTCTAAGGCTACGATGTAGCCTAACCATGAATACTTAATTTTTATAGTTATATTAATCTCTAATTACTATTCCATGTTGAGTATTTGTTGCTGTTCTTAATGCTTTAAATATTTAGCTAATATATAATTGATTTGATGATCCAAATGGAGACCGAGATGAGATGTTTGGTGTTTGCTTCCCATAACAAATACCATGTCTTAAATGAGTGCCTAAGAGGGACTAACATGACTCATGCAGTCTTCTTACAGGTTCTCATAGAACTTAATGGGTTCTTAATTTTCTAAATCCGTTGCTCAAGAGAGAATGTCCTGTTAATTGAGAATACTTTTGGTTGAGCTCGAGAGGGGATATCATATGAATTAGGAGAAACCAACTGTCAACATTGGTAGTAATTATGGTTAATTGGTTACAAGAATTAAGTGGAATTGGTTATGGTGAAATCAGATGCTCTAGTGTCTCATCAACTTGACTTTCCACCATTAATTAAATTGTTATTTTTCATATTTGTTTTAATTTAATTTAATAAATCAATCACTCTCATTAATCAATTGTTCAAATAAACTTCTAAATTAATCATGATTGGTACTTAAAAAGAAATTACATTCTTCGTGGGAATGACACTTCACTTATTTCTATATTACTTGTGCGGATTGTGCGCTTGCAAACATTTCACAACACTATGAATACTCAAATTCTTTGATACTATTAATTTTATTTATCTATTCATGTTGAGTGCTTGTTATCGTTCTTAATGCTTTCAATTAATTGACCATTAATTGCATGATTAGAAGAATTGGGTTGAAGCCGGAAGAAGATGCCTAATAAATAGCTTCTTGTAACATGTACCATAAATTACATAGCCGACTTGGAAGATTAGGTTATGGTTTGTGTAGTCTTTAATGTTTTCCATAACTAGGAATAGAGTGGGTTGACGGTATGGAACACAACTAATATAACTCTGAAGAGAGTATTGGCAAGGTAAGGGAAAACGATTATCAACATGTTAGGTAATTAAGATTAACAAGCTAGAAAAATTTGGGTAGGATTAGTTAGGTGAAATCCGTGTCCAAATGCTTTATCATCTTTGTTTTCATCTTTTACATTGTTTACTTATTCTTATTTTACTTGCTTAATTACATTTTCGTCATCTTAATCCTCTTATCGTCTAATTCAAATTTAATTAGAAATAAATCACTCTAGTATTTAATAGTATTTAATAGATTAACTTCATCCCTATTGGAATGATACTCTATTTACCACTATATTAATTTGAGCAATATTGCTCACTTGCAATTAATCACATCAGCGTGTGATGCCTTTGACACCTGGCCTCTCCGACGCATGCGATACCTTCGACACCTTATCATCATTTAGCGCGAGCGATGCCTTTGGCACCCCGTCATCATTCAGCGCGTTCTAGCCAAAACTGCTAAACGATAAGAAGAGAAAGTTGCATGTGGTAATGCCTTCTCAGGAACATCACTCTCCAAAAAGATAAGTGGAATATCCTTGTCCTTTTCTATTTCATTATTCTATTAAAAATGCATATTTAATTGAGATTAACATTGAGCAAGTAAAAGCCTTATCTGTGGCCCAAGTGCCACCTATCATCAACTTCAGTAAAAGGCATGTGCACTTGAAAAGTGGGGTGGCATTAATATATGGATAATGCTTGACTTTCGATATATCAGAAGTCATTCCTCATATTCCTCTCAACACAAGATGTGGCCTGTTACAAAATGACACCTGTTTTTTTTTCTTTCTTTTTTTTTCCTTTCACCGACTCCTCTCTCTCTTCCCACCCACTTGCCTCTCCTCTCCTCCTGTGCTCTCTCTTCTTTCATCTCTCCATCTTTTTTCCTACAACTCAGATCTGAAGAAGAGAGAGTGACGCAGGAGAAATGGTGATTGGAGAGAGAGCGGGGAATAGGGGAAGAGGAGGTGACGAAGAGATGGAAGATGGCAGTCGACGTTGATGCCGAGGATGGAAGATGGCAGCGATTAGGAAGAGAAAGGGGCTGAAAATTTATTCTAAAGAGTTGCTGAGGTCCAACCCAAGGGGTGCATAATTACATATCTATTTGTACCCTTCTAACTTATGATTTGGTTATGTTTTTGAGTTAAACTTGTGCTTTTAATAAAGTTTGTGTATGTTTCAGTGTAATAAGGTTGAGACTCATTACATGCATTTTGAAAACAAGTTAGCTCAAAACAGTGTCTGCAGATCATTCAATTTCACGGATTAACCTGTACTTGCTCAAGAAGAACCAGATAATTGGCCATACATCATTGGAAAGATACGGAAGTCTAGTTTCCGTAGCATTTTACGGTTCATGATTCTGAGTCTTCTAGAGGAAGTTATACATAATTTAGTAGCTCAAGGTCAAAATTCGGCAGCATCTGCGTTACTGGGCCATAAATGACATTTGAAGGTCTTCTCGATTTTTCCTTGAGTTGGGCTGCATATGCTTGGAAAGATAAGACAAAGGGCTTGAAGATCCATATTTTTCCAGATTTGTTTGGAGCAAATACCAAGCCCAAAACCTGCCCACAATCTGACTGCAATGCAATGTCATTCATGATGTATTGTTGATTGTGGGAAGGTTAGGTGAAGCATATTCAATTCTTATAATTGAAGTGGGAGCTGCAACACTAAGTTTAAAGAAAGAAAAATTGTTTTCAAATGTAATGGTGTGTTAGGTGAAGTTGATGAAGTGAGTGGAAAGCAATATTTAATTTAGATTTTCAACTTCCTTAGGCCTATAAATAGTGAGGTTTCCCAAGCTTGTAAACACACCCCAAGGGGGGGAGCTCTCAAACATTTCTCTAGAGCTCCCCTCCCTTCTCTCCCTCAAATATCTTAGTTTTCCTTTCTAGTTCTCAATTCTCGTTTTCCTTTTGCTTCTTAGTTGTAATTTATTTTTTTTGTAATGTAAATTCTTTTCTTTAGCATTCAAGCTTGAGTAGTTTCCAAGTTTCAATTATGGTTTTTGTTCTTATTCATTATGATTATAAGTTAATATGCTAGTTTGAATGATTGATCACCATTAAGGCTTGCATGTTAGCTATCTTGGTTTGAATTAAGAGTAGACACCATGCTTTAATTCGAATTGAACTATGAATAGGAAGAGTATGTATGAACATTCGACAACAGGGATTAGATACATGCTTGGTTGTTTAAAATGTTATTCTATGCTTAATGGGTTCCTAATGCTTAATTTAGGTTAGACAACAGATGATCAAATTAGGGAATTAGGAACACAATGATCGGTGCATAATTACATATCTTGTTGTACCCTTCTAACTTATGATTTGGTATGTTTTTAAGTAAAACTTGTGCTTTTAACCTCTTTTGTGTTTGTCATTCAGTTCATTGAGCTCTAGGTAATACTTGAGACATTTGGAGTAAAATGGTGAAAACAATGTGTGAAAACTGAAGACTGAGTTACAAATTCATTTCGGACTTATCTTTTTCATCCGAACTTGGATTGGCCCATATAGCATGTGGTTGGAAAGATGAAAGCCTGAACTTCAAGATGGATAGATTAATGTCATCAGTTGAGTAAGGCAAGCCCAATCCGTGAGCCCATCAAAATACACGTCATGCTGACTTACAGGATGAGCTCATTGCTTGCTTGGTCATGCTTAGCTAAGGGATGAGGTGTGGTTTCTGGTGGGAATTGTTGGTGAGCAGCCAAGAAACTAATATCTAATTGCAATGGCTGATGGTGGAGGCTTAATTCAATTCAGATTTCTCTTCTCACTCTCCCTATAAATACCACATCCATCCCATTCCAAAACACACAACATCTGAGCATTCAGCTTCCTCTAGTCCAATTCCCAGCAACCACTCCATCCTTCACATCCCCATCATCTCCCCAACACAATTCCTACATTCACACCACTCTTCACCTCTGGCTGCAAGCATACATGGTGGAAGCTGTGAGGAGTTCTTCAACATCATAATTTGATCTTCACGGGTTTTTCTTACCTTCTCCATGTTTACTTTGATTCAATTGTATTCTCCATTAATCATGTGTAACTAATTACCATAACTAGGGTTTCAATGTAGCCTGTCAAGACAATTTCATGTTTTCAAGTTAATGTTATCCTTTGTTGATTACTTCTAAATTCTGGTCTCATTCACTTGTTCTTATTGAATCTTTATGCATGTTTAAATAACTGGCCATTATTAACACCTGCATGTTGATTATCTAGTTCAAGTTTACATAAACATCATATGACTCTTGAACTGATTAGTGAATGAGTGAGTAATGCATTTAGGACAAACATCATGTTTAAATGTTTACTTGGTTCTATAGTGTTGGTACTCAAGCTTAATGGATTCAGATTCATAGCTTAGACTAAACATCATAGCTAGGTTGTGTTTCTGAGTACTTGATTAAAACCAAACATCATATGGATAATCATACATAACACGAACTCCAGAATTGTAATCAATTTAGGTGATTGTCAACTTGTAACTTGAAATTGGATTGTCATGGTGAAGTTGAACCCCTAGTGCTTGTCTCATCATCTTTAAATTCTCCAAACATCTACTTCTGATTACTTGTTCTTGCATTCCTTTTTAGTAGTTTTCACTCCAAACAACTCAATTCAATCTCAATTAAATTCTGTTTAGCTTAGGTTATTTGGAATCTAAGTAGTAGTATTAAGTGCTTTCATCTAAGTCTTTGTGGAACGACCTCGTACTTGCATTCCTATACTATAATTGATTCATGCACTTGCGAGAAATAGATAGAACAAAATCTGTCTAACAAAAAATGGCGCCGCTGCCGGGGACTTGATTAAGAGTCTTGTTACTACTGCTTACTTTGTTTTGTTTTTCTTTGTTTTCAGGTATTGCATGTCGAAAAAACCATTGCTTGAACAAGTTGTATCAGCGGTGAGGAAACACTCTCAATCCGGAACCATTAAGATCCAACCAATCCGTGGTACACAACAATCATCTCTTGCTGAACTTGAAGAAAGGCTTGTTGAAGCAAGAGTAGCAGCCATTGAATCTATTCTCAATCATTCAGAAGCTGAAACCTCCAATTCTGCAAGCTTAGAAGAGTACTCTCAATTCAACATCTTTAACTCAGATCAAGAAGAAGAAGAAAAAGAAGAGATGGCAGCCAATGACCGACTTGGTTTGGAGGATCTTGGTCAACCAATCATACCAAATTCACCTTCATGCATCTTGCTGTCCACAGAAGCTAGAAACTATGAGCTTAAATCTTCTCACTTTCAAATGCTTCCTTCTTTTTATGGTTTACCTAACGAAGATCCTTTGGCTCACATTAAAGAATTTTATACTGTTGTGTGTACTTTGCCTTTGAAGGATGTGTCTGAAGCAGATTTGAGGATGAGGATGTTCCCTTACACTTTGAAAGATAGAGCAAAGACTTGGTTGATGTCGTTAACCCCTGGATCACTAACCAGTTGGGATGCTGTTGCTAAGAAGTTCTTGGAGAAGTTTTTCTCCTCCCAAAAGACAGCCACCTTGAGGGCTCGGATTTTCAACTACGCACAACATGATGGTGAACCATTCAATGAATGCTGGGAGCGTTTCAAAGGAACTCTAATGCAATGTCCACATCATGGGTTACCTCTATACTTACAAATGCAAATTTTTTATGATGGACTAACCGAGACTTGTCAATCTACTGTCAATAATGCTGCAGGTGGAGCTTTAAAGAAGAAGAATGCTCAAGAGTCATATGACATATTTGAGATGTTGGGATCCAATGACCAACACAAAGATACAAGAGGTAAAAGTGCTGGTATCTATGAGATTAGTCCTAACAATGAGCTTGCTTTACAGGTTGCTGGTTTACAGCGGAAGCTTGACTCTGTGCTCAACATGGTACCTAAAGTTCCTCAAGTTGAAGTTTGTGGTATCTGTAATGTTCAAGGACACTCAACTCACATGTGCCCAGCTGGGAATGATTATCCTGCGTTTATCCATGAACAAGCCCACATGATGAATTCATACAACCAAAGGCCAAGAAATGACCCCTTCTCGAACACTTATAATCCGGGTTGGAGGAATCATCCAAACTTCTCTTGGAGCAACAATCAAAATCAAAATCAAGCGAGTTCATCATTCCAACCCAAATCTAGTTCATTGGAGGACACAGTCAAGTTGTTAGCCCAAAATACTTTGCAATTCCAGCAAACTACTAATGGTGCTCTTCAACAACACTCTGCTGCCCTTACCAAGATGGAGATTCAATTAGGACAAATTGCAGATAGTTTGAACCAAAGAGAACCTGGAAAATTCCCTAGCCAAACAAATGTGAATCCCAAGCATCACGAGCAAGCCAAAGCAATCACAGTGTTAGAAGTGGTAAGGTTTTTGATAATAAGGTTGGCAATGAAGTTACTAATGATGATATTGTGAATGCAGGTGATGAACAAAATGAAAAGACCACACCAAAGGAAGCAATTCCCGTTGGCACGTCAACAATTTCACCTCAAATGCACAAGGCCAAGAACCCTTATCTGCCACCAATTCCATTCCCTGGGCGTCTTGCTACAAGCAAACACGATAAGTCTTTTGCTGAAATTTATGACATACTTAGTAAAGTCAATGTTAACTTGCCTTTGCTTGATATGATCAGGAATATGCCAACTTATGCTAAATTCTTTAAGGAGTTGAATTCACACAAAAGAAGGTATAGCCTCATGAGAAGGTGTTGGTGTCTGAAAATGTAAGTGCTGTCCTTCAAAGGAAACTTCCTCCTAAGCTCAAGGATCCAGGCAGTTTCACAATCGGCATAACCATTGGAAATAAACGAGTTGAGAAAGCCATGTTGGATTTAGGTGCAAGTATCAATCTAATGCCCTATTCAGTGTATCTTCAACTAGGCTTGGGAGAATTGAAATCCACCACACTCAGCTTACAACTTGCTGATCGCTCAGTGAAATATCCTAGAGGTATAGTTGAAGATATTTTGGTTCAAGTTGATAAGCTAATATTGCCTGCTGATTTTGTAGTGTTAGACATGGAAGATGCACCCATTCATAACCGAGAGCTGCCTATCTTGCTTGGAAGACCATTCATGGCCACAGCAAACACTCTCATTGATGTTAAAAATGGCATTCTCAAAATGACAGTCCTTGGCCAGACCGTAGAATTCAAAGTGTTTGAATCCTTATCTCATCCTTCTAATTCAGTTGATTGTTTTTCAATTGATTGTTTGGATTCTCTGGTCTTCTCTAAATTTGTGCAGGCACAATCTGATGATGATTTAGAAATTGTTTTGACACAACCTTTAGGTGACCTTGATGATGAACCTGAGTTTATGGAAGTTGCAGCTGCTCTTGAGTTTTCGAAACCATACCATTCTTCCATTTCACCCATTATAAAGCCTCTTGAACCTGCCTCCATTAAACTAGTTCCCTCCATTGTCAAACCACCTAAACTTGAGCTCAAACCTCTTCCACAACACCTTAAATATGTTTACCTTGGTGAGATAGAAACCCTTCCTGTCATTATAGCTTCTGACCTTTCACCATTAGAGGAGGACAAGCTGATTAAAGTTCTGAGAGACCACAAGAATGCTATCGGATGGACCATCGCAGATATCAAGGGAATAAGCCCTACAATGTGCATGCATCGAATTTTGATGGAGGATGCCAAGCCAACTCGGAGCCCCAAAGGAGACTCAACCCACCTATGAAGGATGTTGTAA
The DNA here is from genome assembly GCA_020226455.1 of Prunus salicina. Classification (NCBI taxonomy): domain Eukaryota; kingdom Viridiplantae; phylum Streptophyta; class Magnoliopsida; order Rosales; family Rosaceae; genus Prunus; species Prunus salicina. Next base: position 27,775,972 of record CM035343.1, on the reverse strand, counting down.
GAACTGAAATACTCAAATTACTTGATGTAGGAGTCATTTATCCTATCTCAGATAGCAAATGGGTGAGTCATATCCAAGTTGTTCCAAAGAAGTCAGGCATCACAGTGGTGAAGAATGAGAACAATGAGCTGGTGCCGACAAAACCCATCACGGGATGGAGAGTTTGCATTGATTATCGGAAGCTAAACACTGCCACTAGAAAGGATCACTTTCCTTTACCTTTTATTGATCAAATGCTTGAAAGGCTAGCTGGTCACTCACATTATTGTTTCCTTGATGGCTTTTCAGGTTATAATCAAATTGCAATAGCCCCAGAAGATCAAGAGAAGACAACATTCACATGCCCTTTTGGAACATTTGCGTATAGACGAATGCCATTTGGTTTATGCAATGCTCCAGCCACCTTCCAACGATGCATGATGGCTATCTTTTCAGACATGATAGAGAGGTTCATTGAGGTATTTATGGATGACTTTTCAGTTTTTGGATCTTCTTTTGATGATTGTCTTAACCACTTGTCATTAGTGCTTAAAAGATGCCAGGAAACGAATCTCATTTTGAATTGGGAGAAGTGTCACTTCATGGTGAAGCAAGGTATTGTGTTAGGTCATGCAATTTCCAGCAAAGGTATTGAGGTAGACAAAGCAAAAATTGATTTGATTTCTAGTTTGCCAGCCCCTACTTCAATGAAGGGAGTGAGGAGTTTTCTAGGACATGCAGGTTTTTATCGTCGTTTTATTAAAGATTTCTCCAAAATCACTCGTCCTCTATGCAATCTTTTGGCTAAAGATTCTGTTTTCAACTTTGATAAAGATTGTTTAGATGCATTTAACACTTTGAAACTTGAACTAACATCAACTCCAATTATCAAGGCACCAGATTGGTCTTTACCTTTCGAATTAATGTGTGATGCTTCTAACTATGCTCTTGGTGCAGTTCTAGGTCAAAGAGTGAATAAGCTCCCTCATGTCATCTATTATGCAAGCCGAACATTGAATGATGCTCAGCTCAATTACTCTACAACTGAGAAGGAGTTGCTTGCTGTAATTTTTGCTTTAGAGAAGTTTCGTTCATATCTTGTTGGTTCTAAAGTGATTGTATATTCTGACCATGCAGCACTTAGGTACTTGTTAACCAAGAAGGATGCTAAGCCACGCTTGCTTCGATGGGTATTGCTGTTGCAAGAATTTGATTTAGAAATCCGAGATAAGAAAGGGTGTGAGAATGTTGTTGCTGATCATCTATCTCGTCTCATCGATGGTAACCATGAGAATAAGGATGTCCTACCGCTCAATGAATCTTTTCCAGATGAACAACTATTGGCCATTCACGATCAAGAACCGTGGTATGCTGATCTTGTTAATTATCTTGCTAGTGGTGTTTTGAGAGATGATTTAACTTTTCAGGAAAGAAAGAAGTTCCTTGCCAATGCCAAACATTACTTCTGGGATGATCCATATTTGTTCAAACATGGCCCCGACCAAATCATAAGGAAGTGTGTCCCAGAGAATGAGCAGCAAAGCATACTCAAGTTCAGTCATGAATTTGCATGTGGAGGTCATTTTGGTGCCAAAAAACAGCAGCTAAGATTCTTCAATCCGGTTTCTTTTGGCCCTCTCTTTTTAAAGATGCCTTTTATTTCTGTTCTAAATGTGATAGGTGTCAAAGAATGGGAAACATAAGCCGGAGGAATATGATGCCACTGAACAACATTTTGGTGGTGGAGCTGTTTGACATATGGGGTATAGATTTCATGGGACCTTTTCCTTCCTCTTTGGGTTATACTTACATTCTTGTTGCTGTAGATTATGTGTCCAAATGGGTGGAGGCATTGGCTACAAGGACTAATGATCACAAGGTTGTCCTAAAATTCCCGAGAGATATGATTTTCACTAGGTTTGGAACTCCCAGAGCTATCATTAGTGATGGTGGCAGCCACTTCTGCAATAAACCATTTGAAGCCTTAATGAAAAAGTACAATATCACACACAAAGTGGCGACTCCATATCATCCTCAAACATCCGGACAAGTCGAGATCAGCAATAGAGAGATCAAGAACATTTTGGAGAAAACTGTCAGTCCGACTAGAAAAGATTGGGCGTTGCGACTCAATGATGCACTTTGGGCATATAGGACAGCGTATAAGACTCCCATTGGGATGAGCCCTTATAGACTCGTGTTTGGGAAAGCTTGTCACCTGCCGATGGAGCTTGAGCACAGAGCATATTGGGCAATTAAGAAGTTCAATTTTGATCTCAAGGAAGCTGGGAATGTCAGAAAGTTGCAGATCAATGAATTGGAGGAGCTAAGGAATGAAGCTTATGAGAATGCCAAAATCTACAAGGAAAGGACCAAACGTTATCATGACAAGGCCATTCTCAGGAAAGAATTCAAGCCAGGTATGAAAGTTTTGTTGTATGACTCACGTTTGCGTCTCTTTCCAGGTAAATTGAGATCTAGATGGCTTGGCCCGTTCAAGGTGCTTCAAGTTTTTCCTCATGGAGCTGTTGAGATTGAAAACGTAAGGAACGGGACAGTTTTCAAGGTGAACGGGCAGCGGTTGAAACAATACTTGGATGACACACTGGAAACACAAGTTGTGGACTCCCTTGAGTTCACCACACCCTAACTTTGTCAATACCAGGTTATGTTGTTTTTATTTTTAGAGTAATTTTCTTTTTGTGTCTCTTAGGTCTAGTTTGGTTATTGCAGTGCATTTCCTTCTTTTAAACATTGAGAACAATGCTCCATTTAAGTTTGGGGGTAGGGTTTGACAATTTTGTGTTTTGTGTTAGAGCTAAGTTGTGTGAGCTTTGTTTTGCTTAGTATAATTTTGTTCAATGTCTTGCATGCCTTTAAAAAAAAAAAAGAAAAAAAAAAGAAGAGATTTTTCATATGAGTTGACTTCTGGTAACCCCAATGAGCACCTCTGTTAAATACAGTGTCTAGGAGTTCTATAGGCGACACCTTAGGTGTCTAAGAAGTTTTGGGTTTTAAGCAGGACCATTGTGACCTCTCCAAACTTCCCGGATCCCCTGGCTGTGTTTTCTGAGATTCTTAATTGGTAATCCGTGAGTCACTTGTATATTCGTGTATTTTTTAAATTATTTTTATTTTATTTTCTTTTATTTTCTTTTTCTTTTTCTTCTTTCTTTTTCTTATCCGTGTATATCCCCTGGCTGTGTTTCTTTTCTATGTAAAACCTAGCCGCTTCCTCTAACCCCTGAACATCTCAACTTCTTCTTCCTCCCGAACCAAACCTTCTCCAAATTGTTACTTATTGTAGATCTCTTCAATGGAGAAACTCCAGGAGGCCGTCAGTGGAAAGCTCAAGCAGGAGGAGTCCGAATTGAGCATGGTGAAGGTGCCTAGCCCAATGGTTTTGTTGAACTCACTGCCAGCTATCCCACCAGAAGATCCTTTGGGTAAGGATACCATTGTACAACGGGTGTTTGAGGTGATTGAGGTGCTCGTGGTAGTGTTTGCCATGGATCCCTCAGCAGTTACCATAGATGCCTTTCTATTTCAAAGAGGTAGGGTGACAGAGGAAATTGAAGACATGATTCCGACTTGGGATCTGAATTGTGGATTGGAAGAGATGCAGCTTGCAGCACTGGCACGTTGTCTAGATACTTGGAGGGAATATCTGATAGACAGGAGGTTTGTGGCAAGAACTGTTGTGTTGAGCAGTTACATGTACTGTACAGGTAACATTCGAGACGAGTTTGGCATTTACTTAAGTATGCTTGACGAGTTTCACTTCCAATTAGTGTACATGACCACAAGGCTCCGAGACATCGTGGAACAGATGGATGAGTTGATAATAGATGGAGCCCTATATGATTCTTCTGTTTCAGACCCTTCGGAAAGTGAGTCAGAAGAAGAGCCATGGGTGAGCTCAGCCATCGATAGCATTTTGAGAAATGCTATGTTTGAAGGATGAACCGTGCAGTGCCAGGTTACTCTTAATCCCTGTTTTCTGTTTTCTTATATGCTTTCACATTGGGGGCAATGTTCAATTCAGGTCTGGGGGGGAGGTTTTCAATTTTTGTTCATTTGATTTGTGTTTTCAATTTTTGTTCATTTGATTTGTGTTTTAAATTTTTGTTCATTTGATTTGTGTTTCCAATTTTCGTTCGGTGTCGCTATTTTTTTTTAAGAATGTCATACAATTAATGCTATGGAGCGGCCATTTCAATTTTCATATGAGACATATTACACTTCACAAAGCGGTAGCTCTTAGAATTCTGGTGGATAAAGTACCATGCTCAGATTCTTGAAGGAGAATAGTGGAGACTATCCTAGTGAGCTATTTCGAGCCTAATTGCTTTCTTGAGAGGGTTTAAAGTGTTTCTATTCCTCATCTCTACTTATTTTCTTCAATTCACTCTAAATGATCTCATTGTTCCATTTTGATTGAATACTAAGGATGATTCTCTTTGTAGATATCAGGTGCATGCTCTCACTCATGAATGAACTCATTGAAGTGATGCTAGGCTATGTGTGTATAACAATTCTCTGTGCTTTCTTTTCACCCTACCCATTTGTGTGTTCCATCAGCCCTCTTGCAGCCAAACACTTTAACCCATTTTCTTCTATCACCCTCATAATTCCCCTAACTTTGTATCTCAATCTGAGATATTTAATCTACTATAGCCATACCCTATAGCTTAGAAATATACCAAGGTGTGCCAAGATAAAGTTTGAAGCAAGAAAGTTGCTGCCACATGCCTGAATGTAAATTGGTGTGAATCTGTGCAAGTTTGATTTTAAAAAAAAAAATAGATCAAGTCAGCAAATAAGAAAGATAAAGAGAAGGTGTTTTGATTTGATCTAAATGTGAAATATAAAGTCTATGCCAGATGATGCTATGAAGTTGCAGCCATACCATTCTAAATCAATGATACCTTGCAGATCAATGAAGAACGCAACCTTGGTGTATTCTTAAGTTAATTGTGTTCCTTCCAATTCTTCCATTTCCCCTAACCTTAGCCGTCCATTACAACCTTGTGAAAGACCTAGCTGATCTTTGAGGATGTATTCATGGGTGCTGGTATGTATGTGTGTATCTTTATTCTTAGTATTTGATTCCCTTCATGAGATCTAACCAAATATTGTGCTTCTATTTCATATACTCATTTTGCTTGTTTGAGAGAATAAAACCATAGGTTCTGAGTGATTGAGAGTTATATGTGAGAATTAGAGTTGAAGCATATTCTCCCTTCAAGATTTGAGTATGTTTGCTTTGAAGCCGTGTGCCTTTGAGCTATAGCTTTCCACTGTACACACTTATTGATCATCTATCTTGGCAACTCTATGGTGTTGGAGGTATGACTAAAATTTTCTTTCATTTCCATTAGTTGTTTTCAAAGTCAGTTTTCTAACCTTTTGTTTTGTAGAGTCAATAAGCGTTTGTGGGTATCGTTTCTGTTAAACCCTCAGGAGACACAACTCCTCCTACTAGGGATGCCTAGAGGTTTAAAGGCTTGTTGCATGCGCTCAATGCAATCGAGTTACCTACGAAAGTGGTCTAGTTCTGTTTTTATCTTTGTTTTCATTTTGTTTTACTCGAGGACTAGTAAAATCTAGGTTTGGGGGTATTTGATCGGTGCATAATTACATATCTTGTTGTACCCTTCTAACTTATGATTTGGTATGTTTTTAAGTAAAACTTGTGCTTTTAACCTCTTTTGTGTTTGTCATTCAGTTCATTGAGCTCTAGGTAATACTTGAGACATTTGGAGTAAAATGGTGAAAACAATGTGTGAAAACTGAAGACTGAGTTACAAATTCATTTCGGACTTATCTTTTTCATCCGAACTTGGATTGGCCCATATAGCATGTGGTTGGAAAGATGAAAGCCTGAACTTCAAGATGGATAGCTTAATGTCATCAGTTGAGTAAGGCAAGCCCAATCGTGAGCCCATCAAAATACACGTCATGCTGACTTATAGGATGAGCTCATTGCTTGCTTGGTCATGCTTAGCTAAGGGATGAGGTGTGGTTTCTGGTGGGAATTGTTGGTGAGCAGCCAAGAAACTAATATCTAATTGCAATGGCTGATGGTGGAGGCTTAATTCAATTCAGATTTCTCTTCTCACTCTCCCTATAAATACCACATCCATCCCATTCCAAAACACACAACATCTGAGCATTCAGCTTCCTCTAGTCCAATTCCCAGCAACCACTCCATCCTTCACATCCCCATCATCTCCCAAACACAATTTCTCTAGTCCAATTCCCAGCAACCACTCCATCCTTCACATCCCCATCATCTCCCCAACACAATTCCTACATTCACACCACTCTTCACCTCTGGCTGCAAGCATACATGGTGGAAGCTGTGAGGAGTTCTTCAACATCATAATTTGATCTTCACGGGTTTTTCTTACCTTCTCCATGTTTACTTTGATTCAATTGTATTCTCCATTAATCATGTGTAACTTTACCATAACTAGGGTTTCAATGTAGCCTGTCAAGACAATTTCATGTTTTCAAGTTAATGTTATCCTTTGTTGATTACTTCTAAATTTGGTCTCATTCACTTGTTCTTATTGAATCTTTATGCATGTTTAAATAACTGGCCATTATTAACACCTGCATGTTGATTATCTAGTTCAAGTTTACATAAACATCATATGACTCTTGAACTGATTAGTGAATGAGTGAGTAATGCATTTAGGACAAACATCATGTTTAAATGTTTACTTGGTTCTATAGTGTTGGTACTCAAGCTTAATGGATTCAGATTCATAGCTTAGACTAAACATCATAGCTAGGTTGTGTTTCTGAGTACTTGATTAAAACCAAACATCATATGGATAATCATACATAACACGAACTCCAGAATTGTAATCAATTTAGGTGATTGTCAACTTGTAACTTGAAATTGGATTGTCATGGTGAAGTTGAACCCCTAGTGCTTGTCTCATCATCTTTAAATTCTCCAAACATCTACTTCTGATTACTTGTTCTTGCATTCCTTTTTAGTAGTTTTCACTCCAAACAACTCAATTCAATCTCAATTAAATTCTGTTTAGCTTAGGTTATTTGGAATCTAAGTAGTAGTATTAAGTGCTTTCATCTAAGTCTCTGTGGAACGACCTCGTACTTGCATTCCTATACCATAATTGATTCATGCACTTGCGAGAAATAGATAGAACAAAATCTGTCTAACAAAAAATGGCGCCGCTGCCGGGGACTTGATTAAGTGTCTTGTTACTACTGCTTACTTTGTTTTGTTTTTCTTTGTTTTCAGGTATTGCATGTCGAAAAAACCATTGCTTGAACAAGTTGTATCAGCGGTGAGGAAACACTCTCAATCCGGAACCATTAAGATCTCAATTAAATTCTTTAGCTTAGGTTATTTGGAATCTAAGGTAGTAGTATTAAGTGCTTTCATCTGAGTCTCTGTGGAAACTCAGACCGCGTACTTGCATTCCTATACTTTAATATGTTCATGCACTTGCGAGAAATTTGGATGAACAAATCTGTTAACTCACAAGGGTTAGGACCAGACACCTGGCTTAATCATACTTTAGCTAGAATCAATCCGTTAATCTAAATTGAACTTGGGACTTTTTCGCTTGAGTTAATTGTCTTTTCTTTCTTTCTTGTTTAATTCATTTCCTTTTTTCTTTTCTGTTTTGTTACAGGGAGATATGAATTTAAATCAATCTATCATCAATCTTCGTGGGGATCGACCTCGCACTTACTTATGCTAAACTACCAAAGGCTTGTGCACTTGCGAGTATCACAAGTTGAGGATGCAGCTGAATCTATTTTGGTGCAGCTGAATCGACATAACAAGGGCAGAGGCCCAAAGCGGACAATATCGTGCTATGACGGAGCCGATCCGGGATGTGACAAAACCCCATCTCTCTCTCTCTCTCTCTCTCTCTCTTCTCCCAAATCCAGCCCTTGGTGGGATGCGAATGAAAGTTGCTTCACAGCCATTTCCCTTCCATCAGAAAGTGTATTGTGTACCCTATATACAGAAATACAATTCAGTGACATGAAAGGGAATAAAAAGAGAAACTATCTTTGCTTCTCTCTCTCAACTTCTCTTTGTAAGAAATCAAAGTCATTACTTTAAAGCAGCAGATAATGATGTAAAATAGATTTCACCTTATAAACCGGTCCATATCCTCCCTCTCCTAGCTTATTTGAAGGATTAAAATCTTTTATTGCAGCTCTCAACTCAGCATAACTGAAAGTATTTGGTCGTTCACCCAAAAAAAAAAAAGTATTTGGTCGGGGAGAGAGAGGAAGAGACAGGGAGAAAGAGAGAGAGAGGGTTCGCAAAGAGGGACACGAGACTGTTGGGGTGGGGGAGGTTGCGGGTTGGGTTAGGGTGGGGTGGGGGAGGATGATAATATGGGTTTCTTTTTTATTAATTTTTTTGTTAGTTTATTCTTTTTTATTTTTTTTGGTATTGGTTACTTTTGTTTTTGGACCGAAATGCCCCTCAACAACTAACGACAATTTTTTTTTTTGACAGAAATTGAGGATTTTCCTTGAATTGTTTAAATTGAAAACTACAGGGACAAATTTGATCAAATTGAAATGACAAGATCTAAAATGATAAAAGTGAAAAACTATAGGGACCAAAAATGAGTTTTTGCCAAAACAATAATAATATAGTATGTAGTGTTATGGCTATGAATATCCAAGAGGATTTGGGAGAGAGGTTTTGGTTTTTCCTTTCATCTTAAATATCCAACTTGAAACCCTTAAGGAGGTATGGTGATATGTCTAAGAATATATAGAGACATTTTGTCACACATGTGTTCCAAAATGCCCCCTTTGTGCCGCACCCTCCCTATCCTTGGCCCTTTTGGGCTATATTGGTCCAACACATTAATCTCTTAATGTGTCATACTATGCCTAAGTCCATAAGGTCTATTTCTATAAATATTTAAGTCACATAGGACCAAAACTAAAGTTCCATAACTTTAACTAATCATTTAACTAATTTAATTAGTTTAATTGATTTAATGACTTAATAAATTAAATCACTATCTTGTCTAACAAGTGTTGGTCCTAGTCAACCCTATGTTGACCGTGTCAAGTCTTGAGTCAATGGTTTGACCTTTGACTTTGACTTTGACCAAGCCACAAAATCATTTATTCTCTTTTCAATTCTCAATCCATACCTTTTTGATGTGCAATCATATAGGTTCTAATTAGCGAGGTCTTCTACTTCTAAACCGAATGTGAATTGTATATCTTTATACAATTCTCCTTATTGGCGAAGGCTAATTGTTATTAATCCTCATAAGGCTTCCACAAACCATGAGTGACACCTAGCAGTATGTCATAGCTACCCAAGCTAAATAAAATTCATTTTGAGAACCTAGTCAGTTTGTGATTACAATGCAATTTGATCATTCTCTATTACAATACCCTTGGTTGTGTCTCTTGGAATATGGTTAACTTGTGTCAATTCCCTAACATGACATCTTTAGATTGTATGATTCACTTGGATGTAATTGCAAACATTCTTGTCTCAATTCTCATCTTGTACTTTGGCCAAAGATTCAATGAATCATATCTTTATAGTATTCTATCTTCTTACTTAGTGTAGAGATTCCTTGTTGTACATTCACTTGCCTCTATGCATATACTGAGTGTCTTGAGGAACACCTTTAAGTCACATCCTCTTGACACGACTGTATAGTGTTCTAAAAAACAAACAGCTTATACACAAGACAACTATGGTGTTTCAGGTCTAAGGACTAATTTGCATTATTATAATATAGAATTCCTTGTTTCACACTTGTGAGTAAGACTTCCATACAAGAATTCTTCAGTTAATCGCATTCGGTGAACTCCATCTCTATAGAGCACATACACTTGTCTCAGTGTCTCTACACAAAGGACTTGAGACTAGTCATCCTCATGATTGAGTAGACATAGCATGTACCAGTCTTCATGGCTCACTTTTGTCCAATTGGTGATCCTATTACCAAGAACCTTGATGAAGAGGCCTCGTGAATCTAACTTATTTAGACTGCTTTTCATTCAACCAATTGGTGATCCAACCAAGTTGTTTTGGTCGTCTACTTTTTGAGTAAGCTGGTCGACTCTATGACTGAGGTCTACTTGACTGTTTGAATCTAGATGAGAGAATTGTGTGTGGCCCAATTGCATGGGGGTTAGGGTTTCGTTGGAGGTGTATGCTCACATACGCCAAGTGTGGTGTCAAAGGAAGGAATTGATGTATCTGTTCCAAAATCGGGTTGTGGTCGGCTGCGGCACCAAGATGGTAGGTTTCGTCGTGCGTAGTCGTGGCATCATGGTGGTGGATCTCAGATCCAGCCGCCAAGCCGTGAGGATGGTGGCTACCGAAATAAGCGGCTGGTCCTTGCAACTGCATTGTGATGCTGGCCACTGGACCAAGAGATGGGACAATTGTTTCAGTCGTGAAGACTTACGTCAACAAGGTGGAGTTGGCTACAGGACCACGAAGTGATGCTGTTGCATGCACAGAAATTGCGCTCTCAGCCATAGAGTCGAGATGTAGAGCCGCTGTAGCGGTTGGAATCGAGATGGCAGCCTCGGTCTTAGTAGCGGAACGTGGCGACTGGCTTGTCGCCGCTCCATCATGATGGCTTAGATCCATCACGGATTGAGTTGTCGTGGCAGTCTTGCTTCATGTGCGCTTACTTCCAACCATGGTTGTTTGGAAATAGATTCCTTTGATTCAAGAGCATCGCTTTGAGTATATTTCATGCTCTTAGGGCATGTTTACGTATCAGTAATGGCAATGAGAGGAAAGGGAATGATTTCCATTCCTGACTTCTCCTGCGTTTACTTGCAATCAGGAATGAAAAAATAAGTGGGCCCTACCTCAAAATCCGTAATCACATTCCCTCAAAACTAGGAATCAGATCAACTAGGGGGGAGTAGTCGATACGATTCCCATTCCTGTTTTCTCTTAATAACTTCCAAAAATACCCTTATCACTTTACCATAATTCTAAAATTAATTTGGATTCTGATTCATGCAAATTAGTAAACAATAACAATGGGAATCAATCCCATTCCATTGCTAATTCCATATGTTTAGTAAACAACTTAATGGGAATGATTCTTCCCATACCGATTCAGTAGTTCTTCGATTCCTAAATTCTCTGATTCCTTAGTTTCTCCATTACTGATACATAAACATGCCCTTAATGGAAGCACCAAAATGTTTGAGCAAAATTCTCACGGGAGAATATTCACAAGAGATTTTCGCCCTTTGAGCTACTTCTTTATTTTCTTTCTCAATCCTTGCAAAAAAGACTAGAGTAAATAAACCACACTTAGGGAGTGTTGGCCAGGGGCCCTTCGATGCGTAAGTTAGTTAAATAATCTTGAGAAAGATGCGGAGATAACAAAAAGATCAGAGTTTTCTCTACGGAACGAAAGAACCGGATGGCCGAAGCCTTGTGTGGTGGCGTTTAGCCTTGTGAGGAGAAGGAGAGAGATGCGGCAAGGGAGAGAGACAGAGAGTGATTTCTCTAGGGTTTTGGAATTACCTCATGTGTGTTATGTAGCCATGTATTTATAGACTCCTTACTTGGCTAGGGTTTGAAGAATAATCTTTATTTAATCAGGATTATTCTTGCCCAAAAAGATGATATGAATTAATCAAAGAGATTTGTTGGAAATTAGTTCCTTGATTTAGAGATATATTCATATATTAAATCAAAGATAATTTGGGTAATTATTTGACCTAAGGAATATCACTTTTCCACGTGTCACCTTCTTATTGGCCGCCGAAATATGTGTTCCCACATATTGGTTGATAAAGCGAGCAACATGTTTCATGAAATTTATCATATGAACTGGAATATTCAGGGGGCTCAAAATTCTGTATCAAGTTGGTCTCCCCCCTGGAATATATATATAGTAGAAAATCCAGAATTAAAATATGAATATTTAAAAAAATTAAAAAAAGTCATTGGCCAGGAAGAGACAAGTCAACATATTCCCCCGAAGATAAGTCTAAGCACTACCTTAGAAAAATTCAACAAAAAGAAAGAAGTAACTTTACATTATTTACAAATGAAAGTGAAATTAGTCAAAAAGGAAATAATAGAGTTAAAACAAATGAGTCACAAGTTACAAAATGAAAATTTCAAAATTAAACAAGATTTAATTAATTTAATGGAAAAAAGGATTTCTGATACTAAGAGTCAATCTGAAAGTCCAATAAATTCTGATGTTGAACCATCAAACAATGATAAAGCCATTAATTTAATAAAACAAATAAATTTTAGAAAATGGTATTCTAAAGTCACCATATTTGTAAAAAAAATTTGAGTTAAACATAATAGCTCTTTTGATTCAGGAGCAGACCTTAATTGCATACGAGAAGGATTAATTCCTACCAAATATTATAAAAAGTCAAAAGAGGCATTAAGCATTGCCTCTAGTAAAACACTCCAATTAGACTATGAGATTCCAAAAGCCCACGTCTGCCAAAATAAGATCTCCTTTAAAACCTCATTCGTTTTAGTTAAAAACATTACTGACGAAGTTATCCTAGGTCTACCTTTCATAGCCCTCTTGTACCTTTTCCAAGTAGAATACGATGGAGTCATATCTATCCATATGGGAGAAAAAGTCAAGTTTGAATTCCTCACCAAACCCGAGTTACATAATTTAAAAGCTTTGCAGAAAAGTGCAATTTCAAAAACAGTCAAAATAATTCAAAACAAAAATAAACAACTAGATTTCCATAAAGAAGAAGTCAAATTCAGGAGAATAGAACAACAACTTACTGATAAGCTTTTACAATCACAAATTCAAAATTTTGAAGAAACGCTAAAACAAGAAGTCTGTTCTGACTTACCCAATGCCTTATGGCATAGGAAACAACATGTAGTCAGTCTACCCTATGTAAAAGACTTTAATGAAAAAAATATCCCAAGGCTAGACCAATTCAAATGAGTCAAGAAATTATGGAATTCTGCAAGTCACCTTGGTCATGCCCAGCTTTGTATGTCCAGAAAAATGCTGAATTAGAAAGAGGAGCCCCAAGATTAGTCATCAATTATAAACCCCTTAATACGGTTCTAGAATGGATTAGATATCCAATCCCCAATAAGAGAGACTTAATCAATAGATTAGACAAAGCAATCATCTTCTCTAAGTTTGATAGGAAAAGTGGGTTTTGGCAAATTCAAATCCAAGAGTCGGATAGGTATAAAATCGCTTTTGTAACCCCATTTGGTCACTATGAGTGGAATGTCATGTCTTTTTGTCTAAAAAATGCCCCTAGTGAATTCCATAATATAATGAATGAAATTTTCAACCCTTTCAGTAATTTCTCCATAGTCTATGTATAGATGATGTTCTTATTTTCTCTCAATCAATAGAACAACATTAGAAACATCTGCATAAATTCCTCCAAATAGTCAAACAAAATTGTTTAGCTGTCTCTGCAAAGAAAATCAAGTTATTTCAAACCAACATTCGATTCCTTGGTTTTAACATTCACCAGTCACAAATAAGCCCAATTGATCGAGTCATTCAGTTTGTTGATAAATTTCCAGATCAAATTCTTGATAAGAGTCAACTCCAAAGGTTTTTAGGTTCTCTTAATTAAAATCTGCGAAAATAGTGTAAGCCCCTTATTTGATAGACTCCAGAGTAATCCCCCTCCTTGGACTTCTACTCGTACAGAAATTGTCAAACAAATTAAAATTCATGTCCAGACCCTCCCTTGTCTTGGTATTCCTTCAGCCAATCCTTCAAAATCGTTGAAACTAACGCCTCCAAAATTGGTTATGGAGGAATCCTAAAACAAAGAGTCAATCCACACAAAACAGAGCAAATTGTTCAATTTCATTATGGAATTTGGACATAGTCACAACGTAATTATAGTACTATTGAAAAAGAAATTTTATCTATAGTATTATGCATTACAAAATTCCAAGATGATTTACTAAATCAAAATTTGTTAGTCAGAGTTGATTGTAAAAGTGCATAACATGTTTTAGAAAAAGATGTTCAAAACATTGCATCAAAACAGATTTTTCCACGTTGGCAAGCTATTTTAAGTATTTTTTATTTTGATATTGAATATCTGAGAGGAAGTGAGAACTCCATTCTAGATTTTCTTACCAGAGAATTTCTTCAGAATAATCAATGGCAGACAAGCAAGCAAAACAACAAGGCAAACAACCACAACAAGTCAGATAGCTTTCACCATCAAGGAACCCAGTCAAAACATAAATGCCTTCTCAAGTCACCCCTTATGCAGGTCATTCACCCATCCAAGTATCAAACAAATATGCCACCCTAGGATCTACAGTCAGCAACATACGCCCTAATTACTAGTCAGCTCTCATATCCAGCTATGATCCATTCCAAGTCATAACCCCTTCTCCTACTTCCTCCCCAATTAGTCACACTAAATCATCTCCTTACTTCTCCATAAATAGTCAAACCCTTTTTCTTATTGAGCCATGTTTTAATCATCTAACCAACCCAGTTAAAATTGCCAAAGCCTTTTTTCCTCCTAATTTCCATTATATTCCATCACACCCTTCCAAGTCACTTAAGTATTATCGTGATATTCTTCTTGAAACGAAGTCACTAGAAATCTGGCCAATCAAGGATAGAAATGACCCAAACATCATTCTCTATCATTCTATGTATATCAAAAACATTCTCAGTCAATCTGAATGGGTCGACCACCCTTACTCTTTCAAGACACTTAATTCTAGTCTCCAATGTAGTTACTATGATTACATTGAAGCCTGGCACATTATTTTCCTTCACCAAACTGATGATTTTAGTCATTCATGGTTTGTCAATTTTGATAGTAAATTCAAGAGCCCTTTTCCCTACTGGTTTTCTTCCTCGTGGGAAAAACATGGTCCAACTATTGATCTTCTTCCTCCCAATCTCAAAGAATCAGTCAAGTACTTTTCCAGTAAATACAAATTTATACAAGAGAGTCAATTTTCACCAAAATCATTCATTTTCATTGCCAAATATAAAGTTCCATGCATCCTCAAATGGTCCTACTAAGTCAACTGGGAATCATGTATTAGACAATTCTCCATCAAATGGTGGGATAAGTTCAAGACAGAAAGAATTATTGAACAGGTCAACACCGAGTTTCCCCAAGTCAATACTCCCCAGAGGATATATATATATATATACAGTCACCTTTCTATTGAGAGATCCCTCAAATAATTTTATTTGAGGGACACCCATTGGGGTACCCTACAATTTTTGTTTTCAACGATCCAAATCATCTATTTTTCAGGCCTTCACTCATAGGTCATCCTTGCAAAAATTAGAAAATTGGAAACCGTTTAGACATCTAATTGTGTCCTACAAAATCACTGAACACGGTGCTTCAAGAAAGTACTAAATTTTCAATAATTTAATTGAGTGGTCAAATGATATTAGATTCAAGTGATTTTTTATAGAGATGATCTTTGAATGAATATCTACAAAATAGACGATTTGGATTAGTGAAATACAATATGGAGTACGCCCTACAAGCAGTGGCGAAGCCAGAATTTCATGTGTGTAGGGGCCTCTCACAAAATATAAACAATAAAAAATTTGAACTCGCAAGACACACCAAAACATCAAAAATCATATTGTGTATTCATTACAATCATAATTGTCCTCGACGAGTTTTTATATTTTGAAATCGTTGCATAACAACCTCGTCATCTATATTATTAAAAATGTCTCTCTCAATGTACGCAATGAAGCAATCATTCATCCATAAATTGAAAGACCTATTAAAATCTATTAAAAGAAGGAAAAAAAAATTCAAAATTTCACGAAATAAAAAAATCATAAATAAAGAGAAAAAGAAAAAAGAAAAAAGAGAACTACTAACAAAAACTTTAATTAAATAAATTAACCTAATTAAAACTTGATAGTTTAATATGGAGTTTGAGAGAAAAACTCACAGGTAGTGCATTGAGAGGAGAAAAATGGGTTAGGATTTTATCGATTTTTGTAAAAGGGTAAATATATAATAATAAGAGCTATAAATCTTTGGGAAAAGGAAAGGAAAGTTATGGTGGCAATGGCCCTTCCTCTCTGCACATCCACGAACATGCATAAATATCGGCTTTCTACTACTCGAATTGAAAAAGTCGTTGGATGCAGGCTTTTCTACTATTTTGGTAGAATCAGATGCTCAAGCTGTTATTCATCAGTTGACAAAAGAAGAGGAGGACTAGGCTTCTGATGGCAATCTTGTTGATGAAGTTAAGGGGTGTCTTAATCAATTTCAAAAGATTAATAGCTCATAAATTAGCCAATAATGCTTTCAAACGTCAGGATGTTGTTTTTTGGGATGAAGAAGTTCCCTGTCGTCTGCTTGTTAAAATATAATAACACAACCTGACATAAAAAAATAAAAAAATCCTGTATCTAGCAACTTCTCCAACTAATAATCCTAGCTAGTATTATTTTGTTTTCAGACTAGAGTACTTTTGGGTCTCACCCACCCACCCAATCCTAGTATTATATTGTGTTCTACGCGTATTAGTAGATATGAAAATATAATAACACAAATTGAAATAAACAAATACAAAAACAATAATGTAGTACGTAGTGTTTCTTTGTTTTCATCCTTCTCTGTATTTCCAATATCAAAAAGCTTTTCATAATTCCGGACCTGTGTTTCTTTGTTTGCATACGTTGGAATATTACTTCATTCAAATCCCTTGCAGAGAAGAGAAAAATGGCTGGAGCTTTGATCGGAGAGGCCTTTATCTCTGCTTCCATCCAGGTGTTGTGTGACAGACTTACTTCACGGGAGTTCATTGACTTATTTCGGCAGAAGAAACTGGATCAACCTCTCCTCATGAAACTGAAGGTGACACTGTTGACCTTGAACGCGGTGCTCAATGACAAAAACATTACAAAACAGGGGACAAGTTATCTACCGGATAAGCTAGACTGCTCAAGCTAAACATCCAAACATTACAGGAACGAAATATAAAATACAGCAGCACTCCACTAGTAACATAAATGAATTCTAAAAACAGAGTGTGGTTGAAGACTGACTACGACATCAACATATAAAAGCATTCATCTCCTGTCTTATAAAAGCATTTTTTTCTTATATCTAATAAAAAACCAAGGCTTAACAAAAAAAATGAGAGGGATGACAAACAGAGCTGAAGAAAGCTTAATTCACTAAGAAGATTTTGTAATTCCTCAATGTTCTCTCTCGTCCACATAAGACCACCTGTTGATACTTAGATAATATACCTAGGAAAGTACAACTAAAGCTCACCTGTTGAACCCTAAACCCTAATAATATACTGTGAGTTTTATCTTACTACTTAAGCTCACAGGTTATCCATAGACATTGAATACAATTTAAACTAGCTAAAATGAGACTCAATTACATTTTTATTACAAAAATAGTACCTCAAAATGTTGTGCATTCAATGCTTGTATTTGGGAATGTGTCAGTTGAGATATTCCAGGTGAACCTTTCTATTAAATAGTAAACCCTCCTCTGGAAATGACACATAAAGAAACCTTGCAAATGAATATCTCTCCAAGAGAAGATATGTTGTCCTGCGAAAAGACTGCTAATTATTCAGCATTTGAGATTTAAATAGGATATAATTTGTGATAAGCAGAACAAGCGCAATGAGAAATAAAGCAAATTTAAACAAAATTTACTGAGCAAAATAATAATAGAAATCAGATTGAGTGTTTAAGTACTTTGTATGTGAGCGAGAGGGAGAGAGAGCTCATATCTTATGATCACTTCTTCACCTATCTTGACGCAAGGAATGTGAGATACCTTTTCTACACGGCAAAACAATGGTCGATCCACAGATAAGAAAGAGATGGCAGCAAACGCTCTTCTGGCAGGAATTGGATATTGTCACACCCACAAATATGTAGCCTTAGCAGTGAAGAGAGGCGATCAAGTTCCTCTCCTGGCAGGAATTATAGACTGACAGGCCATAATATATAGAGTGCGAAGAGTGGTATTGAGCAGCTGTTCCTTGAGAAACGTCTACAAGATATTGCCACCAAGTCCTTGCAAACCCCAGTAATCTCCCACCAAAGGTCTCAGTCTGTCACAATTTAAAATATGAAAATATTGCAGGTTGGGAGGCAAATGACACAAGATTTTGAAAATCATATATCCCAAAATGTCGAAGGCTGTGAGGGTGCCAATGTGTTTAGGCAATGACTTCATTCTGGCATCTACTGACTCTGACAAAAGTAGGCTTCTGCAGTTCAAACTAAGCAATGAATATCAATGAAATATTTTTTATTTATTTATAAGAAACGTGCTTTCATTACCAGAGAAATAAAAACAATACAAAACAGGGGACAAGTTATCTATTGGATTAGCTAGACTACTCAACTACCACCACAGATCAGAGATTAAACATCCTAGCATTACATGAACGAAATCTAAAATACAGCAGCAGTCGAATCACAACATAAATGAAATCTAAACAGAGTGGAATAACATAGAGTTGCTGTGAAATGCGGGGACAAGGGTTTAACCTAGAACAACAAAACTTAACAAACAAATGGAGAGAGATGATAAACAAGCTAAATTCGCTAACAAATGGAGAGAGAAAAAGAGAGGGAACATATCAATTTGAGCCAATTTTATTGTAAGAATATAAGAACCAATAATATTCTTTATATGGTGAAACCTACACTAGTGATCCTAAACGAAACATGAATTTGAGTGAACAACGTTATATTGTGAGTGTTTTTTCGTGTGTTTTTGTGGCTTTATGGTTTTCGTCTCGTTGATCAAATTTTGACATCAACATGTTATGTACTTCGTTGTTTCATCGTATAAATATAACTAGCTCCTTGCCACACGCATTAGTGTGTGCCAATTGGATATTTTTTTTGTTCTTATTATTTTGTTTTTTTAATTGTTAAAAATTGAGTTTATAACTTTTTAAATAAAATATATCCAAAATAGTGTAAAGTTTTGAAAGTGATTATCTCTTAGTTTTATGAGCAACTTTTCTTGTGTTCTTTATTTATTTATTTCAATTTAAACACATTTTGAATGTATTATGTTATCTTAATTAATGAATTGCATTCTCCTTTAACATTTTCATTAACTATGACAATTTGTGGGATTTTGAATGTTTAACTTTTTATTTATTTATTATATTCAGTATATAGATGAGCTTCTTCAAAACTTCAACATAATATCTACGTGACTTGTGTTATGTGTATTATTATTTGCAGATTTCTTTCTTTTCCCCAACCCCACCATTCCATATAAAGTGTAATTTTATTAACACAAGAAATTAATATTTTTAATGACCAACCAAACAATTTATACTAGAAACTAATTCCAAATTCCTCATTGTAAATAATGTCATCAGAATACTGTTTGATTCCTCAAAAAGAAAACATGTGTACAATTTGAAGGGATAGCAAATTTCATTTATAGAGTTGGCCTTGCCATAAGAAATAGCATCCATTTCACACCATCAATCATCCCTGTCACGACCTCGACCAACTTCCTTGCTAGAGCTTTGCTTCTCAAAGAAAACATGTGTACAATTTGAAGGAATTGCCCCAAGTCTCCTTCTCTCACGGCGTATTTGGCCTTCGTGAGCGCCTTCAGAGTAAAAAGCTTTGATTTTTGCCTGATCCAGAGCCTAAACCTTTCTCTCTGCCTGATCCCATTCCTCAGTTGCCTCCAGGTACGAAATTTCAGTGCAATTTAATATTTGGGTTTATAATACTATTTGGATTGTTTGGCTTCGTTCACTGTTATCTTTAAAGAAATTGTAATTCTCGTATTACTATAAGAATGATTTGTACAAGCTTTATATGAAATTACAATGATGAGCTATCAAATACAGCTGTATAAGAGTAGTTACAGATGGCTAACTAACTAACAAACTATTTACTGCCTTTAGCCCCCCTCAAGCTGAAGGGAGGAGAACGCCTGTGAGCTTGGTGCGAAGAAGAGAATGTCTGCAGCAGATAAAGGTTTGGTAAAGATACCAGCAAGCTAATGTTCAGAGGAAACAAATTTAACAGACAAGAACCTATGTTGAACCAATTCCCTTGTAAAATGATAATCAACCTCCACATGTTTAGTCCGGGAACTAAACATTGGATTGGAAGCAAGATGGATGGTAGATTGATTGTCACACCAGAGAAGTGGAAGAAAAGGCAACTGAAAACCAATGTCTTTGAATAACTTGGACAAATAGAGCAACTCAGCAGCAGTCATAGCCAGACCACGATACTCAGCTTCAGTAGAGCTGCGAGATACTGTCAGTTGCTTCTTAGCTGACCAGGAAATTAAGTTGGAACCAAGAAAGATACACCAGCCACTGGTAGACCTCCGATCAATAGGACAACCAGCCCAATCAGCATCCGTGAAGGCTTGCAAACCAAGAGAACCCTTAGTAAACCAGACCCCCATGTCAATGGTGCCTTTAAGATAATGAAGAATTCGTTTAACATCACTCAAGTGATTAGAACGAGGCTGATGCAAGTGCTGACAAACAAGATTAACAGCATGGGATAGGTCTGGTCTAGTCCATGTAAGATATTGAAGGACACCCACAGTAGAGCGATAGAAAGTAACATCTTCAAGAATATCCCCAGAATTATCCAACTTGTAAGAACCAAGGGGAGTTAAACAAGAACTAGCCCGAAGAAAATCTGTCCTCTTGAGAAGATCACAGAGATATTTCGTTTGAGAAAGAAACATACCTTGGGCAGATCGTGTGACCTCCAAGCCAAGGAAATAGTGTAAGGGACCAAGATCCTGAACTGGGAATTTTGTACGGAGATGAGAAATAAGAGAGGTACAATCTGTGTTGCAGTTTCCAGTGACCAAAATATCATCAACACAGACAAAAACAAGAACAAGAGAAGCACCACTTGACTTAATGAAAAGAGAAGAATCAGCCTGAGAAGATCGAAACCCCAGAGAAACCAAGGCTTTGAACAATTCATCATACCACGCCCTAGGAGCCTGTTTTAAGCCATACAAGGATCTATGGAGCTGACAAACAAAATGAGGCCTGGTAGGATCAGCAAAACCAGGTGGCTGAGACATAAAAACATTTTCCTTCAAAAAACCATGAAGGAAAGCATTACTCACATCCAATTGATTTAAGAACCAATCATACTGGACGGCCAAAGAAAGAAGAAGTCTGATCGTAGTAGGTTTAGCCACAGGGCTGAAAGTTTCATGAAAATCCAAGCCTTCCCGCTGATGATACCCCTTAGCAACCAAACGAGCCTTGAATTTGTCGACAGTACCATCAGGTTTAAACTTAGTGCGAAAAACCCACTTAGAACCAACTAAATTCTGATCTGGAGTTGGAGGGACTAAAATCCAAGTTTTGGATTGTTCCAAAGCAGCAAGTTCACTCTTCATGGCCTCAACCCACACTGAATGTTTAGCAGCCTGTTTATAGGTAGTGGGAGTGGGAGGAAGAAGAGCAGTAGAATGTAAAGAAGAAGGCAAGGGATGCTTAGTGGCCGTAAGAGCTTTAGGTTTAAAAATACCATGTTTGGAACGAGTGATCATAGGATGAGTGTTTTGAACAGGGATAGAAGAAGAAGGAACAGATAATGAAGATGGAGAAGGGGGAGAAACAGATGGCACAAAAAAAGGAAGAGGGGAAGAGGATAAGGATGATAAAGGAGACTGGGAAGGAGAAGAAGTGACCACAGGAAAAGTGAGAGGAATGACAGGAAAATGTGAAGAAATAGAATCATAAGAGGAAGAAGAAACAATAGCATGAAAAGGGAAAATAGATTCATGAAAAGTAACATGTCTAGATACATAAAGGCGATTTGTAACAGGATCAAGACAACGATACCCAGAATGATTAAGACTATATCCCAGAAACACACAAGATAAACTCTTGGGATGTAATTTGGAGGGACTGTAGGGTTGTAACCAAGGAAAACATTGGCAACCAAAAATTTTAAGGGAACGATAATTGGGTTTGGAGTGAAATAGGAGTTCAAAAGGAGAGAGGCGAGATGAGGTAAAAGGTAGGAGGTTGATAAGGTAAAGGGCAGTGAGAAAGGCATCAACCCAAAACTGAAAAGGAACTTTAGAAGCAGCTAACAAAGTTCTAGCCAAGTCAACTATGTGCCTGTGTTTTCGCTCTGCAGCACCCTTTTGCTCGGGAGTGTGAAGGTAGCTTAATTGATGAACAATGCCCTCTTGATTACGTAACTGATGAAAACTAGAACTTAAGAATTCCCCACCAGAATCACTCCTGAGTATCTTGATTTTAGAGTCCAACAGGTTTTCCATTTTGGCCTTAAAAGTCTTGAAAATACCAAAAACATCGGATTTGTACTTCATGGGGTAAATCCAAGCATACTTGGTAAAATCATCCAAGAAAAGAACATAGTATTTATATCCCGAAACAGAATGTACAGGACTAGGACCCCAGACATCACTGTGCAACAATTCCAAAGGCTTTGTAGTCTTAGAGCCTGAACCATGAAATGGAAGTTTGGATGCCTTTCCTAGCTTACAAGCAGAACAGAGTACATTTGTAGTAAATGAACCAGTCAAAGGGAGGTTATTATGACTAACGACTTGCCGAAAAACAGAAGCATGAGGATGACCCAATCTCTGATGCCAAGTGATCAAATCACATTTATTTACCATAAAGGAAGAAGCAGAGCAACTGGTCTTAGCAGCAACAGAGTCAACACCAGCAGTCAACTTGTACATACCCTCCTTAAGTGGACTGTGGTAAGGTCAAGTCGTTTCTGGAAAAATAGAATGGTACATGTCTGTTGCCTCCCTCAGATTTGGATTTGTGGTCATTCATTTGTTCTTCCTTGAAGAAAGTTGCCATCGATTAGAAGTAAGGTTCTGCCTAAGTTAATCATGTGCATGCTTTATATTATATGAAAGCATGCCTTCAAAATCAGGTCAGCAACTGTGTGTGTCTTATAGCCTTGAGATGCTTCTGATTGATTGTATGGAATTACAATCAAGCAAAGTGATGGGAAATTAGGATTTGTGATGGTATGCCGTTTTGTGCAGTGCTTACTCCAGGCTATATAAACCATTCCATAAAACTGTAATGTTATTAACACAGGAAACTGATATTTTTAATCTAAACAAAGCATAAAAGAAACTCAATCCAAATTCCTCATTGTAATTTGTTACAACAAAAGCGTGTAGTGCTACCATAATGCATTAGAATACTGTTTGATTTGATGACAAAGTTAAATTCCTCAAAAAGAAAAAATGTAATTGTTTAGCAGAGTTGGCCTTGCCATAAGTGATTGTTTAGCAGAAACTGGATATTTGCTGGGATTGAATGATACAGCCTGACAAAAGAACTCAGATGGGCTGTTCTAGAATTGTCAAGACATGTCATTAGCTCTCCTTCCAATCAAAATACTCCATTTCTTGCATTTGCCAACAAGAACTTTGAGAACAGGCTGCAATAAGAAATAGCATCCATTTCACCATCAATCATCCCTGTGGCGACCTCGACCAATTTCCTTACTGGAGCTTTGCTTCTTAAGTTCATCACTGATTGAATTGCCATCTCCGAACATGTTGCCTGTTTTTTACCCCAAAAAAACATGTTCTCAGGTGCAACTTGCAACAACCGGGGCATCAGAGGCTTCAAGATCAGCTCTGATTTCGTCACCACCTATCTCAATTGCAGGTGTTGCAATCTTCAAAATGTTTACAAATCTCTATGTAACTCATGAATTTCCATTGCACTTGATATATCTAGAAAGGTTCATTGACTCAGCAGACACTTGAAGGCTGATTTTCTGTCGGAAATGATGATGACTTGAGCGATGCCACGTGTGAACATATTTGGTCTGTTCCTACAAGTCCAAATTAGAAACAACAAATTAATCGTAATAGGAGTTTAAATGAACCTTAGAAAAAGGTGTTTACCACGAATTATACAGCTAACCTAATCCTTGTTCAAGTCCAGATAAGATTGCAGAACTTGGAAATACAGGTTTGAAAGCAAGTATGAAAGCTTTTTGATATTGTAAATAACATGAACTTGTAATTAAGCTTTGAAAACTCTCTTTCACTTTGAACGACTGTTCTTTGTGGGACAACTTTTGAAACCTTTCTGTGCATTCAAATCGTGTAACTGTGGCCACTGATGTTAATATGCAAAGTTGGATGCAATAATATTGCGTACACTGGCCAAAATAGTACAATATGTTAACGCTATCATATATCACCAGCAGATTCCAATTTTGAATGTCAGCAGAATTTGAAAAGGACTTAATGCTATTATAATTGTGGCTGAAAAAATGGTGTACTAGTAGGGCCGAAGTGGAAGAACAAGGGATGAGCAAAGCAGGGGAGAGGAAGATGCTCTCAATTTTATTTTATCTTTCATCTTTATTTGATCATAGTTAGATGACTACTCAAATTTCCAACTAGTTGCAAGCACCATATTAACTCATTAACAGCATATACAATATATAATATATTTTATAAATTTTTATTTTTCTCTCATTTACATGTTCAAGTTTCTACATAAAACAAATTTCTCAAGAATAAAATACTAAAATACCTGTTTTTCTCGAACTTGAAGTGCGGCACTCTTTGTTTCAAATAATTGCACAACACATAGCTTAAGACAAGAAAGCATACCATTTATCATTATCAAATTAGCTCACAGAAAATGGTTGTTGTGTATCACTTGACGCCTCTCTCTCCACTTGCCCAAGATCGACAAACTATAAAAGATGTAAGAATGAGCACTTTAAGGAGATGCAAGCTTTCCCAGTTATTACTGATATTTAAAAATAAAAATAAAAGTTTAAAGAGCAAAGTTACTTGATGAGGACTTTCTTACCTCTTTGCAGAGTCTTTGATCCTACAAAATAATTGCAACACAGCCACTTATGAGAAGCATTTCTAGCCTCCAGTAGAAAATGTTTACAAATCCTTTATAACTCATCAATTTCCATTACACTTGAGATATCTAGAAAGGACCATTGACTCAGCAGACATTTGAAGGCTGATTCTGTGTCCCAAATGATGATGACTTGAGCAATGCCACGTATGAACATGTTTGGCCTGTTCCTACAAGTCCAAATTAGAATCAACAAATTAATTGTAACAGGAGTATACTTTATAATTTTGGTGATAATACATTCTAAAGCAAAGAACAGGAGATGAAGCTACTAGGGAGTGATGCAGCAGACGGACCAGACGATTAGTATACATTCCTCCATTGTTGAAAAAGAAACGGATGAATGATCACTTTTGAAAAATTGTATGAAATAAGAGGCCTCCTTTTTTATTTTGTGTGGCTAACTCCTTTTAACAGTACAAAAACAATAAGAGAAATAATTAATTAGATAATACAGTCATACAGGTCCCAGCCTGATATATGCAAAGTACTATTGATTATCAGAAATTTTAAATTCTGTATTGTTGTCCCCGCCCCCCAACCCCCACCCCAACAACACATCGCTGTTATTAAACAGTTATGATGAGGCAAAAGAATGAAACGAAAACAAATGTTAGAAAGTAAACCTCCAGATCACCTGAAAGATCTAATTGTGACTTTCCATTTCTCAAGCGATGTTTGTGATCAGAATTACAAGAGCATAACATATCTACACAAGCTTCAAGCTGGTAACAGAATAGAAAAGATGAGACAGCATGCCAATGGGGAAGGAAATGCGGATGCGAGTTTGTGCCATGCCACCTATGTCAAAAAGTAGGCTGCTGCACTTCAAGATAAGTAAAACCTGCTTTCATTAGAGGAAACAAAAACATTACAAAACAGGGGACAAGTTATCTACTGGATAAGCTAGACTACTCAAACTAAACATCCAAACATTACAGGAACGAAATATAAAATACAGCAGCACTCCACTAGTAACATAAACGAATTCTAAAAACGGAGTGTGGTTGAAGACTGACCACCACATCAATATATAAAAGCATTCATCTCCTGTCTTATAAAAGCAGTTTTTTCTTATGTCTAATAAAAAACCAAGGCTTAACAAAGAAAATGAGAGGGATGACAAACAGAGCTGAAGCAAGCTTAATTCACTAAGAAGATTTTGTAATTCCTCAAATGTTCTCTCTCGTCCACATAAGACCAAGTGTTGATACTAAGATAATATACATGCAGTACCTAGGAAAGTACAACTTAAGCTCACCTGTTGAACCCTAAACCGTAATAATATACTGTGAGTTTTATCTTACAACTTAAGCTCACAGGTTATCCATAGACATTGAATACAATTTAAACTAGCTCAAATGAGACTCAAGTACATTTTTATTACAAAAATAGTACCTCAAAATGTTGTGCATTCAATGCCTGTATTTGGGAATGTGTCAGTTGAGATATTCCAGGTGAACCTTTCTATTAAATAGTAAACCCTCCTCTGGAAATGACACATAAAGAAACCTTGCAAATGAATAGCTTTCCAAGAGAAGATATGTTGTCCTGCGAAAAGACTGCTCATTATTCAGCATTTGAGATTTAAATAGGATATAAGTTGTGATCAGCAGAACAAATGCAATGAGAAATAAAGCAAATTTAAACAAAATTTACTGAGCAAAATAATAATAGAAATCAGATTGAGTGTTTGTGTTAAGTACTTTGTATGTGAGCGAGAGGGAGAGAGAGCTCATATCTTATGATCACTTCTTCACCTATCTTGACGCAAGGAATGTGAGATACCTTTTCTACATGGCAAAACAATGGCCGATGCACAGATAAGAAAGAGATGGCAGCAAACGCTCTTCTGGCAGAAATTGGATATTGTCACACCCACAAAAATGTAGCCTTTGCAGTGGAGAGGCGTTCAAGTTCCTCTCCTGGCAGGAATTATAGACTGACAGGCCATAATATATAGAGTGCGAAGAGTGGCATTGAGCAGCTGTTCCTTGAGAAACGTGTACAAGATATTGCCACCAAGTCCTTGCAAACCCCAGTAATCTCCCACCGAAGGGCTCAGTCTGTCACAATTCAAAATATGAAAATATTGCAGGTTGGGAGGCAAATGACACAAGATTCTGAAGATCATATATCCCCAAATGTCAAAGGCTGTGAGGGTGCCAATGTGTTTGGGCAATGACTTCATTCTGGCATCTACTGACTGTGACAAAAGTAGGCTTCTGCAGTTCAAAATAAGCAATGAGTATCGATGAAATCTTTTCTTTGATAAGAAACGTGCTTTCATTACCAGAGAAATAAAAACAATACAAAACAGGGGACAAGTTATCTACTGGATTAACTAGACTACTCAACTACCACCACAGATCAGAGATTAAACATCCTAACATTACATGAACGAAATCTAAAATACAGCAGCAGTCGAATCACAACATAAATGAAATCTAAACAGAGTGGAATAACACAGAGTTGCTGTGAAATGCGGGGACAAGGGTTTAACCTAGAACAACAAAACTTAACAAACAAAAGGAGAGAGATGATAAACAAGCTAAATTCACTAACAATTTTGTAATTGCTGATCGATCTCTCTCCTCAACGTAAGACAACCTATTGATACGACAAATATCAGGCCACAACATTAATAACAAACCTGCAGTACCCGGGAAAGTCCAAAGATTAATTCATGGCATGAACCTATGAACAGACTATCCACAGGCATTAAATTTGATTTAAACTAGCGCAAATGAGACTCAAATACATTTTTTTCATATAAAAGTACCTAAAAATGGTGTACATTTGATGCCTATATGCAGGAATGTATAAGATATTCCAGGTAAACCTTCTGTTTCTCCGCCCTGTGACCCTCCTCTGGAAATGCCACATAAAGAAACCTTGCAAATTTTGAAAAGCTCCCCAAGGGCCAAGAGAAGGTATGTCGTCCTGCAAAAAGACTGCTAATTATTCAGCATTTGATACTCCAAGTAGGATATAATTTGTGACCAGCAACCATAATTTACTAAGCAACAAAATAACAAAAAGCGTGAAATAATTAGGAATTTGGAGATCAAATTTGGGCAATGTCCAACATGTATTTGGGTTTTTGGAAGAGAAGCAGTTTTTTAAAGTAAGAGAAGGCACATACCTCACCTGACTTTGATTTGAGAGTTGAGGGTTGAGCGTGAAATATGGAATAGCTCATATTATATGATCACTTCTTCCCCTATCTCGATGCAAGGAATGTGAGATATCTTGGCCCAATCTTGTCCCGTCTTATTCTTATACCTTTTCTCCAGGGCAGAACAAGAGAGGATACGCAGATAAGAAAGAGATGGCGGCAAACCTTCTTCTGGCAGGCATTGGAGACTGTCACACGATCTAATACTTAGAGTTTGAAGAGAAGTGAGGTGTTGAAGTTCCTCTCCTGGCAGGAATTCCAGACTTGGACAGTCTCCAATGTCTAGCACTTGAAGAGAAGTGAGGTGTCCAAGACCCTTTCCGTCCAAAGATTTCAGAGTTGATAGATGAAGAGTGTGAAGAGTGGTAGGAAGCAGCAACGTCTCCAAGACATGGTCACTTTCACAGATCTCAAGGGAGTCAAGTGCTTGCAAACCCCAGTACTCACCCACTGATGAAGCCCTCAGTCTCTTACAACTCCCAATGCTAAAAGATCGGAGGTTGGGAGGCAAACCCCCATCTTCTGCAAATGACTCCAGATTCGGAAGATTCCATATCGCCAAAGATCGAAGGGCTGTGAGGGTGTGAAGGCGTTCGGGCAATGACTTCAAATTCTCGCAATCACCGACTACAAAGCGACTCAGGTTGGGAGTGGGCAATTCTCCCTCGTGAAAACACACCATTTTTGGACAGTTAATGACTTTCAAGGAATTGAGATGGCTGAGATTCTCAACAGATCCTTCTTCTTCAATCAAGGAAAGGGATTCCAGATTCTCACAATCATGAATTTCAAGCGTCGTCAATTTGGGAAAAATGCCCAACGGAAAGGACCTCATTGAATCACAGCTTCCACATATACGTAAAGAGTCAAGCGATGTTAAGTTGGCCAACATCTCATGAGGTGGGAATTCTAATCTCCTGCTGTAATCTATAGTAAGTGATGTCAATGTAGTGGGTAGGCCATCTTTGGGAAACGATGACAGCGTTGGACAATTCCAAAGAGTCAAACGTTGAAGACGATTGCAGTTGGGCAAGCACTGTATGCCAACAACATGTCGAATCTGAAGTCGGGACAGGAGCTTTGTCTCTAATAATGATAACAGATTTTGGCATCCACCAAGTATATTTAATTCTTCAAGAGATTTATAGTTAAGACTATTGGTAGTTGCGGTAGTGGCCCTTCCATCATGTAAAACCTCACACCGATACACCATAAGCTTCTTCAAGCAAGGCAACTCACAAGGCAAACTTCCTCTTAGCTTTGGACACAGGTCTAGAATCAGCTCTTGGAGACGAGGAAAGTCTGGACCATATTCACCTCCACTTGCACTTCCACTTGGTACCCATTCCTCCCACTCCAGCATCCCACTAAACTCTAGCTTCTCTAGAGATCGAAATGGCTGAGTCAGATAACCTCCATTTCTGCCATAGAATTCAACGCCAATCGTCCTCAAAGAGTTCATTCTTTTTATACAGAGCTCTTTGAGTGCCGGTAGCCGTCCAACTGGTGGGAGCGACCAACAATAACTACAGTCACTGAGATGCATGACTTGTATGTTAGAAAAAGACGAGTCTCCTAACCAATTCGGAAAATTGGTTCCACCATAGAATCTGATGGTTAATTTCTCCAAATTCACACAAGGCTGGAGCTTGTCGAGTACATCTTTCTCCTTTTGGGAATCATCAGCATCCTCCGCACCCCATGAAAGCTCTAACTCCTTGAGATCTTTCTTGTGCTTCATATTGGCGTGCAGTGCATCCCTCGCATCAACTACATTTTGTAGCTTCAAAATTGATAGTTTTCCTCGAAGTTGCGGGAACTCCCTCAGTTCTCTTATGCCTGACCCAGTAGATTTGCCCACAACAAACGCAGTCAATGTTCTCAAACTTTTCAATCTACCCATTTGCACCGGCATCTCTTCAATTTTAGTTCCACTGACATCAAGATGATGCAAATTAATCAACTCCTTCATGCCTTCAGGCAATTTAATAAGAGAGCTACAACCTCCCAACGTCAATTTCTGTAAATTAATCAATTTTCTAATATCTGCAGGCAATTCAGAGAGAGAGTAACAATTTGACAATAGTAATGTTTGCAAGTTGTAGAGATTGCAAAGTACCCCGGGTAACCTTTCAATTGCGGTATGGGAAAGATCCAAGTAGCGCAAGTGAATGAGGTTTGCAATAGAATCAGGTAACTCAGTGACATTTTGATAATGTGACAATGATAACACCCGTAAACATCTTAGTGATGGCAACAAATCTTGTAGAGCTTTTTTACTTACAAAAAATCTTTCATGTCTATATGGATTTAAAGAGGTAGGTAGGAAGGTCCGCAAACATTTAGCCTCATATAATGGTTCAAATCTTGGAGCAGCATCAAATTTTCTCCTAGCATATGACAAATGACGAGCTCTTTTAACTTCACGAGATACCCCACCTTCGAGCCTAAGGCAAAACCCCTTAGAGATGAACATAGCCAAGTCATGAATGAGGTCATGCATTGTGAAACTGAGTTCTCTTGACTTTTGAAACAGTGACCGAGATAATAGCTCATCAAAGTATTTTCTAGCCATTGATTCCATAATCATCCCATTATCAACTTGAGTAACTAAGCCTTCTGCCATCCATAATTGAACTACATCTTCCTTTTTAAACTCATAATCCTTTGGAAAAACTGAACAATAAACAAAGCATCGTTTTAATTGAGCGGGGAGATAATGATAACTCAACCATAGAGCTGGAAGAATGTCAGTTGTACCATAGGGTAGGTACCAAATATTACTATTTAGTATTCTATTCCACTCCTCAAAATCTATATTGCAACGTAACAAACCCCCGAGTGTTTGTGCAGCTAAAGGCAACCCTTTGCACTTGAGTGCAATTTGCTTGCCAATGTCTACCAAGTTTGAATTTGCACTATAGTTTTCATTTCCAAAAGCATGTTTAGCAAGCAACAACCAGCAGTCTTGAGGTGACAATGGTTCCAAGAATTGAATGGGAACATTTTTCATTAAAGATGCTACATTTTTGTTCCGTGTTGTTATAATGACTTTGCTTCCCCTTGCCCCTGAAGTAAAAGGAGTTTGGAGGCACTCCAAATCACCATAATTTTCATTCCATAGATCATCCAACACAAATAAAAATTTCTTTCCCCTCAGCTGTTCTCTTAATTCAACTTGAAGCAAATTCAGATCTGTCGTATTACAAGGCTTTGTAGTGACTGACTCAAGAATAGTTTTAGTTATTCTAACAGCACTATAGTCTTCTGAAACACAAGCCCAAGGTTGAAGTGTAAAATGCCCTTTCACCTTATTGTTGTTGTAAAGCATTCGAGCAAGGGTTGTCTTGCCAACCCCACCCATTCCAACAATGGTGAGGACAGACACATCATCCTTGCTTGCATCATCAGATAGCAACACTTTCGATAAATTTTCGTGGACTTCATCTCTACCGTATACACAAGGTTCATGAACCAAGGAAGTTGTTGGAGTTCTATGTGAAACCTTCCTCCTAGCAACTTCTCCCAGACCAAGAGCAATTTTCTGTTGTACAAAGTTTTCTAATCTTTGCAACAACTCTTGTATCTTAACATTCATGCTTTGATAAAAATGACTACGAGAAGAAAAGAGCAAGTTCCGCACCTTATTGGTAAATTTTCCAGTTTGATCTTCACCTTCGAACTTGCATCGTAAAGCTTCCGTGTCGATCTCATCCAGTAAGTCCTCTGCATCAAAGACAGCATTCTTGAGCTCGTTAAGCCACTCTCTCACAGCAGGGTTCACAAGTTGCTTCTCCTCTGCATCATTGAGCACCACGAACAAAGTCAACAGTGTCGTCTTCAGGTTCATGAGGAGTGGTTCGTCGAGTTTCTTCTGCCGAAATAAGTCGACGAACTCGCTTGAAGTAATTCTGTCACACAACACCTGGACGGAAGCAGAGATAAGAGCCTCTCCGATCAAAGCCATCTTTTCTCTTCTCTGCAGACAGACTGCAAGGGATTTGGATGAAGTAAAATATTCCAAGATTTTGCAAGTAGCTAGGCTAGCACAACTTGTATGGAAGCTTTTTGAGATTGTAAATAACATGGACTTGTAATCTTGGCCTTGGAAAACTCTCTTTCAAGGACTGTTCCTTCTTTGTTTGTGGGGCAACTTCTGAAAGCTTCACATGGGGATGCAATATAATATTGTGTAGGTACAGTACAACAGAATAGCTTTTCATGGGGATACAATATAATATTGTGTATGAATGCCTTTTGAGATTGTAAATAACATGAATTGGTAATTAGCCTGTAAATAAGCTTTGAAAACTCTCACTTTGCAGGACTACTGTTCTTTGTGCACTCACATCGTGGAACTGTGGCCACCGATGTTAATATGCAAAGTTGGATGCCAAAATATTGCGTACACTGGCCAAAATGGTGCAAGATGTCATCAACTTTTTTTTCTTTTTCTTTTTGGTCGGACAAAGATGCTATCAACTATCACCAGCAAATTCCAATTTTGAATATTTACAGATGTCATTGTTTGATTGGGTTGGGATTCTTGTCTAAGATGCTGACCCATCCCTGGTAATTAGTACATGGGAAGAAGGGCGGATGAAGAAAGTTGCTAAGCATCCTTGGTCACCAATAAAGCATAAAATGAAAGGTGGGGAAGTTGCTAGCTGTAGGATCAACTTAGCAATAGCACAGCAAAGCATAAAATGAAAAGGAAAAGAGAGAGAAAAAGAGAGGGAACATATCAATTCGAGCCAATTTTATTGTAAGAATATAAGAACCAATAATATTCTTTATATGGTGAAACCTACACTAGTGATCCTAAACGAAACATGAATTTGAGTGAACAACGTTATATTGTGAGTGTTTTTTCGTGTGTTTTTGTGGCTTTATGGTTTTCGTCTCGTTGATCAAATTTTGACATCAACATGTTATGTACTTCGTTGTTTCATCGTATAAATATAACTAGCTTCTTGCCACACGCATTAGTGTGTGCCAATTGGATATTTTTTTTGTTCTTATTATTTTGTTTTTTTAATTGTTAAAAATTGAGTTTATAACTTTTTAAATAAAATATATCCAAAATAGTGTAAAGTTTTGAAAGTGATTATCTCTTAGTTTTATGAGCAACTTTTCTTGTGTTCTTTATTTATTTATTTCAATTTAAACACATTGTGAATGTATTATGTTATCTTAATTAATGAATTGCATTCTCCTTTAACATTTTCATTAACTACGACAATTTGTGGGATTTTGAATGTTTAACTTTTATTTATTTATATAATCAGTATATAGATGAGCTTCTTCAAAACTTCAACATAATATCTACGTGACTTGTGTTATGTGTGTTATTATTTGCAGAGTTCTTTCTTTTCCCCAACCCCACCATTCCATATAAAGTGTAATTTTATTAACACAAGAAATTAATATTTTTAATGACCAACCAAACAATTTATACTAGAAACTAATTCCAAATTCCTCATTGTAAATAATGTAATCAGAATACTGTTTGATTCCTCAAAAAGAAAACATGTGTACAATTTGAAGGGATAGCAAATTTCATTTATAGAGTTGGCCTTGCCATAAGAAATAGCATCCATTTCACACCATCAATCATCCCTGTCACGACCTCGACCAACTTTCTTATTACTAGAGCTTTGCTTCTCAAACAAAACATGTGTACAATTTGAAGGAATTGCCCCAAGTCTCCTTCTCTCACGGCGTATCTGGCCTTCGTGAGCGCCTTCAGAGTAAAAAGCTTTGATTTTTGCCTGATCCAGAGCCTGAACCTTTCTCTCTGCCTGATCCCATTCCTCAGTTGCCTCCAGGTACGAAATTTCACAATTTAATATTTGGGTTTATATTACTATTTGGATTGTTTGGCTTTGTTCACTGTTATCTTTTACTATTTTTTAAGTATAATTTTCATCACAATAATTACTAAAACTAAAAGAATTAAAAAGATTTATAAAAAAAAGCCATATTCATCATACCTAGCATTCTAGAGAGAGGACAGGCAAGATAAATTCTTCTTTTTTTTTTTTTTGGTTGAGTTTAGTGAATTTTTTTTTCCATTTTGAGTTTATAGAGGAAGGAAAAATGAGCGAATTCGTAAAATCGGGTTTTAAAACGAATTTACCGAGAAGAAGGAAAAGCCCCCTAAAAAACCAAGTCACATTCATACGAGCCGAACTCGGCGACTCAATGCTTACTCGTAAGCTTCAAGTTCACAAGGCTCTCTGTTTCCTCTGGTTTCTCTATTATCGTTTATTGGTCTCTTGTCTCTTTTTGCAGTTCATCGAAAACAAAAAACACCGACCTTGAAACCCTGTTGACCAAATATGAAACAACTAGTTTATAAATAAAGACTTTTCCATTCGGCTAAACCCTGTTGACCAAGTTTAGTCAATTTATTTGTTAGAATATCAGAATGTATAAATATAAAATGCTTTCACAAATCAAATGTTATTGTGAAAGCAAATACAAATGACTCTATTCTATACATAGCTTCGTTATGAAATATCATGTTTCGTTTTGGAAACACTTCTGTAGCCTCACATGGGGATGTGGGGTCGTATGTGCAAAATAATATTGGTTTAGCTTCTTCAAATTGTCGGTGCAACACTCACACAATAGCTTTTGAGAAATTGTCGGTGGACGTCTTCAAATTGTTTGGACCCACATTGGCAAAAATGGTACAAGATGCTTTCAACTTTTTCTTCTTTTTAGGTCGGACGAAGGAAAGATGATATCGACTATTATCACCAGCCTTTGTCCAAAATGGTGTTTTTGCCTATGTGGTCTTCAATTCCAAGTAATTTGAGGATATTTTTTAATTTCTATCAAATTCTTCAAACTATCATTATTTTTTTAGAGGCATTTCAGTTCACAAATAAGTAAAAAATTCATTTATTTTAAAAATTTACCAAAGATCAAAAGTGATGTTTTGTGCAATTTCAAAAGGAGGACTTTAGTGCTCATATATCTAAGTAGTGAACATTATATATTTTCATATTTTTTATTTTACAGTTAGGTCGGATCAATAGCACAAAGATAAACTTAGCAATTGTCCATGTTTTTTGTGTGTGTTTGTATGGTTTTACTCTCGTTGCCCATACTTTTCACATCAAACCAACAAATGGTATAGTCATGCTTGGAGTAATCTCATTTGTGCAAATATGTGTGAACTCAAGAATAAATTTAGCAATTGTCCGTGTTCTTTGTGTGTTTTGAGGAACTTTATGGTTTCATCCTCGCTAACCAAACTTTTCTCATCAAACCAACAAGTGGTATAGTTACTATGTCAGATATTCATGCTTGAATCACACAAATTGCAAATTGCAGTTTGCTTCGATCTCTTTAAAGAGAGCGAGATATTCAGCTAATGAGCAGCTGAATGTCTTGTAAGATTCCACCTTCGATTAATTACTAGGGAGATGTCCGAGCCAAGGCACCACCTTTCAACCACCGAGGAAACAAAACCAGCATTCCTAATTTGTTGAGATAAAGCCGTTAAACGTGGCATGCTTTCCTTATCTATACTTTCCTCCACTGAAGTTTGTCTTCCACTCAAGCCTTAATCAATCCTTCCACTCGAGCCTGTCCTCCACTCAAGTATTAATTAATTTGTTACTTTATGTAAAATCAGCTATAGCAGCAGCTGTATATAATTGGGTTCACATCTTTTTGTCCCCATTTTCTCTGTATCCTCGTTGTCCCTTACCTAAAATCTTGACATCTGTTCTCTCAAAAAAAAAAAAAAATTATATTGGTATCTGTCTATTCACTTAACATCAATATTTCATTTGGATGAAAAAATTGAAAATTACATAGAATTCTAAAATAACATAATTCAGATTTTCATCATTTCAATTTATGGCAATTGAAGATTTCAGTGTTTGAATTTATGTATGTCGAATTTTGTAAATGACACTAAGAAAATTATGAACTATGAAAATTATGAAATGGCGCATATTTTGGTAGAAATTAAACTCGGAAGCTTGATGGTTTAATTCCCAAAAAGGTCTGCGGTTTATAATTTGAAATTATTTTTTAAAATGTATTTTTTATTTCATCCACGTGACGTCATATTATTGGATATGTGAGACCCACATATGTGCTACATCATCAACTTAACAGACTTTTTAATAGAACGGAGAGCAAGGACTATTTGTGAGGACACTTATTAACCTTAAGGACCATAAATGACAAAAAAAAAAAAACATAAAGGGCACAATCTGATAGTTTCGCAAATCTCAGAAATGTTTTGTGATAATAACCCTTTACAAAATCAAATCCCACATCACCCACTCCCACGACTCTTTCTTCTCCTCCTCCTCTAAACAGTTGCTTTGTCTTTAAGTATGTTGTTAAAATTTCTACTCTATTGTTTGGAGATGCCCCCAATGAATATTTTTCTGGCTCCGTCCCTGTTTGTAGGTACATATTATTGTTGAACTCTGAACATATATGTATGTTAATATATATTACTGCAATGTATGTACAAGTACATAAATTAATATTAAATATTAAGGTGCGAAACTCGTTGAAATTCAAAATTTAGTTAAAAAGAAGAAACAAAAGTTGGAATGGATGATCCGTTTGTTGGGCGGAAGCGTCAGTCATCACTGAGTGAAAAATAAACTACAACAACTCCACTTTGGCAAGTGCTCCACTCAATAATTATGATAGCAGCCCACTTACCATGCAAAGACAAGCCACTTATCATTATAGTAAACAAAATCACCGAAAGTGATTTCCACTTTTGACTACTAAATGAGCCACTAATCAACAATCTCCACATTGGCTCTGTACCATAATTAATCAATTCTTCCACTCAACTATCACAATGCAAATTCCAATTTTGAAGCTTGTTGAGACTGTAAATAACATCCTTGTAATCTTTAGCCTTGGAGAACTCTCTCTTTCAAGGACTGTTGTTTGGGGTAACTTTTGAAACTTCTATTTTTTTCAAAGTTGGATGCAATAATATGGTAATAGCTTTTGAGAAATTGTCCGAATCCAATCCAACGGCTGGCACTTTTTGGGCAATAAAATTATGAAAAAAAAAATTGAAATTTTTTTAAAAAAATTCTTAAAAATTCAGATTTTTTTTTTCCTATAAATACCTATAAATACCCTTCATTTTCAACACCAATCCTCATACATTTCATTATACTTCTACTATTATTCACTCTTTGCTCAACATTTTCCTTTTTTTCACCTTGTATTTTTATTTTATATTTTTATGGCTTCTTCTATCGAAACCGGAGGGGCTTGGAGCACCATGGAAGATGTTTCCTTATGTGAGGCTTGGCTCCAAATTTGTCATTGTCCCGTGTCTGGCAATAAGATGAAATTTTTTCATATGTGGAAAAAAATTCATGCCGAATTTTGTGAAAAAATTCCGGCGTCTACTCGTACGAAGATGACATTATCTAGTAGGTGAAAAATTCTCAATAAAGAGTTGGGAAAATGGAGAGATATCTTGGCAAAAGCGATGGACAACTATAGAAGCAGGGAAAATCGTACTAACGAGGTAAGTATTTTATAATTTTTGTTTTATTAAGTTTAATCTCCTAATATATATATATATATATATATTTAGTTAATATTTATTGCATTTTCAATATTTTGTTAATATTTCTTGCATTTTAAATATTTTGTTCATATTTCTTGCATTTTCAATATTTTGTTAATATTTCTTGCATTTTAAATATTTTGTTCATATTTCTTGCATTTTCAATATTTTGTTAATATTTCTTGCATTTTCAATATGTTGTTAATATTTCTTGCATTTCCAATTGTTTCTTAATTTTCTTGCACTTCTAATTTATTTGTAAAGTTAATTGCATTTCCATTATCTTGTATATTTATTCAATCATCAATGTAATAAGGCTTATAGAAATGCAGAGAGATTGGCTAGATGAAAGAGGAGAGAATTTCAGAGAGAGAGAGAGAGAGAGAGAGAGAGAGAGAGAGAGAGATTGGAGAAGAAGCTAGCTAAGATTGTATTAGCTCAGCTCCAATATGACATGCATATATTGTGCTCTGACAAAATCGTTAGGAATAAAATATTCCTCATTACATCATTCAATCCTAACCACTCATTTAACTTCCCTATGAGATAAAAACAAGTGGCACAAGACTATTACATTTTCTGCTGCATACTTGGACTATGATCCAAAGCTGCCTTTTAAACGAAGAATAGAAACTTCTTTGTTCTAATTACATTTCAGCAATCACACTTATAAACCAACAGTACAAGGATTTGCCTGAAGAAAGAAAGGTTTGGTAACAAACAAATAACAAAGTATAATGGGTCATTTTGGGCCTTGTGGCCTACTATTGGATTATTACTACTGTTCACCAACATTGGGCTATCAAGTTGATGGGTTAACTTTTAGCTTGGTGAAAGAAGCTAAAAGCTTCTAGTTTTAGTTCCTATTTTCATTTTCCTTTCTTTCAATTTGCAGCTTCAGCTCGTTGCTCAATCAGCCATAGCTTCCTAGTATTTTGCATTTTTTTTGGGTGATGAATCCGTAAATGACACTGGATCTGAAAATGGGAAAGAAAATGCAAAATATACAATCCAAATGGGACACCATTGCACGTTTGGTATCCGAGAAAATGAGTTCCAAAAAACTCAGCCAAAGAGAAAAAATTCAGTCTTGAAGAAAATGACATCACCACCTCGAAGAACATCAACTAAAAAACTCATCTTGGAGGAAGTGGCACTACCTCCTTGAAACCCATCAACTAAAAAAGTGATCCTGGCTACTCTTCTTAGTGACCAAATGGATTTTCACTAAATAAATTGCACCATGCTAATCTAAAATGGGTTTTGCTTAGTTTTCAAGATGGGCCTTTTAGCACCCGCCATTAGAGACTTTTGAGTTCTATCAAAAATGAAAAAAGGTTAAGCAAATAGTTAAAAATAGGAGAGGATTAATACCATTTGAGACCACCAATGACGAAAACATCAGAGTAATGCATGTTGTCGTCGTTCAATTTTGAGAAGCCTTCGATTCTCCAAGTGAAAGACCCATCCTTTTCTACCTTGGTATTCTTCATTCTACTAACAACAAAAAACCCATAAATGTTTAGCAAGCAATAACTAATTCCCAGGAACCAAATATCACATCAGACCCACAATGGTTTCGAGAAAACTACCTTCCAATGGCGATTTTCTGATCATACAAAGAGAGAGAATTTTAGGATAAAGACATTGGAAAAAAAGGCCAACTCAAAACGACAGCATTTGTGGCAGCGCGGATTAAAAAGCTTCATGTTTATTTGCCGGGTCAATCACAGGGAAGTCAAAGCTGCTTGTCTTATTTGTTTTATAGCTTCGAAAGCATTATTTGTTTCTTTTAATTTCTTTTTTTTTGGATTTCAATATGTTTTTATTTTATTTTTTGAAAACTGAAAACATTACGTATGCAAGTAATTCACAAATATGATTTGTTCCACTAATACGAAACTAGAAACAAAATGCATTTAGAAACTACTCCAAGTGCAAAATGCATTTAGAAACTACTCCAAATGCGACACATCACCGGATAATAAGAAACAAAATGTATTTAGAAACAATAATGTTTGTGAGCAATGGAAAATCAACTTATCTTTCAATTAACCACAATTTCATACAGTCGATAAGTATTTTTCTTTTTTGTCGAATTCAATAAGTATTTTAATTAAGAATTGATTATCTATTTTAAAGATAACATGATATACAAATTGACTAAGAAGAAACCAAGTATTATAATGGCTAGGAATCCGAATTGCAATTTCGTGTCATTCTCCTAAACTTTTATGCAGTTGGAGCATAATTAAAAGATATTTAGAGGTGTAAAATGAGTTGTGTTCCATTTTAGTTTTAAACTCTGTCAAAAAAGTCCATTTTACACCTAAAAGTAGAATATAAAATAAACAAAACGGAGGCTAAACCGTGCAATTCAGTGTGCAGCCACATTAGAAATACGAGGAACATGCTGGACACAAATTTGGGTATTTGACGCAATGAAGCTGCAATTTTGTCACGAGTGATTGCTTAGCAGAAACTGGACTTGTGCTGGGGTTAAATGATGCAGCTTGACAAAAGAACTCAGATGGACTGTTCTAGAATTGTCAAGAAATGTCATTATCTCCTGTCAATCAAAATACTTCATATCTAGCATTTGCAAACAAGAACTTTGAGAACAGGCTGCAAGAAGAAATGGCATCCATTTCACCAGCAATCATCCCTGTCTCGACCTCGACCTCGACCAATTTCCGAAGCTCATCAGGGATTGAATTGCGAGAACCAAACATATGTTGCAACAACAGTGGCATCAGAGACCTCAAGATCAGCTCTGATTCCTTCACCATCTATCTCACTTGCAGGCATCTTCAGAAAAACTGAAAAGAAAATATTATCATGAAAATTCTTTCTTTCAGAAGAAAACACCAAATAAACAACAATAAAGGACCAAAGAATACAATATCTATGAATATGCTTGGTCAAATCCTTACATAAACAAACAGTGAAAGGCATTTACAGTGAAGTAAGCAGCTAAGCTGACATCTATGATTGAACCATGAGCTTCGACTTTGAAATCATGCATGGGAAATTTTTTCTCAAGTCTGCAAGTACACATACAACAGAAATATTGCATCAAAAGGATCTAAACTACAGCAGATTGTCTATTTAATAAGATGACAGATAAATAAAAATCCCTAAACGCCGAGGATAAAGAGACCAATAAGGAGCCCAAGAAATGAACCCTCCCCTCCTCACCCTCTCTCCTTTCAAATCATCAAGGACCCTCACATCCCTATCCATCAAACAGCCTAGTAAATTGTCATTACATCAAATCTTCCCAAAACCATAGCCCTCATCTTTCCTCCAGAGAGTTTAAGCTTCACACACAACAATAATGCATTACACGATGCAGGGTTAAACCAGCTGAATCTTACCTCCTTAACTGGCCGCAAACATATAGTTAAAGCTACTAGGCCAAGCAGCAGATGGACCAGAGAGATAGGGTAAAGGAAAGTCGCCTCCTTTGAACCATGTGATTAGTATAAATTCATCCGTTGTTGAAGAAGAAATTGATCTTTGTGATCAGAATTACAAGAGCATAACGTATCTACACAAGCTTCAAGCTGGTAACAGAATAACTGATGGGGAAGGAAGTACGGATGTGAGTTTGTGCCATGCCACCTATGTCAAAGAGTATCAATGAAAACCAATCTTTTTTATAATAAACAAAACAGGGGAAAGACATAGGAAAGGATAGAAAAAAAATAAACCATTACAATTTACAAAACAGGGGACAAGTTAACTTTTATCTTACAACTTTAAGCTCACAGGTTATCCATAGACAATTGATTACAATCTAAACTAGCTCAAATGAGACTCAAATACATTCTTATAATGGAAAGAGTACCTAAAAATGTAGTGCATTCGATGCCTGCATGTAGGAATGTGTCGCTTGAGATATTCCAGGTAAACCTTTCCGTTTCTCCGCATTGTGACAATTGTTTTGTAGAAAAACAAAGAGCTATATACAAGGTTAAATTCTCCTCCGGAAATGACACGTAAAGAAACCTTACATATGAAAAACTCTCCAAGAGAAGATATGCTGTCCTGCAAAAAGACAGATAATTACTAAGCATTTGAGACTTAAATAAAGATATAAGTTGCGATCAGCAAACAGAACCCCAATGAGAAATAACGTAAATAGAACCATAATTACTGAGCATTAGAATAATACAAATCAGATTGAGTTTTTGTCTAAAGCACAAATTGTTCTTCTTCAAAATGATTTTGATCAGAAAAAAGCATGAGACCAGTAAACAGGAGTGCCAAGGTAATTGACAAAAAAAGGTTAATGGGATTGCATACCTGAGTGTTACCTGAGTTTGCTCGTATCATATCATATGATGATGACTTGACCATTTACCCTGATGCAAGGAATGTGAGATATCTTGGTCCAATCTTTTCCCGTCTTATTCTGATACCTTTTCTCCAGGGTAGAACAATTGCGGATGGAAAGTAAAGAAAGAGATAGCGGCAAACCCTCTTCTGGCAGGAATTGGATACTGTGACACGAAGTAATATGTAGCTCTTGAAGAGAAGTGAGGTGTCGAAGTCCCTCTCCTGGCAGGAATTGGAGGTTTTCACACGCGTCAATTTGTAGCACTTGGAGAGAAGTGAGGTGTCGAAGTCCCTCTCCTTCTCCTGGCAGGACTAGGATACTGTCACACCCACTAATAACAAGAATGCGAAGAGGGGTAGGGAGCAGGTGTTCCTTGAGCAACGTCTCCAAGATACTGCCACCAATTATAAAATATTCAAGGGAGACAAGAAGAGGAAACTGGATTTAAGATTCGTTTTGAAGACTACTATTTTCCTTTTTTTGCCACTGCAATTAAAAATTATTCCAAGAAAAATGTCTCATGCACACCCTATTCAATTTAAATAGATCAAACTTATTTACCCAAAAAAAAAAACAAAAAACAAAAAAAAAAGATCAAACTTTAACACCCTACAGAAGAGAAATTAATCTAAAGGACAAGCTATACTGAAAATTTCTCTAAATATTTTTGTCCAGAAAACATAAAACTGTAATGTTCTTAACACAGGAAACTGATATTTTTAATCTAAACAAAGCATAAAAGAAACTCAATCCAAATTCCTCATTGTAATTTGTTACAACAAAAGCGTGTAGTGCTACCATAATGCATTAGAATACTGTTTGATGACAAAGTTAAATTCCTCAAAAAGAAAAAATGTAATTGTTTAGCAGAGTTGGCCTTGCCATAAGTGATTGTTTAGCAGAAACTGGATATTTGCTGGGATTGAATGATGCAGCCTGACAAAAGAACTCAGATGGGCTGTTCTAGAATTGTCAAGACATGTCATAATCTCTCCTTCCAATCAAAATACTCCATTTCTTACATTTGCCAACAAGAACTTTGAGAACAGGCTGCAATAAGAAAAAGCATCCATTTCACCATCAATCATCCCTGTGGCGACCTCGACCAATTTCCTTACTGGAGCTTTGCTTCTCAAGTTCATCACTGATTGAATTGCCAGCTCCGAACATGTTGCCAGCTCCGAATATATCAGGTGCAACTTGCAACAACCGGGGCATCAGAGGCTTCAAGATCAGCTCTGATTTCGTCACCACCTATCTCACTTGCAGGTGTTGCAATCTTCAAAATGTTTACAAATCTCTATGTAACTCAAGAATTTCCATTGCACTTGATATATCTAGAAAGGTTCATTGACCCAGCAGACAGTTGAAGGCTGATTTTCTGTCGGAAATGATGATGACTTGAGCGATGCCACGTGTGAACATATTTGGTCTGTTCCTACAAGTCCAAATTAGAAACAACAAATTAATCGTAATAGGAGTCTAAATGAACCTTAGAAAAAGGCATTTACCATGAATTATACAGCTAACCTAATCCTCGTTCAAGTCCAGATAAGATTTAATCAAGCATCCAACAGAAATGAAGCAACCCTCTCCTTTCAAATCATCAAAGACCCTCCTTTCAAACAATCAAAAAGATCCTTTTTGGTTAATTATTGTGGGTTTGATCCTGACCTTCCAGCTTGCATCGCAAAGCTTCAGTGTCAATCTCATCAAGTAAGTCCTCTGCATCAAAGACAGCATGCTTGAGCTCATTAAGCCACTCTCTCACAGCAGGGTTCACAATTTCCTTCTCCGCTGCATCATTGAGCACTGCGAACAAAATCAACAGTGTCGTCTTCAGGTTCATGAGGAGTGGTTCATCGAGTTTCTTCTGCCGAAATAAGTCGATGAACTCGGCTGAAGTAACTCTGTCACACAACACCTCGATAGAAGCAGAGATGAGAGCCTCTCCGATCAAAGCTGCTGCCATTTTCCCTGCTTTGGAAGGGGATTTGGATGAAGTGATATTCCAAGGTTGCAGAACTTGGAAATACAGGTTTGTAAGCAAGTATGAAAGCTTTTTGATATTGTAAATAACATGAACTTGTAATTAAGCTTTGAAAACTCTCTTTCACTTTGAACGACTGTTCTTTGTGGGACAACTTTTAAAACCTTTCTGTGCACTCAAATCGTGTAACTGTGGCCACTGATGTTAATATGCAAAGTTGGATGCAATAATATTGCGTACACTGGCCAAAATGGTACAATGTGTTAACGCTATCATATATCACCAGCAGATTCCAATTTTGAATGTCAGCAGAATTTGAAAAGGACTTGATGCTCAAGGAGCTATTATAATTGTGGCTGAAAAAATGGTGTAATAGTGGGGCCGAAGTGGAAGAACAAGGGATGAGCAAAGCAGGGGAGAGGAAGATGCTCTCAATTTTATTTTATCTTTCATCTTTATTTGATCATAGTCAGATGACTACTCAAATTTCCAACTAGTTGCAAGCACCATATTAACTCATTAACAGCATATACAATATATAATATATTTTATAAATTTTTTTTTCCTCTCATTTACATGTTCAAGTTTCTACATAAAACAAATTTCTCAAGAATAAAATACTAAAATACCTGATTTTCTCGAACTTGAAGCGCGGCACTCTTTGTTTCAAAT
Organism: Prunus salicina; assembly: GCA_020226455.1. Lineage (NCBI taxonomy): Eukaryota > Viridiplantae > Streptophyta > Magnoliopsida > Rosales > Rosaceae > Prunus > Prunus salicina. The sequence goes on along the minus strand of CM035343.1, from coordinate 27,731,312 downwards.
AATTGCAGAACACACAGCTTAAGACAAGAAAGCATACCATTTATCATTATCAAATTAGCTCACAGAAAATGGTTGTTGTGTATCACTTGACGCCTCTCTCTCCACTTGCCCAAGATCAACAAACTATAAAAGATGTAAGAATGAGCAATTTAAGGAGATGCAAGCTTTCCCAGTTATTACTGATATTTAAAAATAAAAATAAAAGTTTAAAGAGCAAAGTTACTTGATGATGACTTTCTTACCTCTTTGCAGAGTCTTTGATCCTACAAAATAATTGCGACACAGCCACTTATGAGAAGCATTTCTAGCCTCCAGTAGAAAATGTTTACAAATCCTTTATAACTCATCAATTTCCATTACACTTGAGATATCTAGAAAGGATCATTGACTCAGCAGACATTTGAAGGCGGATTCTCTGTCCCAAATGATGATGACTTGAGCAATGCCACGTATGAACATGTTCCTACAAGTCCAAATTATAATCGACAAATTAATTGACAGGAGATGAAGCTACTAGGGAGTGATGCAGCAGATGGACCAGATGATTAGTATACATTCCTCCATTGTTGAAAAAGAAACGGATGAATGATCACTTTTGAAAAATTGTATGAAATAAGAGGCCTCCTTTTTTATTTTGTGTGGCTAACTCCTTTTAACAGTACAAAAACAATAATAGAAATAATTAATTAGATAATATACAGGTCCCAGCCTGAAATATGCAAACTACTATTGATTATCAGAAATTTTAAATTCTGTATTGTTGTCCCCGCCCCCCCACCCCCACCCCAACAACACATCGCTGTTATTAAACAGTTATGATGAGGCAAAAGAATGAAACGAAAACAAATGTTAGAAAGTACCTCTTCTAGCAGGAAAGATCTAATTGTGACTTTCCATTTGTGCAGAGGAGAAGCAAATAGAGAATCCGGCCGTGAGAGAGTGGCTTGACGAGCTCAAGCATGCTGTCTTTGATGCGGAGGACTTACTGGGTGAGATCAACTATGAAGATTTGCGATGCAAGCTCGAAGGTGAAGGTAAAATCGACAATTTAACCAATAAGGTGTGGAACTTCCTCTCTACTTCTCATAACCATTTTTATCAGAGCATGAATGTTAAGATACAAGAGTTGTTACAAAGATTAGAAGACTTTGTACAGCTGAAAAGTGCTCTTGGTCTGAGAGAAGAAGTTGGGAGGAAGGTTTCACAAAAAACTCCGACAACTTCCTTGGTTCATGAACCTTGTGTTTATGGTAGAGATGAAGTCAAAGAAAATTTATCAAAAATGTTGTTATCCGATGACGCAAGTGATGATGTGTCTGTGATTACCATTGTTGGAATGGGTGGGGTTGGCAAGACAACCCTTGCTCGAATGCTTTACAATGACCATAAGGTGGAAGAACATTTTACACTTAAAGCATGGGCTTGTGTTTCAGAAGACTATGATGCTATTAGGGTAACTAAAACTCTTCTTGAGTCAGTCACCTTAAAGCCTTGTAAAACGACAGATATGAATTTACTTCAAGTTCAACTAAGAGAAGAACTTAAGGGAAGAAAATTTTTATTTGTGTTGGATGACATTTGGAATGAGAAATATACTGATTGGAAGTGGCTCCAAACTCCTTTTACTTCAGGGGCAAGGGGAAGTAAACTCATCGTAACAACACGTAACAAAAATGTAGCATCTGTCATGCAAAATGTCCCTATTCAATACTTGGAACCATTGTCGAATGAAGACTGCTGGTTGTTACTTGCAAAACATGCATTTGGAAATGAAAGCTCTAGTTCACATCCAAGCTTGGAAGAAATCGGCAGGCAAATTGCACGCAAGTGCAATGGGTTGCCCTTAGCTGCACAAACACTTGGCGGTGTGTTACGTTGCAAGATAGATTCTGAGGTATGGAATAGAGTATTAAACAACAACATTTGGGAGTTACCTTACGAGAAAAGTGATATTCTTCCAGCTCTAGGATTGAGTTACCATTATCTTCCAGCTAAGTTAAAACGATGCTTTGTTTATTGCTCAATTTTTCCAAAGGACTATAGTTTCAAGATAGAAGATGTAGTTTTTCTCTGGATGGGAGAAGGTTTAATTCCTCAAGTTGAGAATGGCAAAAGAATGGAAGAGGTGGCTAAGGAATATTTTGATGAACTATTATCCCGATCATTGTTTCAAAAGTCATGGAAATCAAGTTTCACCATGCATGATCTCATCAATGACTTGGCTGTGTTCATGTCTAAGGGAGTTTCTTACAGGTTGGAAGGGAGGGAATCACATGAAGTAGAAAGAGTTCGCTATTTGTCATATGTTAGGGAAGAATTTGATATTGCTCCTAAATTTGGGCCATTAAGTGGGGCTAAGTGTTTGCGGACCTTCTTACCTACCTCTTTAAACCCTTATCGATTTTATAGTAGGGATTATGTAAGTAAAAAAGTTCTATAAGATTTGGTGCCATCACTCAGATGCTTACGTGTGTTATCATTGTCACAATATCTAAATGTCACTGAGTTACCTGATACTATTGAAAATCTCATTCACTTGCACTATTTGGATCTCTCCCACACTGCAATTCGAAGGTTACCTGGTGTACTTTGCAATCTCTACAATTTACAGACATTACTATTGTCAGATTGTTCATTTCTCATTGAATTGCCCGCAGATATGAGAAAATTGATAAACTTACATAAATTAATGTTAGCAGGTTGCAAGTCTCTCACTAAATTGCCTGTAGACATGAGGGAATTGAGTAATTTACATCATCTTGATATCACTGGAACTAAAATTGCAGAGATGCCAGTGGAAATGGGTAGACTAAAAAGTTTGAGAACATTGACTGCTTTTGTTGTGGGCAAATCTAATGGGTCAGGCATCGGAGAATTGAGGGAGTTGAAGCATCTTGGAGGAAAACTTTCAATTCTGAAGCTGCAAAATGTAGTTGATGCTAGGGATGCCATGCAAGCCAATTTGAAGCATAAGAAAGATCTCAAGGAGTTAGAGTTGGCATGGGGTGCAGACGACGTAGATGATTCTCAGAAGGAGAAAGATGTACTTGACAAGCTCCAGCCTTGCGTGAATTTGGAGCAACTAACCATCAAATTCTATGGTGGAACCAACTTCCCTAATTGGTTAGGAGACTCGTCCTTCTCTCACATACAAGTCATGCATCTCAGTGATTGCAGTTATTGTTGGTCGATGCCACCAGTTGGGGAGTTGCCCGCTCTTAAAGAGCTCTGTATAAAAAGGATGAAATTTGTTAAAAGGATCGGTGTTGAGTTCTATGGAAGAAATGGGGCTTCTCTTATTCAGCCATTTCAATCACTGGAGAAGCTGGAGTTTGAGGAGATGCCAGATTGGGAGGAATGGATTCCAAGTGGAAGTAGTGATCAATATCGTCCAGACTTTCCTTGTCTTATGGAGCTGATTCTAAAAAAGTGTCCGAAGCTGAGAGGAAACTTGCCTTGTCATATGCCTTACTTGGAGAAGCTTAGCGTGTCTGGATGTGGGGTTTTACATGATCTAAGGGCCACTACTACTACCACCATTAGTAGCCTTAACATGTACTCCTACAAATCTCTGGAAGAATTGAAAATAGAAGATGGATGCCAAACAAGTCTGTTATCAGTACTAGAGACGAAGTTCCTGTCCGAACTCGACATTCGAAATTTTGTTGACATACAATGCTTGCCCAACATCAATCGTCTTCAATATTTGGCTCTTCATGATTGTCCAACCCTGTCGTCGTTCCCAAAAGATGGCCTGCCCACTACCGCTGACAGCACTTCATATATACGGTTGTAGAAGATTAGAATTCCTACCTCATGAGATGTTGGCCAAACTGACATCGCTCGAGAGACTGGGCATACTAGAGAGCTGTGATTCAATGAGGACTTTCCCTTTGGGTATTTTTCCCAAACTCTGGTATCTTAGTTTTCGGAAGTGTGAGAATCTGAAATCCTTTTCGATTGGAGTTGATAAGAATCTCAGAGACTTGTATATCTCAGACTGTCCAAATCTGGTGTGTTTTCCCCAGGGAGGATTGCCCGCTCCCAACTTGAATCACTTTATTATCAATGGATGCAACAATTTGAAGTCATTGCCTGAACACATTCACACCCTCACAGCCCTTCGAGGTTTGGTTATACATGATCTTCCAAATCTTGTGTCATTTGCGGAATGCGGCTTGCCTCCCAACCTCCGAGATTTTAGCATTGAAAATTGTTGTGAGAGACTGAGGCCTTCATCAGTGGGACAGTACTGGGGTTTGCAAGGACTTTTCTCCCTTGAAGAATTTTCAATTTGTGGCAGGGAAAGTGATGATATCTTGGAGAGGTTGTTCAAGGAACAGCTGCTCCCTCCCAATCTTCACACTCTCCACATCTAAGAAGCATGGATACGCCAATTTAGTGGCGTATCCCGTATCGGATACTTGTTTGGATACGATACGCTTTGGATACGGTCCGATACGCATTGGATACGTATCGCAGTCAACGGATACATCAGTTGACTAACGGATACGAGTATCCGACATTCCAGACACGCGTATCTGACTTTTTGGATACGAACCTCCGGGCGAAGTTTGCCGTTGAGGGGCCGTTGAGGAGCCCCTGGGTGCTGCGTGTGAAGAGGGATGGAGGGAAAGGGAAGAAGAAGAAGAAGATGTCAGACTGGAGGGAGGTAGAGAGGGAGGGAGAGAGAGAGAAGAAGATGTCAGACTGCAGGGGGAGAGAGACAGAGAGACAGAGAGGGAGAGAAGAAGAAGATGTCAGACTGATCTCAAGTGACGACGTCGTTTGCTAAAACAGGATTTGTAATATATATAATTTTTTTTTTTTCACAGATCTGTTTATGGGTTTGGGTCTTAAACAATAGTATTAAAATGGGCTTTGGGTAATGATATATTTGGGTGAAAAAAGCTATAGATGCCTAAAAATATAAAGAATCAGAAAAGAAAGCCCAAAATGCTACACTATATTTATAATTTATAATTTATAATATATTTAAAATATATTTTAGGTTATATATATATTTATTAATATATATTTTTAATAACCGTATCCATGACGTATCGTATCCTAGTTTTTGAAAATTTACCGTATCCCCGTGTCGTGTCGTATCGTATCACCGTATCCGTATCCGTGTCCGTGCTTCTTAGCTCCACATCAATACACTCTCAAGTCTGAAATCTTTGGACAGAAACGGACTTGGACACCTCACTTCTCTTCAACAACTACATATTAGTGGGTGTGACAGTCTCGAATTCCTCCCTCGTCTTCGACACCTCACTTGTCTTCAACAGCTTCATATTTATAGCTGTCCGAGTCTCGAATTCCTGCCAGAAGAGGGTTTGCCGCCATCTCTTACTTTCCTGAGCATCTCCTGTTGTTCTGCCCTAGTGAAAAGGTATGAGAATAAGACAGGACAAGATTGGGCCAACATATCTCATATTCCTTGCATCAACATAACTGGCCTATGTCATTATATGATATGATCATTGACCTCTCTCTTTCACGGACACACAATTCAGGTACTAATAACTGCTTTAACTGGTTTTCTTCTTATTCAGTACAAAACCAAAAATAAATACTCTTTTTCAATTAAAAAAACTGAAATAAATATTGGATTGCCCCAATTCAATCCAAATAAACCAAAATACACAAACCTTTGTTTTGTTCTCCATGCGTATTTCTAATTGTACGTATTCAGGAGATTTAGACTTAAGCTCGCATTCAGTATCGGTTAAATAATTTCAGGCATTTGATCAAAAACCATGTTGTACATAACTTATAATCACTGCTTTTTGTCAATTACATTGTCACTGCTGTTTACTGTACTGGTCTCATGCTTTTTGGCAAATCATTTTCCAGAAAGACAAATTTGTGTGCTTTACACTAAAACTCAAATCTGATTTCTATTATTACTTTGCTCAGTGAATTCTCGTTCTATTTACTTTCTTTCTGATTGGGGTTGTTTTGCTGATCACAACTTATATCCTATTAAGTTTTACAATGCTGAATATTTAGTGGTCTTTTTGCAGGACGGGATACCTTCTCTTGGAGAGCTTTTCATTTGCAAGGTTACTTTACGTGTCATTTCTGGGGAAGGGTTTACCATTGTATATAGCCTTTTCGTTTTTCTGCAAAAACAATTGTCATTTGGAATATCTCAATTGACACATTCCTACATACAGGCATTGAATGTACAACATTTTTAGGTACATTTGAGCTAGTTTAAATTGTATTCGATGCCTATAGATAATTTGTGAGCTTAAGTTGTAAGTTTTTATCATTCACTGGGGCCACATTCATTACCCTCCAGATCTTCTGTCCCCATTTTGTCCGTCCCCTCCTTGTCTCCGATCTAACTTTTTGACAAGTGTCTTCTCATGGAACCCTAACTTTATTTTTAATTTTATTAAAGTTTCACACTGTTAGATTAGGATTAAGTGAAAAGACACATGTCAAAAAGTTATATAAGAGACAAAGAGGGGACGGAAAATCTGGACTCCCATTCATTGGGAGAGGGACTTTTAATGGGTTCATACCGTTAGTCTTTGGACTTTCCCAAGTACTACATGTATGTTATTTATGTTGCGCTGCGTTACAAATGTATATTGTCTTAGTAGTAACAGGTGATCTTTGGTCGAGGAGAGAGATCATTCAGCAATTATAAAATTTTATAACTGAATTAAGCTTGTTTAAGCTTTGTTTATCATCTCTCTCCTTTTCTCTGTTTTTATTAGATTTCATTCATGTTATGATTGGAGTAGTGCTGTATTTTAGATTCCTTTCATGTAATGTTAGGATGTTTATTCAATGTTTTGCAGGGGTGGGGGTGGGAGGGAGAAAAGGGCAGCCTGGAGTCATTTCCTTTTCTTTTCTTTTTTCCAAACTTTTGTTTTTCGGTTTTTAACTTTTTAATTAAGGGAGCTCTACATTTGGCTTTTCCTCTTCAAATATTTTTTTTTAACATGTAGCCCATCACCTTATTTTTCTATAAATAAAATGTTAAAAGGTTAAAGTAATTTTCTAGAAAGTCTTTTTATCTACTCACCTTGGTAACCTACAATTTTATTATGCACAGCTGGTGCTATTTAATTTTCTTTTTATTTCAGGAAAATAAGTTGACTTTTTGAGAAGATCTGCTCTTTAGGGGTTCTTATCTAGGACTGATAATGGGTCGTATAGTGTATTGTTATTATAATATACGTGTCAAGAATGCTCTAATATACGTGTCAAGAATGCTCAATCCAAACCCGGCCTATTTAATTAATGTATTGGGTTGAGCCGCTAATTTTCTGTGTGGGTTTCGAGTTGTGTATCGGATTGACCCGTTACGTGGTAGACTAGTAACTAGCAAGGTAAAAATGTAGACCGAAAACAAAAACAAAATGTAGAGAAGGAGATGACAATTCAAATAATTTTTTCATGATCACAATAATGTGAGAATATATTGGTTATGATGCACAAAGATACATGTGCAAATTACTAAAGACAAATTATAAAAGAACTATAAAAAAAAAAAAACAAAGACCCACATCTCAAATTCACAAGGTCATTAAAAAAAAAGACAAATAAAAAAAACCTGAATTTTGATAATTTAATCAAGTTATTGTATTTTTATATATATAAAATAGTGGTTACATTTTGCCTCTCTCTAAATATATGAATATTGAGAAAGAGAAATAAAAAAATTAGAAAAATGAAGAAAAATGAAACTTATATGATTAATGAAGAAAAATGAGAAAGAGAAATAAAAATTTGTATGATTAATGAAAATTATTAACTGCTGAAAGGAAGCTTCAAATTTCTTGTCAAATTAAATATTGTTTTTAAACTTTTCATGCTAATGCTATAAAATTCGTATCCATACTCATTAGAGAGTATTTGTTTTGTCACTGGGAAAATGTTTTTTTTCTTTACATACGTGGATATTATGGAGATTTGAACTTAGAACCACTTGGAAGCCACGTCAAAGGAGAATGCTAAGGGGTCATTTGGTACGGTGGCTTGTCATGGACTAAACTAAATCTTGGGACTGTCTCGGATTAGCTCGGATTGGTCAAAACTGAATTAAGTACTGACCTACGTTTGGTGTTGCGTCGGGTTAAGAAGTTGGATTGTAAAAATAGTGAAGACCTATGTTTGGTGCTATGTCGAACTAAAAAATAATTCTTATAATATTTAAATTTAATTGGGGTTTTTAACCTACAAGATAAATAAAGAGTAATGCTACAAAGAAATGCAATTCAAAGATTTATAACAATATTTGGCAAAAAAAAAAAAAAAAAGATTTAAAACAATAATAAAAAGAAAACAAATAAAAAAATTTTTTACGAAGAATAAAATTATGATATATTTATTTTTTTAGCCTCTCAAGATTAATCTTAATTGGTTGAAACATTGTTAAAGGAGCTAAGCTCACTCTATATAATTCTAGGTTTTTCAGGGACCAAGTAAAAGAATAATGAAATTTATATATATATATATAATTTTTGTATATTTGACTTTTGGCTTCAAACTGAAAAATATAATTTAACAAGGTAAAAATTGCTTGCGATAAAGAAAGCATCACATCATGAATTATTAAATTTGTTTTAATATCAAAAAAATATCAAACGTTTGTAAATTACTATAGTTTGATTTTCCAAATGCAATATCTAAATAATTATTGTAATATTTTAAGGATTTTTATTTATAAATAAATAAATGCTGCCAAAAAACAAACCTCCATTAAAAAATCTAAGACAATAATTAAAAGAAAACAAATAAAATTCTGATATTTTTTTAAAGAGACACGTCGAACTCACGTGTCCTATTTAGCGAGCGTGCTATTTAGTGAACCATTTTTCAGGCTCACTGTATTAGACGAGCGAGTGAGGCGTTTTTTAAACTATTGGACTATACAATCTCATTTAAGTTAGTCCCATCTCTTACCAAACAAAGGTTTCTAGTGCTATTTAACACAGTCCAGTCCAGTGAAGTGTACCAAACATTCAATCCAACTAGAACCCCATTGTTGGAAAAATGCCTTTCATAATATCACAAATGCCTCTAGTTGATAAAAATATTAAGAAAGAAAAGAATTTATTAAGTGAGGATTATATAATAAATTGACAATCTTATGAATAAGTAAAATTTGAAAACAGGGAAAAAAAGAAAAAGAAGAAGATAACATATTAGTTACACTATTAAGCCAAAAAAAACACAACCAAATTCTATATAAAGAGAATTTCGCAGTAAAAGAAAGTCAATATAGGCTGGGATATAGAGTTATTTACATTAACACTCCCTCAAGTTTTTTACTATTCACAAAACCCCCTAATGTTTAGGAAATTACACGAACACCCTCCGAGTTTAAATTGTTTTTATAAAATCCTTTTTTTTATTGTTCGTCCAAAACTTGATGGTTTCATTTAAAAAAATGTGTGCAAATGAAAAAATCAATCTCAATAAATGTATGTGCAATTTAATCTCAAAGGCTAACTTTGTCATTTGGAGAATTTTTTTATATATAAAATCATCAATATTTGGATGAAAAATCAACAAAAAGAGGTTTTGTAAAAACAATTTAAAACCTAAGAAGGTGTTCGTGTAATTTCCAAAACCACAAAGGGTTTTGTCAAAAATCCGAAATCTGAGAGGGGTGTTAGTGTTAATAACTCCTGAGATATATATAAAGCAAAAGACTTTTATTGTTAATTTTTTAATAACTCAAATTTGCCCTCACTTAAAAAAAATTCAAAACACAACTACTTTATTTTAAAATGACAAATATATAGAACAATATATATTTAAAATAAGAAAGAAAATAGGTTGCACGTCCCAGAAAAAACTTAATCTGATTTCTGTTATTATTTTGCTCTATTTCTTAGGTTTTTTAAAAATAAAAAAATATAAAAAAATTCGCAACTTATGTCCTTTTTAAGTCACAACAAATGCTAACTTGGTAGTCTTTTTGCAGGCTCCTCCCATCTGATTCAGTGTTCCTACGCATCTCCACTCAACTCCCCACCTCTAGGGTCAATGTTTACGTTGACCACTGGTCTTACTAGTCAACAATTTCTATTATTTATCTCAAGGGCAAGATAGACATAAAAGAAAAAAGAAAAAAAAGAAAGGAACGTCAATTGACCTAAGTGGATGATACAAAAATATCCGGTTAAATCTAAAAGTCCCTTTTGTAAATAACTCTTGATATTTCATGCTTCTTCTACAGGGTTTGTGATATTAAAATGAATGAAGCAAAGCAACGTCACTGCCTTCAGTATAAGTCAACTTATTGCTTTTTTTAATATCACAAACCCTGTAGGAAGCAAAGCAACGTCTCTTTTTCTTTTTTGGGGGGTAAAGTGTTCTTTTTTTCTTTTTCTTTTGCTTTACTTCATGTGCAAGGGGAAGTAAAGTCCTCATAACAACACCGAACAAAAATGTAGCATCTCTCATGCAAATTGCTCCTATTCAAACCTTGGAATCATTATCAGATAGACTCTTCCATAAGCCAAACAGGAGATTCTTCCAGCTTGAGTGCAAGTGGTCCCATGTTGTCTTCTTTAGTAAGACGTTAGCTATCAGCAGGGCGGAACTAAAATTGTAAAGTTGGGAGATGCTGAGGTAGAAAATACAAGTATATAAAACACCTAAACATTCAATAAGTACATGTTTAGAGCTAAATATTTCTAATTGAGTAATGCCTAATTTGTTTTATAGGAAATTTTAACTTAAATTATAAGTTGTTTATTACAAATTCTATATGTTATATATCATATAATAGACGAGAGATAAAGATCTAGGGGGGCCAGGGAGTGGCTCCTCCACTAGCTACCAGTTAGGTTCCTGCTTGTGAAAATATAATAACACAACTTGATGTAAATATATAAATAAATATTCGGCTCAAGGTTGTGAGTCTGCTTTGGCGCAGATAGTGGCCAATCTCCCTCTAAACTTTTATAAATGAAAAAAAATTAAAAAGTCTAACCTAATCGTATATCGTTTCAGACTATAGTTCTTTATTGGCCACCCAATTTGAAGTCAACCCACAAATCTTATTGGTCGTACGAATTAGTAGAATATGAAACTACAATAACACAAATTGAAATAAACAAACATAAAAACAATAATACAGTACTTAGTGTTTCTTTGTTTTCATCCTTACCTGTATTCCCAATATCAAAAAGCTTTCATACTTCCAGACCTGTGTTGCTTTGCATTACCCTAATCGTTTGCAGACCAGAGAGATGGCTGGAACTTTGATCGGAGAGGCTTTTATCTCTGCTTCCATCCAGGTGTTGTGTGAAAGAATTACTTCACGCGAGTTCATCAACTTATTTCGGCAGAAGAAACTGGATCAACCTCTCCTCATGAAACTGAAGGTGACACTGTTGACCTTGAACGCAGTGCTCAATGATGCAGAGGAGAAGCAAATAGAAAACCCGGCTGTGAGAGAGTGGCTTGACGAGCTCAAGCATGCTGTCTTTGATGCGGAGGACTTACTGGATGAGATCAACTATGAAGCTTTGCGATGCAAGCTCGAAGGTGAAGGTCAAATCAACAATTTAACCAATAAGGTGTGGAACTTCCTATCTACTTCTCATAACCATTTTTATCAGAGCATGAATGTTAAGATACAAGAGTTGTTACAAAGATTAGAAGACTTTGTACAGCTGAAAAGTGCTCTTGGTCTGAGAGAAGATGTTGGGAGGAAGGTTTCACAAAAAACTCCAACAACTTCCTTGGTTCATGAACCTTGTGTGTATGGTAGAGATGAAGTCAAAGAAAATTTATCAAAATTGTTGTTATCCGATGACGCAAGTAAGGATGATGTGGCTGTGATTGCCATTGTGGGAATGGGTGGAGTTGGCAAGACAACCCTTGCTCGAATGCTTTACAATGACCATAAGGTGGAAGAACATTTTACACTTAAAGCTTGGGCTTGTGTTTCAGAAGACTATGATGCTATTAGGGTAACTAAAACTCTTCTTGAGTCAGTCACCTTAAAACCTTGTACAACGACAGATCTAAATTTGCTTCAAGTTCAACTAAGAGAACAACTAAAGGGAAGAAAATTTTTATTTGTGTTGGATGACATATGGAATGAGAAATATACTGATTGGAAGTGCCTCCAAACTCCTTTTACTTCAGGGGCAAGGGGAAGTAAAGTCATTGTAACAACAAGGAACAAAAATGTAGCATCATCCATGCAAAATGTTCCTATTCAATCCCTGGAACCATTATCCCATGAAGATTGCTGGTTGTTACTTGCAAAACATGCTTTTGGAAATGAAAACTCTAGTGCACATCCAAACTTGGAAGAAATTGGCAAGCAAATTGCACGCAAGTGCAAAGGGTTGCCTTTAGCTGCACAAACACTTGGCGGTGTGTTGCGGTGCAAACTAGATTTCGAGGCATGGAACAGAGTATTAAATAGTAGCATTTGGGAGTTACCTTATGAGAAAAGTGATATTCTTCCCGCTCTAGGATTGAGTTACCATTATCTTCTAGCCAAGTTAAAACGATGCTTTGTTTATTGTTCAATTTTTCCAAAGGACTATGAATTCAATATAGAAGATGTGGTTTTTCTTTGGATGGGAGAAGGTTTAATTCACCAAGCTGAGGATGGAAAAAGCCTCGAAGAGGTTGCTAAGCAACATTTTGATGAATTGTTATCCCGATCTTTGTTTCAACCGTCGGGGAAATCAAGTTTCACAATGCATGATCTCATCAGTGACTTAGCTATGTTCATGTCTAAGGGATTTTGTTATAGGTTGGAAGTGAGGGAATCACATGAAATAGAAAGAGTTCGCCATTTGTCATATGCAAGGGAAGAATTTGATGTTGCTCATAAATTTGACCCATTAAAGGGGGATAAGTGTTTGCGGACCTTCTTGCCTACCTCTTTGAATCCATACGAAAAGTGTTATCTAAGTAAACAGGTTCTACAAGTTTTGTTGCCATCACTAAGATGTTTACGGGTCTTATCATTGTCACATTATAAGAATGTCACTGTATTACCTGATTCTATTGAAAATCTAATTCACTTGCGATACTTGGATCTCTCCTATACTGCACTTGAAAGGTTACCTGGTGTTCTTTGCGGTCTTTACAATTTGCAGACGTTAATATTGTCACATTGTTCCTCTCTCGTCGAATTGCCTACATATATGAGAAAATTGATAAATTTACAGAAATTAATGTTAACAGGCTGCAAGTCTCTTACTAAATTGCCCGTAGATATGAGAGAATTGATTAATTTGCATCATCTTGATGTCAGTGGAACTAAGATTGTAGAAATGCCAGTGCAAATGGGTAGACTAAAAAGTTTGAGAACATTGGCTGCTTTTGTAGTCGGGAAATCTACTGGGCCGAGCATTGGAGAATTGAGGGAGCTGCCACAGCTTCGAGGAAAGCTTTCAATATTGAAACTGCAAAATGTAGTTGATGCTAGGGATGCCTTGCAAGGCAATTTGAAGGATAAGAAAGATCTAAAAGAGTTAAAGTTGGAATGGAGTGATGAGGATGCAGATGATTCCCTAAAGGAGAAAGATGTACTTGAAAAGCTCCAACCTTGCGTGAATTTGGAGAAACTAACCATTAGATCCTATGGTGGAACCCAATTCCCTAATTGGTTAGGAGACTCGTCCTTCTCTAACATACAAGTCATGTGTCTCAAAAATTGTAGCTACTGTTGGTTGATGCCACCAATTGGGCGGCTACCTGCTCTCAAGAAGCTCATAATAAAAAGGATGAAACTTGTTAAGACGATTGGTGTTGAGTTCTATGGAAGAAATGAAGGTTCTCCAATTCAGCCATTTCAATCTCTGGAGAAGCTGCAGTTTGGGGAAATGGCAGAATGGGAGGAATGGGTACCAAGTGGAAGTGGAAGTGGATGTGAATATGGTCCAGACTTTCCTCGTCTCAAGGAGTTGATTCTAAAAGATTGTCCGAAGCTTAGAGGAAGCTTGCCCTTGGCTTGTCATCTGCCTTGCTTGAAGAGGCTTTGGGTGTCTGGGTGTGAGGTTTTACAAGATCAAAGGGCCACCACTACTACTACTTCTAGTCTTAAAATGGACTCCTACAAATCTCTTGAAGAATTGTTAATCCACGAAACAGGTCTGTTATCATTCCCAGAGATACTATTGCCCAACCTCAATCGTCTTCAGCATTTGAGTCTCTGTGATTGTCCGAACCTGTTGTCGTTCCCTGAAGATGGTCTACCCACTACGTTGATATCACTTGAGATAGTCAATTGTAGGAGATTAGAATTCCTACCTCATGAGATGATGGCCAAGTTGACCTCGCTTGACAATTTGCGGATATATTATAGCTGTGAATCAATGAGGTCCTTTCCGTTGGGCTTATTTCCCAAATTGACGTCGCTTTACATTTGGGAGTGTGAGAATCTGGAATCCCTTTCCGTTGAAGAAGGAGTTGTTGAGAATCTCAGTCATCTCAGAACTTTGTATATCACAGGCTTGATGGATTTCTGTGTATGAGCTGACTTATTTGCACACAAAGTATATGAGAGAATGTGCTAGAGAGAAAAGAGAGAGAGTGAGTCTGTTATGCAATGAATGTAATCATCCACACTCGTAGTGTGATCTCATTCCTCTGATGATATATATATTCTGTTTACAGTGTAAGAAAAGACTCAGCCACTAGACAATTGTGCCAGCCTGTGAGCTGGACACTTGGCATGAATCTGAACCTATAGTTCTAACAAAATGTGATGGCCTATGAGCCATACACTTGGCAAACTAACAGTATGACCTGGAAACAATTTATACTCCAACACTCCCTTCTAAATTGTTAACTGGTTTAACACCAAGCAATCCTCTAAGATAGTTGAACCGATCTTTAGGTAGAGCTTTAGTGAAGATGTCAGCCACTTGTTCTTCAGACTTGCAGTATCTCAAGTCCACTACCCCATCTTGCAAAGCATCACGAATGAAATGATACCTGCGGTTGATGTGCTTAGTTTTCTGATGGAAAACAGGATTTCTTGTCATTGCAATAGCAGAGGTATTGTCCACCATTAATGGAGTTGCATCAGCTTGCAATTCTCCAAAATCCTCTAGAACAAACCTCAACCATATAGCCTGTGTAGTAGCTTCACTTGCACTGACATACTCAGCCTCAGCTGTGGAGAGAGCAACACTATGTTGCTTGACTGATGCCCAAGAGAACACTCCACTGCCAAAAGAGAAAGCATAACCTGAAGTGCTTCTCATATCATCTTGGCTTCCACTCCAGTCACTGTCACAATATCCAATTAGGATAGCTTCTTTCCCTTTCTGATATTCAATACCAAAATCAATGGTACCTTGAATATACCTCAGCACTCTTTTAGCCGTTCCATAGTGTTTCTTTGTTGGACAATGCATGAACCTTGCTAATAGACAAGCTGCAAACATAATGTCTGGTCTTGTAGCAGTCAAATACAATAGGCTACCAACCATCTGTCTATATTCATTCTCATCTGCAGGTTCACTTCCATCATCCTTACACAATTTCTCACTTGCCACAAGAGGAGTACTAACTGGCTTGCATTGTTTCAAACCAAACTTACTCAGCAAAGTCAGAGCATACTTCTTTTGATTTATAAAGATGCAGGATTCAGTTTGAATCACTGCCATACCAAGGAAATGATACAAAAGACCTAAGTCGGTCATTTCATACCTTCTCATCATTTCAGTCTTGAATTCAGCAATTAATTCTTCACTGCTACCTGTGTACACAATGTCATCAACGTAGATTGAGACTATTAGAGTTCCAGAGCCTTCCTTAGTCTTGCAATACAATGTAGCTTCGCTTGTGCTTCTGACATAACCACAGTCAACTAGATAGGCATTGATTTCCTCATACCAGGCTCTTGGAGCCTGTTTTAAACCATACAAGGCTTTCTTCAGTTTGTACACCTTGTCTTCATAGTTTGTAGTCACAAATCCATCCGGTTGATCTACATAAACCTCCTCCTTGAGCACACCATTTAGAAATGCAGACTTGACATCTAGCTGGTATAGTTTCCATCCCTTTTGAGCTGCCAAGGCTATAAGAGTTCTAATAGTGTCAAGTCTGGCCACAGGAGCAAAAGTCTCATTGAAGTCAATACCAGGCTTTTGTGCATAGCCTTTGACCACCAGCCTTGCTTTATGCTTCTGTATTGAGCCATCAAGGTTCAATTTGGTCTTGTAAACCCATTTCACACCTATCACAGGTTTAGCACTTGGTCTATCAACTAGTTCCCAAGTCTCATTCTTCTCTATCATCTCCATTTCTATTTCCATTGCCTTTTGCCAAGCTTTATCCTTTGAAGCCTCTGCAAAATTCTCAGGCTCAATGATGCTCATATTGCATCTAGCATATATTTCAGTGATGTCTCTAAGTTTCACAGGTGTAGAACTTGGAGAATCACTTGATGAATCAGCAGCTGTAGTCATCTGAATTGGACTAGAGATGTTGTCTATCATTGTTTCTTCATTTGTCTCTTCAGAGGTTCTGGAAGTATCATCAAACCTCATTGGAACTGAGATAGAATCAGCAGCTTGCTTGTCCCAATCCCACAATGAGTTCTCATCAAAGATCACACTTCTAGATGTAGTGACCTTGTTGGTTTGCAAATTGTACACTCTGTACCCCTTTTCACATTTGCCATAGCCAACAAAAATACATGTTTCAGCAGCATCTTCCAGCTTAGATCTCAACTGACCAGGTATATGACAGAAACAAATAGAGCCAAACACTCTTAAATGCTTCACCCCCGGCTTTCTTCCACTAAAAGCTTCAAAAGGAGTGACATTCTCTAAAGCTTTCGTGGGGCATCTATTCTGAATATAGACAGCTGTATTCACTGCCTCTCCCCAGAAATTATATGGTAGTTTCTTTTCTTTCATCATTGTTTTACTCATTTCCACAATGGTCCTGTTCTTTCTCTCAGCAACTCCGTTTTGCTGAGGTGAATAGGCCACAGTGAGTTGTCTTTCCAAGCCAATCTCTTCACAAAATTGTAGGAATTCAGTGGAAGTATATTCTCCACCTCTGTCACTTCTAAGTTTCTTGATTTTGTAGCCACTTTGAAGCTCCACCATAGCCTTAAATTTCTTGAAAATATTGAACACTTCTGACTTAAACTTCATGAAATACACCCAGCACATTCTAGTGCAGTCATCAATGAAGGTCAGAAAATATTTGTTTCCACCTATTGTTGTAATCTGCATTGGTCCACAGACATCTGAATGAACCAGTTCTAGAGGTACACCTGCTCTCCAAGTTTTCTCTTTACCAAAAGCCTCCCTGTGAGATTTTCCAATTGCACAGTCTTGACAAATTCTGTCTGCTTTGCCAATTTCTGGCAGTCCATAGACCAGCCCCTGTTGTTGTAACAACTTCAAACTTTGCATATTCAAATGACCAAACCTCCTATGCCAACACCAAGTGGATTCTTCAATTGTTGCCTTCATAGCCACAGAGTTTGCATATTTTAGAGAGAGTGGGAAACATCTGTTTCCTGTCATGGAAACCTTCGCCACCAGATTTTTCATTGACCTGTCATCATATATCTCAACCATAGAATCACCAAAAACCAGATAGTAGCCATGCTCTACCATTTGACCTACACTCAGCAAGTTTTCATCCAATCCTGGTACAAGCATAACCTCTTTGATGTATCTAGGCCCTGCTTTAGTATCAATCACCAAAGTGCCTTTACCAGTAGCTTGCACTAAGTCTCCCGTGCCCATTTTTACCTTTGCAGTGACCTTGGTATCAATATTGACAAGAAGGGATGCTTGTGAGGTCATGTGATTGCTGCAAGCACTGTCCACATACCACACATCACTATGGTTCACTATTTCAGCAGCATGACAAGCATAAAACATATTGCCTTCTTCTTCCTTGTGTGATGCATAGTTAGCAGCTTGATCTGACTTTCCCTTGCAGTCTTTGGCTATATGACCAAACCTATCACACTTATAACACTTAGGTTTGCCTTTGAACCAGCAAACACCATAGTGCAGTTTGTCACAGATTTTACAAGGAGTCTTGGCTCCTTCAGTCTGATTTTCTTTCGTAGCACAGTTTTCAGACTTAGTATCCCACTTCTTTCCTTTCTGAGATCTCCAATTCTTCTTAGACTTGGAACCACCAGTTTGTCCTGTGTTTGATTGGTCTTTAGAACTCACACGCAGACTAGAGAAAGCCTTCTCAGTCACTCTCTCATTATGTCTTTGCAACCGTTGTTCATGAGATTTTAGAGAGCCTATAACCTCTTGAACCCCTATAGTTTCTGTATCTTTTGTTTCCTCTATGACCTCAGCAATAGAATCATACTCTCTAGATAAACTAATCAAGAGTTTCTGAACAATTCTCTGTTCAGTTAACTCCTCACCATAAGCCATCATTTGATTTACTAACTCAAGCAGTTTAGTGACATATCCAGATAGAGATTCATCATCATGCATACGAGTGTATTCAAATTCTCTTCTAAGAGCTTGAAGTTTCACAGATCTCACCTTCTTATCACCTCTGAATTCTTGTTGCAGGATTTCCCATGCTTCCTTGGCTGATTCCTTCAATGCAATTCTGGGGAAAATATCATCAGAGACTGCACCTTGTATCAGACCCAAGGCTTTAGCATCCTTTGCAACATTCTCTTCCAGAGCAAGCTTTTGAGCTGCAGTCAGAGTTTCTCCTTCTTCCTTCTTCACAGCAGGTCGCTCATACCCATTCTCAACCATATCCCACAGCTTGTGAGATTTGAAGATTGTGCACATCTTTATTCTCCAGAAATCGTAGTTGCTGCCATTGAAGATGGGAGCTCGAAGCTCACCCATGCTAGATCCAGCCATGTGAGACTAGATAGAGCTTCCCTCAGCTAGATCGCTTCGATTTCACTACGCCCAGTCGCTCAGATCAGAACCTACGCTACTGATACCATGATGGATTTCTGTGTATGAGCTGACTTATTTGCACACAAAGTATATGAGAGAATGTGCTAGAGAGAAAAGAGAGAGAGTGAGTCTGTTATGCAATGAATGTAATCATCCACACTCGTAGTGTGATCTCATTCCTCTGATGATATATATATTCTGTTTACAGTGTAAGAAAAGACTCAGCCACTAGACAATTGTGCCAGCCTGTGAGCTGGACACTTGGCATGAATCTGAACCTATAGTTCTAACAAAATGTGATGGCCTATGAGCCATACACTTGGCAAACTAACAGTATGACCTGGAAACAATTTATACTCCAACAAGGCTGTCCAAAGTTGGTGTGTTTTCCCCAGGGAGAATTGCCCGCTCCCAACTTGAATGACTTTACAGTCCGTGAATGCGAGAATTTGCAGTCATTGCCCGAACGCATTCACACCCTCACAGGCCTTCGACATTTGGGGATAAGGGGTCTTCCAAATCTTGAGTCATTTGCAGAAGATGGGGGTTTGCCTCCCCATCTCCGAGTTTTTTGCCTTGAGAATTGTGAGAGACTGAGGCTTTCATCAGTGGGAGAGTACTGGGGTTTGCAAGGACTTGTCTCCCTTGAAGAAATTAGAATTGGTGGTAGGGGAAGTGGGGATATCTTGGAGACGTTGCTTATGGAACAGCTGCTCCCTACTACACTTCGCACTCTCCGCATCTGGGGACTTTCAAGTATGAAATCTTTGGATGGTAAGGGACTTGGACACCTCACTTCTCTTCAAAGCCTACATATTAGTGGGTGTGACAGTATCCAATTCCTGCCAGAAGAGGGTTTGCCGCCATCTCTTTCTTTCCTGAGAATCTCCCAATGTTCTGCCCTGGAGAAAAGGTATCGGAATAAGGCTGGAGAAGATTGGGCCAAGATATCTCACATTCCTTGCATCAGGATAAATGATGACGTCACTATATGATATGAGCTCTCAAAACTCTCTCACACAGACGAAGTACTTGTTTTGGATATTTCACTCTCAACTCTGAAATCAAAGTCAGGTATGTACTTCAAATCATTCCTTGAGCTGCAAAGTTCTATTCAATGAGACTTAAGATGTTGTATGTATACTTGCAGACTTCAGAAGTTTTCCCATTTTTGGAGGTCAAAGCAACGTGTGAAGGCAACCATGAATGATTTCAGAGTCGATGCTGATGGTGCAATCATAGATGTCATCTTAGCTGCTTACTTCACCGTAAACACCTTTCTCTGCTCTCTTCTGTAAGGGTGTAAACAGATTAATTTTTTAGCGAGATTTAATATGGCTCACTTTTTTTTGTTGCTTGTTCATTTAGAATCCTATTACCTTCAATTTTTTTTAATTCCAATTTGGATTGGTAGGATCAGACCAAGCAGGTTCATTCATTACATGCGTAACGGCATCAGCATTTCAGACAGAAAATTGGCCTTGAATTGTCTTCTGATATGACTCAAATATACACTCTGCTTTTGAACACTCAAATTGAGATAGATTGTTTTTCTGTGGATGCCACCGTTTATTTATTGTATTTGAACACTCAATCGAAGTAGATAGTTTTGTTTGTGTTATTTATTGTCATTTCTTGTGTCCTTTGCTTCATTTCTGTCCGTTGCTTAGTTAAATCTTTCCTTCAGCAGTTCAAGTTGAGGTTGGCGTCGAACAAGGATTAGGTTAGCTGTGTAATTCGCGGTAAATTCATTGTAGAAAAGCATCTGTTGGATACGTCCCCTCTTCTATTCCATGTAATAGAATAGGGCGGCTTGCTCTGACCAAGACTCCACTTTTTGCTCCCCCCATGGAGCGTATGAATTTCCTGGAATGTATATAGACCAAAAAAGGGAATGCAGGGATAGGAATAGGAATTATAGTACCATTGGAAGAAGGGGCACCTGTGGGAACATCTCTACTGACAAACCATTTCAATAGTACGGGTGCTGCCGTGCCACAAGGCACGACCATGGAAATAATGAAAAAGAAAAATAAACGCCTGTATATGATTCTTTAGATTAATGGTAGTTTTCATATCAGCTGGGACCTTTATGACTGTACGATGTAAGTAATTATTCTCTTATTGTTTTCCTACTGTTAAAACTTAAAAGGAGCCAGCCACACAGAATAAAAATCTACAGATGGGAGCCATTCTTATTTCATACAATTTTTCTAAAGTGTGCATTCATCCCATTCTTCTTCAACAACGGGGGAATTTATACTTGTCGCATGGTTCAAAGGAGGCACCTTTCCTTTGCCCTATTTCCCTGGTCCATCTGCTGCTTCATTGCCTAGTAGCTTTATCTATATGGTTGCAGCTGGTTAAGGAGGTAAGATTACTTGGTTTAACCCTGCTTCCTATAATGCATTGTTGTGTAAAGCTTAAATTTTTTTGGTGGAAAGAAGAGGGCTATGGTTTTGGGGGAATGTGATGAATGCCAATTTAAGAGAGGGTGTTGATCACTTGTAGGAGAGTGTTCATTTCTCACTCACCTGATTGGACTCTGTATCATTGGAGTTTAGGGATTTTTCTTTCTCTGTCATCCACTCAAATAGGCAAGCTGCAGTAGTTTAGACTTTTTTTATTTTATTTTATTTTATTTTTATTTTTATTTTTTTAATATATGCAATATCGTTTCTGTTTTGTTCATTTGGTGTTTGAGTCGTTCTGTAATTGTTTTTGTTTTGACCTGCTAACGGTGGATACCTTGCCAGCTGTTGCTGTAGTCTTTTATTTTTTAAATGCAAGTTGTGTTTCTCATTTAATGAAGAAATTTTGTACATGTAAAAAGGTACAAAAGTAGGACTATATAAGTTGAAGGCATGTTACATAACTAGAGGGAAAATATCAATTAATAATCAGTTAACCTATTTTCCTGGCCTAAATCCTGATATCCGGGAGTAGTATCTTCCAACATAATTGAGGTATTCTTATGCTAATCAGCATATTTATTGCATATATAATATCTTATGTGCAAATGATTTTCTCTTTTTTGTCTCACATATCATTCCTTGAGCTGCAAAGTTCTATTTGATGAGACTTGAGATGTTGTTTGTGTACTTGCAGCCTTGAGGAATTTCCCCATGTTCGGAGGTCAAAGCAACTAACCACGCATGATTTCAAGCTGATGGTGTAATCACAGATTCTTTAAGGATCCTATTACCATCAAATTTTTTTATTCCAAATGTGGATGGGCAGGATCAGACCAAGCAACATACATTGCATGCTTGATGTCATCAGCATTTCAGACAGAAAATGGCCCTTGAATTGTCTTCTGAGCCAATGAGTTTTTCTAGTATCCGAAGTGCGAAAATTAACGAATTGATGTGTACAAAGAGTCTTGAACATTTTTTCTTGTTGAATGCTGGAAGTGCCTCTTATAAGTGGCTAAGTTGCAATATGTGGTGTCATCAAATGCTCTGCAAAGAGGTTCGTCATAAACTTTGTGCTTGAGATAGATTGTTTTGTCTGTGGATGCCACTGGTTATTTATTGTATTTGAACACTCCATTGAGATATAGATTATCTTGTCTGCGTATTGTCACTTCTTGTTCTTCACTTCATTTCTGTCGGTTGCTTACCTAAATATGCCCTTCAGCAGTTCTTCTCCCTCTAATTGAAGGGAACAAGTACTTCCCGCCAGGAGAAGTAGAGTGAACGGCACACCGGTCAGGAAGGTTTTCACCCCTAAAGGGAGAGGGAACAGTCCAGTCTGTCCAAAGTTGAGACTGGAGTTGAACAAGGTTAGGTTAGCTGTATAATTCGGGGTAAATGCCTTTTTCTATAAACAATTGTAACTGTCTATATAGATTAATTTGTCAGCATTATTCTATGATCCATTTAGAATCCTATTATCACCAAAATTAAAAAAAATTAAAAAATTCCTATTATTATTAATTTGCTGATTCCAATTTGGATATTCAGGAGCAGAGCAGGCCAAGCATGTTCATACATGGCATGGCTCAAGACATCATCATTTGAGACTGAAAATCAGCCTTCAACTGTCTGCTGAGTCAATGGACTTCTGTAGAGATCTCAAGTGCAAGGGAAAATTGATGGGTTAAAGATTCGTGAACATTTTTCTGTTCGAAATTTTCTACTGGAGGCTGGAAATGCTTCTTATAAGTGGCTAAGTTTCAATTATTTTGTATGATCAAAGGCTCTGCAGAGAGGTAAGAAATCCATCGTCAACTATTTTCTAGAGTATGTTACAACTGGTTGTGGAAACTTTGTTAATGCATAGTTTTAATTTAATTCACTGAGCCTCACATCATTGCAGTTTACTGACCATGGTGTTGAAAACAAAGGGTGCTGCGCACCAAGTACGAGAAAATCAGGCATTGTAGTGTTTTATTCTTGCGAAATTTGGTTTATGTAAATGACAGATTATGTATTATATATAATTATATGTACACTCCAAACGCCAATTAGATTAATATGGTGCTAGCTACTTGTTCAGAGTCTGAACCAACTCCGCAGCGTGATCCAATGATTCAAATTGAAAACTGTGCAGCGTTATCCAATGATTCAAATTGAAAACTGTGCAGTCATCTAACCGTGATCAAATAAATATGAATACAATTTCTTCGATACATAATGAAAAGTATACATATTAACCAGAGAGAGTGTCCAAATTTGGTGTGTTTTCCCCAGGGAAAATTGCCGGCTCCAAACTTGAAGCCACTTATAATCATTGAATGCAACAATTTGAAGTCATTGCCTGAACGCATTCACACCCTCACAGGCCTACGAGAGTTGAGGATAGATGGTCTTCCAAATCTTGTGTCATTTGCAGAAAAGGGTTTGCCTCCCAACCTCCGACATTTTAGCATTCAGAATTGTGAGAGACTGAGGGTTCTGGTGAGAGAGCACTGGGGTTTGCAACAACTTGTCTCCCTTGAAGAATTTTATATTGGAGGTAGAGCAAGTGATGATATCTTGGAGATGTTGGTCAAGGAACAGCTGCTCCTACCACTCTTCACACTCTAGGCATCAAAGAAATTACAAGTCTGAAATCTTTGGACAGAAAGGGACTTAAGACACCTCACTTCTCTTCAATGCCTACAAATTGGAAGCTGTACAAATTGGAACCTCACTTCTATATATTAGGGAGTGTGACCTGCCAAAAGAGGGTTTGCCACAATCTCTTTCTTCTCTTCGGATAGTAATGTCTTCTGCCCTGGCGAAAAGATATGAGAATAAGACGGGACAAGATTGGGACAACATCTCTCACATTCCTTGCCCTGGAGAGACAAAGTACTACTTTCCGATATTTCACTATCAACTCTCAACTCTCAGACCAAACTCAGGTATGTACTTCAAATAACTGGCTTTACTGGTTTTCTTCTAATGGAATACAAAAAACCAAAATATATATTCCTTTTCTGTAACCGAAATACAGTTTTAAACTATTTTTATGCCCGCAAATTCGTTGAATTTCCCCAAATTTGTTGATTTGCCATCAGTTGTGCATCCAATCAATAAATTTTACAGTTGCTAACAAAGCATAGCATATTGATTGATGGTTCTTCCCAGATCATGGTTTCTGTTCTTCAGGACATCTCTTACAACAATTTGTGCGTAACACAAACACTATCTGATTTCTATTGTTATTTTTCTCAGAAAATTCTCCTTCTGTTTACTTTATTTGTCATTGGGGTTCCTCAATTGATCACAACTTATATCCTATTTCAGTCTCAAATGCTGAATAATTAGTAGTCTTTTTGCAGGACAGCAATCTTCTCTTGGAGAGCTTTTCCCTTGCTAGGTTTCTTTACGTGTCGTCTTCATTTCCAGAAGAGGGTTTACCATTGTATATAGCCTTTTGGTTTGCTAGCAACGGAAAGGTTCAGCTAGCTGGAATATCTCAATTGACAATTTCCTTATAAAAATGTATTTTAAGTCTCATTTGAGCTAGTTTAAATTGTATTGAATGCCTATGGATAACCTGTGAGCTTAAGTTGTGAGATAAAAGTGACTATATTATTGTTTTTATCTTCTTGAAGATGTGAGCATGATATTTATCAATCATATTGATGCAGTGCACATTTGTTGCCATTAATTAGTCTTAGGACTTTCCCAGGGACTGCATGTAATGTTAGCCATAGTACCTTGTCTTCTGTCGCTGTACCCTTTTATGTTTTTACTGAAACTTGCGTTTCTCTTTTCTTTTTTTCTTTTAAACCAAAAGTATCAATTAGAAGCAGTTAACCTGTTTTTTCTAGCCTGGTTCTTGATTTCTGGGAGCAAAGCTCCAGCCGAGACAGGGATGTTTAATGGTGAAATGGATTCTTGTTTGCAAATGTAAGAGATGAGAGTATTTGGATTGAAAGGAGATGACATGTCTGAGAATAAGCAATCTCTGTTCTTAGATTGATCTGGAGGTGAAATCAGTCATTTTATTTTCCAATTTAAGCAAATCTGTGTTCTTAGATTGATCTGGTCGTGAAAAGCAGTCATAGTTTCTTTCAAAAATGCCATCAATTGGAACGTTATAATTGAAAGCAATGCATTCCGATCAAAAAAATTGAGAGCAAAGTATCAGATTCCTTTGTCGACATAATTGATGGTAAATGTACTTCACTATTAATATCATCGAGGCCTTTTGTATAAAATTTCATGTCTACTAAATAGGTGGTTAAGTTGGAGACAATATCAATGTTGCTAGTAGTGGGCTAAGAGTCCGTCCCTCTTAAATCTTAACACTCAATACATGAATTTGTGTCAAAATTGACAACCAAACACAGTGTTGAATTTTTTCTGTCTTTCGGACGAACATTTGAAAGATCATAGAAACTAAACTCCATTGCAGGGGAAATGCATCATTTAACCGCAGCAGAAGTCCAGTTTCTGCTAATCAATCAACAATCACCATAATTACAGATGGGGGGTGGGGGAAAGATATACAGGAAGAGGGGTTAAGGGACAGATATACTGGAAGGATTAATCCAAAAAATATTGCATTTAGTTCTACTTCATGCTCAGACGCATTTTGATCCCGACACATTACTCTCCAGTCTCCACAAATAGAGTTCGTACATATTTTTACCATGCATGACAGACATACAAACATGCTCTAGTACAACTGAGTTTTTTCTTTCTTTCTAATGTATATAAAACTGGCACTAGCAAAGATTGCCATCTGAACACTCAAAATCCAGCTCCAATGGGTTTGATCCCTCCTTTGTTGCATCATGTCATGCTTTCTGTGCAGCAAATACATTATTAGCATGTGAGAGAGTGGACATGAAACGAGAAGGTACAGAAGCATAATTGTTTTCATTAAGAGATTGGATCTATCTTTACCTGCATTGGAAGGTACAACTTAAACTCAGGCGGAAGTTCCTCTTCGGAGTACAAGCGGTCAGAGAAATATATCCTCCTCAGGCGGCAATTCGCATGAACCTGAACTCGCAATGTCTCCACATAGTTTGTTCCATAGGCTCTCCTGGTAAAATCGGCTAGATTAAACTGGATTTGATTCCAGCCCTCATCCATCCTTAGTGGCATGGTGCAGATGTATGGCTTCACTCGAGTTACAGCCTACAACACATAAATAATAAATAAATCCTTGTATCTTTTATCACTTTGATACTTCTACAGCAGTATGATCACTTCAAATACCAGTATTCTTTAGCAGTCAAAACATCAACACTTCAAACATAAAGTCATCAGGGTCAGGTACATGGCATTTAAACAATATCGCACATAAAAGATGATAGTAATTAAAGTTCAGTAAAGGTTAGCTGATTTCTCAAAACTCCTATGAGTCCCATTTATCTGGCATTTGCAGAAGACACCATGTTCACTGATAAAACTCAGAAGACAGAATAACAATATACTAAACTATGAATCATTACGCAACAATCTACTGGAGTGGTCAACGAGTTTTGCATCCTGCACTGCTCGACTCTAAATAGTAGGCAATCTCCGGTCAACATCAATGAATTTTTTTTTTTTCTCCTGATTCCTGAAGCTGCCAATGGCATATCTAGAAGCCAGATTCCTCTACAACCTTGGACTTAACCTTGGCACATGATTATCCCCTCAAGTATATACATGTCCAACAAATGCAAGACATCAGGCATGGTTAATATGTTCATAATGCTGCCAGAAAAACTTACAAAAAAGTCGGCATAAAATATGGCCAATTTTACACTACATAGATCTTCAAAGACAACAAAAGAAGCTTAGACTTGCTAGTGAAATAAATACATCTTTGAGAAAAACATATGCGGCAGCCTTCATTACTTACCTGAACATGCCCTGAAATACCAACGGAAAGGAAAAGAAAAGAGAACAAGAAAAACAACCATTATGCAATTGATAAACATCAATAAACATGGGCAAACTTACACACTTGAAAATTGGAAGCTCGAAAACGTCTCCTGACGTTCTTGTCGTCCAGAACTTGAATCTCAAATGTGAAATACTTCTTCAGATTCTTTACAATCATAACCAGGAATGGAAGTTTTATACCAAGTGTAGCTGATGGGTCTGCTGGGCAAGTAATATATGTGGACTGGATGTTTGTACCAATTATTTCAAGGACATTGGATTGTATGTCTTCATCCTGTGGTCTTTTAATATGGCCGTCGACAACTGCTCAACAAAAGAAAAACATAGAAAAGTCAACCAGTCACTAAGTCATTCCATCATCATGTCAACATCTTAAAGGCGTCCACCTTATACTACGGTCTGAAGTAGAAAAATAGTTATTTCCACTCTAGCATCAAGCAATGCCCCATCCAATATAAACACCAAATCTACAAACTTTCCAACATGCGCATGCCTCATTATTTACTATATCATGAACAGACTTAAAGAGACCCCAAAATTTAATGGTATATCGCAGTGCACAGGGATCCATCCATTAGAGATTACCAAGTCTTTTAGCTAATGCGCCTATCAGCAGATTAGATGCTCATCAGTCACCAATCTTAACAAAAAGACATGGTGGGTTAACACGGATGTTGTATGACAAGCATGAAACAAAGAGGGATGAGTTGCAAAGAATAAGAGAGTATTGAACCATGACTGGGCACCTCCATGTATTAAACTATAAAAAAGCATACAACCAATTTCGTCCTTGTGCTACCACTTCAAACTATTTAGATTTGTAGAAGCTACAGGCACTTCTTTAATTCAGACGATACTTGGGAGAAAATATGTAAAAGGCATAAACAACACTGAATAGTCAGAATTGCATCTTACATTGATATTTGAAACAAGTTGAATTTAACAAGCATCTCAAAATTTCATCAACAGGTTTTACATTTCCAAAGACAAAACCACTCACCTTCTTTATCCCAAATCTGCAACGGTTTGCTCCTACATATTCAAAAGAATGCACAGATTAACATCAAAGTTACAAGTGCAAGGATAAAAAAAAGATACTCAAACATAAGAGACAGAGACGGCATACCCAAGGCTGTATAGAATAGACAGAAATCCGGATTGAAATGTGTTCTTGAACATTTTTACTTCTTTCTAAACCGAGCTGCAATGAAAGCACAACCATTGTAAGCTATAACTGGACTTAGCATTTCCTTTCCTTCTGGTTTTTCGTTCCATTGAAATTGGAAGCCCATTAATATATAACAAAAGCACATAATCTACAAACAAAAAGAAGAAAAAAAATCTTAATGTTTTAAATTCAAGTATTCTATCAATGGCTGAATATAAATCACAGTTATCCTTGAAACTAGCAGATGTGTAGAACCCCGGATTATATCATCACGAGTTATTGAAGGGGAAACTATAGTAACAAGATAAGAAAGGTAACCATCTGTTCAACTCCATAGATTTTGAATATCACGTTTGGCCAAGACAAGGAATTTGATCAAATTCCAAATGTCTGTACTTTTAGCTCGCAGACAGACAGACACTCAAGTATACTTACCCAGGAAAGAGTCGTTTCAACCACAACGCCAATTGCAGGCCTTAAGCTTCTCAAAGCCCCAACCTGAGAGACCAATTGCGATTCCCCTCTCCCAATCTGTCTCTGTCTCTGTCTCTCTCTCTCTCTCTCTCTCTCACTCTGCAAGCCCTAATTGTCCCGCGTGTGTGCCTTTGTTTTGGTAAATATTGTCTTCCGTATTTTGTGCATTAGGCCGAATTAGATTTTTTTTTGGGGGCAATTTTTATTAGAAAACTCCCCTAAATATCTCTCTCCCCTAAACCGGTCCATCTTCAGACCAAAAAAAAAAAAAAAAAAACCGGTCCATCAAAATTTTATAATGACAAAACTAGCCCTACAAAAGAAAAGGAATGGACATGCAAGTCCTGTGCATCTGACTACTGAAGCCAAGACCAGCAGAGCAAACCACCGAAACCGAGACTAAAACCAATATCAGCAAGTAGAAATGGTTGGAACACCTATTGTCTTTTCTTGCATGTGACTTGTGCATTGAAATTGTAGATTTTGTTTGCTTCTGTAAGGGTGTGCGGTACATGTGAATCTTCGTAGAAATATCATAAGCTTTTTGTAGTGATACGCAATGTATATCAGAAACCTTGAAGGAATAGCAGCTGTTCCGAATTGAGAAACATAACATTGAAGAAAATCTCAGTGCTCTCTCTCCTGCTGCTATCAATAAAATTTTCCTTTATTTTCCACACTCTCTCCCTCTCAAAACACTGTTAATACTATGTTCATCCATCAATCACTGTTACAACATCGCTAATATCTCGAGATTTCTAGTATTAATTAACAGCAACATCAATACTAAGGTAAGTCTTTTTCTCTGTTATTCTTTGTTTTAGCATACTTCTTGTCTAAAACAGGGGGAAATCATTAGAATTATGTTAGTATCTTACTAAACTGACGATCAATACTTTTTTTGAGCATTTAGTCATATTTGATGTTTGTCATAACAATAATTGTGTAAGGGAACCTCTGAGTTCATAGGACCTCTGAGTTATGCTCCCACAACTCCTTAGATTGACATCTTTGTAGTTCCATGTTTGAGTTCCATATTCTAGGTATACATGTCTAGTTGTTATTTTGGCCTTTTGACTACTTGACCAGGAACCCCACGCAAATTTGGTATCAGATCTTAGTTTAGCACCTTAATAATATAATTATAACAATAAAGTACCTTGAAGACAAAAGTCACCCAATACAAGTGATAAAATCCAACGTGTTAAACTTTTGTTAATTACCGGATAATCACCAATCAACCCTTTGTTAAGCATAATCAGTACCTTTGTATGTTTGGATCTTGGTGGACACCTATTAGATTAAAAGAAAGGTTACAAGAATTGAAAGGACAGAAAGTTGCATACCGAGCAGAAATTAGGAACCTTGAAAAATTATTAAAATTAACAGAAGCAACTAATTATCCAAGATGAAAAATAGAAGTACACAACAACATAATAAAAAATCAATACCATCTAGAAATTTGTAAAGAATTTATGGAAACATTCCAAGAGCATTTAGGCATCAATACTAATGTTTTAGTTCCTACTTGTGCTCTTGTCAGTTCTGCTATTCCTATTATAATAGTTTCTAAATGGATTTTTTTATATTGTGCTTTTTAAGATGTTCTATTGATGTGTTATTTAATAAATTAAGAGCGTTTATCTATACAAATTACTTCATGTTGACTAATACTAATTATAATACTATGTTTATTTTCAAATCTTCCTAATTGATACAAATTATATTTATATTTTCTGGGATTTTTCAAAACCTTTTCTAATAAATTGTTGTGCTTCTTGTTCACTAGGGTATCATTTCTTTTCTTTTTCTCCTAAAGAGTTTCATTTACTATTATCAAATTGGTTTATTTTACTTTTTCTTATATGCTGATTATTTCCTAAAGTTAAGTTTTCTAATATATTATTTAATCATTTAGGTAGAGTGGAAGAAGTATTGTGCACTACTTGACTGATTTCTGTTTCTTTTTTCTTTTCTTTTTCTTCTTCTAATTAATCTATCTTTTCTACTAGGTTTAAAATTAATTTGGATAATTAAATTGTTTTGTCTTATAAGGATATTGCTACTTACTACAGATATTGAAAAATCTGTAAGGCCTATTGGTTCGTTATGTAGTTTACTTCTTGTAATGTCTTGATATATTTACCATTAGTCCTAGAATCTGTCATTAAACTAAAAGTCTATCTATTTTATTATGTAATTTTTCTACTTGTTCAGTTAATGTTTTTTAAATGGTGGATGACCTACATGTTGAAAGTGAAAGACAATATTGAAAGTGAAACACCAAGTTTTACGGAGAGTTGAAGACTTCTTGGCTCACTCAATATTTACATACAACAGGAAGTAAATATTGTGGTTGTAGAGTAAATGTTGTTGTTGTGAGGCTTATACCCTCCATCTATAAATTGAGGCAACCTTCAGGCTTTTGAACCACAACAATTGGAAGAGAAATTGAGAAACTAAAAGCTAGTGAGAGTAGAGAAATTTGAGAGAAAGTTCTATCAATGTAATATATATGAGCAAATACAATTCCACTTCAATATTCTGCAGTACTCTCATACTCTTTTCTATTTTATAAAAGGATTGACCAAAAATCCAAAAAAATTGTGTTGACAAAAAAGTCAACTAGGCTCAAAAACCGAATCAGACCACTTTAGATCGGTTACCATTCCGGTTCTTTGTCTAAACCAAACCAAACCAATTATGTTAAGTTTACTTATTATTTATATCCAAAAGTATTTGTAAGTCTAATTAATATTCAAATCACATTAGTAAGTAGTAACTTCAAGTAATATCTAAATATTTTAGCCTAATTAATACATAAATGTCCACGTTCCAATTCATGACAAACTAAATAGCTACTCTAGCGCAATTTCTTTTTCTTTTTCTCTTTAGTGAACTTTTTTTTTTAGTACAAGCGATAGTTTAAACTAGAGGAGAGGGGGGTTTCTTACACACACACAACCAAGATGTCATGGGTGATTGAGCTTGAGACCTTTGGTCTACAAGTAACCATACCCGTTTTTGTTGTGCTTCCATCTTTATCTCTTTTCCACATATTTCTTTCTATTTCTCTTCCTCTTTATCTCTTCTGCCTCTTTTTCTCTTCTTCCTATTTTTCTTCTTCTTCTTATTTCTCTATTCTTCACATCTTCATATTTTTATCTTTCCAAATCGGAAATCAACCGAACCGAACCGAACCGGAACAACATAGGTCTAGTTTGGTTCTTCTAAACACTTTATATGAAAAATTAAACCGAATCTGACCATGTATAAGTTTCGGTTTCGATTTCAATTAGAGGGAAAAATTGGACCAAATTGGACTGCACCCACCCCTACTGAAGAGTGGATAACTTATAAACAGAGAATATAAACTTCACAATGACATCATTTACTCCTCCACGACCACAATATGTACTTATTGTTGTTTGTATAAGGGGGTGCAAGATCCAATTCAATCCGCCTAAATTGACATATCCAATATCCAATTCAATTTTAATTGGTTTTGATGATTTGGCAGATTGGAATGGATCCCTAATTTCCAAAACCGACATGATTGGGTCGAATGACGGATTTTGAGAATCCAATCAAATCCAATCTAGTTTGTTTCATGCTTATTTTGCTTGTATAGGTAATTGTAATTGATAAAGTTATGAACATTTTAAGTCATTTGATGGAGTTATATTTAATATATTATAAAATCAAGACTGTTTTCTCTATAATTTCATTTATTTTAACCCTGTCGATAATTGTTTCATATTTCAGTATGATAACCAATCATCCTCTAGGCTCCAATCACTTGGATCAAATTGGATTAGATTTTAACCTCTAATCCAATCAAATTGGATTGGAAAAAGCATAATCCAATCTATATTGAATCAAATACGAATTGGCTAAATTACTTTAGTTTTGAATCAAGAATGTGTAGGGAAACCAAGAGTCTTCAACTTTCTATAAAACTTTGCTTTTTCACCTTCAAGATGTGGGTCATCCACCATTTACGACAAATGTGGTTTTTTTCGTTTTTTTTTGTTTTTGGTCTGATCATTTTTTCAATGCTACATCTCGTTTCGTGTTCATGCTGCATGGTAGTATCTAGGGTTGAGATTACTTTTTTTTACAGATAAACTCAGTTTTTATTTATTTATTTCTTCATTTTCGATGAACCAAATCGAACCGATTGAGTTTACAGTTTGAGTGCCAAGGGGAACCATAATCAGGAGCAGATAAAAATGGTAAGAGAGGAAGCTAAACTTAACTACACATCAAGAGAAAGGGATTGAACAAAATAACAGAACCCACCATATATCTACGTATGTTTGTGAGAACTCAACTGAGAAACACAAAAAGGTATTAATTGCAGAGCAAGAGCAGCAGGACAAAGAAGCACCAAAAACCTGAATTCTTGAAAGTTGAAACCCAACAAATGGTCTTTTTGAGTCCCTTCCCTGGTAAAGTTGGTTTAAAATCATATCAAATCAAAACTATATACCAGGGCTATAAATAGAGATGGCATAATAGTGAGACAATGTTAAGCGAGTCAGCTAAAAGCTTAACCGCTGGCGGCAGCAGATCAATGAAGCTAATGGCTACAAATTTATTCATTTCTACTCCAAATTGTTGAAAGTATACAACTGATTAACTACAAAACCCAACTGATCACCCTGCAAACTGTAAGAAATTACACCTCGCAGATCACAACAAAATCAGGTGATCGAGGTACACAATCATTGTAGCAAGTAGCGAGAAACTGAACTATTATTCATTCATGATGGGAAGAAAAAAAAATTCATGTACCATTATCTATATACAGATCGAGCTGCAGGCCATACAAGTTTTTTTGTTCCAAAATTACACCAATAACTAGATGTTTAAATACTTATAGCCAGACAATTATGTGCAAATTCATTAGCATTGTAGATCCAATGAGTCAGGTCAACAATGGAAAATGAAAACAAAGAGTGAAGAAATACCCTGGAACATGATATATCCAAAAAAGAAGCCACAAATTTCCCCAATTCATTTTCTAAGACCAAATTCAACCTCATCGTTATCCAAAATAAATAAATAAACATATAAAAAATAAAAATAAAAAAAGCAAAATAATAATAATAATAATAATAATAATAAGAGCAAAAAATAAATGGAAAATAAAAACGGGAGTACTACCTGTTGGAGGAGAAAGAAGCGAGATCTGGAGATGTAGAGAAGAAGTGAAAATCAAGAGAGGAGGCGCAGAGAATGAAGCTAGGATCATTGGAATTGCAAGGATCAGCTGTTATTCTGGACTCTGGTGCTGTCCGAAATCTTATTAAGGGCACCAAACATTGGATAGGACACTTGTCTACTTTAATTGACCCAGCAACCAAACAATGCCCTATTGTATAGATAGCATACCATGGAGCGTTCTTTCACTATTTTGTTCTCTTCCTATGGTTTCAATATTTGTCTCTTATAGAAAAAAGCAAAAAGAAAAGAAAGATACTGTTCTTATGAAAAGAAGGCTAGGATTCTAAGACTAAAGTCATAATAGCTCCCAGGTTAGGAACTTCTGAAAAGGAGGTACATGATTCATCATTCTGTACTATCAATTGAACTTCTAAGTCACTCAGATGTCACACAATAAAACAAAAACAAGTGAACAAATAATGATCTAGGTCTACACAGGTCTCTTCGTATACCCATTTTGCAACAACAATGCAAAAAATAAAATTTCAGTGTCATTAAATTACTTTGATACTCCATAACAGGTCAACAGAAGTAAGAAGAATCAGTTTTGGTTGCAACTTGTAATGAAACTTCTTGTGTTTTAGTCTAATTCTGTTGTTTATGAGTTTAAAAAGCCAAAAATGAATAAGAGATGGCTACTTTTTTTCCCCTCTTATTAATTTCCAGGTAAAAGAGTCAAACAAAAATTCCTGAAGAATAGTGGAATGTTGATGCAGGTACCTGCTGAATAAATTATCATGAACTTCAAAAAATGGTAGAGGACGGTTGGTAATCTTTATCCTTCATATGCTTAATTAGCCTTCGGATCACATGACGTATATTTTCAATTTGTGGATGCATCTCATCACCAACAACAAATACATGAACCTGACTCTTCAACTCAATCCAGCTACACCCAGGTTCTTTGCTCACCCCTCTAAGTTTCATCAGACTCCTTACCCGCTCAACATCTTTACTCCTGCCCAAGGCAGTATATATGCTTGACAACAACACATAAGCTGATGATTCCTGAGAGCCTAACTCCATTAACTTCTCTCCAGCATAGGCTCCCAATTCGTAATTATGATAGTTCCGACAAGCACTTAATAGAATACGCCATAAACACATACCATGATCAATAGTGGCTGATTCTATAAACTCTTTGGCTTCATCTAACTTCCCAGCACGGCTCAATACATCAACCATGCAAGCATAATGGTCCACCCTTGGGCCTATGCCAAATTCATTAGACATCATGTTGAAATAAATCCACCCCCTCTCTACTAATCCCATATGGCTGCAAGCAGAGAGAACATTCACAAATGTAATGTAGTCCGGCTTTGCGCCCTCCAATCGCATCTCCTCAAAGAGCTCTAGAGCCTCTGTACCCCTCCCATTTTGTGAAAGCCCAGATATCATTGCATTCCAAGATACTGTATCCCTCATTGGCATCCTCCTAAATACCAGATTCCCATCTTCCAAATTCCCACACTTTGCATACATGGTTGAAAGAGCACTTCCAATTGGAACTTCAAGACTGAATCCATACTTGATGGTACGTACGTGGATTTGCCTTCCTTGTTCAAAAGCACTTAGACTCGAACATGCTTTTAGGACACTAGCCATAGTTAGTTCATTGGGCATCATTCCTTCCCTCTGCATTCTGCAATACAAAGTCAAAGAAGCTTCATTCTCTCCATTTTGCACATACCCTCCAATCATAGAAGTCCAAAGAACAATATCAGGTTCTCTTAAATAATCAAACCCCTTACGAGCATCACTAACATTACCACATTTGGCATACATGTCAACCAAAGCTGTCATTATATATATTTGGAATTCGAAGCCCAACTTTAATGAATAGCTATGCACTTGCTTTCCTTCTTCAAGAGCACCGATGTCGCTACAAGCATTGATGACTCCAACAAATGTAAACTCACTTGGCATAACCCCAGAAAAATGCATATGTGAAAACAAGTCCAAAGCCTTTTGAGAATCCCCACTTTGTGCAAAACCAGTTATCATGGCAGACCATGTGATAGAATTCTTATCACCAGACGTTTTGAAAGTTCTAAGTGCATCATCTAAGCTCCCACATTTTGCATACATGGTTACAAGCGCATTTTCAACAGAAACGAAAGATATCAACCCAATTTTCACTGCAAGACAATGAATTTGCTTACCAGTACCAACAAACTCAGGAAGCACCAAGGCACTAAGAACACCGGTCAAAACAAATTCATTCACCTCTTCCTTCACCTCATTTCTACGCCGCATCAATCCAAAAAGTGCCAGTGCATCTCCCGCCAGCCGCTGCACAGCATACCCAGATATCATAGTAGCCCACGAAACTGAATTCCTCTCAAGCATTCTATCAAACACCTTACGAGCATCCAATACAAGACTCGCTTTACAATACATATTGAGCAGAGAACTCCCGACAAACACATCATAAAAACTGTCAGCTTTGATTGCAAGTGCATGAGCTTGCCGGCCGCCAAAGACGTCCGGCGACGCATACGAAGCTGCGGTGAAAACTCCAGCAAAAGTGTGCGCATTTGGGAAGGCGTTCTCAACCCGCATGCGTTGAAAAAGCTCCATGACATGGGAGGAGCCGTTTTGTCCTTGCTGAGAGTAGCCATTGATGAGAGAGTTCCATGAGACGACGTCCTTGTCGGGTATGGCCTCGAAGATGAGCTTGGCTTTGGGCAAGTCTCCGCATTTGGCATAGAAGTTGACGAGGCTGTTGGCAATGCAGACGCAGGAGTTGGGACCGGTTTTGATGATCTGAGCGTGGAGAGCTTTGCCCTTTTGGAGGTCCTTTCGACGACTGTATTGGATGAGTGTGGTGAACAGGGAACGGTACTGAGATGGAAGCGAAGAAAGACTCATCAACAGACACAGCTATAATCAAATGCCGTCCCTCTTCTTTTTCTGGTTCTGTTTCTCTCTCTCTCTCTCACTCACTCTCTCTTCCCATAATTGAACACACAGAGCAACTGCTTCAAACACTTAGCATAATGGCGCAAACCCCATTCTTATGTTTGCTAAATTATGCGGTCCCTCTCCTCAAAGTTTGGCAATTTTGACAACCAGAAACAAATAACTCGAACAGCTCAAACAGTAGGTAATTAGGCGGTCACTTAAGAGCAACTCCACTTATTTGTCATTTGCCATTTGCGGCAAGGGGCAATTACTATTTATTTTTTTGTTTTATTCACTAATTTTTTTTACCTCAATAATTAATTTGAATAATATTTTCGGATAAGATTTTCGGATTCCTACGTGTGAAGACTATTCATAATCGGATACAATTTCCGAATAAGATTTTTGAGTTCAAATTTTGGATAAATTTCAAAATTTAAATTTCAGATAAATTTTTGTATTCAAATTTCGAATGAATTTCAAAATTCAAATGGTTGAAAGTCTTTTTCACCACCTCCCAACATTCATGATGGTTGAAAGTTTTTTTGCCTTGCCCAATTGCACCAAACCACATCTATGCTTGAATCATCTATTGACAAAAAAAAAAAAATAATAATAGAAATGCAAGAAATATTTAAAATATATTGGATATGCAAGTAACATAAACAAAAATAATGGAAATGCAATTAACCTTACAAATATATTGAAATACAACAAATATTAACAAAATATTATTTATGCAAGAAATATTAAGAAACAATTGGAAATGCAAGAAATATTAACAAAATATTGAAAATGCAAGAAACATTAAAAAAATATATATATTAGGACATTAAACTTAATAAAATGAAAAATTACAAAATATTTACCTCGCTACTAAGATTTTCCCCGCTTCTATGGTTGTCCCTCGCTTTTGCCAAGGCATCTCTCCATTTTCCCAACTCTTTATTGAGAATTTTCCACCTGCTAGACAATGTCATTTCCGTACGAGTCCACCCCGGAATTCTTTTACAAAATTCGGCATGAATTTTTTTCCACATATGACAAAATTTCATCTCATTGCTGACACGGGACAATGACTAATTTGGACCAAACACTCAGATAAGAAAACATCTTCCATGGTGCTCCACACCCCTCCAGTTTCGATAGAATAAGCCATAAATATAAGAAATAAAAATTCAATTTGAAAGAGACGAAAATGTTGAGTAAAGAGTGAATAATAGTAGAAGAAGAAGAAAATGTATGAGGATTAGTGTTGAAAGTGAAGGGTATTTATAGGTATTTATAGACAAAAAAAATTCAGAATTTTTTGGCATTTAAAAAAAAAAATTCAAATTTTTTTCATAATTTTATTGCCAAAAAAAGGCCAGCCGTTGGATTGGAGGAGGAGAAGCAGATCGGAGCGCCCAGTCTACGACACGTGTCTTCTAGCCGTTGGAAACGCCCAGGGCTGACATCAGCACACGCAAGTTCAAATATTTTTTTTTTTTTTTTTACCGTTTGCGTTTGCAATGCACGCGCCAACGGTAAAAAAAAAATTTGAACAGCGCGATGACGTCATCCTCCCCTCGGACTCGAGCTCGGGTGAAACCTACCTTCGGGCAAGAATGGCCCGCTGGAACTGGGTTTTTCTCGCAGCCACCCCCCCCCCCCCCCCCCCCCCCCCCCCCCCGCCTCGGGCTTGGGCTCCTTGGTGGAGTAGCTCTAAGCGGCTAGGTGTATTGAATTAGGATTTTAGAGAGTTTAAAAATATTTTTAAAATTCTAGTGTATTCAATTTGGATTCATATGACTTTTAAAA
Source organism: Prunus salicina (assembly GCA_020226455.1). Classification (NCBI taxonomy): domain Eukaryota; kingdom Viridiplantae; phylum Streptophyta; class Magnoliopsida; order Rosales; family Rosaceae; genus Prunus; species Prunus salicina. Next base: position 27,692,520 of record CM035343.1, on the reverse strand, counting down.
GAGTTTCTACAAGCCTAATTTCCCCCAAAGACCTGGCCCAATTTCATGTAGAATTGACAAAATCAAACCAAGAAATTTCTAGGTTTTTCAAGAGTCAAAATCGTTCGTTTGAGGGCTTTAACGATGGAATTGATCTTTGAGCAAAGGTATAAAGTTACTCCCCTTGATGTGCTTGATCTATAGGTATATTCTTTTCAATATTGGTGGATGAAGCACGTGATGTGTCAATGTAAGAGCAAATGGTTATGGTGTTGCTGTTGTGCGCAGCGGAAGCGGATTGCACATGGATGGTGGATATGAAACCGTTGAAACAACAAGAGCAAAATATGAAATACAGAAATCCAAACAACACAAGGATTTATACTGGTTCGGCCCGTATGTAGCCTACGTCCAGTTCGAAGACAGCGAGAAATTCCACTAGTATCCCAAAAGAGATTACAACCAAAGTAGATTAACCTCTCACCTATCCTAGGAATTACAGAGTTTAACTCTCACAACCCAAATCCAAAATACGCCCAAGTCACTCTCAAGCTAACCACACACAAGAGCCAAGACCCCAAGAATTGTTCTTGCTCACTAGGAAAGAACACACTAAGAACAATACAAAGAAATAAACCTCCTACAAACACAAGGAACAAATGAAGAAGACTCAACCAACAAATGGCTTGATCTTCCTTCAACATCTCGTGTAGCCAAAGAGGAGTTTATCTCCACCATCATGGTGATGCTCTTTAGTATTTCTCTCTATGCGGAAGTGTCCCTCACCTCTATTTTAGCTTCTCTGAGCAATGGTGCTCACAGCACCTCCAAAATGGTGCGGCACAAAACCTGCCCACACATGCACACACAAAAGGTGCGGCACTCAATGCCCACACATGTTGCTTCTACCATGCATTCTTTATAGCCAAAGTAATGGCTTTTCAAAGAAGCCAACGGCAATGTCTTCCAATTTGCTCTAAAAGTCATTCACATGCAAAAGGCTCCCCCAAAATCCTCCATAAATTAAGGACATTAATGCACCAAAATCAACTCAACCGAAAGTGTAGCCAATCTTGTCTCCCACCACAAAGACATTAAAGAAAGAAAGAATTAATTCTTTCTCCCACAAAACTCTTTCGGCTAGAATTTATGGCACCCATCATGAAGAAACCACCAACACATGTGGGTGCAATTTGGAGCCAACGAAGTCAAGGTAGGTGCCCACCATTAAATTTGAGCAAATTCCAACAATCTCCACCTTGGCACAAATTTACCAAGCCACAGTAGAACTTTCTATCGCCTATTTTCCTCTTACCAAATCAAGCTCAAGCACCTCTTGAACCTACAACAAAAAAATTTTGTGCTTCGATCGAATCGGATGACCCCAACAGAAGAACCTCTTCAATGTCACCCTCATAACCAAGCCACACCAGCTGAATGTACATGCATAAACCGCATAAATCTTAAAGGCTTGAACCTCAAGCTTCTTCCGCTACAATACACGCATAACCCGGGCGACCAAGTAGCAAAACGAACAATTTCAGCTGCCATAGGAGGGAATCATCCTCCCGAAAGATAACCCCTTACAATCAAAACCCTCACTTGAAAATTTAATGATCAAAGGAAAAAACCCATGTACCCATTGACAATGCTACCCAAAGTATATAGAGAAAATCAAAGCAACAAACTACACACTACCCACAAGGAACACCTACGAAAAACTCTTGAAACTCCACCGTGAAAGAAAATTTCAAAAGTCACCAAAGACAAGCAAAAATCACACCCCAAGCACGGCACACCGGAATCGTCGATCATAGGAGGAACATAATAATTATCCTCCCTACGACATCCACAAAAGCACCTGCAAGAGGAATTATTAGACTCTTCTCTTTCCTTGATTTATGGGAAATCAAATCTCCAATGCCCGTCCTTGTGAAAAAGTTGTATTTGTCCTCCCGAACATTCGCCTTGGAACATGACTTTCCTCCATTATTGCTTGATCCTTATCATCTTATTTTCATATTCATGACCTACACATGCATGAAAAAACAAGGTAGTTTTGACTAAGTGTACCTTCCGCCATACCACTGAGTGTGCAATCGTTGTTTGGCATACAACCGATTGGAAATGATTTGGTCATATATGTATACTCCACCATTTCAGCCATAGCCCAACATGTGTAGTCTCATCGGCAACCTCACGAAGAACACCGTCCGCTAACTGCAATCCAATCGCAGTGAGTGCCCGATTAAAGACCTCATCCTTCTCCATCGTTGTAACACATTGTTGGCCATGCTTAGATACCCTTTAGTGCCTTTTGAGCAGCCCCTGTTGCACTAACAAGGCTCTCATCTTCAACACCAAAGTCTGGAATTTTTCTCCCGTCAAAATAATTTCATATTTTCTCAACACGTCTCCTGGCTTCATCATCACGAACACAAAACTCCACCAGATCGAAAACTAGAGCTCTGATACCACTTGTTGTGCGCAGCGGAAGCGGATTGCACATGGATGGTGGATATGAAACCGTTGAAACAACAAGAGCAAAATATGAAATACAGAAATCCAAACAACACAAGGATTTATACTGGTTCGGCCCTTGTGTAGCCTACGTCCAGTTCGAAGACAGCGAGAAATTCCACTAGTATCCCAAAAGAGATTACAACCAAAGGAGATTAACCTCTCACCTATCCTAGGAATTACAGAGTTTAACTCTCACAACCCAAATCCCAAATACACCCAAGTCACTCTCAAGCTAACCACACACAAGAGCCAAGACCCCAAGAATTGTTCTTGCTCACTAGGAAAGAACACACTAAGAACAATACAAAGAAATAAACCTCCTACAAACACAATGAACAAATGAAGAAGACTCAACCAACAAATGGCTTGATCTTCCTTCAACATCTCGTGTAGCCAAAGAGGAGTTTATCTCCACCATCATGGTGATGCTCTCTAGTATTTCTCTCTATGCGGAAGTGTCCCTCACCTCTGTTTTAGCTTCTCTGAGCAATGATGCTCACAGCACCTCCAAAATGGTGCGGCACAAAACCTGCCCACACATGCACACACAAAAGGTGCGGCACTCAATGCCCACACATGTTGCTTCTACCATGCATTCTTTATAGCCAAAGTAATGGCTTTTCAAAGAAGCCAACGGCAATGTCTTCCAATTTGCTCCAAAAGTCATTCACATGCAAAAGGCTCCCCCAAAATCCTCCATAAATTAAGGACATTAATGCACCAAAATCAACTCAACCGAAAGTGTAGCCAATCTTGTCTCCCACCAAAAAGACATTAAAGAAAGAAAGAATTAATTCTTTCTCCCACAAAACTCTTTCGGCTAGAATTTATGGCACCAATCATGAAGAAACCACCAACACATGTGGGTGCAATTTGGAGCCAACGAAGTCAAGGTAGGTGCCCACCATTAAATTTGAGCCAATTCCAACAGTTGGGTTATGTGGATGACAAAGGGCATGTAATTGAAAGATTTGTCGGTATCCAACATGTTACCGACACTACTTCAAGTTCACTAAAGGATGCTATTGACACATTCTTTTCTCTCAATGGTTTGAGGCTTTCCAAGCTACTAAGATAAGGTTATGATGGTGTTAGGTTCATGACGGGTAAGTTGAATGGCCTTAAAACAAAGATATTGAGAGAACAACCTTGTGCATATTATGTTCATTGGTTTGCTTATCAAGTTCAACTAGCTCTTGTTATCGTGGCAAAGAAAAATATAGACATTGCCTCTTTTTTGCAATGGCTAATAGTATGGTTAATCATGTTGGAGCATCTTGTAAGCAGCGTGATTTACTTAGAGGGCAACTCTAAGAAGAGCTTGTGATAGCTTTTGAAAATGATTGTTTTATAACGAAGCGAGGCTTAAATCAAGAAACAAGTCTCAAACGTGCCAATGACACACGATGGAACTCACACTATGTGGTACCTTGATTAACATCAATTCTATGTTTTCATCTGTGGTTCATGTGCTTCAAATGGTTATTGATGATAATCTAAATGATCGTGTGAGTGAAGCAAATAAGTTAATGAGAAAAATACGTACTTTTGATCGTGCGAGTGAACTCCCAAAAATCGTCAATACATATGGACTCAATAAAGATGTAGCTATGTTGATCAAATATGTAGTAAACTCATTTTGTTGGTATATATGATAAATGGCTTGATTGCGACCGAAGTAACCCCAATACAAATTATCCCTCCACCGTTCAGAACCTCCAATAACCAGGTCATTAAATACCATCCCTGAATGAGGGAAAACACAAATAACATTAATATTTAAAGAACGTATAACTACAATACAAAAGAATTCAACTCAACATAAAAATTAATGGAATAATACTCACAAAGACTACACAAACAAATAAAGAAAAAGAATTACACAAAGAACAAAGACGACAATAATAATTACAAAGGAAAACAAAGTTCAACAGATATTTACCCACATGCAAAGCTCATGAATGCAAAGAGAAAACTTAACCAAGAGTAACAAACATTAAGGGTTAATATACCAAACATAAGAAAAGCGTTAATATTCATCAAGTTCAACTAGCTCTTGTTGTCGTGGCAAAGAAAAATATAGACATTGCCTCTTTTTTTGCAATGGCTAATAGTATGGTTAATCATGTTGGAGCATTTTGTAAATGGCGTGATTTATTTAGAGGGCAACTCCAAGAAGAGCTTCTAATAACTTTTGAAAATGATTGTCTTATAACGAAGCGAGGCTTAAATCAAAAAACAAGTCTCAAACGTGCCGGTGACACATGATGGAACTCACACTATGTGGTACCTTAATTAGCCTCAATTCTATGTTTTCATCCGTGGTTCATGTGCTTCAAATGGTTATTGATGATAATTTCAATGATCGTGCGAGTGAAGCAAATAAGTTAATGAGAAAAATACGTACTTTTGAGTTTGTGTTTCACCTTTTCTTGATGAAATTCATATTAAGACTCACAAATTATGTGTCACAAGCATTGCAAAGGAAATATCAAGAAATTGGGAATTCAATGGCTTTAGTGAAATCATGCAAGGAAAAGCTACATTGGATGAGGAATAATGGGTTCGATGCATTGGTTAATGAAGTATTTTCTTTTTGTGAGGAACATCATATTGATGTTCCTAACATGGAAGAGGCATTTATAATTTCAGGGAGGTCAAGGCGTAATGCTCCAATAAAGACAAATCGTCATCATTATCGTGTGGAGCTCTTTATTTATGCCATTGATGAGCAAATTATGAAGTTAGATGATCGGTTTAATGAGGTAAATACCGAGTTGCTTATTTGTTTGGCATGTTTGAGAAAGATTCATTTGTAGCTTTTGATAAACCAAAGCTACTTCGTCTTGCTCAATTTTATCCTCAAGAATTTTCGGATGTGGATCGTTTGGCACTTGAAGATAAACTTGATATTTATATTCATTATGTGCGTTCGAGTAGTGATTTCTCTCAATTGGAAGGGATTGGTGATCTTGCAAATAAAATTATGGAGATAAGGATGCATCAAGTATTCAATTATGTGCGTTTACTTATAACATTATCTTTAGCTTTACCGATTCCAACTGCTTCAGTGGAGAGGGCATTTTCAGTCATGAATATTATTAAGGGACCACTTCAGAACAAAATGGGAGATCAATGGTTGAGTAATAGCTTGATTGTTCATATTGAGAGAGATATTTTTGCTTGTATTGAACATGAAGCTATAGTGTTACGTTTTCAAAATATGAAACCTCATCGTGGACAATTGTAGCTTGTAATGTTGTTTTCGATATGAATTATGAATGAAAGTACTATGATTTCAGTTTCAATATTTTTTTCCATCCTAAATTTTTATTGGGACTTTTAAACTAAGACCCCTTGTGGTAAGATTCCTGGCTCCGCCATTGCTTTTGATGGTACACTTTTGGACTGGTTTAAGGACTTGAATAGGCCAGTTACCAACAAATACGGACTTCTATTCATGGCCAACCTCTCTGTGGGAAGCCCTTAACCAACCCTCCTCCTATTATGTTTCACAGCTATGACAGCATCATATTGCAATTTGTTATTTGTGAATGGTTGCACTTATATATTGGTGATTTCATAAATAACATATTGCAATATGATGATGTCATAGTTGTTGAGCATATTAGGGGGAGGATTGGTTAAGGGCTTTCCACAGAGAGGTTGACCACAGATAGAAGTCCGTATTTGTTGGTAACTGACATATTCAAATCGGTAAACCAATCCAAAAGTGTACCCTCAAAAGAGGTAGTGTATACCACCTCATGCATTGAATCAAAATAAGGTGAACCCCCAAAAATCGTCAATACATATGGACTCGATAAAAATGTAGCTATGTTGATCAAATATGTAGTAAACTCATTTTGTTGGTATATATGATAAACGACTCGATTGCGATCGAAATAACCCAAATACAAATTATCCCTCCACCGTTCAGAACCTCCAATAACCAGGTCATTAAATACCATCCCTGAATGAGGGAAAACACAAATAACATTAATATTTAAAAGAACGTATAACTACAATACAAAAGAATTCAACTCAACATAAAAATTAATGGAATAATACTCACAAAGACTACACAAACAAATAAAGAAAACAAATTACACAAGGAACGAAGACGACAATAATGATTACAAAGGAAAACAAAGTTTAACAAATATTTACCCATATGCAAAGCTCATGAATGCAAAGAGAAAACTTAACCAAGAGTAACAAACTTTAAGCGTTAATATACCAAACATAAGAAAAACTTTAATATTCATCAAGTTCAACTATCTCTTGTTGTCATGGCAAAGAAAAATATAGACATTGCCTCTTTTTTTTTTTTTTTTTTTTTTTTTTTTTTTTTTTTTGCAATGGCTAATAGTATGGTTAATCATGTTGGAGCATCTTGTAAGCGGTGTGATTTACTTAGAGGGCAACTCCAAGAAGAGCTTGTGATAACTTTTGAAAATGATTGTCTTATAACGAAGCAAGGGTTAAATCAAGAAACAAGTCTCAAACGTGACGGTGACACACGATGGAACTCACACTATGTGGTACCTTGATTAGCATCAATTCTATGTTTTCATAAGTGGTTCATGTGCTTCAAATGGTTATTGATGATAATCTCAATGAAATGATCGTGCGAGTGAAGCAAATAAGTTAATGAGAAAAATACGTATTTTTGAGTTTGTTTTTCACATTTTCTTGATGAAATTCATATTGGGACTCACAAATTATGTGTCACAAGCATTGCAAAGTAAATATCAAGAAATTGGGAATGCAATGGCTTTAGTGAAATCATGCAAGTAAAAGCTACATTGGATGAGGAATAATGGGTTCGATGCATTGGTTAATGAAGTATCTTCTTTTTGTGAGGAACATCATATTGATGTTCCTAACATGGAAGAGGCATTTATAATTTCGGGAGGTCAAGGCGTAATGCTCCAATAAAGACAAATCGTCATCATTATCGTATGGAGCTCTTTATTTATGTCATTGATGAGCAAATTACGAAGTTAGATAATCGGTTTAATGAGGTAAATGCCGAGTTGCTTATTTGTTTGGCATGTTTGAGAAATATTCATTTGTAGCTTTTGATAAACCAAAGCTACTTCGTCTTGCTCAATTTTATCCTCAAGAATTTTCGGATGCGGATCGTTTGACACTTGAAGATAAACTTGAGATTTATATTCATTATGTGCGTTCGAGTAGTGATTTCTCTCAATTGGAAGGGATTGGTGATCTTGCAAATAAAATTATGGAGATAAGGATGCATCAAGTATTCAATTATGTGCGTTTGCTTATAACATTGTCTTTAGTTTTACCGGTTGCAGCTGCTTCAGTGGAGAGGGCATTTTCCGTCATGAATATTATTAAGGGACCACTTCAGAACAAAATGGGAGATCAATGGTTGAGTAATAGCTTGATTGTTTATATTGAGAGAGATATTTTTGCTTGTATTGAAAATGAAGCTATAGTGCTACGTTTTCAAAATATGAAACCTCGTTGTGGACAATTGTAGCTTGTAATGTTGTTTTCGATATGAATTATGAATGAAAGTATTATGATTTCAGTTTCAATATTTTTTTCCATCCTAAATTTTTATTAGGATTTTTACACTAAGACCCCTTGTGGTAAGATTCCTGACTTCGCCATTACTTTTGATGGTACATTTTTGGACTGGTTTAAGGATTTGAATAGGCCAGTTACCAACAAATACGGACTTCTATTCGTGGCCAACCTCTTGTGGGAAGCCCTTAACCAACCTTCCTCCTAATATGTTTCACAGCTATGACAGCATCATATTGCAATTTCTTATTTATGAATGGTTGCACTTATATATTGGTGATTTCATAAATAACATATTGCAATATGATGATGTCATAGTTGTTGAGCATATTAGGAGGAGGATTGGTTAAGGGCTTCCCATAGAGAGGTTGACCACAGATAGAAGTCTGTATTTGTTGGTAGCTGACCTATTCAAATCCTTAAACCAATTCAAAAGTGTACCCTCAAAAGGGGTAGTGTATACCACCTCATGCATTGAATCAAAATAAGGTGAACCCCCAAAAACCGTCAATACATATGGACTCGATAAAAATATAGCTATGTTGATCAAATATGTAGTAAACTCATTTTGTTGGTATATATGATAAACGGCTTGATTGCGATCGAAGTAACCCCAATACAAATTATCCCTCCACCGTTCAGAACCTCCAATAACCATGTCATTAAATATCATCCATGAATGAGGGAGAATACAAATAACATTAATATTTAAAAGAACATATAACTACAATACAAAAGAATTCAACTCAACATAAAAATTAATGGAATAATACTCACAAAGACTACACAAACAAATAAAGAAAAAAATTACACAAAGAACAAAGACGACAGTAATGATTACAAAGGAAAACAAAGTACAACAGATATTTACCCATATGCAAAGCTCATGAATGCAAAGAGAAAACTTAACCAAGAGTAACAAACTTTAAGCGTTAATATACCAAACATAAGAAAAGTAATAAGACTAAAGGGCGATTCTTGCAAACATATATTAAGTCATTCTCATCAGAGAAAGTGACTTTAAACCAGTCGTTTCCTAAGCTATCTATTTTGAAGGGTTTGGTAAGCATAGCCTAAACCACTTCAAATTTGGCTATAATGTTAGTAGCTAATGAAAGGGGCTCTCCAAAGATTGTACCCGCTAGACAAAGCTTTGCAAATTGCTCAACTGCTGGATATGGCAAATATAGTCAACAATGTTTGTCACTGAAAAATGCATGGGCTCTCAATTTCAAAATAAAAAATTTTTCTTGAATGAACCAAAAAAGGAAAGAAAAAAGACTAGTGCATCTTCTTGTTGAATTATAACCTTTTTATTGTAGGATGTAAAACAACGAGGAGAAAGAAACCAAAAAATGATAACCATGATAATTAAGGTATTAGATGCCACAGTAAGATTCACACAAATCCAAAAATAAAACTCATATGTAAGGTTCTTGATAATTAAGGTGTAACCCCATTTATACATAACTTGAAGAAAAACAAAGCATGAAGGATCAATAGTGTACCAAAACGAGTAAGAGTAAACAACTAACAGTAAGAATCTAACAAAAAAAACCAAAGGCCAGAACAATATACAAGGTAAGTTAACAATCCACAGTTTTGGGGAAAAAAAATATTTGCAAAGTTGTCAGTATATAATAAAATTAAAACTAAATGAAACTAAAGCATAAACTAAAAAAAAAAAAAAAAAAAAATAGAATTCACTCTGAATTTTCCTAAATTAACATCAAATTTAACAAATTCAACCTCCACCCCATTAACGCAACAATGTATAATATGCTAATTCAAGCAATGTACAACCCACCAATTTATCTTTTTGTACAATATTTAATACTAAATAAGATTTAATAGTACAATCTATGATATAAATTTAACAAGTAGTGCTGCATATACTAAGTAATCCTAATATCCATATTTAACAATCTAGGACTTTTTCATCATTTTCTCTCCCCCGCGCCTAAACTAAGAGACGAATAAAACCATTATCAACAGTAAAAACTGAGTTCCAATGAAACAAAAGAAGGATTATTAAAGCTTAAATATGAAAACCCATACACATTTCTCTGCAAAACCTTAAAACTTACCTCAGAATGGGGTGGTAACCAGCGGGACTGCTCACAAGCTTAGCGCGGAACAAGAGAACAGAGTGAGTTCGTATTCGTTTAAGTTAATTTCTTTTCTTTTCTTTCTTTCTTGTTTGATTTATTTTCTTTCTTTTTTTCATTTCTGTTTTGTACAGGGAATTGAATTAAATCAATCTATCATCAATCCTCGTGGGATCGACCTCGCACTTACATATGCTAAACTACCAACGGCTCATGCACTTGCGAGTATCACAAGTTGAGGATGCAGCTGAATCTATTTTGGTGCAGCTGAATCGACGCAACAAGTTTTTGGCGCCGTTGCCGGGGATTGGCAACATAGTTTGGTTCTATTTCTTTTTCCTGCTTGTTTTATTTTATTTTTTTTCCTTTCTCCTTTTCATTTTAGTTTTTATGTCCTAATCCTTTTAATTCTCTTTCAAGTTTTTGTTTGTATTTGTTTTAGCAATTTAGATAGCTAAATAAAAAAGGAGAGAAAATGCAACTCCAAACATGATGAGAAGTGTGGAGTAGTAGGAGAAGTTGCGACCTCCAAATACATCTATGCTCGACCTAATTGCTTCAAGGGGGAGCATTCTAATCCTTTCCCTTAATTTGTTTTCTTATTATTTTAAGTTTATGTTTCTTTTTACATTAAAAAAAAAAAAGAAAAAAAAAAATCAAAATTTAAAATTTAAAAAAAAAAAAGAAATTTTTTTTTTTTTTTTTTCATATGAGTTGACTTATGGTAACTCCAATGAGCACCTCTGTTAATACAGTGTCTAGGAGTTCTTTAGGCGACACCTTCGGTGTCTAAGAAGTTTGGGTTTTAAGCAGGACCATTGTGACCTCTCTAAACTTCCCGGATCCCCGGGCTGTGTTTTATGAGGCTCTTAATTGGTAATCCGTGAGTCACTTGTATATTTGTGTGTTTTTAAAATAAGTTTTTCACTTTTTGAACACATTTGATGAGATTGTAATAAATATTGTTGCGTCGATTCAGCTGCACCAAAATAGATTCAGCTGCATCCTCAACTTGTGATACTCGCAAGTGCACGAGCCGTTGGTAGTTTAGCATATGTAAGTGCGAGGTCGATCCCACGAGAATTGATGATAGATTGATTTAATTCAATTCCTCTTCCTATTCATAGTTCAATTCGAATTAAAGCATGGTGTCTACTCTTAATTCGATTCAGCTGCACCAAAATAGATTCAGCTGCATCCTCAACTTGTGATACTCGCAAGTGCACGAGCCGTTGGTAGTTTAGCATATGTAAGTGCGAGGTCGATCCCACGAGGATTGATGATAGATTGATTTAATTCAATTCCCTGTACAAAACAGAAATGAAAAAAAGAAAGAAAATAAATCAAACAAGAAAGAAAGAAAAGAAATTAACTCAAGCGAATAAGTTCCCAAGTTCAATTTAGATTAATGGATTGATTCTAGCTAAAGTATGATTAAGCCATGGTGTCTGGTCCTAACCTTGTGTTCCTAATTCCCTAACTTGATCATTTGTTGTCTAACCTAAATTAAGCATTAGGAACCCATTAAGCATAGAAGAACATTTTAAACAACCAAGCATGTATCTAATCCCTGTTGTCGAATGTCCATACATACTCTTCCTATTCATAGTTCAATTCGAATTAAAGCATGGTGTCTACTCTTAATTCAAACCAAGATAGCTAACATGCAAGCCTTAATGGTGATCAATCATTCAAACTAGCATATTAACTTATAAGCATAATGAATAAGAACAAAAACCATAATTGAAACTTGGAAACTACTCAAACTTGAATTGCTAAAGAAAAGAATTTACATTACAACGAAAAGTTAATAAGAACTTAGAAACATTTCAAGAAAGGATTTCATTACAACAATTGAGAACTAGAAAGGAAAACTAAGAGAATTTGAGGGAGAGAAGGGAGGGGAGCTCTAGAGAAATGTTTGAGAGCTCCCCCCCTTGGGGTGTGTTTACAAGCTTGGGAAACCTCACTATTTATAGGCCTAAGGAAGTTGAAAATCTAAATTAAATATTGCTTTCCACTCACTTTCAACTTCACCTAATACACCATTACATTTGAAAACAATTTTTCTTTCTTTAAACTTAGTGTTGCAACTCCCACTTCAATTATAAGACTTGAATATGCTTCACCCAACCTTCCCACAAGATAGTGCACTTCATCAACAATTCCCACTAGATAGTGCATTTCATCATGCATATGTCATGCATGACAATGCATTGCACTCTTCTTTTGAGTTCGTTTTGGGCTTGTTATTACATTCATAAAATTCTGGAAAAATATGGATCTTCAAGCCCTTTGTCTTATCTTTCCAAGCATATGCAGCCCAACTCAAGGAAAAATCGGAAAGACCTTCAAATGTCATTTGTGGCCCAGTAACGCAGATGCTGCCGAATTTTGACCTTGAGCTACTAAATTATTGATAACTTCCTCTAGAATACTCAGAATCATGAACCGTAAAATGCTACGGAAACTAGACTTCCGTATCTTTCCAATGATGTATAGCTCATTATCTGGTTCTTCTTGAGCAAGTACAGGTTAATCCGTGAAATTGAATGATCTGCAGACACCGTTTTGGGCTAATTTGTCTCCAAAATGCATTAAATGAGTCTCAAGCTTATTATACTGAAACAAACACAAAACTTATTAAAAGCACAAGTTTAACTAAAAAACATAACCAAATCATAAGTTAGAAGGGTACAAAATGATATGTAATTATGCACCGATCAAATACCCCCAAACCTAGATTTTACTAGTCCTCGAGTAAAACAAAAGGAAAACAAAGATAAAAACAAAACGAGAAGTTTATTTGACCACTTTCGTAGGTAACTCGATTGCATTGAGCGCATGCAACAAGCCTTTAAACCTCTAGGCATCCCTAGTAGGAGGAGTTGTGTCTCCTGAGGGTTTAACAGTTACGATACCCACAAAACTGACTCAACAAAAACAAAAAACAAAAAACAAAAAAGAAAATAAAACTCAACATGACTCAAAGGTTTTTACAATAAAACCTAGGTTTGGATATTATTTACAAGGTGGCAATGTTCAAAACACAACATGCTCAAAATGTAGTAGTGTGATAGCCAAATGCAACAAATTCTCAATCTTAGTTTTCACACAACTTCAAATATCATACCAAGCACAAATTTTACTTCAAGTCTCACCAAAGTTTTCCTCTCACAAATGAATCACTCAGAGAAGGGTTATAATGCATCACTCAGTTATAAACATGAGAATTGAGTTAAACCAGAAGGGACCTAACTCAGATAAAACGTTGAAGAACTTGCATTAATATGATCTCAAGAAGGATGCCAAACACTTAAAAGTAAGAAAATGGATGCAATTTAACCACATGACATTTAAGATCAATTGAGGTCTTTAACATAGGTTGTAATGGGGCCAAGGGTGTAAGGTGAGTAAGAAATGAAAGGTATGGATAAAACAAAGTCTAAGGAACTCAACATATAAGAGTGTAAAATAATTTTTTTTTTTTTTTTTTTCTTTCAAGACTTCGAATCATCACAATGAGATTTTTTTTTTTTTTACAGGATCAAACCTCCTTATACTCCCTTATTGAACAACCATTAATTTATTTTGAAGGCCCAAACATGGATTTTCAATTAACCACCACTTATTCACAACTCTTTTTTTTTTTCTCTTTTTTGTTCTTTTTTGTTCTTTTTTTTTTTTTTTTTTTTGAAATGTAATGCCCCTTCCCAAACTTAGCATGAAAACACATCTTAATTAAAGCTCATGAGTTTCTTAGAAAGGTAAATATTTGTTTTTCATGCTAAGGTAAGGAAATCTAATTGGTTAAATGAAAGAAAAGGTTTACAAGTAGGCTCAAAATGGTTGACAATGGAAAATCATGCTTAAGCATGCATACGGTTAGCTTGAAAGGCTCAAACGATCCAAAGAGGGCCTAAATATCATTTCTTAAATGTCATGAAATCAAATTGCAAAATAATGAATGACTTTTAAGTGTTCAACCAAATCAATGAATAATGAGATCAAACAACAACTTTGATGCCAAGAAAATAAGAGTATGTGTATAACACTCATGAATTGAAGTATAAGGCTCAAAAGCTCACTTTATATGGTTATATAAGTCTAATTTATGCTTGATACAATTCTTTAGATCATGCAAATCCTTTAATTGGGAAAATACGAAACAAATGGCAAGTGCAAAGAGGGTTTCAAACATATCATGCTAGAACAATGCCAATTTTTCTTTTTTTTTCAAATTTTTTTTTTTTTTCATAAGAAAATTGAAATCCAATTTGAACAAAAAATCAAGTGAACGAAAATTGGAAATACAAATGAACAAAAATTGAAAACACAAATCAAATGAACAAAAAATTAAAATTGAAAACACAAATGAAAAAAAAATGAAAAAAAAAAAATGAAATACAAGTGAGCAAAACTTGAAAACCTCCATTAATACCCCCATACCTGAATTGGACATTGTCCACAATGTGAAAGCATATAAGAAAACAGAAAACAGGGGTTAAGGGTAACCTGGCACTGCATGGTTCATCCTTCAAACATAGCATTTCTCAAAATGCTATCGACGGCTGAGCTCACCCATGGCTCTTCTTCTGACTCACTTTCCGAAGGATCTGAAACAGACGAATCATATAGGGCTCCATCTATCATCAACTCATCCATCTGCTCCACGAAGTCTCGGAGCCTTGTGGTCATATACCCTAACTGGAAGTCAAACTCGTTAAGCACACTTAAGTAAATATCAAACTCAACTCGGATGTTACCTGTACAATACATATGACTGCTCAACACAACAGTTCTTGCCACAAACCTCCTATCTAGCAGATATACCCTCCAAGCATCTAGACAATGTGCCAGCGCCGCAAGTTGCATCTCTTCTAATCCACAATCCAGATCCCAATTTGGAATCATGTCTTTAATTTCCACTATCACCATACCTCTATGAAACAGAAAGGCATCTATGGTAACTTCTGAGGGATCCATGGCAAACACAACCACGAGCACCTCAATCACCTCAAACACCCGTTGCACAATGGTATCCTTTCCCAAAGGATCTTCTGGTGGGATAGCTGGCAGTGAGCTCAATAAAACCATTGGGCTAGGCACCTTCACCATGCTCAATTCGGACTCCTCCTCATTGAGCTTTCCACCGACGGCCTCCTGGAGTTTCTCCATTGACAAGATCTACAATAAACAACAATTTGGAGAAGGTTTGGTTCAGGAAGAAGAGGAAGCTGAGATGTTCAAGGGTTAGCGGGCGGCTAGATCAAATGAAAGATAGAGAGTTAATTTTAGGGTTAATGTGGGTAATGTTTCAGTGTTTGGCAGTCCACAATAACTTAAAATCCAACCACTAATAAACATTTACAAAAATTAGTATTTAAAAAAAAAAAAAAAACACTAAAATAAAAAGAAATAATAAAAAAATAAAAAAATAATAAATAAATAAATTTCAAATAATAAGAAAAAGAAAGAGAAGGTTTTTTTTATATATATATTATTATTTTTTTAATTTTTTAATTTTTTAAATTATTATTATATATATATATATATATATTTTTTTTTTTTGAATAAAACATACGAATATACAAGTGACTCATGGATTACCAATTAAGAACCTCAGAAAACACAGCCAGGGGATCCGGGAAGTTTGGAGAGGTCACAATGGTCCCGCTTAAAACCCAAATTTCTTAGACACCGAAGGTGTCGCCTATAGAACTCCTAGACACTGTATTAACAGAGATGCTCATTGGAGTTACCATAAGTCAACTCATATGAAAAATCTTTTTTTTTATAAAAAATTTTGTATAAAAAGAAACATAAACTTTAAAATAATAAGAAAATAAATTAAGAGAAAGGATTAGAATACTCCCCCTTGAAGCAATTAGGTCGAGCATAGATGTATTTGGAGGTCGCTACTTCTCCTACTACTCCACACTTCTCCTCATGATTGGAGTTGCATTTTCTCTCCTTTTTTATTTAGCTATCTAAATTGCTAAAACAAACACAAACAAAAACTTGAAAGAGAATTAAAAGGATTAGGACATAAAGACTAAAACGAAAAGAAAAAAAAAACAACAACACACATCTAATTCCATGCTTCAAAGTTTTTTTTTTTTTTTTGGTGTTGTATAAGCCGGGACTTAAACCCAGTTCTCTTGCTTGTTAGGCAATTGTCCTATTCCGTTGGACTACAAACACAACATGTCAATTAACATCATTAATTTTAAAACATGAAAGTGCCTAGGAAGACATGAAAAGGAGAAAAAAATAAAAATAAAACAAGTAGGGAAAAGAAATATAACCAAACTATGTTGCCAATCCCCGGCAACGGCGCCAAAAACTTGTTGCGTCGATTCAGCTGCACCAAAATAGATTCAGCTGCATCCTCAACTTGTGATACTCGCAAGTGCACGAGCCGTTGGTAGTTTAGCATATGTAAGTGCGAGGTCGATCCCACGAGAATTGATGATAGATTGATTTAATTCAATTCCTCTTCCTATTCATAGTTCAATTCGAATTAAAGCATGGTGTCTACTCTTAATTCGATTCAGCTGCACCAAAATAGATTCAGCTGCATCCTCAACTTGTGATACTCGCAAGTGCACGAGCCGTTGGTAGTTTAGCATATGTAAGTGCGAGGTCGATCCCACGAGGATTGATGATAGATTGATTTAATTTTCCCTGTACAAAACAGAAATGAAAAAAAGAAAGAAAATAAACAAGAAAGAAAGAAAAGAAATTAACTCAAGCGAATAAGTTCCCAAGTTCAATTTAGATTAATGGATTGATTCTAGCTAAAGTATGATTAAGCCATGGTGTCTGGTCCTAACCTTGTGTTCCTAATTCCCTAACTTGATCATTTGTTGTCTAACCTAAATTAAGCATTAGGAACCCATTAAGCATAGAAGAACTTTTAAACAACCAAGCATGTATCTAATCTGTTGTCGAATGTCCATACATACTCTTTATTCATATTCAATTCGAATTAAAGCATGGTGTCTACTCTTAATTCAAACCAAGATAGCTAACATGCAAGCCTTAATGGTGATCAATCATTCAAACTAGCATATTAACTTATAAGCATAATGAATAAGAACAAAAACCATAATTGAAACTTGGAAACTACTCAAACTTGAATTGCTAAAGAAAAGAATTTACATTACAACGAAAAGTTAATAAGAACTTAGAAACATTTCAAGAAAGGATTTCATTACAACAATTGAGAACTAGAAAGGAAAACTAAGAGAATTTGAGGGAGAGAAGGGAGGGGAGCTCTAGAGAAATGTTTGAGAGCTCCCCCCCTTGGGGTGTGTTTACAAGCTTGGGAAACCTCACTATTTATAGGCCTAAGGAAGTTGAAAATCTAAATTAAATATTGCTTTCCACTCACTTCATCAACTTCACCTAATACACCATTACATTTGAAAACAATTTTTCTTTCTTTAAACTTAGTGTTGCAACTCCCACTTCAATTATAAGACTTGAATATGCTTCACCCAACCTTCCCACAAGATAGTGCACTTCATCAACAATTCCCACTAGATAGTGCATTTCATCATGCATATGTCATGCATAACAATGCATTGCACTCTTCTTTTGAGTTCGTTTTGGGCTTGTTAATACATTCATAAAATTCTGGAAAAATATGGATCTTCAAGCCCTTTGTCTTATCTTTCCAAGCATATGCAGCCCAACTCAAGGAAAAATCGGAAAGACCTTCAAATGTCATTTGTGGCCCAGTAACGCAGATGCTGCCGAATTTTGACCTTGAGCTACTAAATTATTGATAACTTCCTCTAGAATACTCAGAATCATGAACCGTAAAATGCTACGGAAACTAGACTTCCGTATCTTTCCAATGATGTATAGCTCATTATCTGGTTCTTCTTGAGCAAGTACAGGTTAATCCGTGAAATTGAATGATCTGCAGACACCGTTTTGGGCTAATTTGTCTCCAAAATGCATTAAATGAGTCTCAAGCTTATTATACTGAAACAAACACAAAACTTATTAAAAGCACAAGTTTAACTCAAAAACATAACCAAATCATAAGTTAGAAGGGTACAAAATGATATGTAATTATGCACCGATCAAATATTTGCATGACTTGAATAAAAATTGGATTTCATTTTTCTTTTTTGAATTAAAAAATTAAAAAAAATTAAAAAAAAATTTATTTTATTTTATATTAGTGTTTCTTTTTTATTTTTTTTTATAAAATACTAATGTTTATTAGTGGCGGGATATTAAGTTATTGTGGACTGCCAAACACTGAAACACTACCCACATTAACCCTAAAATTAACTCTCTATCTTTTAATTTATCTAGCCGCCCTCTAACCCCTGAACATCTCAACTTCCTCTTCCTCCCGAACCAAACCTTATCCAAATTGTTGTTTATTGTAGATCTCGTCAATGAAGAACTTTCAGGAGGCCGTCGGTGGAAAGCTCAAGGAGGAAGAGTACGAATTGAGCATGGTGAAGGTGCCTAGCCCAATGGTTTTGTTGAACTCACTGCCAGCTATCCCACCAGAAGATCCTTTGGGAAAGGATACCATTGTGCAACGGGTGTTTGAGGTGATTGAGGTGCTCGTGGTTGTTGCCATGGATCCATCAGAAGTTGTCATAGATGCCTTTTTGTTTCATAGAGGTAGGCTGATAGAAGAAATTGAAGACATGATTCCAAATTGGGATCTGGATTGTGGATTGGAAGAGATGCAACTTGCGGCGCTGGCACATTGTCTAGATACTTTGAAGGTATATCTGCTAGATAGGAGGTTTGTGGCAAGAATTGTTGTATTGAGCAGTCACATGTATTGTACAGGTAACATTCGAGACGAGTTTGGCATTTACTTAAGTGTGCTTGACGAGTTTCACTTCCAATTAGTGTACATGACCACAAGGCTCCGAGACTTCGTGGAGCAGATGGAGGAGTTGATGATAGATGGAGCCCAATATGATTCTTCTATTTCAGACCCTTCAGAAAGTGAGTCGGATTGAAAGATGAACCGTGCAGTGCCAGGTTACCCTTAATCCATGTTTTCTATTTTCTTATATGCTTTCACATTGAGGACAATGTTCAATTCAGGTATGGGGGTATCAATTCAGGTTTGGGGGTATTTCAATTTTTTGTTCATTTGTGTTTTCAATTTTCGTTTTTTTTTTTTTTGTTCATTTGTGTTTTCAATTTTCATTCACTTGTCACTAATTTTTTTTTTTAATGTCATACAATCAATGCTATGGAGCTGCCATTGAGATTTTCATATCAAACATTTTACACTTCACAAAGCTTTTGCTCTTAGAATTCTGGTGGCTAAAGTACCATGTTCAGATTCTTGAAGGAGAATAGTGGAGACTACCCTAGTGAGCTGTTTCGAGCCTAATTGCTTTCTTGAGAGGGTTTAAAGTGTTTCTATTCCTCATCTCTACTTATTTTCTTCAATTCACTCTAAAATGATCTCATTGTTCCATTTTGATTGAATAGTAAGGATGATTCTATTTGCAGATATCAGGTGCTTGCTCTCACTCATGAATGAACTCATTGAAGTGATGCTAGGCTATGTGTGTATAACCATTCTCTGTGCTTTCTTTTCACCCTACCCATTCGTGTGTTCCATCAGCTCTCTTGTAGCCAAACACTTCAAGCCATTTTCTTCTATCACCCTCATGATTCCCCTAACTTTGTATCTCAATATGAGATATTTAACTTATTATAGTCATACCCTATAAAGCTTATAAATATACCAAGGTGTGCCAAGTTAAAGTTTGAAGCAAGGAAGTTGCTGCCACATGCCTAAATGTAAATTGGTGTGAATCTGTGCAATAAAGTTAAAGAAGAAGTAGATCAAGTCAAAAATAAAAAAAATTTAAAAAAAAAAAAGAAAAAGGAAAAAGAAAGATAAAGAGAAAGTGTTTCGATTTGATCTAAATGTGAAATATAAGGTCTTTGCCAGATGATGCTATGAAGTTGCAGCCATACCATTCTAAATCAATGAAGAATGCAACCTTGGTATGTTCTTAAGTTAATTGTGTTCTTTCCAACTCTTCCATTTCCCCTAACCTTAGCCATTCATTACAACCTTGTGAAAGACCTAGCTGATCTTTGAGGATGTATTCATGGGTGCTGGTATGTATGTGTGTATCTCTATTCTTAGTATTTGATTCCCTTCATGAGATCTAACCAAATATTGTGTTTCTATTTCATATACTCATTATGCTTGTTTGAGAGAATAAAACCATAGGTTCTGAGTAATTGAGTGCTATATGTGAGAATTAGAGTTGAAGCATGTTCTTCTTTCAAGATTTGAGTATGTTTACTTTGAAGCCGTGTGCCTTTGAGCTATAGCTTCCACTTTACACACTTATTGATCATCTATCTTGGCAACTCTATGGTGTTGGAGGTATGATTAAAATTTTCTTTCATTAGTTGTTTTCAAAGTTAGTTTTCTAACCTTTTGTTTTGTAGAGTCAGTAAAGCGTTTGTGGGTATCATTTCTGTTAAACCCTCAGAAGACACAACTCCTCCTACTAGGGATGCCTAGAGGTTTAAAGGCTTGTTGCATGCGCTCAATGCAATCGAGTTACCTACGAAAGTAGTCTAATAAATTTCTTGTTTTGTTTTTATCTTTGTTTTCCTTTTGTTTTACTCGAGGACTAGTAAAATCTAGGTTTGGGGGAAAGGATTAGAATGCTCCCCCTTGAAGCAATTAGGTCGAGCATAGATTTATTTGGAGGTCGCGACTTCTCCTACTACTCCACACTTCTCATCATGTTTGGAGTTGCATTTTCTCTCCTTTTTTATTTAGCTATCTAAATTGCTAAAACAAATACAAACAAAAACTTGAAAGAGAATTAAAAGGATTAGGACATAAAAAATTAAAATGAAATGAAAAAAAGAAAGAAAATAAATCAAACAAGAAATAAAGAAAAGAAATTAACTCAAGCGAATAAGTTCCCATGTTCAATTTAGATTAACGGATTGATTCTAGCTAAAGTATGATTAAGTCATGGTGTCTGGTCCTAACCTTGTGTTCCTAACCTAATTTGATCATCTGTTGTCTAACATAAATTAAGCGTTAAGAACCCATTAAGCATAGAAGAACATTTTAAACAACCAAGCATGTATCTAATCCCTGTTGTCGAATGTCCATACATACTCTTCCTATTCATAGTTCAATTCGAATTAAAGCATAGTGTCTACTCTTAATTCAAACCAAGATAGCTAACATGCAAGCCTTAATGGTGATCAATCATTCAAACCAGTATATTAACTTATAAGCATAATGAATAAGAACAAAAACCATAATTGAAACTTGGAAACCACTCAAGCTTGAATTCTAAAGAAAAGAATTTACATTACAAAAAATAAATTACAACTAAGAAGCAAAAGGAAAACGAGAATTGAGAACTACAAAGGAAAACTAAGATATTTGAGGGAGAGAAGGGAGGGGAGCTCTAGAGAAATGTTTGAGAGCTCCCCCCCTTGGGGTGTGTTTACAAGTTTGGGAAACCTCACTATTTATAGGCCTAAGGGAAGTTGAAAATCTGAATTAAGTATTGATTCTACCTACCACACTCACTTCACCAACTTCACCTAACACACCATTACATTTGAAAACAATTTTTATGTCTTTAAACTTAGTGGGAGAGCTCCCACTTCATCTTTTTTGTCTGCAAATGGGCTGCTGGAAAACTCCACTTCAATTATAAAAATTGAATATGCTTCACCTAACCTTCCCACTATAAACAACACTTCATCATGCATGACATTGCATTGCAGTCAGCTTGTGGGCAGGTTTTGGGCTTGTTATTCACTCCGAATAAATCTGGACAAATATGGATATTCAAGCCCTTTGTCTTATGTTTCCAAGCATATGCAGCCCAACTCAAGGAAAAATCGGGAACACCTTCAAATGTCATTTGTGGCCCAGTAACGCAGATGCTGCCGAATTTTGACCTTGATCTACTAAATCATGTATAACTTCCTCTAGAAGACTCAGAATCATGAACCGTAAAATTCCACGGAAATTAGACTTCCGTATCTTTCCAATGATGTATGGCTCATTATCTTGTTCTTCTTGAGCAAGTACAGGTTAATCCGTGAAATTTAATGATCTGCAGACACTGTTTTGAGCTAATTTGTCTTCAAAATGCATGTAATGAGTCTCAACCTTATTACACTGAAAAATAAACAAACTTTATTAAAAGCACAAGTTTAACTCAAAAACATAACCAAATCATAAGTTAGAAGGGTACAAAAAGATATGTAATTATGCACTGATCAGTTCGTAAATGCCACTGAAATTGTATTAGGGTTCTTTTTTGTTTTCTTTTCTCTTGGGTAGGCTTTAGTGAGGTCTGTTGGGGCAGCTGGGCTGTGGACCAATTGTAAATATTCACGGCGTTGTTGCTCTTGGGTCACCTCGACCCTAAAGGCCAATCAACATATCAACATTATCAGTGTGGTGACCCACTTGCTGACGTCAGCAATCGCTTGAGCAAGAACTACACGTGTGTCATTGGGTACCCATAAATCCTAAGTGTTGAGAACGGTCGAAACCATGAAGCTGACCGAAGTAGACAAGCTGCGCACTATTAGCTTCATAAAAAAAGTAACATATCCAATGTGGTTCGCTGGCGTATGTGCCAGGATTATACCGATCTTAATAAGGCATGTCCCAAAGATAATTTATCCTTACCAAGAATCGATCAACTAGTGGATGCTATTACTGATCATGAACTTCTCAATTTCATGGAGGCAGAGGCAGGGTACAACAAGATATTCATGCATATCACATCGATTAGGAGCACACCACCTTCATTAGCAATAAAAGCCTCTATTGCTTCAGCGTTATGCCCCTTAGCATAAAAAATGCCAGCACCACTTACCAACAGTTGGTCAACCAAATTTTTTCCAAACGCATTGGTCATACCATGGAAGTGTATGTTGAAGACATGCTAGTCAAGATTAAGAAGACCAATCATCACCTATGTAACCTTTCACTCATCTTCGGCATCTTAAAGAAATATAAGATGCGTCCCAATCCTACAAAGTGTACCTTCGGCAAATCTTTCAACAAGTTCCTTGGCTTCATGATCAGCTAAAAGGGCAATAAAGCCAATCCTAAAAAGATCAAATCATTGCTCAACATGCAGGTGAACATCAAAAGCCTCATTGGTTGCAAGCCGCACTTTAAAATAAACTCTAAGCAAGCACACATATCTATTTTAAATTTAAGTTTTTTCCCTTTCCTTGACTCTTAAATTAAAGATAATATACTAGAACTAGAATAGAAATACATACCCAAGTTCCCTTTATAATATATATGTATATGTATAGCCCATTTGCAAAAGTTTAGTTCACTAAGTACATTAAAATTAAAGGATAAACGTATTTTTTATGGTGCATCAGCCTTTATTTATAATAAACTATAAAATAAAAAAATAAAAAAAAAATAAAAAAAAAACACACACACACACACACAACACAAAAACATGACTGCTAGTGCTATGCCTTCTTAGTGGTAGTGCTACTGTTGCAATGGCCTCTTTACTTGGGACATGTGAAATGTCCAAACCCTTCCGTTTCAGCCTCCATGTTATCAACAAATATACAATTTAGTTTTTATTTTTATTTCTTTTAACACAATTAAATTATATATATATATATCACTCACTCGTTTAACTTCATCTCATCCTCATATGATAATGATATGATCTCTAACTGATTCTTTTGAGCTATACTGACTATCTCTTGGTGTTCTTCTTTGGACACAATATCATAATTGATAGCAACCTTATTGTTTGGGTTCTATTAATTGTTTCTTTTGACAAGCTTCACATTTCTCATATTTTGAACATTGCTCACAACAAATGTGGTAATTTGTTCAAGTTGTCTATTAAACTGTCTGTTTGGTTCTTTACTTGTTTAGTAGCTTTAAGCAATTGTTGAGATGACAATTGATGATGCCCAAAAATGGATGACTACTTGTGGACCCAACTTATCTTCACGTTAGACGCGTCATAATTTTTTTTAATTATAACTCAAGAGGCACGCACCATAAAAAATACGTGTATCCTTTAATTTCAATGTACTTGGGAACAAAACTTTTGCATAATACGCTAAATAGATATATATTATAAAGGGAACATGGATGTGTATGTCTATTCTTGTTCTAGTATGTTAACTAAAATTTACGAGTCCATCAAAAAGAAAAAAATTTTAAATTTAAGAGAGAGATGCGTGCTTGATTAGAGTTTATTCTAAAGTGCTCATATTTTGAACATTGCTCACCAACAAATGTGATAATTGGTTACCTTTAAGCAACTGTTGAGATGACAACTGTTGATGCCCAAAAATGGATGACTATTTGTGGACCCAACTCATCTTCATGTTGGACGCGCCATAATTTTTTATATAATTATAAATCAAGGGGGAAGCACCATAAAAAATACGTGTATCCTTTAATTTCAATGTACTTGATGAACAAAACTTTTGCCTAATGGGCTAAATGGATATATATTATAAAGGGAACATGGATGTGTATTTCTATTCTAGTTTTAGTATGTTAACTGAAAGTTGTATGTTCTTTGTTTATGTTGATCTCAAATTGTACTATCAGACATGTTTCCACTGTTTTTTATTTTCTGAAACTATTTTCTAATAAGCTAGCATACGCATTCTTGAATCTTAAAAATGCAAATTCGTTTTCTTATTTTCATTTTTTGAAAACGTTCTCTGAAAAATATTACCAAATGAGCTCAGATTTGTTTTTTCTTTAGGTGGTAAATGCACAGGTTAAGTGGTATATGTGCAAAATTCCCTTTTAATTTCTTTTATTTTTATGTCGGGAAAGATACTTTATTGATAAAGCACCATAAGATATATAATGGATAGCCAAAAATTCTATCCACAACCCAATCGTCAATACCATGAATAAGAGTAGAATCTTAATAAAAAGATTCGTGGGCTTAGTACAATTATGAGCATTTATATATGTATTCGAGGTCCTAGATTCGATTCCCCCTCCCCCAATATAGCTTTGTAACAATAACAACAACAAAAAAAGAAAAGAAAGAAGGGATATTAGTTTGATAAGGTATGAAACCAACAAAATGTGTCATGCACAATAAAAACCATCAAAATCACGCTCATGCTTTTTTGAACTATCGCACTATTTTTGGTAGAACTTTATGTCTGCTGGTGCCACAAACGACAAAAACGAAGCAACCAAACAACTATAGTAATACAAAAATAATCAATAGAAAAATGTGACATACCAAAAAATGTGTAACACCATAATCAAAAGAATGTTTTAATTTCCATCATGTTATTGAATATTAGAGATATGTTTCTTTTATATAGAAAATTTGGCATAAGTTCAATTTTGATGATAGAAGTTGGGTGCAATTCAAGCAAAAGTTGTTATCGATTCAAGTCCTTTGACTATCATGCCATGTAACATTCCTTTTCTAATCTGCTGAGTTATATTTGTGTATATTTTGTTCCTATTGTGTCCCTGAAGTCTAAAACAAATAATTTATTATTTATAGGACATTTATTATCAGATTCAATTTGTTTTTAATTACATGTCTATTTATTGAATTTTGAAATTTTCTAATCAACTTTTATAAAATATGTATTTATTGAATTTTGTAAGAGTGAAATTTTCTAATCAACTTTAATTCAGTGCTTTCCACAACAATTGATGTCATCTCTATATTTGTTGCACTCTTGCAATGTTTGAGAGAAAAATAATAATTATATTCATAAATTAGGCACAAAGACCATCAACCACAAGGGCAAATACCCACAAAGGGGTAATACAAATATGAAAGCATAGTAACCACAGAGGGTTCATCCAGTTACATCCACAAAAGGCTAGAGAAATTTCAGCATAAAAGCTGCATGCATGAGCAAACTAAACATGAATCATAGCCCCCAAATCTACGTAATACAATTGCAACTTCTCTCACAAGTACAGAATACAAGTAGAGACTATAAAACAATCAAACACCCAACTCACGAGGAGTTGATGCAATTATTACAAAATAAGAAAACTACAAACAAACAATAACCAAAAACGAATAAAGCCACCACCACAGCCGTCGTTGTCGCCTTTCAGACAGAGACCACCACCTAGATTGCAGTTACTCACCTTTTAACGAAAAGCCAACCAAGAAAACCAAAGATCCAAGTAAATCTTGGTAAAAAAAATCCAAGATCCAAAACAGATCTAGGCACACAAAAAGGGTGAGAGAGAGAGAGAGAGAGAGGAGGAGGATTGACCTCCTGCCTCTCTCCCAGAACACACAATGCAAAGAGGGTGAGAGAGAGAAGGAGGCTAGGGTTTACGAGATCTTTTTCTTGCAACCTACATATTAGGTACATTAACATATACTTGCCACTGGTGCTAATGGTGGCATTTTTTCTTGTTTGGTAATTCAATTTCTTACTATTATCTCATTATTCTTTATAGTTTTTATTTTTCGTTAGGTTGAAATTTGTTATTTTCTTGATCTCAATCCTTTTTCATTATAGGTTGTATTCTTGAATTTTTGGTTGTACTAATACTAAAAAAACATTCTAATTGTTGAGTTTTCTTATTTGTCATCAGAATAGGTATATCATATTTTCTTTCTTGATCTATTTTTTTATACAAGTTTTTTTTAATTTATTAATTTTTTTATGCTTATGACATTTTTTGTAAGCACCTAAGTTTACCCTATTGTGTAGGTAAAATAACGTATATATGTTTCTATGTTCTTGACTTGGTGTATCGTAGGTGTTTTGTTATATTACTATTTAGATCGGTGCACTCGATACTAAGTTATATCAAGTTTATAGGAGTTTAAATTAGGTTATATCTTGAGGCCCAAAACTTTGTGAAATAAAGAAAGTTTTAAAGCCAATTAAAGGGGTCTTATTTATTTCTTTTTACGTGAACCATTGCTTGATGGACTTAGAGTGTTAGTAAAGTCAGCCCTTGGTGATGAGTAGAGACGACTTGACCTAGCTCTATATAAGCTTAAGACTCTGCTCTCGTAAGATATGTTCTCTAAACCTAATCTCATCATAAAAAGAGAGCTGAAATAGTTTCTGAGAGAGAGTAGAAGTCTTGAGCCATTCATGTTTTTTGCCAAAGTTGCTGTTACTGCAATTGAATGAGTTCAGAGATTGTGTACGCAAGGAAGATGGCGACATGTATGTCTTCTATGTATTTTAGGTTGTGTGAAAGATTATGGACACTTATATACATAAAATCTAGTAGTTTTAGTTCATGTACATGAGTTATAGGAAAGAATTTTAACATATTTTCGACCACGTATAATAGTATTTTATGTACCTCTTTTATTTATAGGTAACATAAAATTTTATTTGTCTATTTTTGTATATGGCGTATTGGTAGTCTTCTAATTTATGTTCCTAATTTGTAGGTAGTCTTCTAATTTATGTTCCTGACTTATAAGTAACAGGATTTATCACTAAGTTTTCTTTTGTTTCTAATAATAAGACACTATTACATAATTTCATGTGGGTGCTTGAAATATAATATGTGGGTCTTTACTTTCATTGATTAAATTGTATTTTATCCATATATTAGGTAAATATTATGAAGGAAATAATTCAAAATTCAAATTCTGAAATTCAATTATAAGGAAATAATGAATTAAATTTAGATTTTCAATGTGTTTTCCTTATTTACCTCAAAGGGGAAAATCAACACAACAAAAAAAAAAGTAATAAAAATCAAAGAACCTACATCTAAAACAAAAAAATGCATGGACTAAACCCTATGATAGGTAATCGTTTTGGACCTAAATCTAAGAACCTTAAAAAAAATAAAAAATACACGCGATATTAGGGGAGAGGTCACATAATCTCAAGTATATGATAACTACTCTTAACTACTTTAGTTACGAGTCCTTTGTAATATTAGAGATGTGTTAAGTTGTTTTTGTTTAGTATGTAGAATTAAAAACAGAGTAAAAAAGGAACAATGCAACAATCATAATGCAGCCCAAAAAATAGGGACATGGGATGTAGATGCAAATATCTAATCAGTACTTAAAAGCAAAACTTGGAGAAGAAAAGAAAACTGAAAAAGTGATGGTTGTACTAGATTAATGTTACACTTGAAACATACATTGGTGCTTAGTTCCATTTGCACATGAAACATATAGAGAGATTGACTATTATACCCATTATAGTAGCCCAGATTATTAAATATATATATATATATATGAAATGGACTTTAGAAACAGCATTGATTTCTTATAAATTACAAAACAACCATTGATTTCTTAAAACAAGCCTAACCCTAAACCCTCATAGAAAAAAAAACCGAAAGAACTCAATATGGCATCAAAGTAATTTAATAATCAAAATTAAATAAAATAGGGACATCTGTCATTTTTTGGGTTTGTTTATAGAAATTAAATTATATAGGGTTTATCTATATCATTAGTGCTAAAGAATGAGTATATGACTAAATATCTCAAACATGTAAGGCTTCATAGCAGTATTAGTAGTTGAAGCATAAAGACATAGTCTGAAATTAAGGCAGGGAAGGGAAGAATTAGGAAAATGAGAGAGAAGATAAAAGAGATCTTAAGAAAAGTCATACATGTACTAAACATTTTTTCATCAATTACTATTTGACATGTGTATTGAAACTATTCTTTTTGGAATGTCGATAAATTATTTTTATATACACGTAAATAATAATTTGTCTCTAATGATAAATGTTATCTTAAATCAATAATTCTTTTGGATTAAATCCTAAAATCAATTTAAAAGTCCCACAAATTTGCCCAAAATAGAAGGCATTTCCAAAATTGTTTCTCCCCTTTTTAATTTAAATTTTAACTATCTAATTTAGAGCTATTTTGGTACCAGGAATCTTGTGGCTCTAAATCGTCTCGTAGTCTGTATCCGACTACATCTTATCCCAATTCCCCACAAATAAAACCAAGCTACACCTTTTTTTGTCCACACAACTAGCAACTCCTTGGGTTCTCTCCGTTGAAGCCACGTGTCATTCAACTCCAAGCATATTAAGCCACGTGTCAAGCCAGCCCAAGCATACCAGCCATGTATATGGCGTGGAAATCTATGCGGGACCCTCGAACGTGCAAGCCTTTACAGCGCTTGACATGTGAAAAGACCAATTAGACCACGTACCTGGCGCCCTGTGACCCTGCGAGTGGCCGAATTAATTAAAGAATACAGGGGCATTTGTGGAAATGAAATATTAGATGGTCACGGCATCCCGAGCGCAATTTTCAACCAAGTAATAAATCTGATTTCTCTCTTGTGGGACCAGATTCGGACACCTGGCTCAATGAGAAGGCAGTTTTAGATGGAGCCCTCCTCAACCACTAATCTCACTCTCCCATTCTCAGCCACAAGAAATCACAGCAACCAGCTCTTTCCTCTCTCTCTCTCTCTCTCTCTGCCTCTGTAGCTCTATTTCTATCTTGTTCTCTATCTACAAGTTGCTTTATTTGGAATAATTTTCTTAAAGCAATAAATTATAAAAAAAACCTGACCATCAAAAAACTACGGCCGCCTCATTTGTTGTCCAGCTGAAACACACAGTGGGCATCTCAAGGACTCCAACTTCAACTTGAACAAAACCCATCAAAGATTTTAGCCTTCTATATTGCATTTCTTCATCTGGGCTGACTTACTTCTCTGAATCAGCAGCTGGGTCGTCTTCATTTTCTCAAATAATCCATCACAAGGTAATGTTCTTTCATCAGTTTTGCTTATTTAGTACATGTATGTGTTCAGATGGCTGATGGAGAACATGGTTCTTCTCTTAGTTGTGTAAAGTCTTGGTCTTTATTAGATTTTCTGGTTTTTGATGTTTTGGTTGACCTTGTTATTCACAGCTGTTCTTGTATGTTTGATGATAAAGTTGCTTGTATGCTGAATATTTCTTAATTTGATAAAGTTGTATCTCCAGATGCTGTGGATGTGTATGAAAAGAAATGAAATTCTAACTTTTAAACGGAATTGGAGAATATTTAAGATGTAGTCAGTATTTGAAATCAAAGAGATTAGAGAAGTTAAATGGTTTTATAATCAAATCCTTCTCTATCAAATAAAATGATTGGAGTTTTTTTTGTCCTGCTTCTAGTTTACCTTTTTTGTATTTACCAGATCTGGAACTAATTTTGAACTCTTGTTACTTTCGTTAGATTTTTAATCACCATAATCATCATCTTCTTCTTCTTTTAGAAGTTGCTGAACTAATCTCGGAAGTAATCTCTCCCAAAAAACAACTTTTAGTTTTACAAGGAGGGTCTACTTCTTGAAATATTCCACCCCTAGAGCGCAGTAATCAACACATCTAGGTCTCTGTTTGATTACCAAGAAAACTGAGGATGTAGGAGTTAACAAAACAGAGGTTTTGTAGGTAATTTTGTGGCTTTGTTATTTAAAATAACTGCAAATGGCAAAATCCTGAGTAGTGATTAAGTAATCGTGCAAGACTTGAAGTATATGACTAGGAGAACCACCATGACGGGTGAATATAGGACTTTTTCCCTTTATTTTTCTGTTTCTGATTTCTTGATGACCAGTCCTAATATCCATAAGTTCTCAAAATCTGTCAGAATTGCCTGTTGTCATAATTACTCATGTTATGCTTGTTTATAACGTTTTGTGTTTCTAATTTCAGAACAAGTATCATGGAGTGGTATTACGGGAGTGGCATTGATGACGTTGTTGTTCCAAATGATGGAGGATCGGACAGGCTTCCATCTCCGGACAGTTGGTCGAAATGGGGAATCAGTGCTTCCGAATGTTTTCAGCCCACTAATAAATGCTTTTCTATATATCCACAATTCACTAAAGAGCTCAACTATGATGGTAGCAGTTTATTTGATGACATGGAGATGGAAACTTCTGTTAATGAAAAAGATCCATCTAGCAGTTCAAGTGTATGTGAAGGATTTTCCGAGGACTCTCTTCAGCAGACCACACATTCATTGAATCGAAGCAATAATCAGCTTGAAGACCTAGCAGGACTTGAACAGATGGATGACATTTTCTTGTACAAGCGTAACCTCTGGGATTAAGATACTTGATTTAGTGCCTGTAGGAAACCATGTAGTTTCTTAACTGCCTTAATTTGTCAAGATCAATTGTGGCATCATAGGAAATCCAATGGAAATTGAATTGCTCCATTGTGTTTTCATGTCATATTCTGCAGTAGGTTATCTTGGGGTTGATGCCGTTACAGAAGATGGCATCGGCTGCATGATAGTCAACAGTTGAAAAGTGAAAAGCATAGTAACAAACTGATTCTATACCCCCATTCTGTGTAACATCCTATTTTGTTTTTGGTCCTATTTTAAAATATCAAAATTTTATCACTGGTGATGCAATAGAGCCATTCAATATCCATATGATTTCCAATATGCCTAAATTCTATGTGCTTTACTTTAATCAAATGTCACCTTATTTTTGCTTGTGTTTGGTTTCTCATCTTCTGGCTTTTCCTTAATGCAGGAGTTCCTTACTTGATGATCTTCCTGGGGCAGAAAATGTACACAAGTCATTCTATTTTTGTCCTGATTCCAGTGGCTTGTTGCCCACTGATAATATCTCGACAAGCATGAGTTTGGAATCACAAAGTTTCTCGAGCAGTGCACATAGTGCAGGAAGCTCAAAGTATCTTAAAAATCATGCGTTTTCACCAGCGGTGGGTTCAGAGAAGGGGCATGCCACTACTTCACAGTATATTCAATGCAACTCAGAGCAAAAAGCTTGCCCATCAGTAAAGGTGAGATTTTATTTGCATTAAGTTTGAAATTGGCCAGAGGGCATGGTAGCTTGCCTAATTCTTCGCCTGGAACAGCTGTCTTCTGACATGCTTGGGTTACTAGCAGTGTGATTGTATTTATATGTTGAAGAAAGGTATCTAAATAGCTATTGCCATGGTCTCTATATAGTTTCATGTGAAAGATGGTTTCTATGTAGTTTTATGTGATTGTAAGATGGTCTCTTTTTAATCTTATAAACCTTTTGAAAACCCGATTTTATTCAGTCAAAGATCTTTCTGACTACGTTCATGGAGACTATTTAGTAAATTATCCCAAGCAGTTCATCTTCAGGGAACAGTTTCATCAACCTTTAATACAATAACTTGTGTCTAATGATCCAGGACGTAATCCTGGACGTGAAGAATAAAAAATAAGGTTTTTGTTTTCCTTGCTTGATTTTTAAATGCTCTTAGTAGTATTTTATTTATTACACATCTTTAACTATTAAAAAACAAAAAGAACTCGCGAAAAATTCGAAAGAAAATATCGAGTCATCAACAAAAACGGAAAGAGAGGAACAGTTTGATGTCCTGAATCTGATCTGGTGCTGTGGCCTTATAAAATATTAATCACTATTTCTAATTACTTTTGGAGACATAGGTCACAGTGGGTCATTTAAGATGCGATAGACTGTGATTTGCCCTATTTGTGGGAAAGCATCTTTAGCAGCTAGTGGGTGGCTCTACTGATAGTATCTGACTCAACAGAAACTTGATACCAACTACTTGGTCTCCAATGTTGTTCTGTGTTATTTGTTTTATTTAATACTTTAGCAAGGTTGATGTTTTTGGGATTTTGTATCTGCCAGTGATTTTATTGGTTGAAATAGACAATAAGCCTGGGTCTGGAGTGCTTTATATTTTCCTTGATTTCAACAACTATTTTATGCCTAAAATGTTTTTGTACGTATGGTTTTGTTTGTTTATTATGAATCTTGTTTGAGTTATAGGTTTTTTCTAAGTTATCATGTCACTGTATCCATTAGCGTTCTGCAAATATCAAGATTTTGTCAATTAAAATTTTAAACTTTTATCTTCTTTAATTTTTAACTTCTTAAAGCTCTTTTATGTACTTCCTCTCTTCTCTTCTCTAGTCACTCTTTTAACTTTCTTTCTACTCTCTGTTCAAATGAAAAGAAAAACAGAATGTTAAAAACCGGGCCCTCAGTATCGTTTCCTTCTTTCATTTTGAAGAAAAACTTTTACTTGATTTAAATGAAAAATACTTTTCCATTTGCAGAGGGATATGTATGGTCGTCGTATACTTAAATTACTTATCACTGCTCTCTATGTCTGGACTCTTTTGCAAGGCAAGAAAGGAAAAGTGGCTTTTTTTTCTCCTCTTACTAATTTTTTTTTTAAAAACAAACAGAGACCCTTACTGAAGGTTGCTGGGGTCTGTTATTGAAGTTGATTTGTAGTGCTAGTTTCTTGACTTTCATTTACTAATATCTGTAACATTGCTGTAGTAGTAGTTTCCTTGACTTCTTATGTCTTATAGCTAGCTTATATCTTATCTATGTATTTCTTTTTAATGATACAGGCAGAAAGCGTCTTTGCCCCACCTGAGCAAGGCAGCATGAATGGACTTCTGGGTGAGGAAACATCAGTTGAAGAATCAGTATTGCATGAATTGGAAATGGTGATGACACAGGTAAACTTAGATCTTGAAAGTAGAATAAAGCGCATGTTGTGAAACATATCCTTCACATTCATTATTGGTTATGGAATCTTACTCTGTTGTTGAATTATCAGTTGAATGAAAAGACACGAATTTGCTTTCGCGATGCCTTATACCGCCTTGCCAACAACTCAAAAGGAAATCTCGCTACACAGAGCCAAGATGGAGACCAAGCGAGTGAAATTGAAGAACCCTCTTCATGGACAGCTCAGGATGAAACTATCAGGTATATTTGAGATACTTGCTGCATTTACCTTCGGTCTCTTGAGTTTAATCCATTTGATGTTAACAATCTCATCATGTTGTCATGTATGAAAAATGGCATTGCTGAGTTGTGATTGTCAATTTAAAAGCCACTGGTTTCACATTGATGATAGGGTAATTTGTGGTAGATTTTTTGGGTGAAATCTTCATTGCTGACAGTGGTAAAGTTAGCTAAAACTGATAGCCCTGAACTTTTTGATTGCAAGAGTAGCTATGATGTTACTTTTGGCAGGGGAGGATTCTTTTATGCTTTACGCACTTATTACCAAAAAAGTATCTTGTTCTCCAA
Source organism: Prunus salicina (assembly GCA_020226455.1). Taxonomy (NCBI): domain Eukaryota; kingdom Viridiplantae; phylum Streptophyta; class Magnoliopsida; order Rosales; family Rosaceae; genus Prunus; species Prunus salicina. Next base: position 27,658,279 of record CM035343.1, on the reverse strand, counting down.
ATTTGAAGTTCTCATCTTTGCCCTTGTATTGCTTTGAAGTACTCCTGGGGCATTCCTACATTAGCTTGTAGTTGCAATATTGACCACACCAAACTGGGCGTTAGGCACTGGTTTGGGCAATGAATCTTATGTGCAATGTGTGTTCTTACTTTGTGGTTTAGTTTGTTAATGTTTCTGCTGCGTCCTTGTCCTTCTTGTTGGCACTCAGGATCTCTTGATCAGAAAAATAAATTTCATATTCAGGTCAGGGAGCAATAAAGGAACAGAATCAGAGACAAACACCATTGACAGAGCCATTGCAAACCTCATGTTCAATGAGATGGACTTTAGTGCGCAACCTCTTTCTGGAGGAGCACCGTTAGACCCCAAACAAGAAGCCAGTGGAGTGACTGGGCAGCAAACTGACAACGGCTGTCGGCCACAAATCTCCCATTCACATCTCCTCTCATTTGTACCACATGATGCTGAAGTTCCAATACTTGGTGAAAGAAGCATGCATGCTGAAACAGATCATCAAATACACAAAAGTTTCTCTGCATGTAATGCTGGTGGGAAGAGGAAGGCTCCGATGACCGAGTTCAAGTCTACAACTGGGTACTGAACGGCCCTTCAGAGAACGGCTTGATGGCAAATCTTCAGTGGCCAAAGAACTTTTGGAGATATTGCTGTTAGAGCATTCAATTACTTTGCTTGTACATATAATCCCATCTAGTTAGTGTGCAATGTTGAAAGATTGCTGCATCCGTTGAGCTCAGTTTTGATCGACATGTGAATGAGTGGATTTAATTATGTAGCTTGTCATAGACATGGAATTACACTTTCCTTAGTGAAAGCTAGCGCTTCTACGTTATAATTTTATAGTTTCAAGACTTGACATGCCTCCTCCAGTGTATGGTGATCTGTTTGGATTGTTTATTTTCATCGTAAATTACATGCATGTCTCTACCTGTAATTACATGAGAGATGGATACACAGTTGTATAAAACTCGATATATGAAGACATGTCACTTGACAAGAAAGGTAGGTACACAGTTACATACAACTCAATATTTGAAAGATATTTTTTTTAATAAGTCAAACAATTTTGGTTTTAAAATCTAGCATAGTTGGAAAAGTTCCCTTCATCAAAATTTTCCTCATGGGATCTCAAGTTTCCCCCACCGAAATTTAATGTTAAGAAAAATAAAAAAACAAAGCCTAGCAACCCCAATCGGGAAACTACCACCCTACCGACTCCACTCGCTGCCGACCACCCACCTCGCCCTACCATCGCCACTTGCCAAAAGCACCATCCAAAAATTGTATATAAAGTGACAGTTTTACCCTTAAAAAAATAGACAATAATTGATGGAATTTGGCAGAATAACTCAATTAGAACATGTGTAAGACTTGAATGACGAAAATGACTCCAAAACTAGTTGAAGGACCAAAATAAAACTTTTCAAGAACCATTGCAGTTAAAAATATCTTTTATTAAAATAACCGTTTAAGTTAACAATTGTAGTCAAAATAGCAAGCAGGACATTTTCGAATTTTGTCGACATTGACTACGGACCCCCCCGACATGCGCACAAATTATTCTAAAGTCAATTAGAGGACGTTTTCTTTACGTTTATCTTTTCGTTTCTATATAATGGAATTTGCTTAATTCAAACATTGACTTTCCTGATCTCAAAAAAAAAAAAAAAAAAAGATTTTTTCTTTTGTTTGAAGTTCCTTGTACGTCTTGTGTTAGTACTAAGGCTACTGCAGAGCCGATCTTGAGATTTTGAAGGTCCTGTGTAAAACTTAAATTGAGACCTCGCATAAGCTAACACAAACTTACACAATTATGTAATGCCATACAATAAATTTTTTTTTTAAAGTAAAAATAATGTAAATCACAAATAAAATCATCTTTCATTATATAACCAATCAACATGATAATGAAGTAAGTCATTTAGTATATATACATTGAAATTTAGATACATACTTGAATTTAAATTGATATTGAAATTTGACTATTTGATTTTGAGTGACATTTATTAATTTTTTTTTGTTGTCGATATTAGTGTGAAATCCTTGTAATTGAAAAAAAAAAATTGTCAAATGATTGAAAAAGAGAGCCAAAGAGAGATATTGGTGATGATGATTACTTATAGAAAATGATTTTTTTTAAAAGTAAAAATAATGTAAATCACAAATAAAATCATCTTTCATTATATAACCAATCAACATGATAATGAAGTAAGTCATTTAGTATATATACATTGAAATTTAGATACATACTTGAATTTACATTGAGATTGAAATTTGACTATTTGATTTTGAGTGACATTTATTAATTTTTTTGGGTCGATATTAGTGTGAAATCCTTGTAATTGAAAAAAAAATTGTCAAATGATTGAAAAAGAGAGCCAAAGAGAGATATTGGTGATGATGATTACTTATAGAAAATGACGTGTTTGGCTTTTTTATTATTATTATTATTAATTGTTGTTTTTACCAAAAAAAAAAAAAACCAACCTAAAACTATGATGTACAGCAGGTTTTGAACAGAAGTTGAGGTCCCGCAAACTAACATAACTCTAAATGTCTTTGTGTCAATGATTTGTGAGCTCATTATATATACAATATATATAGGGTTATCTACTGTAGACGTCTTTGAACTTAGCCCCGAGTTGCAATTAGGTCCGTGAACTTATTTTTTGAGGCAATTACATCTGTTAACTCGATAAATAGTTCCGATTGGGTCCTATTGTCCAACTCTGTTAATTTATCTGTCAAAGTGAGAGGATAAAAGCGTCCTTTCGGGTTCTTCATTCATCATTGACCCCAACTCCACATTCTTCATCCATCATCAACCCTAACAACTCCACCTCAATCTTCACGAATTTACAATACAAATCCATATCAAACAGTTTGTGATTGGTAGAAACCACATAAAAGAATTTAAGCCCAAAAAGAGAAAAAACCATGCTATGAATTCAAAGGTCTGTGAAATATGTAGAGCCCATTTGTGCATTGACAATTCCTACAAGCCTCACTGCTCTGAAACCCAACCTGACAACACAAACACACCGCCTGAGCCACCACCGCCGTCTACACTGTCCCAAAGTGAAAGAAGGGGGAATGAGTTGCGAGAGAGAGGGAGAGACAGAGCGAAAGAGAGAGGGATTTGGATTGACGCTTCTTCCTCTGCCATTTTCATCCAAAACCTAATTCTGTGATTGCATTTGGTACGATTCAGAAACGATAAACAATTTTTATCATCTGCATTTTCTTGGAAGCTTTGTTTTTTGGGAAATGTAATATGATTGTTTGTGCGCAGAGCAGAGCATAGCAAATTGATGGAAGGTTTTCACAGCAACTCGAAAATGGTGAAACTGCTCAAAGGAAACTTGGAGAATGTAGACCTCAACTCGCCATTGTTCAGGTACTTGTGTGCTCAATCTTAGAGTTAGTCGCCGATGGACGTCTTGAAGCAGCGTCGTCGCCACTTCTCGCCGCTCTTGCCTTTGGAGAATTTGATGGAGAGGTCGCCGCCTTTGATAGTTTATAGAACGCCGGTGAGAGGGGTGCAGAGGGAGGAGATTCTGGTCATGGACGGTGTTTTAGTCACCGGAGGAGGAAGGAGGTCAAGGTCTGCTTCTGATCTGTCATCATCTTCTTCTTCTTCTGATTCTTCGAGGAAGATGTTGTACAAGACCGACCTTTGCAGGTCCTGGGAGGATTTTGGAAGCTACCGTTACACCTCCAAAGGCCAGGGAGAGACATAGCGAAAGAGAGAGAGGGATTTGGATTTTTATTTTTTATTTTTAAGTTTATTTATTTATTTTTTTTTTCACTTTTGTCAGTTTTTTTCTTCAATTTTTAAAATTTAAAATATTTTAATTGAAATGGACGATTTTAGCCCTCAAATTAACAACCAAATTGACGGAAGGACTCAATTGGAATGGATGAGAGAGTTGGATGACCTAATTGCCTCAAAAAAAGTTCTGGGACCCAATTGCAACTGGGGGCCAAGTTCAGGGACGTCTACAGTAGATAACCCTATATATATATATGTACACATAAAAAAATTCGGTGGCCCCCAAAAATTAGGGGCCATATGCGGTGGTACCACTTGCACACCCTCAGGGCTATCCTTAGCTACCTGCCTACTGTCGAGTGATCTCACCCTCCACATTTTTCCCCTTTCCCTTGTGTATGATGGAAGCCTCCGAGAAACCATTGTATGATACTGGAATATAGTTGGGTGCATTAGTGGATCCATGAGTTTTTTTGCAGAGGTGCAATTTTGAAAGGCTAAAACCTCATTATAAAAAAAAATCATGGTTTAAATAAGAATCCTTGTTTAAATAAGAAAGAAAACCTTCCAACAAAAAAAGAAAGAAAAGCTCATACAATAATAATAATAATAATAATAATCATGGTTTAAATAAGAAAGAAAACCTTCCAAAAAAAAAAATTAATAAAGAAAACCTCAAACCCAAAACAAAAGAAGAAAAAAAAAACCATTAAAGCCCATGAAATGTAGGCCTAGCCATATTGTTGAAAGCCCATGGATTGCTGTCTTTCAGGTCTTCCAAATATACCCAAGCCAAGCAACCTCTTCCTCAAACACCCAATGACCTGTTGGACTTGGGAGCTTCAAGTGGAATTTCAGAGGTTGAGGCCTTCCTTAAGGGCTCCACAACCTTGATCTTTAGTCGCTCTCGGAGTCTAAGGCATTCTGTCGAACACTTGGAGTGTACCACCACTAGTTTGAGCAAAGGGGCAATTTGAAGCACCTATACATTGGTTTTTCCTGTGAAAGAAGGAGCTGCACCTTCTTGCGCCTTAACAAGTGAGTCAGTGGTTGGGTGGAGGACATGGGTTGGTATTTCTCACTTTTAAAGCATAATATCAATAAATATTCACTTATATTATAACATTTCAATGAGTTATACTGCATGCAAAACGAAAAACACACTTGTTTCAACCCTAACTTTGTGTATGTTTGTTTAGTTAGTGTTTGGAATTGTACCGTTATTTTCATGATTCATGTGGTATCTTTGTGTACTATTTTTCTTATTATTATTAATCAATTTTCGGGTACAAGGGAAAGAATTAAAAAAAAACCTAAAAAGACAAAAGAACTCCTTTCAATCTCAGCACACTGTATATCTTTTAATTTCCTACAATATGCTTTTCCTTAACTTGATATTACTTCAATAACTAATTAATGAAAAGATTTTAATATGCACTTGATACCAAAAATAACATTAAAAAAATGGGTGATTTCTTGTGGCACTATGATCCCATTTGAAGAAGTGCTTGTCGAGCTAGCTGACTTTTAATTGATGGGTCGGAGTTAGAATTATAAAGTTAGGGAGTTGAAGTAGAAAATACAAGTATATAAAACACTTAAGTATTTAATAATTACATATTTAAAGCTAAATATTTATAATTTAGTCATGTCTAATTTATTTTAAAGGGAACTATAACTTAAATTATAAAATCTATATGTTTTATATAATATGATAAAGGAGAGATAAAAATATGGGAGGGAGTCAAATCCACTCTAGGCCTCCACCAGTCTACTAAATCCAAAAGATGTGGAGCAAGACAATATGTCATTTTAAATAATTTTATGATTTAAACGTATGAAAAAGAAAATTAAGTAAAATATGTTCACAGTCAATTTGCAAGATCAAAGTCAACTGGCGTGGACGGCTGGTTAGCTGGAAATATTTTTCAAGTCACTTTTATAAATTGTGTGACAATTTAAAATTAAAGGAGAAATAAAGGGAAATATTGAACATGTTTTGTCAAAATCAAAGGTTTTTTTTTTCTCTTACATTTAATTTATTTAAAGAGAAAAAAAAATGCTATTGACCATTTGTTTTACAATTTGCATTAATGTGTTGCATTACTCAAACCACTTCCCGCTTGATTTACAATCGTTTAGTTAGAATTAGATTTGTATATTTAAATGCTAGCGTAAGTTGTTTACATGTGAGTCGTAATTAGTAAATCATGAATCGGTGATTACTCATAGTCATGGCATAGGAAGATTACAAATACAATAAAATTTTCATGTCACTAAATTAGTGGTTAAAAATGTAAACTGAAGTAAAAAATTGGGTTAACGACATAAACAGCCAAATTATAAGGCATTTTTCAAGTTCATTCACAATTTGGTAGACATTTTTATAGTAAGATTACATTATAAACTGTACTTAATCTATTCTTATCACTAAATTTTTGCAACCAATTTAATTATGTTACTGATACTTCGCTTATTTCTAGCCCTACTACTTCATTTCTAGTGGCAAAAGTTTCCACCTGTCGTTGAATAACAACACTCAATCTCAAGTCCCTCAACATCTCATCCGGTAAGCAAGGCAACAATAAAGCCTCAAGTGGGGCTAAGTAGCTTTGAAAATATTCTAGAATAATGTAGAAGCCAGTAGCTAAAGCTAACTAAAAAGAAGTAAGAAAAAAAAAAAAAAAGACCACAGCTAGATAAGTATCTATCTTTAGCTAAACCACCAAACTAAAAGCCTAACCATAAGTCACTATAAACAAGGGGAGAAAAAAACATTCTCATATCCTTAATTCCCATTAAATTAGTCAACAGTTCCAACGTGTGCACCACAAACTTAGATTGCTCTTCATATACACCCTCATCCCCACAACCAAGCTCTCACCAAGAAGTCCCAACAAGCATTGCCGGCCTCAGCAATTAAGCCACCCTCCTTTTGCCACCAAATTTTCATATGGCGGCACCACCGCTACCAACCGCGTCTCAAAAGCTCAAACCAACTACGCCGCCGGCGGTGCATACACCGTCGCCTATCTCCCTCCAACCATCAACCAAAAAAGGCCCATCAAAACCTTCAAAACTCTTCCGGCGTTTTCGTGCGGTTTTCCGGTCATTTCCAATCATATCGCCCTCGTGCAAGATCCCCGTTTCGCTCCACGGGAGCCGCATGGGGGAAGGACACACACACATCCACGGGGGGACGCGGATGACAGGAACCCTATTTGGGTATCGTAAAGCTAGGGTTAACCTGGTCATCCAGGAAAGCCCTAGATGCCTTCCCATCCTTGTCCTTGAGCTCGGGATACAAACAGGAAAGCTCCTTCAAGATATGGGAATGGGGCTTGTCCGAATAGCGCTAGAATGCGAAAAGAGGCCCGGGGATAAGACGAAGATCGTGGACGAGCCGATATGGTCGTTGTACTGCAATGGGAAGAAATCAGGGTATGGAGTGAGGAGAGAGGCGACCGAGGATGATCTGAGTGTGATGCAAGTTTTGCATGCAGTGTCCATGGGAGCCGGGGTTTTACCAAATGAAACAGAGTTGCCAGAGGGTGATTTAATGTACATGCGAGCACAGTTCGAACGTGTGGTAGGGTCGAGGGACTCAGAGACATATTACATGATGAATCCTGATGGGAACAATGGGCCTGAGCTCAGTGTGTTCTTCGTCAGGATCTAATTAAGGTCTTAGCTAGGCAAGGGTTAATTAATTAGTGTCGCGGGGAAAGAAAATTATATTGGGCTGAATTGAATATTAATGTACCAAGAAAAGAAAATTGTACATGGAAATGGCCTACATTTGTAAAGAAACCCTGAAATCAGAAAAACGTTCTGGCTTTTAGTTGCAATGTCTTCTGTTTTTGTTTTCATCAGAAAAAAAAGACATACAACATTTTTTTTCCTTATCGATCTTTGTAACATTTAATAATTTTCTTAATTTTTTTTTTTCCAAACTATCTAGAACCAAAGCTGTTGATTAAGTACAAAGCAACTTTCAGTTCATAACTTAATTATATCACGCGTGCAAGAAGTTTGTAACTCAAGTGGTTAATTAAGAGGCATTACTCTTGCACTCGAAGTTCTATGTTTGAATTTCCTCTTTCATTATTGCTTGTATAAAGAAAAGAACTACACCACGTTTTGTAATATATCTTATATATAAGAGATTTACCAATCTTCGATGATCAATGATCGCAATTGTAAGAAAAACTGGTTTATTCTGCAGCTCCAATCCAATATCCAAAATTCCACATCATTAATTGGCGTGTGATTTGTTAATTGTGTCTACCACGTTTTTAATATCTTACTTTGAATAATCCACCATTAGAATACCAAGTAACATAGGAGCCCGTGGATTTTGGGGGGTTTAACAAGTCAGTCCAGGGAAGTCAAACCGAAAACCATTCCTAAACAAATTAAGGGAGTGCCACCGCACTACTCTAAAAGCTGCGGAAAAGTTTGTTTGTTTGTTTTATTTTTTTTCATTTTGCCACCGCACCATTACAATTTTTGCTTGTTGACTTCACTGAATCTATGATGATATGGAAAAGAAAATGTGTGTTTCTTTCTTTTGGGTAAACTGCAGTGGTGTTTCTTTCTTGGATACCCCTTATTAAAAAGATATTTGAATCTAATATGCAATGTTGAATTTTAGACATTTGAATGAATACCAGCCCCATTGAATCCATGGCTATAAACCTGCAGCAAATTCGCATTTACATCATGATAAAAGATGAACTTCATATCAGAAAGAAATAATGCCCTCCTACTATACTGACCCTTGACTTAAAAACCCTTCTGGTGCGTTTGGATGAGGGAAATAAACTTGGGATTTTAACAAAATTCAGAATTTCTAAATTGACACGAATCAAATTCCTGTGTTTGGACAAAAAAAACACATAGAAATTTAGAAATTCCACATGGAAAAAAACATGGAATTTGGAGATCATAAATCCCAAGTTTAAATTCTATCTAAAAGTCGTCATTTCTAAAATCTTAAGAGAGATTGAGTTTAAAAAAAAGATAACTTTACAAATAAAGGTTAAATTCCGTGTTTTAAATCACACACCCAAACAAGAAACTTTACAAATTATAGAACATTACTTTTCGTCATTTTAAATTCCGTCATTTATGAAATCCTTTCTACTTTTAAATTTTCTTATCCAAACACACTGTTATAGTCATATCCACAAGAGGTTCTCTCCTCTCTAGGAGTAATTGCAAGTATGAACGTGCTGCTAATATGAAATGTTTCCACTCATCTCTTCAGTCCAAATCATCTGGAATAATAATACTAGTTCATTTTGTTAAATTTCAGAAAAACGGGCCAACGGCTCACTACTAACAACACCGATATTGTCCCCAATTTAACCACATATAAAGTCCAGTAGGTGCAAGATTTTACTACAAAAGGCCTCGATATTATTAGTAGTAGAACCATTCATTATATTTTGTATTTTATTTAGTCAAGTTCCCAATGTGGAACTTATATTTTTCAACACGCCCCCTCACGTGGGACCACCACATAGTGGGCTACACGTAGAGCCAAGTCCACATCGGCAATCATTCAAGCCCAACACGTGAATACCATGTATTGGATAAATGGGGTAAACATTCAAGCCCAACATGCGAACATTACATATTGGGTAAGGGTAAAGGCCCAATTCAGGCTCAGTCAATCAACCCGCTCCGATACCATGTTAAATTTCAGATAGATGGGCCTGCGACCTACTACTAACAACACTGATATTGTCCCCAACTTAACCACTTACAAAGCCCAGTTGGTGTAGGATTTTAATACAAAAGGCCTCCGTATTATTAGTAGTAGAGCCATTCATTATATTTTGTATGTTATTTAGTCAAATTTCCGATGTGAGAGTTATATTCTTCAATAATTTTAAATTTATTTAAATAGCTTAGATGGAAAATAAATAGATAAATAAATAGATAATGTATGATGCTTGGTGGGACCCTTGGAATTAGACTTTTAAGGGGTAGAGTGCAATTAATCAAACTTTTAGTTATTGCTCCGCAATTTGCAATTCTGCATCATATAAATTCCAATGGATTTGGAAGGAGGGAAAGCAAACTTGATCCACTGGTCACCACCACCTACACATGCTACATACATATATGACTTGAGTCCACGTGGTCAAATTTACCTGCCTTGCCCACGTGATCTTTGGCTCAGTTCAGCTAAATGTTTTCTTCTTTGTGTGAATAAAATACATTAAATTTGAATCAATTTGGAGGTTTAGTTTAACATAATGCACATAAGGCACCACCTAATCCACAAAATTCCAAACCAAACCCTCCATGGAATGACAACGCATTTGGATTGGAACTATGAAAAAAAAACCAACATTTGGGAATATTCTAAACATGATTTAAGCTAACAAACCCTCTCCAACCAATTTTTTCTTTCTTTATTCATAATTCCATGAAAAATCTTCGGTGACTCCTCTTTTTTTAGTAAAAAAATAAAAAAAACATGTTATTATAAGAGCATCTTCAGTGGGGGGTTGTATAATGATGTGTATGTTGTTAAATAAACACTGATCGAAATCACCTGCAATGGAGAGGTGTAAAAGATTGTAAATTTGAATCACAACTGTGATATGCAAATTTAGATGCATGTGCGCATCCTTTTTTACATCCCTTACAAGTGGGGCCTACATGAAAAACAGTGAGAAAAAGTTGTCAAAATTAGCAAAATCAATTATACATATTTAGATTTACATTCCTCATTGGAACAAAAACCACATTTACATCACTCGGAGGTGTAAAGGGGATGTAAGAAATAGCTTTACAACCCCGAAAATACACCCCTCCACCATAAAATCAGTCAAAAAATGAAATAAAATGACATGCCTTCCTCTACATTGGATAAATTGAAGATTGAAATTGAATCAAATCAAAGTGCATGCAATACATGTCATAGGATAGGACCCATTAATTGAAGCGTTGCTGAACAAGAGGACGGTTTAACAGGCCACCTCTTCCTGCAGCAGCATCCTTCAAAAACTTTGTCTTGATTTTGTTGAGTGTGGCCACAACTTCTTTCATGCTTATCCTCTCTTCTGGTGATTCTGCACAGCAAGTAAGAGCTAATCTTATAATGGCTGATATGCAATCCCTCTTCCTCAGATGATCATCATCTTCCTGCTCTGTTCCAATCCCAAGAAAATTGGCATCCACAACTTCCTCTGTCTTTGCATCTGGTAATACTAGTGAGTTTGCAATCCATTGCTTTATATTCATTTCCCCATCAAACATCTCATCTGTTGGCTTCCTTCTTGTGAATGTTTCCATGAGCACAATACCAAAACTATAAACATCCCCTCTTGTTGAAACTATTCCTTCCATTCCATACTCTACAATATGAATTATATTTGAGTTGTACTTATATATATCTAAATGACATTTGATGAAAAGACCATTTTAAGTTATGCTGTTTGTAACTAAAAGATATTAAATTAGCAAGTACATCACCTGGAGCCATATACCCAACTGTGGCTAGGGTAATGGTTTGGGTAATAGAATCTCCTCCACCCAAGAGTTTTGCAATTCCAAAATCAGCAACGTGTGCAACCATATCATCATCTAGTAGTATATTGCTGGGCTTCATATCACAGTGCACAATAGGTATTGAATAACCATAGTGTAGGTATTCCACTGCCGCCGCAACGTCTATCATTATGTTCAACCTCTGTAAGATATTCAAAGAATAGTTTTGAGAATATAACCACTTGTCCAAGCTCCCATTACGCATGTAGTTCAGTACCAAGGCTTTGAAATCAAGTTCACTGCAACAACTGATGATTTTGATAAGGTTTCTATGACGAATATTGCTTAGCATTTCACATTCCCTATCAAAACTCTTGAAAGCCCCTTCTAGCTGTAAACTGAAAACCTTTACTGCAACATCTATTCCATCTGAAAGCGTCCCTTTATATACTGAGCCAAAACCCCCACTTCCGAGTAAGTTGTTTTCGTTAAATCCATTCGTGGCCTTTAGAAGTTCTAGGTGTGAAATTCTTTTCCAAAGAAGTTGAGGTAACGAGGTAGCCTCTCCTGCAACTTCCACATTTCTTTTCCTGCGTAGTACGAATATAGATATGGAGGCCACTAGTAGAATTACTGATATGATCCCTGGGATGATATATTTAGCTTTCTTCCAATTTGGTTCAAGTGTAGTATTTTTGCATGGTGGAACATGAAGTCGAGGTGCACCACAGAATGCATTGTTTGAGACAAATGATTGAGCAGAGAAGTTTCGGAATGGTCCACCTGTTGGAATTTCTCCTTGGAGCCGGTTGAAAGACAAATCCAGATACTTGAGAAGTGACAGAGCTTCTAAAGACTTGGGAATCACTCCAGATAGATTGTTTCTGGATAAATTCAAGAGTTGCAGGCTTAGCAAGTCGTGAAATGAATTTGGAATAGGGCCTTCCAAATTATTATTTGCCAAGGAGAGATTAACTAGATCCCAAAGACCGCCAATGGTGCTTGGTATAACACCAGATAAATTGTTATTTGATAAATCTACCTCTACGACAACTTTCAAGTTTCCAATATCTTGTGAGAGAGGTCCAATTAGAGAATTGGATGATAAGTTTACATACAAGATATAGGCAAGTCTCCAAAAAGGAGATGGTATTGTGGAACTCAACAAATTGGACTCTAGTGATAGATATCTTAGAGATGCAGATAGATTACCCAAGCATGGAGGTATAGAACCAGAGAGCTGATTACTAGCCAACTGTAAGTAAACTAGGTTATACAGTTGACAAAGTTGATATGGGATGTAACCTTGCAATTTGTTGTAATTCAAGTACATACCTTGGAGATTTCCAAGTCTTCCTAATGAAGTTGGAATTGATCCACTCAATTGATTGTTTCCGAGGTCTAAGGATATCAAGCTGCTTATGTTTCCAATACCAATGGGAATGTTACCCCTCATGCTGCAGTTTCTTAAACCAATACGTTGAAGCGTTGATGTAGAGAAATTTGAAAAGAAATCATCAAGTGTGGCATTTAACGGATTAGCTGCCAAGGATAATATTGTCAAACTTCTAAGATTAACCAAACAATAGAGAGTGTTTGCTTCTGGAGTCGAAGTATCAATCGTCAAATTATTATTCTGTAACGCAAGCCCCTGAAGGTTTGTTAAGGCACATAGCGTGGTTGGAATAAACCCTGTAAATGAGTTGTGGCCCAAGTCTAGCCTCGTGAGCATAGAAGCATTGGAGAGGTTGGGGATTACTCCGCTGAGGTCATTTGCTGGTATATGAAGGTGTTGTAGGTTTGGAAGCCCAAGGCCTATGTTTGCTGGGAGGCTACCCGATAGCTGATTAAAAGAAAGTGACAGTCCTCTCATTGTGGAGATATTGAAGATTGAGGATGGGATGAGGCCATTGAGATTGTTAATTCCTAATGACAAAAACTCTAAATTTGGAAGATCACCGATCTCGTCTGGTATAGTGCCTGCCACAATTTCACAAACGTTGTAGCATTAGCATTAGTTGAAAAGAATATTGACTTGGATAGAAACGGCAATTCAATCTATTTTTTTCGTGGAGATATTGAAGATTGAGGATGGAATGAGGCCATTCAGATTATTAATCTAATCTAACGCTATCTACTCATAAAATGTCACACTCATAATATTAATTAATACAACAATATATACACGGAAATATTTACAACAATAAAATGTCACACTCTAATGCTATCAAATCTCTAAAAAGTTGTGTTTGAACCAAATTAAGAAATCCGGCCATAATTTGGGGATGAAAATATATGGTTTACAAAATGTCATATTCCCTTTGAGCAAAACACGTTTTTTTTTGCATGTCTTTACACCTCTTCTTTTTTTATTCTTACTTAGATAAATATATGGTTAACCTTAGATTTGAACATATTGACTTAGATAAAACTTTTATTAGGCAAGTCAATATGTTATATTCATGATTGTAAACCTTGCTATTCGATTCTAATGAATTTCCCAGCGATTTTGACAAAAAAATTGTTATATTCATGATTAACTATCTCACTCATTTACTAAAATATGCAACCAAAATAAAAAAAGATAAATCATAATTGAATCAACAGAGTGAAATATCAATTACCCGTCAAAGTATTGTAGGTAAGGGATAAAACCTTCATCATTGTTAAGTTCCCAATATTTTTTGGTATGCTTCCACTGAAATTGTTTTCCTCCAAATTAAGCATAAGAAGCTCTCTGCATTGCCATAATTTGGATGGAAGTAGACCATCAAACTGGTTGCGACCCAAATTCAAGATTTGAAGACTAGGAAGATGTTGGCATATATTGTCTGGAAGACCACCACTCAAGCTGTTGTAAAATAGAGTCAACTCAGTCAAAGAAGACATGTTGAAAACAACCACAGGAACAGGGCCTTTTAGGGCATTAAGCTGCACATACAACTTCTCCAGCTGATGTAAAAAGCCGATCTCTTTTGGAATTTCTGAAAAATCATTAAGATATATGCACATTTATATGTTAAACTCATGTTTTATGCATATATAATGCATTGCAACAAAAGCCGAGTCATATATAACTGTATCACATCAAGGCAATGCAATAAATATATATACCATTGAAATTGTTGGAGTCAAGGAATATCTCCTTCAACATTGTTAAGTTCCCTATTTCTCTGGGTATCGCACCTATTAAGTATGACAAACAAAGAGTAAATAAATGAAATTAGAAAAAACCCCAGTCTACATAATTTATAGAAAACCTGTCAGAGTGGCTATTTTGGAGGAAAAACAAAACTCTCAACTAGTCACTTGGTCACTTTCTAATTGATTTATTAATATGTTACAATTTTTTCACTTGAAGGTACAATATGGAATTTTTCTATAGTATTAAATTTGAAGGGTATTTTTTATATTTATAACATATCATGTTATAATGGGCCTCCACGTGAAAAATGTCATAAATATTCCCCAATATTTACAATCTATCATCCATGTCTTTATCCCCCAACGCCCAACATGTACTCACTAGTTTCATAAATGTAAGTTTGTAAAAACTTTGAGTATATAGAAAGAAAAAAAAAACACAACATTATAGACTCAACTGCTCTTAAAATTAAAAACCAAATACATAATCGATTCAAGTGAGAGTTTTTTTTGGTATTGGATGACTTGTAAGTGATTAAAAGTTAGACTAATTTTCTAAAGGAAA
Organism: Prunus salicina; assembly: GCA_020226455.1. Lineage (NCBI taxonomy): Eukaryota > Viridiplantae > Streptophyta > Magnoliopsida > Rosales > Rosaceae > Prunus > Prunus salicina. The sequence continues at coordinate 27,643,274 of CM035343.1, read as the reverse complement.
AAAACATATTAGGCTTATAGATTAATAACAAGATATTGAAACATAATGACAATAGTGTAGATACCTTGTTGGCACATACGTACCTGATAGTTTGTTAGCGCTTAGATTTATGTCTTGCAATGTAGACAAGTTGAAGATAGTAGAAGGTATGGTACCTGAAAATTGATTGCCATACAAATCGAACCTTTGAAGTTTGGGGAAGGACCCAAACCACGATGGAATGGATCCCATAAAATTGTTGAATCTGAAGCTAATCAACTTCAGGCGACGCAAATAAGACAATTCATGGGGCAAACTACCATGGAAGCTGTTATTTTTGAACCTTAGTGCAACAAGGAATGAGAGGTTGCCTAAGTGTGGTGGAATGGTGCCTGTGAAATTCAAATACGAGAGATTCAATGATGCTACTCTGACGTGGCGAGCACCACAAGTAATGCCAACCCAGTTGCAAACGGAGGTGGTGGTTGACCAGTTGACCAAGATGTTGTGAGGATCACTGGTGATATGAGATTTCAGAGCAAGAAGAGCAGACTGGTCTGTGGTGATGTTGGTTTGTGTTGCACATACTGTACATATAGAACTGTGGTGTACCAGCAACAACGTTATTGACAAGAGGAAATGACTTCTCTCCATGAGCACAGAAAACAGACAAGTTCCTTCCAACTACAAAGTGTTTTTCGTTTTCTTTTTCTTTTTTCCCCCCAACGTTGAAAACATGAAATGATTGGATAATTTGTTGCAGTGCCAATTTATAAAGGCAAAACAAGTTGAGAAAGATTGGGATTGCACCCCGGGAGATGAAATTGGCTAGTAGCCAAATGCAACGACTTAGACTTGTAAGAAAGGAAGAATGGACAAATGGATTTGACGAAAGGAACTTACTTGGAAGTGGTCTATTCAGTTGTCTGTTTTTGCTGGTCTATTCATTGCAACAACTTAGACTCAGGGCCGGCCATGGGCCTCCAATTAAAGGGGCACCAAAATTTTATATATATGTATTTTACTTCTTTGTTTTTGCCATTTGCTCTACCCAAAGCATTTTGCCCATCACATCTCCATGCCTCTGCCGTCCAAAACTTTTATGTTTCTCATTTATCTTTGTTCTTCCCTCCTCCCTTTTTTGGTCACTGATTTTCTTCATCATCTTCTTGCTCTCCTCTCCCCTCTCCGATTCTGTCCTTCTCTTCCCTCTTTATTTTTTCTTCTCTTGTTCTCTCTTATTTCTCTCTGTCTCTCTTTCCCCTTCCACTTTCTTTCTTATTTCTCTCTTGTTCTCTCTTGGTTTTGTTAAAAATAAATAAAAAGTGTTCAACCCTTCTTGATTTGGGAAACCGAAGGGTCTGTAGAGATTTTGACCCAAAAAAAAAAAAAGGTCTGCAGAGGTAGAGAGAGACAAAAATGTGACAATCAGGTAGAGAAAAAGTCATGGATTTTTTTTTTCTCACCATCCCAATATGCGAGAGACAGAGGTAGAGAGAAAGAGACAGAGAGACAGAGAGACAGAGGTAGAGAGAAGTCATGGAACTATGAAAAAAAAACCAATCAACATTTGGGAATATTCCAAACATAATTTAAGCTAACAAACCCTCTCCAACCAATTTTTTCTTTCTTTATTCATAATTCTATGAAAATCTTGCTTTGTTGGTGACTCTTAATTCAAAGTTAGACAAGATACATAGATTTTTTTATTTTTTATTTTAATGAGAACCAGATACATGGTTAAGGTAGGTGGATTGGTTTGTCTACACAAATTCAATTGGTCTTAGGCCCGTGATTCATATATATATATATATATATAGAGAGCTTCCATTGAGGGATCCCTCAAATAAGCTTATTTGAGGGATGGGCCGCTCAGCCGTTAGATCCCTTTTAATGAGCTTGTGTGGCTGTGATTCTTTTAAATGTTTTAATCCGTTTTAACACTCGAGACCCGAAAAAATAAAACACCCGATCGAAACAATAAAACACGCGATGGCTGAAGAATAAGGCACGCACGAAGAAGACGAAGAGCCCACCCTTCCAAGACGAAGGAAGAGCTGCCATCTCGAGTTGAGCTTGCGAGAATTCTATGCCAATCAGGTAGGTGTATCCATAACAGTGTTTATGTTTCGTTCTAAATTTGGGTTGTGAATTTCGAATTGGGGTTCTGCGATGGGTTTTTAATTTTGACAATTTCTGGGCAAGGTTGAGAGACCAATTTCTGCGATGGGTTTTACACTTGATTTCTTGTGGGTTTGTTGATTTCAAGTGAATGACAATGGGTTATTCTTAGGTGGGGTTGTTTCAAAATTTGAGCTATGGGTTATTGATTTGGGGGTTCTGTGATAAGTTTTTTTGAGTTATAATGGGTAATTCTTTATTTCGGTTATAATAATGAAGTCTAGATATAGGTTCTAATGGGTAGTTCTTGATTTGGGTTCCATTGATGAATTCTTGATATAAGTTCTAATGGTCAATTTTTAATTTGTGTTCTAATGGTAAATTCTTGATTTGGGTTCTAATTATGAATTCTTGATATAAGTTCTAATGGGCAATTCTTGATTTGATCAAAATCTGATCCTACACTTTTCTGCACTCCACAGAGTTTGTTTATTCAAATTCTCTAACAAGCTGTGCACATATAGAGATACTATACACCCATTTAATCAATAGAAACATATGAAATATTCCTATAATTATAATGTTCTTAGAAGCATAGACGAATCAAATTCTGGTTTTTTTCCTTCTTAAAATCAATTAGGAGCAAGGATTTTGAACACATACGTCAACAACAAAAAAAGAAAAGCAATTGCTGTTATTGGTAGAAAAAGAAAAATCTAGTTAATGAGCTATTCCTTTGGTTTCTCAATTGTTCTTGTGGTTATAGTGAAACCATACTAGAATTGTAGTCTCATTTTTTCCGTTTTGTTTTTTTTTTCTTGCATTGCAGGTTTTTAATGGAGTAATCTTGTTCGTTTATGTCAGCCTCGAAGTTGGACCATCTGCTGTACTTTGGATTTAACATCTTTGGTGGTGTTTGTTTTGCTGTCATGGAACTTCTCATTGAAGTGATCATGTTTGTAGTACTTTTTGGCTTGGATATAAACTTTTATGTTTAGATGATAGTTCTTGGGGCCAACTTGTGCAATTTATTGAAGTTAATAATCAATTTATGGACCATCTGCTCTCAAGCAATTCTATATGAAAAGGCTATTTGAATACAAGGCCAACCTCTTTATCTCAAAGCTTGTTCCATTTGATATATGACGGTTTATGCCATTCAGTTTTATTTTTCATTAATGTTCTCCAAAATGATCATACCATTCACATTGCAGAATTTCTCATTGATAAACAGTTATAGGTACTGCTTTCCATTCTATATGTTTTTTCTCTATTGAATTGAATATTCCTTTTGGCCGTTGTGCTTTGCTTGTTTCTGCACGAAGAAGGTGTGGCCGTGAAAGGAAGTTAACAATCTTATAATATACACATCGTGAAACTTAACTTGCTTCCAATTGTCGTGAGCAGGTTGCAGCAACCTGTAATGCCTCCAATTTTCTATTTTACAAATTTATTAAAAAACTCAAAATGGGTGTTGAAATTATAAAAAAACCCAAGTACTATTTAAATTTAGAAACACACCCAAAAAGTGTATTAAAATAGTATTTTTTGGGTGTACTTTTTGGGGGTTTTGAATGTGTGTAATAGTATTTTTTGGGTGTGTTTCTAAGTTTAAATAGTACTTGGGTTTTTTTATAATTTCAACACCCATTTTGGGTTTTTTTATAAAAGCCCCGTACATGATGGAAAAAAAAACCTAAACACTTCCTTGTAGTGGAAGGAACAATATCCGAATTTGACCAAAAAAAGAACACACACATCTTGTGTTGTTGCAGACACCTTACTAGCCATGTCCTTGCTCCTTCGAAGCTCTTCTTCTACAGAAATTTGTCACAACCATACACGCATTTCAAATCAAAACATTCTGATTCAAATCTGTGAGAGGAAACACAGGGAAACTGCCACACTATGAACTGAATTAAGTTTTCATAACTATGATAAAATAAACGTGATAACATCTAGTTCATTACAAAGGAAAAAAGTACGAACACAATCTTTTCATGTGAACTAATATGCCATTATTAGCTTCCATAGTTGAACAACATGTGAGCAAATCTGTTTAACCATAGAACATGCACAGATACACTTTAATCACAAAACATGGACATATATATGACATTCTGTTTTTTTCTTCTCAAATATCAATTAAGAGTAGATAAAGAATATATTATATGTATGAAATTCTGTTTTCTTGTCTTTTTTTTTTCCTTAATCCAAAAGACTAGATTAAAAAAGAGAGACGAAAACCTACTCTACTGCAAAGATATTATGTAAGTGAAGGCTAACAGGTTTGGCTTCCAATTGTCTATAAACCAAATTTACATCTTAAGGAACACAAAACTAAATTCTATGAGGCATACAGCCCATGCACTATTTAATATCAGAATATGAAATTGTCCCTGTATTTTTTTTCTCTTCATGCCCGTTAGAACTCAATTCAAATGTCATAACAACAACAACAATATGTGAATAATGAAAATTTTACAAACTCATTCTCTGAGTAGTGAGCAGAAAAGTGTAGGATCAGATTTTGATCAAATCAAGAATTGCCCATTAGAACTTATATCAAGAATTCATAATTAGAACCCAAATCAAGAATTTACCATTAGAACACAAATTAAAAATTGCCCATTAGAACTTATATCAAGAATTCATCAATGGAACCCAAATCAAGAACTACCCATTAGAACCTATATCCAGACTTCATCATTATAACCGAAATAAAGAATTACCCATTATAACTCAAATCAAAACTTATCACAGAACCCCCAAATCAATAACCCATGGCTCAAATTTTGAAACAACCCCACCTAGGAATAACTCATTGTCATTCACTCAAAATCAACAAACCCACAAGAAATCAAGTGTAAAACCCATCGCAGAAATTGGTCTCTCAACCTTGCCCAGAAATTGTCAAAATTAAAAACCCATCGCAGAACCCCAATTCGAAATTCACAACCCAGATTTAGAACAAAACATAAACACTGCTATGGATACATCTACCTGATTCGCATAGAATTCTCGCAAGCTCAACTCGAAATGGCAGCTCTTCCTGCGTCTTGGAAGGGTGGGCTCTTCGTCTTCTTCATGCGTGCCTTATTCTTCAGCCATCACGTGTTTTATTGTTTCCATCGAGTGTTTTATTTTTTCGGGTCAGGAGTGTTAAAATGGGTTAAAACATTTAAAAGAATCACAGCCACACAAGCTCATTAAAAGGGATCTAACGGCTGAGCGCCCTATCCCTCAAATAACACTTTTTGAGGGATCCCTCAACTGAAGGGGATTGTATATATATATATATATATCACGTGTGTATGATTTGAGCTTTTAGGCTAATAGCGCTCGAAAGGGCCCAAACCTAACTCGTTTGTTTACACACAACAAAAATAGGGTGGGAGGCCTGGCTGCCGTAATCAGCCGTTGTTTGCCTCTTGACGTGGCGAAAGTAGCGGTGGAGCTCCCAAGAGATCATGGTTGCAGCCACAACACAACAGCACAAACCCTCCTATCATACTAATACCATAACAACAACCAATACTAGTATATTATATAATAAGTCTACACACTCCACCGTAAAATCAGTCCGAAATAAAGACTGAAATTGAAGACTGAATTAAAGACTAAAATTGAATCAAATCAAAGTGCATGAAATACATGTCATAGGATAGGACCCATTAATTGAAGTGCCGCTGAACAAGAGGATGGTTTAACATCACACCTCTTCCCGCAGCAGCGTCCTTCAAAAATTGTCTTCATTTTGTTGAGTGTGGCTACAACTTCTTTCATACTTATCCTCTCTTCTGGTGATTCTGCACAGCAAGTAAGAGCTAATCTCATAATGGCTAATATGCAATCCATCTTCCTCACATGATCATCATCTTCCTGCTTTGTCCCAATCCCAAGAAAATTGGCATCCACAACTTCATCTATCTTTGCATCTGGTAATACTAGTGACTTTGCAATCCATTGCTTTAAATTCATTTCCCCATCAAACATCTCATCTGTTGGCTTCCTTCTTGTGAACGTTTCCATCACTAAAATTCCGAAACTGTACACATCCCCTCTTGTGGAAACCATTCCTTCCAATCCATACTCTGCATTATGAATTATACTTATATATTCATGTGTATGAATATATATTAAATAAAAATTATGCATAATTAAGGAAAGCACGTATAGAATTGAAAGATATTAAATTAGCAAGTACATCACCTCGAGCCATATACCCAACAGTGGCTAGAGTCATGGTTTGGGTAATAGAATCTCCTCCACCCAAGAGTTTGCAATTCCAAAAACAGCAACATGTGCAACCATATCATCATCCACTAGTATATTGCTTGGCTTCATATCATAGTGCACAATAGGTATCGAATAACATGGTGTAGGTATTCCAGTGCAGATGCAGCATCTATCATTATGTTTAACCTCTCTAATATATTCAAAGAATTTTGAGAGTACAACCACTTCTCGAGGCTCCCATTAGGCATGTATTCGAATACCAAGGATTTGAATCAATTTCACTGCGACAGCTGATGATTTTGATAAGGTTTCTATGACGAATATTGCTTAGCATTTCACATTCCCTATCAAATCTCTTGAAAGCCCCTTCTAGCTGTAAACTGAAAACCTTTACTACAACATCTATTCCATCTGAAAGTGTCCCTTTATATACTGAACCCCACTTCCAAGTAGGTTGTTTTCATTAAATCCATTTGTGCCCCTTAGAAGTTCTAGATGTGAAACTCTTCTCCAAAGAAGTTGAGGCAACGAGGTAGCCTCTCCTGCAACTTCCACATTCCTTTTCCTGCGTAGTACAAAGATAGATACAGAGGCCATAAAGAGAATTACTGATATGATCCCTGGGATGATATATTTAGCTTTCCTCCAATTTGTTTCAACTGTACCATTTTTGCATGGTGGAACATGAAGTCGGGCTGCACCACAGAGTGCTTTGTTTGAGATAAATGATTGAGCGGAGAAGTTTTGGAACGGTCCACCAGTTGGAATTTCTCCTTGGAGCCTGTTTAAAGACAAATCCATATACTTGAGAAGTGACAGAGCTTCTAAAGACTTAGGAATCACTCCAAACAAATTGTTTCTGGATAAATCCAAGAGTTGCAGGTTTAAGTACCACGACCAAAATACCACGACCAATGGAACCCTTTAAGTAACGAAGAATCTGTTTGACTGCTTGCAGGTGAGTTGATCGAGGAGAATGCATGAATTGGCTTACTAAGCTTACTGCATGAGAGATGTCAGGACGAGTAATAGTAAGATAAATAAGCCTCCCAACCAGCCTTTGATAACTACTAGCATTTGCTAACAAATCTCCATCGAGACCAAGTTTGGCCTTGCAGTCAATTAGGGTAATGACTGGTTTGGTTTCTAACATACTAGTTTCTTGAAGAAGATCCAACACATACTTGCGTTGATTAAGAAATAAACCTTTGCTTGAGGAGGCAATTTTAATACCCAAAAAATATTTTAAGGACCCGAAATCCTTAATAGCAAACTTCTTGTGAAGAAAAGACTTGAGTTTATGAATCTCTCTCATATTGCTGCCTGTAATAATGAGATCATCAACATATATAAGTACCACCAATCTTCCAGCAGGCCCATCTTTAACAAACAAAGAGGAATCTGCATTACTTCTTTTGAAATTTATACTTTCAAGAACTGAACTTAATTTGGCATACTAAGCCCGTGGAGATTGCTTGAGTCCGTAGATAGCCTTGTGCAATTTACAAACCATTCCTTCTTGTTTTTCTTGAGGATGACCAGGCGGCAAGCTCATGTAAACTTCCTCTTCTAATTCTCCATGCAAAAAGGCATTCTTCACATCCATTTGAAATAAAGGCCAATCATTATTGACAGCAACAGATAAGAGAACTCTTACTGTGTTCATCTTTGCTACAGGAGCAAAAGTTTCCTTGTAGTCTACTCCAAAAGTTTGAGTAAACCCCTTAGCCACCAGCCTTGCCTTGTGTCTCTCAATGGATCCATCGCTGTTAAACTTGGTCTTATAAACCTATCTGCAACCAACCACTTTCTTCCCTTTAGGCAACTTAACAATACTCCAGGTTTGATTTTTATCAAGAGCTTTAAGTTCTTCTCTCATTGCTTTTTGCCAGATCAATTTTGTTTTTGCCTCTTGAAAAGAGCTGGGTTCACAAGAGTTTGAAATTTTGCTTAGAAAGGCAGCATGGGATCGAGACACATTAGCGTAGGTAATATACCTTTCAACTGGATATCGAGTGGCATAACTGACATAGTCCTTGAATTTTGGTGGGGGATTCCACGCTCGACTTGGATTTCTTCGTGGTGCAATGCAACTAGAGAAGGAAGAGTAGAAATAAGCTCAGTTTGAACACTGTCGGAAGGAGTACCTTCGCTCCAGAACAAGGAACACTTGTAGGACTATGATCATCAATGGTTTCTACCATTGGCAAAGGCACTTGATCAAGAAAGCTCTCCCACTGACTATTGTTTCCATAGGATTTATCAAAGAAGGAACATGTTTCAACACAACATCACGAGATATAATGATCTTTCGGGTTCTTGAATCATAGCATTTATACCCTTTTTGTGTTGAAGAATAACCCATAAAAACACACTTAGCTGCCCTGGAGTCAAATTTATCTCGATGTAATCCTTGAATATGAACAAAACAAACACATCCAAAGATACGAAGGTGGGAAAGATCAATTTTCCTTCCTTTGAGAACTTCAAGAGGAGATTTGTAGTTAAGAACTCTACTTGGAAGCCTATTGATCACATAGGCTGCCGTAAGAACTCCCTAAGACCAAAACTTCTTAGGAACATTCATTTGCATCATGAGAGATCGCGTTTTTCAAGGAGATCACTATTTTTTCTCTCTGCCACCCCATTTTGTTGGGGGTGTGCCAACGCAACTTGTCTGATGAATTACACCATACGAACTTAAGTATTGTGAAAGGGTACTATTCATAAATTCAATACCTTTGTCAGATCTCAAAACTTTAAGTTGGGCTGAAAATTGATTCATTATAAGCTAATAGAACTCTTTGAAGATAGAAGCAACCTCACTCTTTGATACTACATTTTATGCTTTGCGCGACGAAGGGACTTTCGTCGCTCAAAGTTACCTTTAGTCGCACATAATTCTGCGTGACAGAAGTTTCATCGCACACATTCTGTCACGCAAAGAGCGTGAAGAAAGACTTTGCGCGACCAATCTTTTCCTTCGTCGTGCAAAACTGTGCGACATAGCACCTTCGTTGCAGAAAGGGTTTCGAGACGACAAGACTGCGCGACGGAAACTTTCGTCACACGAGATTCGTGTCCCAGACATTTGCGCGACGAAAGGTCCTTCATCGCGCCATTACTCTTTGTGCGACGAAAATCCGTCATGGGGCATACATGTTTCGCACGATGAAAGATTTCGTTGCGCATTATTAAATTAAGTGTATTTTAAATTTATTTTTTTACGTTTTAAAAAAAAAAAAAAAAGTAAATTTGTGCGACGAGATATGTTCAGTCGCGCAAAATTAATATATATTATATAAATTTAATATTACGTTTTTTTAAATTTTATAAAAAAAATAAATTTGGTTTTTTTTTTGGTTTTTTTTTTTTGTAATAAAATGAAATTGCAATAAAAAAAAAATGAATCGTAAAGAATACATTTATTATATAAAATAAAATAAATGTATACTACAAGAGAAATATTTTAAAAATAATTATGAAAATAAAAAACTAATCAAATAATGTTCCAAAATCTACATGGTCGTTCGCCAGATGCGGCTCGGAGGTCTGGGCGTCTACAGGGGCCGTGGTCTAGTGGGGATGCTCGGGGTGGACGAGCTCGGAGGTCGGCCCACCAAAATTCGGGATTGGAATGCTGGACAGCACGAGGGACTGCAGAATCACCGACATCTGACCCTCAAGCTCGGCAACCAGCGATGTCAAAACAGTCACCTGACTGTTTGCCTGCGATGATGACTGGGGTCGAGGTTCCCTCTGTCGGGCATTCCCCATCCCTCTACAATATGTTCCCAGCCTCCTCCCGAGAGTTTGACCCAACGTCTCCGTCAACATCTGAAATCCAGCATCCTGTGGAGGATTCACAGACTCGATCGGAGTCTCGGGAGGAAGTTGGGAGGCGGACTCCTGAAGAACCAACTGGCTCCTCTCCACCATCGTCGTCTATTTAACATAACATAAAATATAAATTAAAACATGCATATAAATTGAATGCGTAACATAAGAATTAAAATTAAATAATACTTACATGAAGGGACTCGACCAACTCATTCCCAGGTCGAACATAAACGTCACCAAAGATGTCGATCTCTGGGAATTTCGACCCCCCCTAAATTGAACAAGAGAAGAAAAATATTAGTATGAACAAAATAAATTAATAATAATGACATATTAAAAATTAAATATAAATTATTTTATTATTACACGCACCGTGCATCCATCCTATATGAGAAGGGCCTGGAGCTGGAATGGTGGAGAAGAGTCTTCTTCTTCCTATTGCCCTTATTTACTTGGGCTTTATTCTGTTATACAAAAAATAAAATGTATTAGTTGAAATATAAAAAATTAAATAATAATGAAACATAAAAAATTAAATAAACATTATTAAAAAATACCACATAATCGGGCGCCTGAAAATGAGTGCAGAGCCACGCCCAACTATCCTCCCACCCCTCAAGCTCCTTCGGGCAACCCTCCTAAAGAGCGACTTGCGGATCATCAAAGGCCTCAAAATGGTGGTGCAAGTCGCTCTTCCATTGCTTGTACGTCTCAGCGAAGAGTCTATTGACGTACGCCAATGACTCCTAGTCGAGGTCCTCTAAGTTGTAGTTCGTCTGCAATAAATTAATTACATACATTAAGTAATAGAAATATATAAAGTTTGAAAGAAAAATAATTAAAAGGTAGGATACATACCGACAACTGGCAGCGAACCTCCATCTTGATCTCGTCAGGCATGATCTTCCAAGACTTCCATTGCATCGGGCAATGGGTCCGAACGACGTGGCCAATGTCGTGGGCCAAGGAGCTATGCAACTCCGCCATCTGTGCAGCCTGATGGCGCTCGTCGTATTCGATGCTGAAAGGTTGAATGATGATGAGATATTAGCCAACGTGATAAACTAAATAATTGTACGAATTTCATATTTAGAGTTAAATTGCGTTTATTATTTTTTTAAACATACAAGTTATATATCTGGCAATTTAATTTTCAAATATTCAATTATTTGCCTAGAGTTTGGTGACCAAAATAATTGAATTTAAAAATTATTTTTTATGGCTAATGGAATCTAGCCCAGTGAAAAATGACTTTAACTTGCAAGCTAATGGTCTCAGGTTCGAACCCTCATGACCATTGTAGTGCGCGTATTAAAAATCATTTAGACTAATGCTTGTATTAAAAAAAAAATTATATTTTTATGATTTTGTGGTGGTATCCATGGTCTAAAATATCGATGATATCGGAAATATCAGTAGTCCAAAAACATGGAAATTTCTATGGAAATATCGGGATATTATCGATATTGATAAAAATTGAATAAAAACCACAGAAATTGTAAGAAAAACTTGGAAATTTTTATTGAAACTTTGGAGAATGTTTATTTAGTCAATTATCTATTAGTTTATAATAATAAAAAATAAGAAGGAACATGATGGATTTAACTTATTTAAGTTGATTATACAGCGAGTTGGCAAACACTGTGAGTGTAGAAAATATGTAGTAATTAATTAAAAAAAGATTAAACACACCATAATCATTTATATATAATGATTTACTACGATATTTTACATTTTATACATTGCATTGTAAGATACATGAGTGACTTAGTACCACATACAGTTCCTATGAGGTTCAAATTTTTCACTATCTTCATCATCTCTATGTGTAGAGTAAGTGTATTGTGAAGAGTATTCATCAAATGATAAATCCCCAAAATAGTTTTGCATGTAATTGTTAACATGCCACCCATATAAATATAAATATTTTAGCATATTATCACTAAAACATAAGTGATATATGGTGGCTAAGGTGTTGGAGGAGTAAAATGGGAGGGGTTCAAATCCCCTTTGTGTTTTTTTTCCTCCCTTTTTTCCCTTTTTTTTTTTTTCTTTCTTCCTTTCCTTTGTGTTTTTTTTTCCTTTACATTGATATTTTCGATATTTTAGTGATATTACACCGATATTTTGACAAAATATTACTGAAGTGTGAGTGAAATTATCGACATCGATATTTTCCGATATTATCGTCGATATTGTCGATATTTATACGATATGTACATGGATATGTTCCTAAATATCTGTGATTCGAAAAAACTGAAATATCCTCAATATTTCGTCAATATTATCGATATTTCAGACTATGGTGGTAGCACACTTTTTTCATTTATGCACTTGAATTTTTCATCATGGACAATACCCTCTCTAGGCCCTCCACTCACATGGAGATGAAGTGCAATCATCAAAACGTGGGAGGCCCAATACTTAATTCTTTTTTTAGGTCAACTTATTTACTACTAATAATAAAGGGTAAAATAGGCAAAGAAATTGCATGTTGAAGATTTTGTAATAGTTGCGTGTCGTAGATCTGTAAAATCATCACCGACCATCAAGTTGACTTGCTTCACCATCAAGTTATCCACTTATTAACCATTCAATTTCCTGGTTCAACTCTCGTGAGCCGTTACCAGCCCAAATCAAAATTAATCCCTGGGCTGGCATCTTTTCTCTACAATCACGTGCACCAATTTTAATGTTACAACATAGCTTAGAAAAGTACGTGACTGATTAAATGTTTAACGGTATAATAGTAAGTCTGATTAACGGTGTAGGACGTTTGATGAGGTTAGGCTAGATTGAGATTGCTTACGCGTGACGCTATCAACACCCATTTAGTATAACACACGTGTTACCCACTAAGTGGCTGAAGATTACTTAGTTGGAAATATGCTGCTGCTTCTTCTTGCACAGAGTGTCGATCTCTTGCATCTCACGACTCATCCAACACAAAGAGCCGTTAAACTTCATATTTCCCATGTTTACGTTGTGCTGTCAAACACGGAAGTTGCAATTCTCATGCTACCATGTTCTTGGTTTCAACCTTCAACTTTGGACTGAGCAAATTGCCATGGCTCTTTTTTTGGTAAATTGTTTTTTTTTTTCCCTTTCATTTTTTCGATACGCGAAGGTTTATAGTTGTAACAATAATAGTTACAGTCCAACATTCACAATAAAAGTTTTGAAAATACCTGTAGGATGACTAAAAATGCCTAGAGGAGGGTGAATATGCCAATTTAAGATTATAATCAAATAAATAAAAATAAACTTCGGTAGCAGGATTGATATGACTTATCAATCCTGAGACCTGCTAAACATAAAATAAAGAAACACACATATAATTATTTTACGTGCTAAAACCCCACCTCTGGGGAAAATCCACGGGACTCCTCAGTCCAACACAAATCCACTATAGAACGATGATTACAAGAAGTACTCACACACTTATCCTAGACACATTCTAGATAATGTTTACCGACTTCTTCGTAACTCAACTTCTGTCACGGGATGATCTTCGACACTCCTTATGTTGAACGCAATACTGACCACGATTGCTTCAAGCTCGCCGGAGGAAAACCGCCACCACGGTCTTGGTACACTCAACCGTATGAGTCACCGACATGTATATGAATGCAATATGAATGAAGAAAGGATTTGATAAATCATCAAGTAAACAAGGAGCACTTGATGACTTATCACCAAAAATATGCGCAGGAACTTTCACTTGAAAATTCAATCTATGCAAAACCAAATGTCTCAAAAGCTACCTATATGAAAATAAAGACCCACAATTTATTCAAAGCAGGTTCTCTCTAGTAAGAGAGAAACCCAATAGTCCAACAATTCTATTCAAATGTGATTGTCAAGCTTGATCCAATATGGACTCAAGTCAATCACATCAAAACCAAGACACACTACTATGCAATTAAGAATGATAACTTTGATTCAATATCAACTACCTATAAGGACGCCAAACATGAGACTACAAATAGTATCAATCATGAATATCAATTTTGATCTAGTAGGGACTCTAAATGACGATGCCAAACAACCAATCTTTGTGGGAGAAACAATATCTCCTAAAACAAACTAATTTGACCAATCAAGTAGGAAATAATATCAAGAGATAAAATATAATCCTATTAAAAATAGGATTAACATTAAATTACTTGAGTGAAAATAAATCCAACTAGGAATCCTAGAATGAATGCATGATTATGTCATGATTTACCTAAAATCAGTTTCTCATATCGGTCAAGTCATGCCTCGGATGTATGGGGTTGTATGAGTTGTGCCAAAACGTCTAGTAACAATTCTTCACACACTAATTTTCTACATATGCTAGAGTCTAGGAAATGACAATACACATTTCATACTAACAATCTCCCCTTTTGGCATTTCCTAGACAAAACACCTATTACAACTCAAAAGAAATTGCATGGGATTTAACAAATGAATTCTTATTCTAAGCTTGAAGCCCTGAATCCCTGCACATTATGAAACAACAAAACCAGTGAAGCATGTGGGAGAAGAAATGTAATTCAAAGCAAAATTACAACACAACTCCCCCTTAATTCTATAACACAATCTCTCCCCCTTTCTGTCAGGAAATCCAAAGGGCAATTACAGAACATAAGGGAGCATATATAAGAGGGAAAAAAAATAAAAAATAAAAAAAAATCAGATTGCATTCCCAACATATAAAGACATAGAGAATAACCAATAAAGCATGTAAGAGGCTTTATCTTGAAAGCAAACAGAAAATTCGTTTTTTTTTTTTGTAGACGATAGGAAAATAGAGAACTAAAAAGAATAATGAGAAGTTATTAAGAACCAAAACATACAAAAACAAAAGCAATACACTCAAGACAGAAAGCTCAAAACAATCAGGACATAAAACATACTGTAGATGCAGACCCAAAGTTCTCTTGAAGATATAATTATTTTCCATTCATAAACATGCCAAGTTTGTGGGTAAAGAATGAAAGAAGCATCAAACCCTTTGCTGTCTTGAACGCATGTGAAGCAAAGCATGTCAGGGACAAACACACGACAGCACACGAGACTCACAAACTCACAGAGAACAGTAGAGGCATACCACAATCATGGTGAAAGATAAAAAGGCATCAAATGAGTCTACCATCAAGGAGAAAATGTGTTAAATGAACTCTTTTTCAATTAAGCACAAAAAATATGTCCACACGAGACGAATCCCACCAAAGATTGCACAAACACTAAGTGATAGTAAGTATAAGAAGATCAGTAATTTTTTTTTTTAATACGAATTTTGTGGCTCACTTTATCTAGCTTTCGACATGATCCATGTAACGGATGGTCAATCAGTGTGCTTACGTCAGATGACTGAAGGCAACTGGGTGATGAAGCACCCCTGGGGAAATACTGATCCAAATCATGAAGGCTCCAAAGATAAGCAAGGATAGCAGACCATCACAACCTGTTGACTCGAACCTCGACGTTGGTTAGACAAGAGGCCCGGTTACTGAGCAATGAGTGGTCAACACCTTTTTATTTATTTATTTATTTTATTTGTTTATTATTTTTAAAAAATCAAGAACTTACGCACAGTAGTGTTATGGCAATCCAAATAGAGACAAGTGCATGAGAAGAGATATTCAAAGGACTTCAAGGAAAAGAGTGTGGTGTGCAAAATAAAAATAAATAGATGGATAGATCATGTAATGAAGTTTATAAAGCACCAAGACAATGGAAACCTTTGTGTGAAGTTGAGAGTGTGAGTTCTTAATATAGTGCAGTGTCAGAGCCCAATCTAAGATCAGCAAATACGTTCAGACAGTTACAGGATTGATACACCTTAACAATCCTTGCACGAGCTGGACAGATTTATAAACACAGAAATTAATTGAAATATCATAAAACATGAAAGAGGCTTTGGCATGCAATAGACTCCAAATTAATCTAGAGCACATATACCTAAAGACTTTCTAAGAGTGTCAAATCGAAGATTATCCAAGGGTTTTGCATCAATACATTTAAGATCCAAACTTTCTAAAGCAACAGGTTCATGCACAACATTAGTGGAGGAAGACATACAATTATGATTTTCCTTTTTCATCCAGACTAACTTTGTCTTAGTTGACAGCAAACAATGAAAAGAAGATAGTTTGGATAAGCGGTTGACCTCTTTCATAAGATTTGAAATCTTATGTTGGATACTTACTTTTCCACCCATGCCATGAGAATTTGAACGAACAAATTCGTTTCGAAGCTTATTGCATCTCGGTCTTATGTGCCCACGAGTTCCACAAAAGTGACAAATTGGAATAAATTTCTTGACTTCATGAGTGGCAGAAGGTTCAATATGTGAAGTGGATTTGACAAACTTTGTTTTGGACACAGTGGAAGACTTATTACTTGGTTCAAATCCCAAGCCTCGTTTGTCACCATCTCTTCGTCCCATGCTAATCATCTTGTCAATTTTTTCTGCACCAATGGTTAAAGAAACAATCCTTTCCTTTGAATTTTTAAGTTCAAGTTCAAGGGCTTTGTTGTTAGAAGTTAGAGAAGCAATTAATTTATTCTGATCAGTCAATTTTTTTCTACAAAAACATCAATTTTTCGTTCATACCTGCACTTACCTTTTCGGAATCTGCATCAGGGGATTGAAACTCGTTTGCAATCCTGCAATTTTCCAGCTTCAGCACAGCAACTTCTTTGACGAGCTCACTATTTTGTTTACTGAGCTTCTGAGATGCAGCCAACAAATCATCATATTTGTTCATGATAAACTCAATATTTATACCTTTATAACCAACATCCTCATGTGATTCATCCAAGCTAACTGTGGTTATGAGTGCAACTGTCTTTTCATCATTCTCGCATTCCGATTCACCATCACTACAAGTAGTATGCATTGCCTTATTCTTGCCATCCTTTTGTTTCTTTAAGGTGTTGGCACATTCCGAAGATATGTGTCCATAGCCTTCACATTCGAAACATTGGACCTTTTCTCTTGGATTCTTTCGTTCATTTAACCTGCGAAATTTAGACCCACCATCAGTATAATTAACAAACCTATTTTTAGAATTTATACCTTTTGAATCTCGACTCCTTGGATCCTGATTCTTGATAAAGTTCATGAATCATCTTGTGAGAATCGTTAATTCCTCATCACTGCAATCTTCATTTGAATGCCCATCATCTTCTTCATTCACAACCTTGAACGCAACATTTTTGCTCTTTTTAGGAGGTAGATGTTTCATCTCATAGGTTTGTATGGACCCTATAAGTTCTTGCACTTTCAATGTGTTCAAGTCACGGATCTCTTCAATAGCCGTGATCTTTGGTTGAAACCGTTGAGGCAAGGATCTCAAAATCTTTTTCACAACTCTGTCTTCTGGAATTTTTTCACCTAAACCTGAACAAGCATTCACAATTACACAAAGTTTAGCATAAAATTCAGAAAAAGTTTCATTCTCATCCATCATGAGTGTCTCAAACTGTAAAGTGTGCATTTGAAGCTTGGCTCCCTTAACAGTATCTGTTCCTTCATGAGTGACCTGCAAAATATCCCAAGCTTCCTTAGAAGTATCACAACCAGATATATATATTCAAATTGATCAGAAGAGGCAGCAGTAAATAAAGCATTTAACCCCTTTTGATTATTAGTGCTGTGTGTGACTTCTGCAGTGGTCCACTCCTCTCTAGTTTTGAGGACTGTGGTTTCGTCATCTCCTTTTCCAATCGTTTTTGTGGGTTTAGGAAATCCATGAACCACTGTGCTCCATACACGTTCATCTAAGGACCAAAGAAACGACTTCATTTTGGCCTTCCAAGCGCCATAGTTGTTGCCATCGAAATATGGTGGATGTGCAATTGAGACCGAGGCACGATCTATCCTAAGGTATGTTAGATCTTGCTGAGTATGTCCAGCAACCTGCTCTGATGCCAATTGAAAATACCTATAGGATGACTTAAAATGCCTAGAGGAGGGTGAATATGCCAATTTAAGATTATAATCAAATAAATAAAAATAAACTTCGGTAGTATGATTGATATGGCTTATCAATCCTGAGACATGCTGAACATAAAATAAAGAAACACACAGATAATTATTTTACGTGGTAAAACCCCACTTCTGGGGAAAATCCACGGGACTCCTCAGTCCAACACAAATCCACTATAGAACGATGATTACAAGAAGTACTCACACACTTATCCTAGACACATTCTAGATAATGTTTACCGACTTCTTCGTAACTCAACTTCTATCACGGGATGATCTTCGACACTCCTTATGTTGAACGCAATACTGACCATGATTGCTTCAAGCTCGCCGGAGGAAAACCGCCACCACGGTTTTGGTACACTCAACTGTATGAGTCACCGACATGTATATGAATGCAATATGAATAAAGAAAGGATTTGATAAATCACCAAGTAAACAAGGAGCACTTGATGACTTATCACCAAAAATATGCGCAGGAACTTTCACTTGAAAATTCAATCTATGCAAAACCAAATGTCTCAAAAGCTACCTATATGAAAATAAAGACCCACAATTTATTCAATGCAGGTTCTCTCTAGTAAGAGAGAAACCCAATAGTCCAACAATTCTATTCAAATGTGATTGTCAAGCTTGATCCAATATGGACTCAAGTCAATCACGTCAAAACCAAGACACACTACTATGCAATTAAGAATGATAACTTTGATTCAATATCAACTACCTATAAGGACGCCAAACATGAGACTACAAATAGTATCAATCATGAATATCAATTTTGATCTAGTAGGGACTCTAAATGACGATGCCAAACAACCAATCTTTGTGGGAGAAACAATATCTCCTAAAACAAACTAATTTGACCAATCAAGTAGGAAATAATATCAAGAGATAAAATATAATCCTATTAAAAATAGGATTAACATTAAATTACTTGAGTGAAAATAAATCCAACTAGGAATCCTAGAATGAATGCATGATTATGTCATGATTTACCTGAAATCAGTTTCTCATATCGGTCAAGTCATGCCTCGAATGTATGGGGTTGAATGAGTTGTGCCAAAACGTCTAGTAACAATTCTTCACACACTAATTTTCTACCTATGCTAGAGTCTAGGAAATGACAATACAAATTTCATACTAACAAGTTTGACTCTTTATTTCTTTCTTTTTTTTCCGGCAACAACATTAAGACTTCAAGTAAATGTTGAACTAGAAGGCTTGACAATAAGTTAATTGTTAAATTAAGGAGGCCAACTTCTCATTAAACAAAATTGTTAAGTAATATGACAGTGTCATATTATTTTTGTGGGAATATTTTTGGATCACATGCGATGTGACAAGGGCACTTGACATAAAAATTGACGCTAATCATGTTTGTTTAATGAACAATTTGTCACCACTAACATACGTAGATATATACAAGGAGGTACATAGGGTTTAAAAGAAAGAAAATGAAGTTCAAATTGTACAATAATTGGTCAACTATACTAATTAGCAAATTAGGAGTAATCCCCTAATTACAACTCATGTCCCTTAAGTTAGTTCATAAATATCATAAATGCCCAACTTGCTAAGTGAGCTATGAACAACTCGGTTTGAGATAAGTTAATATAGTCAAGAAATTTGCTAACTGATGATCTTCTTACTTAAAATATGGCAAGTGAATAATATTGTCCTCCAACTTCTGTCTTTTCACTTGAACATGTTTAGTTTGATCATATTAAACTGGATTATAGCCGCTTTGTTATCGCAATGTAAGTGCATATGAGTTTCTTGGGTTCAAAGCTGATCGGTGCATAATTACATATCTTTTTGTACCCTTCTAACTTATGATTTGGTTATGTTTTTTAGTTAAACTTGTGCTTTTAATAAGTTTTGTGTTTGTTTCAGTGTAATAAGCTTGAGACTCATTTAATGCATTTTGGAGACAAATTAGCCCAAAACGGTGTCTGCAGATCATTCAATTTCACGGATTAACCTGTACTTTCTCAAGAAGAACCAGATAATGAGCCATATATCATTGGAAAGATACGGAAGTCTAGTTTCCGTACCATTTTACGGTTCATGATTCTGAGTCTTCTAGAGGAAGTTATACATGATCTAGTAGCTCAATGTCAAAATTCGGCAGCATCTGCGTTACTGGGCCACAAATGACATTTGAAGGTCTTCCCAATTTTTCCTTGAGTTGGGCTGCATATGCTTGGAAAGATAAGACAAAGGGCTTGAAGATCCATATTTTTCCATAATTTTACGAATGTATTAACAAGCCCAAAACGAGCCCAAAAGAAGAGTACAATGCATAGTCATGCATGACATATGTATGATGAAGTGCACTATCTAGTGGGAGTTGTTGGTAAAGTGCACTAGCCAAAAGAATGAGTTTCTAATTGCAAGTGCTATCTAATGGGAGTTGTTGGTGAAGAGCACTAGCCAAAAGAATGGGTTTCTAATTACAAAAGCTATCTAGTGGGAGTTGTTGGTGAAGTGTGGGAGTTGTTGGTGAAGTGCACTAGCCAAAAGATGAGTTTTTAATTACAAGTGCTATTGGCATAAACCATATTCAATTCATATATTCCCCTTCCATTCTCCTTATAAATAGCACTCCAATTCTAAACACAACATCATTCACAATTCATCTCATTCACTTCATCCTTCCACAAACACTCCATTCATCCACAAAACACCAAAAATAGCTCCAACAAGCCTCCATTCCAATTCCCTACGAATTTCCTCTTTCTTTTCCATCACCACTCACCCAAACTCATCCCAAATCACCTCTTTAGTTGCCATACTCTAGATGTGAGGAAACTCTTGGAGCAGCATTAGACGTGGAGAAGCACTTGGAGAAGCCTTGGACACCACAAACAACTTCATAAATGGGGTTTTCTACTCTTGTTGCATTCATTATGTTTTCTCATTTCTGTTTAAGTTTCATTTCCATTATGAGTAGCTAAATTCATAACTAGGGCTTCGATGTAACCTAACATGAATATTCTGGATTTATAAGTTAAAGTTTTGAGTTTCAAGTTTGATTCATGATTCATGTTCTTATTCATTATGCTTATCAGTTAATATGCTTGTTTGGATGATTGATCACCATTAGAACTTGTTTATTAGCTATCTTGGTTTAAATCAAAAGTAGACACCATGCTTTGATTCGAATTGAACTATGAATAAGAAAAGTATGTATGGACATTCGACAACAGGGATTAGATACATGCTTGGTTGTTTAAATTGTTCTTCTATGCTTAATGGGTTCCTAATGCTTAATTTAGGTTAGACAACAAATGATCAAGTTAGGGAATTAGGAACACAAGGTTAGGATCAGACACCATGGCCTAATCATACTTTAGCTAGAATCAATCTTTGAATCCGAATTAGACTTGTCACTTAACTAATTTATAACCCAGAATTGAATTGTTATGGTGAATCGAATGCCCTAGTCTCCCAATCTATTTTCCAACCTACAAACTTACTCTTTGTTACATTTGCTCACTTTGCTTTTGTTTAAAACTTCGTTTTGCCTCATTTGTTCAACAATTACAATCACTCTTGCTTTAAATTCTATTTTAGACTTAACCTCCTACTTTCTTGAATTTGGTAATCTAAGTACATAACTAATATTAATTTCTCAATCCTCGTGGGTACAACCTCGTATTTGTCTTGCTATACTACTAATTGGCTCGTACAATTACGAGTTACATTTTTAACAAACAAAAGCCCAACTCTATTAACACAATTCTAATCCAAAATAACTTAAAAATATCAGGTGCTATTGAATTTGAGATTTTGTCAACATATTTCTATGCCAAGTAATTAGGTTATTACCTCCAAAAAAGTGTAAAACACCTTGATTTAGACTGTCCGTCAATAATGGATCTAGGCCAAATCTACATCTTCATACCCAGCAACATATGTCCATGTTGAAAACATCAACCCCTTACTAGGTATTGACTTCAAAAACTTTAACATATTATCTACAACACTCTTATTATTCACACTAGGCGCATGCATAAATTGACTAACAACACTAATATCATATGCAACGTCGGGTCTTGAATGAGTTAAGTGGATTAATCCTCCAATAAGGCGATGACATTGCTCCTTGTTGGTTGCTATGTGATCATCTCATCACTAAGTTGACTTAGAGGTTAGATTAATTACATGGTGCACAAATTACACAATCACATTCGATGAGGCTTCCAAAAGCATTAATACTGGCACACTCGCAATGAATATGGCATGTTCTTGAGGCTAGAATGAATTGCGGTCCGGTCAACAATTGAAGTTGTGGCTATCTTTCTAAAGCACAAGATTGAGTGGTATTTCAAGGATTCGACTTAATTATGCAGTACGTATATAGCATTCTTTTTGTTATCAGAAAGCCATGCAGTTCACGAGTCTGGTCACCATTTTTTTTTTCCAAAACCACACATGTACTACCTACCAAAAAACTCACCATCTTCAAAAATTGGCTAAGTATAAAATATGAGTGTGCCACCATTAGTACTACAAGATGAATAATTGACGACTTTGCACCTTAAGAAATCTAACTCCCAACCAAGCCATTGTACTACGAGTGGAGAACGGACTCAATTGGTTTCTTCTATGTACTAAGTGAATAAAAGACTTCAATGTTTATCTAGTCCGTTTAGATAAAGGAATTGAAAATTATATAGAATTCTATGGAATTTAGATTTATATCATTTCAATTTTTAGCAATTGAAGATTTCAGTGTTTGAAATGTTGAATTTTGTTAATGACAGAATTTTGTAAATTCCACTATGGAAATTGGGAAATGACACTTATTTTGGTATAAATTAAACTCGGGGATTTGATACTCTAATTTCCACTCTTTTTTCCGCTCATCATTTAATAAATTACACGCTTAAGTTGCCAAACAAGGGAATTGTCAATTTCTCCTTTTAAATTCCAAACTTTGAGCTAAATTTCGAGTTATTTTCCCTCATCCAAACAAAGCCAAAGATGAATTGAAGTACGCATATCAATATTTGTCTTAATTTAGCTAAGCACGACATCAACAAATAACCATAAGGCATCAACATTTTGTTTCAAAATAACTAACTCTTTTTTGGCTGGGGCCTAGAGGGGCCAAGCTACGGGTCGGTCTGAGAGTTCAAACCCTCGGCCTATGTACTACTTATTTTTAGAGCGGGCCAGTTTAATTGAGCTTAAGTATTGGGTCGATCGAACCTAAATATTGGAATGGGCCGGACTTTAGCTCATCACGTAGACCAGACTTCAACATTGAATTAGATTGGACTTTAATCTATGGGGCCTTAAACTACCCACTGCGATCCGCGAGCCACAAGCCAAATGGTAATCCCTAACCTTAAAACTAAATTTAACTTAGTTAATTCAAACAACTAGTGTTTTACAATTATTTTCACATTGCCATTTCCTTATCCCATGCCAACTCCATTTTGCTACGCCTTTGTTGCCATTATTCTCTCAACCTCTCCTCCCTCATCACCAGCTCGTCCATATCTTTCTCTGTCCCTCAATTGTTAAAAAAATCATTAGGTTTCTCTCTCTCTCTCTCTCTCTCTCTCTCTAAAAAAAAGAAAAAAAAAAGTCTAGGCAATGGGCCTATACCTCCTAATCTCCCCCACCCTATGCCTGTCATTGGTCATCTTCTTCGTGAGCCAACGTTTTTTATATGGGTTGTTAAGATTTTCTTTGATTGAAAATTTTGATAGATGTAAATTTGTATGAAAAAGGGAGATTTTGAGTCTGATTTTTTGAAAACCCGTTTTAAAAAAAGTTCAATTTTGTTAATTGAAAAGGAATTTATAAAACTATAGCCTATAGAAAGATAATAGTTGTTAAGAAATAAATCAATTGGTAGCTAGTTTTGAGGAATTGAAGAAGGGGAATGGTTCCACAGCCACAAGGTTCGTCACCAAACCCCAACATCATTAACATCATGCTTGGGGCGTAAGTGGAGGTGCTAGTCCAACAATAAAAACATGTGTTACTATATAATCCTTTGTCACTATTAGAAAAGCTCATTATAAGCCAAAGAAAGCTCGTGATCTATATTCATGTTGGCTACTGACGGTCCGTATTCAAAGAGTGTTGGTCACAGATTAGCCACAGAACACCTAATTATGGTAGTTGCTGGCGTTGTCATTAAATTTCCACCATGGCAACGGGCGTCTGTGGCCGATAAGTGGTGGGTCCCACTTTATTTTTAGCGATGATGCAACTCTTTCTTTATATCAATTTTTTTTTTTTATTCATTCTATATAGACCGAAGTGCCATCTTATTTTTTTTAAAAAAATTTAATAGTAAAAATAAAATCCATATACCAATAAAAATATATTCATATACCAATAAACATTTGTTCTCTTTGTTTTTTGCTACAAGAAGTAAACAAAATAAATACATAAAAAAAAAACTATATATGTTGACCGTGGCTTATATTTTAGAAGCAACTAATGCACAGTAACTGTAGCCATGCATCACCAATGGCCATTGTTGATTTGCTGTGGCTAGGCCAACTGTGGCTTTTGCCCCTTTTTCTAGTAGTGTATATACTAAGTAAGTTCCAGTCATTTCATTGTATAGCGGGGTTTCCACTATTTCCTCTTTAACTCCATTTATTTCTCCATCGATGGTGATTGTGTTCATAGAGGGCATAATTTAGACCTCGCCGTGAGCCTTAGAAAACTCAGAACCGACCATACTCTTCATTGTTTGACGAAAATATAAACATTATAAGTAAGATATAGTACACAAGAAATTTAGTAACTACAAGGACCAACGAATACCAAAAGCACAACAACAAAAAAGAGAAAAGAAAAGTGGGAGAGGTAAGTAAAATACAAGTAATAAAAGCATTGATCAAGTGATGGAGGAAATAGTGCACCAACTATATCTTGCTCAAGGGAAGGCGATTAATGCATTGGGTGAATGCTAGCATTTACCCGTGGGTCTCTTTCTGGTTTCTTTCTTGGCACCATTTGTTATTTGCGGTGGGTATTATTTGGGTCCACAAACATACCGTGAAACACACAGGTCGTGGTCCCTTCAGTTTCACAACAAATACAGCCTGCCACTGTAAGGGTGGATGCGGAAATTTGCACACGACTGGGCTACAGTTTTTTTTTCTTGTGTCTATTATGCGTCGGTGGCTGACTAACTTTGTGTACGGAGTTGATTAAGTGTAGTGGATCAGTTCTTGGAAGGGTGAAGTGGCGTAATTTTCACTTTAATGAGATGAATTTTCTAAAAATTAACACCAAATTGCTGTATTTCCGAAACCTTACACTGGTCCGGAGCCCATTTTAGTCTAAGGTTGGCTTCGCCCTTGCTTTTCGCCATGTAAATTGTTATTAGAACTCCAAAAAAATCCCATCGTGCATGGAAAAAAAAAAAAAAAAGGAAATGCATGGAAACTGTTTTTGAAGTGCCAGTAACAACTTCCTATGGAATTTGTTGATAATGTTGAAAAACAGATAATAGACTTGTGTCTGTAGGACGAGGGGTCCATATGTCGTAGGACCTTTTGCATATGTTGCTGCCGACATCAAATGACAACCAAATTAAACACTACTGTTATGGCGTGCCAAATGTTTTGGACACTCATGAAATTTTTTTTTTTTTTTTTTTCAATTGAACTTCAACGTTGTGAAGAGAAATTTATTAAAAAGAAGAAGTAAACAATGGGAGATAACTGATCAAACTCCGCAACAAAACCAACCCCAAGCATGACTCATGAAATTTTCTTCTTAAAAGCTTTAAGTGCGTATCTGAGTATTTTACTAGCTCCACCTTAAGCAACTTTTCTTATAGATTATAGATTTTATTTAGGATTTTTAGGTCTAATGGTCCCTAAATTTTGATCCGATTTGCATTTTTGATCCCTTAATTTCCAAAATTGTTCCCGTGGTCCTTTAACTTTACTTTCATTAGGACAAATAGTCTTACCATAAATTTTGTTATTTTTTCTGTTAGATGCAGGGGCAAAATGATATTTTTGTATTATTTTTTTTATTTCCACAATCTAAATATTCTTTTCACCCAAAATTAAGAAGAATTTTTCTATTTAAACCCCGCACTTCTCTGTGTTTACTCCATATTCTAAGTTCACCCAACTTCTAATTCAAATTTTCACAATTTCTAAAAGAACCCCACTATCGTCTCAAACTACCCCTAAATACACACTCAACAGAAGGAAAAGAATTAAAAAACTCATCAACTCACAACTCACACCCTACACCCTGCTATCTTTCCCCTCACCACTTTAAAGTTCACCTCAATCTCACATTACTTAAAGAGATAAAAACATTGTTTTCAAACTCAATGGATGACCTACAAGCCACTATTTGCATACCGTATTTAGGGTTTGTGAAGAAAATATGAGAGTGTAGTAGGTTTCTTGGATTGAAAGAAAAGAGTAATTTGGCAATAAGGTGTAGAGGAGTTTATGTTTTTGTGTTTTTCTAAAACTTAATATGAAGAGTGGTGGGGTGTGTGTATAGATGTATTAGGATTAAGTATTAAGTTGGATAACTTTTTTGTCTTTTTACATAATAATAAAACTTAATAGCTTAATGATTAAGTATTAGGGTGAACAAAGAAAAGTGTGGGGTTTAAATAGAAAAACTCAACTAAAAAACCTTGTTCCTGTAACTAACCGCCACTACAGCCCCCCAAGGCCGCCTCTTTATTTTCTTTCGTGCAATGGCCCTCAGCTTCTGTTCTATAACATTTTTAATCAGAAGTGTCTTGTGTATTTTTATAAAAAAAAATTATATTGCTAGGGGAAATTTGTTCCTAAATTAATTACTGGTTGCGCGCATAATCTTTGGGATTTGCTGCATCAACCTTGTTTTTTTTTCCTTTCACTTTTCAAATATCGAATCAGAAATATATATTGAGCTCTGTGTGGTGGGTGATGGCGTCAGTGGTTACTTCCTTTCATTGAAATGCTCTGATCATATTTTGTTCTATGACTTTTTGTCTGCTTTATTAATTGTTTTCCTTTCAACAGTTTCGCCGCAGTGAGAATATATTTGCCATAGTTCCTTTTCAAAAATGTTCCTGTAATGATGACCTAGAAATGAAAGCTTTTGATAGTGAGATGGCATTGTTGTCAGCCCAAACCGATGGTTAGCACCGCATTAACTCACTAGCCAATTGAATACTGTGTAAGTGTACGTATATATTTGTCGTAAGTAGAAACATAATAATCACCCAAATCCAAATCAACTCCACTAAATACAATTTTATATCTCTTTCAAATTTAGATTATTTGCCACAATAATGGCATAATAATGATTGCATATGAAAGGAAAGCACACAACATGTCTTGAACTAAAATGAAAAGATTTGCACTGCATACATTTCACAATTGAGGTCACAATCCCCTTCTTTTTGAGACAGAGATTTGGCATCCACCTTTCGGTTTCACTAAAAAGGAAGCAGACAAATATCCAAAAACCACTGCAGGGCCCCTATGGAAACACTTTGAATCCCAAACCTGAACCACCCAACCTTTCTTCTATGACATTGGACAACCTCTCCACCATCTTAGGTGACAAATAGTTCACCCAATCTCCCACCACAGCTTTTCTAAACAGGTTTTTATTCTCAAAATTCTCAATAGAAGACCCAATTTTATTAACCTCCAATTTCTTCATGTTCTCAAAACAGCAAAGCTTTGCAATGTTTTCAACCACACCACCTCTCTCCTCCTCCAAAGTAAAAGGGAAACCCAAAAACTTTGCCAGTTTTTTCAACTGAAAGGCACCATCTTCCTTCATGTCCTCATACTTCAAGAACAACACCTTGTTAGGCCTCAGCAAGCTCTCCTTCCAATACCCAAGCATGTGATCCCAAAATGGACCAAACCCAACAATGCCTTTGCAGTACATGTCAAAGGCCTCCTCCATGGAGATTGGGGATCCAGATTCTGGTTTCACTTTGTTAAGGAAATGCCAAGAGGAGACAAATGTGTCAAGTGGATTTCTGCAGATATAAACAATCTTTGCGTCAGAATTTTTTATGGAATTTCCCAATGAAGCAAA
This sequence comes from Prunus salicina, assembly GCA_020226455.1. Lineage (NCBI taxonomy): Eukaryota > Viridiplantae > Streptophyta > Magnoliopsida > Rosales > Rosaceae > Prunus > Prunus salicina. The sequence goes on along the minus strand of CM035343.1, from coordinate 27,615,055 downwards.
GGGTATGTGTGTTCCAAAGAGTCTTGGCTCAGAAATGTTGGTGAGATCAGGGAGCTGGTTGTTGTCATAGAGCTTGTACTCAAGGAAAGGCACAAGATCATGAGGGTTTGAGTTGAGCAAAGGATGGCTCTTTGAGTTTGGAATGAAACGGTGCCGGTTCGAAACAGCAAAAGCCAAGGCTTTCAGCCATGTGGTGCCTGATTTTGGAATGCTGGCCACCACTATGTCAGTGTCATTAGCTTGGAAGTGCTTTTGGAAAGACATAATGGATTGGATCTCAGCTGACTGGCACCAAAAGCCTTGGAACTGATAGAGGTGAAGGGTTCTCCAACCTTTCTCTTTTGGGAGAGAATAAGAGGCAGTTCAGTGCACTCATCAGTGAGTTTTTGTTGTTCTTCAAGGGTAGGTGCCATTGAAATGGTGAGTATAGAATTAATGGGCTTGAAAATCAGGGCGCAGATACCCCCTTATATAGTGTTAAGCTCTCCCACTTACATTCTGCAGTGGTTTCAGGATTCAAAAGCTGGTTGGACAAAACTTACATACTAAATTCAACGGTATGAACAAATTTCATTAATAAATATAAAAAGATACACCTAGTTGGGAGGACATAATGAGCCTTACCCTCAAATGCAATCCTATCCATAAATAAAAGTTCAATAAATACAAAAAGTAAATGCAATGCAATACAAAACAACACTATTTAAATCTAAAATTTAACCATACGAGGCTTTGAACTCTTAAATTCCTCTATTATTAATGCATTATTGATATTATTAATGAACTCTCTTTCAGTGTGGAGGATCATACAATCAGCAAGAAATTTATCAAATATGGTGCTTCGAAGATGATTCTTAATAATTCTCATACTAGCATCTCAACAATACCAAACTAAAAATTATAATTCATCCATAATTAAACCCTAGAATACTCAATTTTAACAAAATCCCGAATCAAAGCCCTAGAATAATTCATCCCTAATCAAAGCACTAATTAATTTCAACAAAATCCCAAAATTATAATTCATCCCTAATTAAACCCTAGAATACTCAATTTTAAATTAAAACTATAATTAAAGATATATAACAAAGGAGAGAATGAGAATAATACTTGTCGCTGACAAAAGGAGAGAAGAAGATGCTATTGTCAAGTTGCCTAGTACCCAAGATAATAGAAGATGTAGTCAATAGAGGGAGCCCAAATTATAAAAAAATCATATATGAAATGGACTTTAGAAACACACCCAAAGCCTATTTACAACATAACAAAAAGGCTTTTAACTTCTTTTAAATTACAAAATTGTCATTGATTTCTTAAAACAAACATAACCCCAAAATCTCATAAAAAGGTCCAAAACACTCAAAAGGGCATCAAAGTAATTTAATAATCAAAATTAAATTCAATAGGACTAGCTATCATTTTTTGGGTTTGTTTATAGAAACTAAATGGTGTAAGGTTTATCTATGTTATTATGTTAAGAACGGGTATATGACTAAATATCTCAAAAAAATTAGCATGCTAAAATAAGGCTTTTGTCGTGTTCTTGGTGCTTTTCATATGTCACCCATACCTATCAACAACGAAGTGCTGCTGATGGTGACGTGTATTCCGAGTGTGAGAATTTGGGCATTCTCATTATCATTTTACTTACAGTAAAGAAAAAAAGGAACCAGTAATGCTAACCTTCACTGGAGCAATCTACCAGTAAATGGGGAGTGATATTGCAAACCACATTGCATCAAAACAAAGCAAATGTTTTTAGCACATAATGTGACCATGCCATTTAGGGCTCGTTTGGTATATCGTATTAAACTCTAAATAGGAGTAAATAGTTCATGTTAGGTGTTTGGTGTCAGCTTGTATTATTTAATTACCTGACTATTTTATACGGGTTGGACTTTTAATGTTCTCCTTACCTTACTAACTAATACAACTCACACACCACGGTTTAGAAAATACACGCTTAATTATACAGTTAGAGAAAAAGAACACACACGTTCAGGTGAAAAATCGACGATATTATTTTCATCTTCTTCTGTCTAGGGTTCTTCTCTGCTGCCTTCTCCAAGGTTAATTTCTTCACTCTTCTCCAGGTATCCATCTCTCCCTCTCTCGCCCTAATTTGCTTCTTCTTTCTTCTTCTTTCTTCATCTTCTCTTTCTTTATATATTTCCTCTTTTATTAAATTTTTGTGGAAATTAAGTTATGAGTTTTTCATTTTTGACCTTTTTTTTTTTGCTGTATTGGAACAATACATGCGGCTGTGTATCCAACTCAATACACGATGTTGAGTTTTTCTTGCGTTTTTTTTCTTTATGTATTTCATCTTCTCCAAGTATCCAACTCAATAATCAAATTATCATCCCAAGTCAATGATTAGAACAATACATGCGGCTATGTTTTTCTTGCTGTATTTTTTTTCCTACTTTTGGTACTTTGTTGGTTTGTTTTCTGGTTATTTCCGTGTTGCTACTGTTGGCTATTGATTCTCTTCTTGCTTGCTTTTTTTGGGCTTCAATATATTCTTTTTTTTTTCTTAATTATATATATGAAAATTATATTGTTTATATTTCCACTTAAATTATCAAAGAATTTTTTGTAAAAAAATAATATGGTCCGATGTTATCTGGAACAACACCAAATACAATATAACTTAGTTAGACTATTTATTCGGAACAACACCAAACGCCTTATAATATTATGAATAAACAGTCAGCAGATTAATACTATCCAATAGAAAATAGTTAGTGCAGTCCGACGTACCAAACGAGCCCTTAAGTTGCTAAGGAAAAAATGAAAGAGCAAATTGTAGAAATAGTCTTTGAATTTGTACTTAGAATTGCACTTGAATTACATTGCTAAATTTTACAGTGTACAAACTTTTAAGAATGTGTAGCAATGGTCTCATATGTCAAATATGTTTTCTTTTCTGTCAACATTAGTCACATGGGGTGAACGTAAGTTGTTTATGCGAAGTTTTATTTTTCTGTCAAAATTGGTCACATGGTGGGGACTTGACAAGTTGTTTAGGTGAAGATTTATTTTTTATTAAATTTGGTCACATGATGGGAACCTAACAAGTTGTTTAGAAAAAGTTTTTGACAATTCAGTATTCATCCTTAGCCTCCAAACCAAACAACCCACTCCTCCTCCTCCTTATCCTCCACGTTATTCATCGCGTTGAAGATAAGCCTCACCACCAAGATTTCTCTATTGTGCTAGAAATCCAAAGGACTCAAAAGGTGATGTATATAGCTCAGGATGAGAATTGATGGATAGAATGTTGAGGTTGTACGAAATGATGAGGCAAACTCATGTCTGTCAAAGTAATAAATAAATCAATAACCTAACTGATACGAGACACCTATCATATTTTGACTTGGATTTATGGTATTTCTTGATAGTAAAACTTATTAATTTTAAAAATTAACCACGTACAAGGATCCACACGTGTACCAAATCAAAAAAAATTATGGAGAGGAAAATAAAATGTGAGAAACATGTAATGATATGTCGAAAGGGACATTTGTATACGCCCTGCCCTACATACACATGGGACCATATTGTTCATCAAAGGGAAGACCTTGGTGGTTGGGTGGGTGCAGGTAACGTACGTATGGCGCATGGGGTCTTTTTCTGGTTTTGACTGTTTGTGGATGGATGTTAGCGTCGACATGCCTCGAAACATAGAGGTACGTGCGTCAAATTGTCCTCTTCAGCTTTACGACTTACTGTGGCATAGCAAGCATTGCCGCAATAATAACGCAGCATGCATCGACCAAAAAGGTGGGAACATGGACTACACGTAGGATTGATTCGTTTAATTAGACGTCATGTTTGGTGCTTAGTATTAAATGGTATTGCATACCTAATATGTTGAATGAAGAAACTGTTTCTAAATTTTGTATGAGTTAAAGATAAAATATGAATTAGTCACAAAAAAAGTAACTGAGTTAAAGGTAATATGAATACGTCGTGAAAGAAATTGACCCCTTAAAATTTCAACAAAATGATTTGATATCAATACATTATAACTTATTAGTTCGAATCCCGAAAAAATGGAGAACCCTTCATCTTTATCTTCATTTCTTATTTCAATACATTTTGAATATCTTGTGAATTATCCAATTCAATTTAATTTTATGCACGAATGTGGTGGTATAATATTGAGTGTGCAGATTTGGTGATCATGTTGAAAAGGAGATATTAGGTATACGTCCGGAGGAGTGTATTTATTTCGTGGGACCTTTGCTGATGTTGTTGACATCAATTGACAAGATTAGAAGTTAGAGGTGAAATACAAATTAGATAGAATGATTGATTTTACAATAAAGTCACCTAATGGTTGGGTCGGGCCGGCCGGCTCTATTATCAACACACTTCGACCCTTGCCGGCAAGATATGGGTAGCTGAAGGACTATGGCTCTAATCCCATAATTCAAAATGAATTGGGCTAGATTTACTTGACGATCAAATTCAATGGCACGATTGAATTTAAGTAATAACAAAAAAATAATACACTTAATCAAGGTGGACATAATGAGTCGTACCCCTCAAAATGTATCTAGTACATAAGATAGAAACTAGTAAACAAAGACAACAATAAATAGATATGCAATGCAAATACAAAATAAAACTTTTTAAGTTACACCCTTCGAGACTTCAAAAGATTTAAAATCACTAATTATTTATTCATTTTTGATATTATCAGTAAAATCTTTTTCAATGTGAAATATCATACGGTCACCAAGTAACTTATCATTTGTTCTCTTAAGATTTCGATGATTATCCGACATTATAAAGTATATCCTATGAATGATGTATAAAACATGTAAGCAACTATAATGTGAAATAATATCTAGTACTAGTAAGTTAAACAATAAGGGTGTCATCTATATGCTTTCAAATTTGGGTTGGGCTACCTACATGCTTTATTTTTTATTTTTTATGAAGACATGGTATTAAAACAAGAATTCTATTGTGAGGGTCTTATTTAAGACCCTTAGATGAGGTCTTATCTCCTAATGATTGGATCAAATTGGTTAGACGTTAGATCAAATTGGTTATTTTGATTCAACGGTTAAGAGATAAGACCTTATCTAATGCCCTCACTGTAGAATGACTCAGTATTAATAATAATAATAATAATAATAATAATAAATCGTATGGATTGTAGCTCAAACAGCCCATTATGTAGATACGTGTCTATTTTCCACAATGGAGGGCTTTATATTTGGGGCTCTATAGGTATTTTATATGATGTAATTTGTTCTATGTGTTAATATTTTTTTTGTTAACTTATTTTTTTTAAATATATGTTTATGTTATGTTATTTTTTTTATGAACATTTCTATAAAAAAATAATCCAAATTTGGAAAATAGTATAAAAACAAACTTTGAAAGTAAAAACAATTAAATATAAAGTCCTAGTGATAAAAGAAGTTACAGATTTATATCCAAAATAATTAAAAGAAACATAGAAAAATTGAAGTTGTAATTTTAAAGGAAAGTTATAATAATTGAAAGCAAACATTTATAAAAAAAAAATTGAGAGAGAGAAGGAAACATCAAACCATAAAAAATAAAAATAAAACTAAATAGCAAATAAAAAAAGTAAAAACAAAAAGGTTCGTAAAACATTAAACAAAGCCTTTATTTGGTTGTTGTTAAACAAAACATCTTTTTAATTTAATTCAAACTTAGACATGACCAGCAATCAGGTCAGGATGGAATATGGGCACGAGTACAAGGCCCAGCTTGTGGATGGTTGGTCTACAGCTTCTCAAAATGTGGGGCTCATTGGGGCTGTATGGGCTCTATCCGAGTCCACGGATTTAGGTCAAGCTCTGGCCATACTTTATTATATAGAGCCTCAAGGTCCCGTTTAGTTCATGGAAAAGGAGGCTTCGGAATGGAAAGACAATTATTTTTCCGTGTTTGGTAAGTTCAAGCATGAGAAATGGTTGTCTGGCACATGAAAAAGTAGGGGGAAAGTGAAGCCCTCATCCCCCCTTTTTCTTCTCATGGGAAAGTTTGGGAAAATGAGTCAACATTAAATACACATTTTTCATGACCATTTTGTCCCCCATTAACAATTTAGAAGTACAATATAGCATTAAATGCATTCTATTTTTATTTGACTTCATATGGATATAATTGGAAAATTAAACAAACTTTGTTTTACATTCCTACAAACCAAACATATGAAAGAAAATAAAGTAGTATTTCTTCGTTACTTTCCCAGGATTACCAAACATGGGAAATGAATCTTTCACTTCTCATCCATTGGGAAAAACATGAGAAATTATTCCCCGTCAAATCTTTTTCCGAGAACTAAATTGGTCCCAAATGTCTTCCATTGAGGATGCCTTTTTGCACTTGGACTCTACATACTAGAGCCCAAGGAGGTGGAGCCTCATTTAAGGCTAAAACAACACACAATAGTTAGCTACTAACGTGGCAAATACAAGGCCTTACAACCCAAAAAGGTAATAAACAACTTATATTAATAAAAACAACATAGCATTAATATTTTAACACTCCCTCTTAATGCTTAGTTGTTGAACTCCCAAGATCTCTCTAAGATAGTGAAATTTATCATTTCGTTAAGCTTTGGTGAAGACGTTAGCCACTTGATCTTTATTTATACTAGACCTCAATCACATTTTCCTCCACCGCCTCTCGAATGAAGTGATACTTGAGTGCAATATGCTTTGATCTATTGGAGAAAACTTGATTCTTTGCCATAGCAATGGAAGACTTGCTATCACACATAATTTGAGTTGCTTCTCCTTGCTTTTTACCAACATCTTCCAAAATTATTCTAAGCCAAATTGCTTGAGAAGTTGCCAAGGAAGCAAACACATGTTCCGCCTTGCAGTGGATTGTGCAACACTTGCTTGCTTCTTTGAAGCCCATGAAAACATACCTGAGCCAAGAGTAAAATCATATCCTAAGGTGCTTTTCATATCATCAACACAACCACCCTAATCACTATCACAAAAACCAAGTAACTATGGCTCAACATTTCTCTCATTCATAATGTCATGGCCAATTGTTCCTTGAACATATCTTAGTACTCTCTTAGCCATCCCATAATGAATTTGACTTGGCTTATGCATATATCTTGACAACAAGCTTGTAGCATACAAGATGTCTGGTCTTGTAGCCATCAAATGTAGCAAGCTTCCAACTAAACTCCTATACAATGAAGCATCAAATTTTTATTTCCATATTCTCTTTCTAGTTTCTCATTCATAACCAATGGTGTAGCCTTGCAACCCTTCATTTTGAATTTTTCAAGAAGGCTCTTTGCATATTTCTCTTAAGAAATAGAAATGCCATCACTGTTTTGACATATTCCAATTCCAAGAAAATAATGCAATAGGTCCAAATCACTCATTTCATATTTCTTCATCATATCTCTTTTGAACTCCATAGTAAAATTCACATTGGTTAACACCAAATTATCAACATAAAGAGAGACAATAAGGATTTTAGTGTTAAGTTGAGTCTTGATGTACAAACTGGGTTGACTCTTGCTTCTTTGAAAGCCATTTTTGATGAAGTAGGCATCAATCTCTTCATATCATGCTCTAGGTGCTTACTTTAAACCATACAAAGCTTTCTTTCATTTAAACACCTTCATTTCTCCATCTTTTGAAACAAAGCCTTGAGGTTGTTCAACGAAGACTTATTCATTTAGGACTCCATTCAAGGAAGCGAATTTCACATATGGTTGGCATAAAAACCAACCATTTTAAGCTGCCAAGGAGATTAGTGCTCTTATAGTATCAAGTTGAGCCACGAGAGCAAAAGTCTCATTGTAGTCAATTCTTTGGAGTTGCGAGTGCCCTTTTGATACAAATTTTGATTTGTTCTTTTTAATGGAACCAATCGGTCATTACTACATAAATGAACTTAGACTTGTTTGCCCCTTTCACCTTGGATGTGATTCATTTGGCAGCTCACCAATTGGGGGATTTGAAAGCCCCTGGCCCTAATGGCTTCCCAGGTTTATTTGACCCAAGATTGAAATATCAGCCGATACACCGATATATCGGCCGATATATCGATATTTTCAATTGTCGACACCGATATTGGGAGGTAAGGCCATATCTTCCCCTATATCGACGATATATCCCCGATAAGTGTGGTATCCCTGATATTTTGCCGATATCCTCAATATTTCCTGATACCCATAACAAAACCCAAAAAAAATTCAAAAGTTTTGAAGCAAATTGAAACCCAAAAGATTTTTTGGAGGTATGTGGGCAGTGATTAGATATGTGTGAAGGCTTTTGGAAATATCCAATTGAAAAGATGTTTTGGAGTATGCAATAATTATTATTATGAAGAATCTATACAAAGTCAATTGAGGGAACATACATGTCTTATCTCAAGCTTATTTGCCACTGGCTTGGCTTCCCATCTTTTGGTCTAACGTGTATTGATCATTGCCATTATATTTGTAAATTTGTAGATTATATGATTCACAAAATATTAGTATAATAATAATTAATAATGTAAAGAATGTGAGTGACTGTTTTTTGAGCCATGAAAAGAAGAACTTGGAAGAAGAATTGATCCTTTACTTCATGCTTGGAAGATTGTTTTGAGCTTTGGGGTTCTCTTTTTTGGCTTATTGTTCGGCCTTTAAACTGTTGAAAGCTTTTATCTAAGTTCGGCCATTCAGGTAAATTAACTAGAAATGCTACATTCCACTCATTTAATATTTGTTTCGTTTTTTTGGCTGTTTCTTTTTCACTTTTCGAAGTTAGACAATTGGCAATATGCAATTCACTACCCACATACCTCCAAAAAAATCTTACTACTTTTAGTTCTATCAAAGTCAGAGAATCATTCAACAGGAATCCATAAAATAAAGTCAGCAAAGCCCATATACCATTGTCCCCCAACCCCCAAAACTTCCCACTGTTATCACGAGCACAGTATGAAATATCGATAATATCGACGAAATATCAAGGATATTTCGATTTTTTCGAATCATGGATATTTCGGAACATATCCATGTACATATCGTATAAATATCGAAAATATCGAAAATATATAATATTGGAAAATATCGATATCAATAATTTTGCTCACACTTCAGCAATATTTTGTTGAAATAACGGTGTAATATTGCTAAAATATCGAAAATATTGATGTAAAGGAAAAAAAAAAGAAAAAAATGGAAAAAAAAGGGAGGAAAAAAAGAGAGGGGGATTTGAACCCCTCCCATTTTACTCCTCCAACACCTTAACCACCATCAAGGATTGAAATATCGGCCGATACACCGATATATCGATATTTTCAACTATCGACACCGATACTGGGAGGTAAGGCCATATCTTCCCCTATATTGACGATATATCCCCGATAAGTGTGATATCCCCAATATTTTGCTGATATCCTCGATATTTCCTGATACCCATAACAAAACCCAAAAAAAATTCAAAAGTTTTGAAGCAAATTGAAGCCCAAAAGATTTTTTGGAGGTATGGGGCAGTGATTAGATATGTGTGAAGGTTTTTGGAAATATCCAATTGAAAAGATGTTTTGGAGTATGCGTTAATTATTATTATAAAGAATCTATGCAAAGTCAATTGAGGGGACATACATGTCTTATCTCAAGCTTATTTGCCACTAGCTTGGCTTCCCATCTTTTGGTCTAACGTGCATTGATCACAGCCACTATATTTGTAAATTTGTAGATTATATGATTCACAAAATATTAGTATAATAATAATTAATAATGTAAAGAATGTGAATGACTGTTTTTCGAGCCTTGAAAAGAAGAACTTTGAAGAAGAATTGATCCTTTACTTCATGCTTGGAAGATTGTTTTGAGCTTCGGGGTTCTCTTTTTTGGCTTATTGTTCGGCTTTTAAACTATTGAAAGCTTTTATCTAAGTTCGGACATTCAGGTAAATTAACTAGAAATGCTATCTTCCACTCATTTAATATTTATTTCATTTTTTGGCTGTTTCTTTTTCACTTTTCGAAGTCAGACAATTGGCAATATGCAATTCACTACCCACATACCTCCAAAAAAATCTTACTACTTTTAGTTCTATCAAAGTCAGAGAATCATCCAACTGGAATCTATAAAATAAAGTCTGCAAAGCCCATATACTATTGTCCCCCAACCCCCAAAACTTCCCACTATTATCATGAGCATAGTATGAAATATCGATAATATCGACGAAATATTGAGGATATTTTGGTTTTTTCGAATCACGGATATTTCGGAACATATCCATGTACATATCGTATAAATATCGACAATATCGACGATAATATCAGAAAATATCGATGTCGATAATTTCGCTCACACTTTAACAATATTTTGTCAAAATATTGGTGTATTATCACTGAAATATCGAAAATATCGATGTAAAGGGAAAAAAAAATGGAAAAAAAAAGAAAAAAAAAAGAAAAAAAAGGGAGGAAAAAAAACAGAAAGGGGATTTGAACCCCTCCCATTTTACTCATCCAACACCTTAACCACCATATATCACTTATGTTTTAGTGATAATATGCTAAAATATTTATATTTATATGGTGCCATGTTAACAATTACATGCAAAACTATTTTGGGGATGTATCATTTGATGAATACTCTTCACAATACACTTACTCTACACATAGAGATGATGAAGATAGTGAAAAATTTGAACCTCATTGGAAATCTATGTGGTACTAAGTCACTCATGTATCTTACCATGCAATGTATAAAATGTAAAATATTGTATTAAATCATTATATATAAATGATTATGGTGTGTTTAATCTTTTTTTCATTAATTACTACATATTTTCTACACTCACAGTGTTTGCCAGCTCGCTGTATAATCAACTTAAATCAGTTAAATCCATCATGTAATGCATTTCCTTGTTTGTTTTTTTTTTTTTTGTGATAAACTAATAGATAATTGACTAAATAAACATTCTCCAAAGTTTCAATAAAAATTTCAAAGTTTTTCTTACAATTTCCGTGGTTTTTATTCAATTTTTATCGATATCGATATTTCCATAGAAATTTCCATGTTTTTGGACTACCAATATTTCTGATATCATCAATATTTTAGACCATGATGATGAGAGAAGCCCTCTTTAAATCAGAGGCTATTTTGCTTTTTTTGGGGCACCAAATCTTCCCTTATCTTCTCTTTCTTTCTCTGCGAGCTTTTCACTTTTTATTTAGTCCGTAAGCTTCTTTCCTTGTTTGCAAGTTCTCTTTGACTGCTATTTCAGGTATATGGCTCTCCCTCATGGTCTATATTATTTTTGTGATAGATTTGATATTGTAAGTTAATTTAATATATTTTAAGTGTGACATATTACAAATGGCAAGTAGTAGTGGACCGAATGGAGCTAGTGTGCCTGGTGGTCTTGATGTGGCATGGAAATATGGTCATCCAATAGAAGGCAATACGCATGGCACCATATGCACGTTTTGTGAATCCACATTTAAAAGTGGTGGAATTACACGGTTAAAGTATCATTTGGCCGGATTTGATCCACATAACAGTGTAAAGAAGTGCAAAGAAGTACCACTAGATATTAAGAAGGAGGTAATTGCATGGATAAAGGAGAAAGAGTCTAGCAAACAACATAAGAAATCTGTTGAAGAAAACATAAGATCTACAGCAAGAGGGGGATACATAGGCAATAAAAGTAGCAATCTTGTTGATGATGATGATGACGATGATGAGGATGTATATGCATATTATCCAGATATGCACCCTACGGAGAAAGAAGATTACCTTGTTGCCATTAGAGTGTCGAAGCAAGAAGAACAGTTTAGACAAGGAGGATTTTATGGAATGGGAAGCAAATGATTTGCAGGGGGAGCAAGTGGTAGTAGTCAATCGCAATACCTTCGCACTCAAAGCCTTCGAGACCCACTTCTATCTCCTCCAGTACCAATGCCACACAAGAACACTAGAGCAAAACAGAGAACAATAAAAGGCATGATTAGAAACTCAGCATAGTTACTTGGACGATACTACAACAATTTCTTCATACTTGAGAATGTGGCTCGTCAAAAAGCAAGTTCCCCTCATTTCAAGAACATGATTGCTGCAACCCAACAAGCAGGTTTTGCTTTATTCCTTATGAGTTTCCTTTCTTGAACTTAAATATTCTAAACACACCAATTACTAATATGAGTTTGATTATATTAGGTCAAGGCGTAGCCACACCATCGTCATATGAAATAAAGCATAAGTACTTAGATATGGAACTCACAGACATGCAAGCCTATGTGGAAAATGTAAAGGAAGATTGGGGTGTGTATGGATGCACCATAATGAGTGATGGATGGACTGGCCCAACGAGGTTGTCCATAATAAATTTCATGGTCTGCTCAAATGGGAAAACAATTTTTTTGAAATTAGTGGATACTTCAGATAAAACCAAGGATGCAAAGTACATTGCCAAATTTTTGAAGGATGTCATAAAAGAGGTTGGGCAATCGAATGTTGTTCATATTGTCATCGACAATGGTTCAGCCTTTGTCAAGGCTGGAGAGATGATGATGGATCGATACCTTATTTATTGGACTCCTTGTGTTGCACATTGCATTGATCTAATATTTGAAGATATTGGGAAGCAAGAGTCAGTGGCTTATGTCATAAATAAGGCTAGGAAATTAACCAACTACATTTACAATCATGGTTGGCTACTGGCTTAGATGAGGATCTTCTGTCAAGGAAATTTGGTCCGACCCGATGCAACTCGATTTGTGACAAACTACATCACCATCAATAACATCTTAAATAAGAAAGCTGGGTTGAGGCAACTTTTTACAAGTGAGGAATGGTATAATAGTCGATTCAATGAATCAGAAGAGGGGAAGAAAATAGAAAGTCAAGTCCTTGATCATAGATTCTGGGATGCCATGGAAGGAGTGCAATCCATCTATGAGCCTTTGTATAGCATCCTGTGAATTGTTGACAAAGAAGTAGTTCCTACCATGCCTATCTTATATGATATGTTTCACATAATGAAAGAGAAGATTTCTAAGTTGAAGGGAAAAAAATGGCTTTTCAAAATCATCAATCACAGATGGGATGTCACATTATCTTGTCTATTACATCAAGCTGGTATGTTTTAATCTTTTAGTAAAAATGTGCATCAATTTTTAAATTTATACAACGGGTATTAACTAATCTTCATATTTGTAGCCCACTACTTGAACCTTAGATATCAGTGTGAAACAAGGGTTGGCCACAATAAAGAGTTACTTTCAGGACTCCAATGCGTATTTGAAAGGTTGAACCCAACTAGTTATAGAGGTTTGCAAGCATTTGGGGCCGAGGTAAGTGAACATAAAACAATGTGTTCCTCATTAAATTTAGTTTTATGCATCCTAAACACAAAATATTGTGAATCCAGGTGATAAATTTTAGAGACTGTAGAAGGACATTTCGCACTGAGATGACCGTCAAATCAAGAAAATCGATCCCCCCAACAGAATGGTGGAATCTTCATGGTGATTTTGCCCTGAACTTGCAAAAAATTGCTATGCGTATATTGTCACAGACAGCATCATCATCTGCATGTGAGCGAAATTGGAGTACATTTGCTCTTATTCACACAAAACAAAGGAACCGTCTCGCATATACTAGGTTGGAAAAGATTGTCTTTTGTTATTATAATATGAAACTTAAGCTACATGATGAAGAGGCCGAAATGAACAAGGTTAAAGAAAATGACTACATAGACTTCTTGACATTGCAGGGCAACCATATGATGATGATAATAATCCAATTCAACAATGGATTATGACAGCTCACTTGGATGATGAACAAGGCAACCTTGATGCCGTTATAGCACAACATGCTGGTTAAGAAAGAGTTGATTTGATAGAGTCATATTCGAAGATGTTAGGAGTGGAGATACCTCATCATTTGAAAGGGATATGCTTAGACCTCAGCAAGGTCAAAGACGTCCCTTGAGAGACGATGCCAGTGCTAGTAGAAAGGAAAGTTCATCCAATTCGTCAGATAATGATGAAGGAAGTAATGTTGGATTAGGAGGTAATGAAGAAGGAAGAAAATATAGCCTATTTACTGTTGAGGCTGATTTTACTCATGCCACCTAAGATGAGGATCATGGATGCAGAGAAATTGGACTAGGCATTGGAGCAATTGAGAAGCAATACTCAAATCAAAGAAGCCAACCAATCAATCCATCTGAAGAGGACATGGCGATCAGTTTTAGATCTATGAGCATAGGAACTAGACCTAGTACCAACTCAAATGAATCTTATGATGGCTATAGTATGTCATGTCTGATTATAGTGGAACTAGTTATGGAGCTTAACATGATGAAACAGATTATGGACCTACTAGTTGGGTTAATCCTAACTATCCCATAAATGGGAGGACAGTAGGGAGCTCAAGAGAGACATATGTGCACCATGTTCAAACATGGCTTACAAACTACTCAGGTTACATGACTTGATATACTATTGTATGAATCTAGATGGTTGTTCCTCATTGTTTGAACCTCATAGGAGCTCTTCATTTATGTAGTTGGACACTCATCTAAATTGTAATCCAATGTTTAAATAAACTATCGATTTTTGCATGGTTTATTCATTCTAATCAATATTTTATTTTCAAACTTTTTATTAACGCGCATTGCATACGACTTATATTTCATCATATGTATATCTTATTATTAGTAAATTTTGAGTTTTATTTGTTCAATATATTCATTGATAATGTACGTAACATCTATGAAAGTTTTACACCAAAATTATGTGTTTCAATGCCTATATCTGTCATTTTTGTTGATTTTTTCCCGATACCTAAAACGATAACGATATATCTCCAGAAATATCCGTAAATTGGAGGTCCGATATTATCTGCATGTCCGATATTTTAATCCTTGATTCTACCATACGTATTCAAGCACTGTAAAAGACACTGTCATTGGTTTTACTTTTGAGCTTCATAATGGGCTAGCCCATCTTCAGGAAGTTAATAAGATGTACATTGCATTGATCCCCAAGGTTGTAGTCCCGGAGACTACCGTTCAATAATGCTTACAAAATTCTCTCGCAGATACTGGCTAATAGGCTCAGGGTTGTACTGCCTAATGTTATTTCTGATCACCAGAAGGCTTTCGTCCCTGATAGGTAAATCCAAGACAACATATTGGTGGTGCATGAGGCTTTTCATTACCTTAAGTTAAAAAGGACACGGATGAAATATGAGGCTTACTTAAAATTAGATATGAATAAGGCTTATGACTGAGTCGAATGGGATTTCTTAAGGGCTGTGATTATTCGAATGGGATTCCCTAAGTTCTAGGTTCAGTTGATATTACAGTGTGTTACTACAGTTTCCTTTGCTATGATTCTAAATGGGAAACCAGGAAAAATGTTTCACCCAACTCGAGGTCTCAAGCAGGGAGATCCCCTTTCCCCTTATCTGTTCTTAATTATCTATGAAGCTCTCACTTAACCTAACAAAATGCATTAATCATGGTGATATCAGAGGTATTCGGCTTGCGAGGATGGGCCCGATCCTTTCTCATCTTTTTTTCGCAGATGACTCCCTTTTCTTTTTTTCGGGCAGATGAGGGAAATTGTCAGCAGTTGAGAAGGATATTAGATGTCCTATTGTTGTGCAATCGGGCAATTGATTAATCATAACAAATCTGTCATCACGTTTAGCCGTAATACCCCTAATGATATTAAGTTACTTATTGGCGGTATCCTGGGTATTAGTGTTGTGGACAACCCTGAGACATATTTGGGTCTCCCCACTCAATGGGGTAGGTCCAAGAAGGTTGCTATTGGCTATGTCGGGGAGCGAGTGAAAAAGAAGATCCAAAGGTGGAAGAATTGCACTCTTTCTTTGGCAAGAAATGAGGTACTAATTAAAGTTGTTGCTGCAGCGGTACCGACATATCCGAAGATGTGCTTTAAGGGCCTGTTTGGTGGGCTGGACTGGACAAGACTTTTTCAATTAAAATGGATTACAATCTTGTCCGTCGTTTGGTGAGCTTAAATGCACAACAGGACTGGTTAGGACTCCTATTTTCTATTGGATAACAATCCAGCAAACCCTGGTGTTGTAAACCTGAGGGGAAGCACGGGTTTAGAACGACATCACCTCCTTTCTCCTTTCTCCTTCGATCATCTACGGCCTATGCTTCCTCCCTCCTTCATTCTTCTACGCCCCTGCCTCCGCCTCTGCCTCCGCCTCTGCTCTTGCGATTGTCTACGCCTCTTCCTCCTCCTCCTCCTTGGATTTTCTCCTCAGGTATCGTTTGTCTTAATCTCAATATTTCTTGATTTGTTTAAGTTTGATTTCTTGGTGAAT
This sequence comes from Prunus salicina, assembly GCA_020226455.1. Classification (NCBI taxonomy): domain Eukaryota; kingdom Viridiplantae; phylum Streptophyta; class Magnoliopsida; order Rosales; family Rosaceae; genus Prunus; species Prunus salicina. The sequence continues at coordinate 27,598,710 of CM035343.1, read as the reverse complement.
TAATCTTCTTGATCAATCATATTGGTCATTTAAGCGTAGCTTGAAATTTTGTGTTTGTTGTTCTTTTGCTCATCATGGTCTTGTTTCGTTTTCGTTGTGTATGTTGCAGCACCGCCCTTCAAGTGCTTTTGATTCCCCATTCTGGACCACAAATGCTGGTGCTCCAGTTTGGAACAACGACTCTTCTTTGACAGTTGGATCTAGAGGTAATTCATCACAACTCTTCTTTAACTGTTGCATACATGAAAATGGAACTAAAAAAAAATTATTTGGTACTAATGAAACTGTCATACAAATAAATCAATAAAATGGCCTTTTCAACTTGGTTAGCAAAATGTTTGAATTGTATAGCGTAATTATCATAATTTCTATACGTAACAGTAAAATGGCATAAATATCTGTTTAAGCTTATAAATATGCAGACAGAGAGAGATATAATTACCTTCTAATTCAATGACACTCATGGGCATGAGGAGATTAGTTTTCTCCGGTATTTCTTGGATTTTGGCATTTCTACTTTGTGTTTCACCATCTGCAGTTAAAATCCAAATTCCTGGCTGCTCCATGGTGGGTCTAGACCTTGAGCATTGCTTGAAACCAAGCAGTGGCTTTATTTCCATGGATGATACTTGCTCCATGGTGGGTTTGAAGACCATATAACAAGCAGACCTCATTGGTTTCGTAAATGCTAATTTATCTAGGAATTCCAACATTTTACTTTTCCCTAGTAGTCGGTTAGGATCTTTCACTTATCATCTGTTTGGCTGCATTGGATAAAGCATAAAGTTTTGAACTTTCCTACAAAACTGAAGATATAAAACAGACCTTAGTGAATTTGTTCCTTTGGTCCACTTATGGAAAAGGGAAACTTATTGGCTCCCTGTGTTTCATAGAGATCATAGTTCTAAGGCAGAATTTCTGAGGTACTCCCTAAAACTGAAGATGCTATTTTTTTTTTCCTGTCACATAGCCATTTTGCTATTTGGTTCATTCTATGAGCGTTAGACCTAGATCTCTTTCTTTGCCTTTTGCAAATCTATAGTACGATTTTACTTGAAATAATTTGAAGATTTTAATTTCTGCTTTGATTGTCAAACTGTTTATTTATCTATTAGTAATGAAGTCTTTTTTGGTACCTTTCCCAAGATCTTTCTATGTTATCAAAACAGAACAGGATATCTTTCTTTATGCATCAGCCTTCTTTTACATAAGTTTATGTTTGAGTATAAAAAAGAAAGTCACATATTATGATTTTGTTCTTGCCAATATTGTTAATGACAGGGTAGACATGGATCGAAAGAGAAAGAGGAAGATTGTGACAACTCTAGTTGCAATAAAGTTAGAGAAACAACGTTTGTGTGCATCCATGATGTTAGTAACTGTCATATATGCTTTGACAGCATGGTACTATGAAAAGTACTATCTTAAGAACCGAACCTTTGTTAGGCATGAGACTTGTTTGAGTGTTCTAGATAGATTTATAGGACATAATGATATAACGTGTGTGAATGAACTTCGAATGGATAGAAAAACATTTGGCATGTTGTGCGAATTACTTCGTACTCATGGAAGGTTGAAGATGTATGGCTCGGTGGCCATTGAGGAGCAAGTTTGTATGTTTTTATATATTCTTGCTCATCACGTAAAAAATCGTACGGTTCATGATGCGTTCGGTCGATCTGGTGAGCCAGTGAGTATGTACTTCAATTCAGTTTTAAATGCTATCCTGAGGCTACACGAGATTTTATTAAAAGTGTCAGATCTTGCGCCTAATAATTGCACTGAGGAAAGATGGAAATGGTTTAAGGTACATTTATAAGTTCATATTGAGGTGTTAATTGTGATCAAGTTTCTGGAGTTATGTTTCATGATTTGAACTATCTATGTTTTGTTTGTACAGAATTGCTTGGGAGCTTTAGATGGGACGTATATGAAGGCGCATGTGCTCGATGTTTGTTTGTACCATATCTGACCATCCACTCACGTCCTGACACGTGGAACGCATTCAGGCCACGCAAACCAGCCCAACTGGTCATACTGAAAGTCCGCTCGGTATGATGCACCGATTCTTGGACCAAGTACGCAGCGATGCTCGTTACGCGACGCACAGCCGGTATCTTCGCTGACCTTCGGTATGACCTGCCGAAAGCCTACACATCACTTCACACTGATTCTGACAGACCACCTCAGAATCCCTGCCAGAACCTGTTAGAACGACGTGTCAACCTCCGAGAGCACTCCCACGAGTCCCACATCGAAACTAAGTACTAAGAGCCTCCCAATTGCTTCCTATAAATAGAACCCCTTGGCCCAGCCAAGTGGTAAGACTTTTCTGACTTGACTAAGTACTTACACTGTCAATAGAATTGCTCTCAAGTACAAACTTTGGCATCGGAGTGCCTTCGGCAGGTACCACACCGGTACCCTCTCCTCAGCTCGGGTTCGGCCCCCGCTCGAACCTTCGGCGATCACGGAAGAAGGCCACTCCGGTACTTTGTCTTCAACACCTGTAAGTTAGCCTAAACTCTTTATCTGTTCAGATTTAGTGCGAACATATTGGCGCCGTCTGTGGGAAGACCGATTGACAATCAGCCCATATCTCTCCCTTTGCTACGCCACACCAGCACAACTTTCTTGGCCAACGGCAGGCACCTACGGCAGGCACGCGGAGGTCTGGTTCTCACCACCTCTCGTGCCGAACGACAGGCACGCAGAGGTCTGGTTCTCACCACCTCTCGTGCAGAACGGCAGGCACGCGGAGGTCTGGTTCTCACCACCCCTCGTGCCGAACGGCAGGCACGCATAGGCCGAGTCCCCACTCCCCTCTCGTGCCGAACGGCAGGCACGCCGAGGTCTGGTTCTCACCCCCTCTCGTGCCGAACGGCAGACACGCGGAGGTCTGGTTCTCACCCCCTCTCGTGCCAAACGGCAGGCACGCGGAGGTCTGGTTCTCACCACCTCTCGTGCCGAACGGCAGGCACGCGGAGGTCTGGTTCTCACCCCCTCTCGTGCCGAACGGTAGGCACGCATAGGCCGAGTCTCCACTCCCTTTCGTGCCAAACGGCAGGCACGCATAGGTCGAGTCTCCACTCCCTCTCGTGCCGAAAGGCAGGCCAACTCTGGTACCCGTTTCCTTCCAATCTTCAAACCAACCCCTTGGCTTGAGGACTTGGGGGACTACATGATCACCACCACCGGCTTACAAACAACAGACGCTCGTTCCCGGGTCAGAATGCCGGAGCTCAGGGACAGGCAAGTCCCCAACCAAGAAGTCCCTCCTCGATCGGAAACTTGGGGGACTACTGTTTGTACCATATCTGACGATCCACTCACGTCCTAACACGTGGAACGCACTCAGGCCACGCAGACCAGCCCAACTGGTCATACTGAAAGTCCGCTCGGCATGATGCACCGATTCTTGGACCAAGTACGCAGCGATGCTCGTTACGCGACGCACAGTCGGTATCTTCGCTGACCTTCGGTATGACCTGCCGAAAGCCTACACATCACTTCACACCGATTCTGACAGACCACCTCAGAATCCCTGCCAGAACCTGTCAGAACGACGTGTCAACCTTCGAGAGCACTCCCACGAGTCCCACATCGAAACTAAGTACTAAGAGCCTCCCAATTGCTTCCTATAAATAGGACCCCTTGGCCCAGCCAAGTGGTAAGACTTTTCTGACTTGACTAAGTACTTACACTGTCAATAGAATTGCTCTCAAGTACTAACTTTGGCATCGGAGTGCCTTCGGCAGGTACCACACCGGTACCCTCTCCTCAGCTCGGGTTCGGCCCCCGCTCGAACCTTCGGCGATCACAGAAGAAGGCCACTCCGGTACTTTGTCTTCAACACCTGTAAGTTAGCCTAAACTCTTTATCTGTTCAGATTTAATGCGAACAATGTTGACAAGCCAAGATATCGAACAAGAAAAGGTGACATTGCTACTAATGTATTAGGAGTTTGTTCCCGAGATATGAGGTTCATATTTGTCTTACCGGGTTGGGAAGGTTCAGCATCAGACTCTAGAGTACTTCGAGATGCGATATATAGGCCACATGGGTTAAAGGTTCCGACAGGTAAGATTAATGTATATTCTATGTAGTGTAGGTGTAAATCATCTTAAATTTGAATTATATTTTTTAATTAGCTCCTATTTATTGTTTATGATATTATTACCTTATGGATGCTGGTTACACAAATTGTGAGGGATTTCTTGCGCCCTACTGAGGAACGAGATATCACTTATCGGAATGGAGAGAAGGATGTGCACCCTTGAACCATCGAGAATACTTCAACATGAAGCATGCATCAGCAAGAAATGTGGTGGAACGTTGTTTTGGACTTCTTGAGATGCGTTGGGCAATCTTAAGGAGTCCATCGTTCTATCCAATACAAACACAATGCCGAATAATAATGGGTTGTTGTCTTTTACACAACTTAATTAGGAGAGAGATGTCTATAGATCCAATGGAGCAAGAAATTTATTATGATCCCCTCATTGAGAACAATGTAGATCATGCCACTATTGATACCATTGCCGCATCCGACCAATGGTCTACATGGATGGATAATTTGGCTACTGAGATGTTTAATGAGTGGATGGCAAATAGAGCAACATAACATAAGTATTTGTTGATCATTTGAATGTACTTAAAAGAATTTTCATGTTTTTATTAATTTTGTGAATTTTTGGACTATTTTTATGGTTTCTTCATGTAATTTCTTTTTTTTAATTTTATGTACAAGTTTTTTTAAATTAAATTTAATTATTTCTGATATTAAATAATTTTATTTCTGATATTAAATAATTTTAATAAACATTAAAATAAACTTTAAAAATAAATTTTATTTGAAGTCCAATGCTGTCCAGTCCATACTTGTACCAAACAATGGATTGGACTTTAGTCCAACTTAATGTGCCAAACAACTTATTAAAGTCCAACTCAATCCAAGCCAAACCAGTTCAATACTCAAAGCTCAATCCTAAAAAGTCCAGTCCAGCCCACCAAACGCAGCCTAAGTTTCCAGTCAGTTTATGCAAGGAAATAAACCATGATTTGGCAAATTTTTGGTGGGGCAACAGTGAGATAGGGGCTAAGATTCACTGGCAATCATGGGAGAAATTGAGCCTAGCAAAAAACTCTTGTAGGATGGGCTTTTGAGATCGTAAGGATTTCAATTTGGCCTTGCTCAGTAAGCAGTGCTGGAGAATTCTAAAAAATTCAAACTTTTTGTGGGTGAAACTCCTCAAGGCTAGATACTTCCCTAACACTAACTTTATGCATGCCTCTATGGGGTCTAGACCATCATGGGCTTGGTCTAGCTTGATTGAGGGCAGAGAGGCTGTGATGAGGGATGCTCAGGTTCAAGTGGTGAGCTGTTTATCCACTAGGATCTAGAATGATAATTGGCTTCCTCCACCTTATAGGGGATTTGTAAATCAGACTACTCCTAATTCTACCAGCACCCCTCAATTTGTTTACGAGATCATTGACCATAACATACCCGCTCATGGAACTTGGCTCATATCATGAATTTCATTGATGCTGGAACGGTAAGACTAATTCCGAGGGTTCCTATTGGGTTGGGGGATGACGATGACAGGTGGGTTTGGCCTTGGTTTGATGGTGGGGAGTACTCTATTAAATCATGGTATTATTTGATTCACTCGTTAGCACTTCTCATATTATTCGAAAAACGGTTTGCATTGGATCCTGGAAAATCCACATCCTGCTAAATTTTAACTAAAAAATAGAGGGCATGATTGTAGATGCTCTTACAACCCAATAAGATAATAAAAAACTTATATTAATAAAAAACAACATAATATTTTAATATACTCTATCTACACAATTATTATTTCATATCCCTTTTTTTTACAGAGAGAAAAAATCAATGAATACACATCAAATGATGTGTTTCTAGCAAGGGAGGGGGTTGCTGCCGGGCTGGTTGACTAGGTCTGTTGGTTGGGTGGGCGGGTTGCTGTGGTGGCTATTTACGGTTTTGTTTTTTTCTTTAATAATTAGTTTTTAGCTTTAAATTAAAGTGGTGAGCAAAAATACTTCATTAACATGGGATATAATTAAATCATTCTAGAGATTGATGCAAAAGAATGCGTGGCTAGCATTTTGCCGCATGAGGAATGCAGTTGAGCATATGATCTTTTACTTAAAGAAAGATTGTATGCAAAACTCAAACATACAACTTTTGTGGCTCATAAACTTAGCCGAACTGTTTGAACCACATACAAAGAATGCTGGCTAGTTCTTGGTTTTTCTGCTGCGAATTGTTAAATGAAATTGAGCAAAGCCCTCTAAACCGCAGCCTAGCCTGAGATAGCCATTATGAATACTCAACTAGTTTTCTAAGCCAAAGGATTAAATAAAAAACAAAACAGAAAATAGAAGATAGAAGGCAAGAATGGAGATTGGTGATACAAAAGAGAATATTGTAATCGTGGGTGGTGGGATATGCGGCCTTGCCACTGCCCTTGCTCTTCACAGGTTTACTCTTACACCACCTTATTCTTCTTCTTCTTTATCTAACACTTCGTTGGTTTCATCATCAAAACTAATTTCTGGGTTAATGATAAGGGTTTATATACTAGATCGTTTTCATTTCTCAAAAACTAATTACGATAAAAGATTTTTTTTTTCAATTCTCAAAAGAATATTATTCGTATATATACTAGATCGTTTTGATGTATATTTTATTACAAATGAATTTTGCTTTATTAGAGAAATGGTACAGAAGATACGCAGTTGAGATGATACAAATTTAGCCAGAAGTTACGTTGTTTGTAAATGATGATTGATTTTTAAGTCCTTGCAACTAGCATGAGTGATGAGGGAGGCGGAGAAACTAGATTAAGATGTTATTTTATTTTATAAAGTGAAGGATTAGATGATTTCGATGTTTATAATTAACGGTGTTAATTTGATAATTAATTTGTTTGGCAGAAAGGGCATTAGAAGCGTGGTCCTGGAAAGATCAAACACATTGCGAGCTACAGGGGCAGCTATCATCGTGCATCCAAACGGCTGGCGTGCACTTGATCAACTTGGTGTTGCCTCTCACCTTAGAGAAACTGCTATTCCTATACTCTCGTAAATCTCTCTCTCTCTCTCTCTCTCTCTCTCTCTCTCTCTCTCTCTCTAGTAATGTAGTTTTTATTATTATTTTTATTTTTACAGTTTGCCTTTCTCATTTTTGTGTACAATTCACAACGTTAATAATTTAATGTCATACTTATACTTTTATAACAGATAAACTATTCTATATGATTTAATGTTAAATTTTTTATTTGCAGGGGACAATTCCACTCACTCAATAATGACGAGCTTAAAGAAATACCTGTTGGGTAAGTTCTTAAGATTTTGTTTACATTTTTCTTTTTCTGGGGGCAAAGTTAGGAAGAAGAAGGCGATTTTCTCAGGTTAAGTTTGGCATAACTTCTGCAAGCCCATGAGGGCTGTATATCAAGGTGAACCGCCATCAGGCTGCAAGATGTAGCAACCCAAGCAAAAAGCCCATCATACCCATCTCCAGACATTGTTGTCTTGGGGTTTGAGATAAGAGATAAGAAATCTATGGATGAAATTGAGATTAAACGATTTGATCTGATTGTTGTAAGATGATAAACCTGATAAGATGAAATAGGGATGTTAGAACATAATCAATCAGACTCATCTTCAACTACCACCATTATTATCTGACAAATGTAGATGAGATATGAATGGAAGACCATAATGAATTAGACATATCTCCAATTACCACTATTGTTATCTAACATATAGATGGGATAAAATGTTTTTTTTATTTAGTAAAGTAGTGTGGCACTTGTTTTTACTTTTAGAGTTTATAAAATAAAATGTTGTTTTTTGAATCTTGTCCAATTGTTGAAATGTTCATAAGAAAACTAACACATAATAAGTTTACAAAACAAAAAAGTATTTCAACCAAATTACAACATAGAAAAATTTAGATTCCCAAATATAGATAGAGCCGCATGTACATAGAATCTCCTATTGTGGGAGAGATACCTTTAAAGCCCGAAAGATTTTATCAGAGATCTACAAAGGACTCCATCCACCATTTAACAGAAACTAACTACTCTTCCCAAAATTGATAATCATTTGGTCTAATGGCATTTATTTTTCATTGTGTCAAAGTAGATTATGAGTTCAAATTTCATGCAAGAGAACTTAAAGTGTTTTTAAATAAGTATTGGTGACCTTATATATGATGAAATTGTCATCCAATTTGAACATAAATAAATTGAACATGACAATGATTTTCCCCAAAAAAATGGTTACCTCAATTATGAACTCAATCTTTTACAGGAAAGAAGAATTGAGATGTTTGAAAAGGACTGATCTCATTGATATTTTGGCAAATAGTTTGCCACGTAACACTCTTCATTTTGGGTGCGAAGTGCTTTCTATTGAGCTGGATCCCATAACTTCTTTGTCCTGTTCTTCAACTTCAAGGTGGAAGACTTTTGAACGCCAAGGTACAATACACATACTATACTACGTACGTATTCTTCACATTCTTTTTTATAAATCTGTGAATAATACTGGTAAAATTCACGTATTTTTCATACATTATTGATTAAAAGATTATATACATTAAAAAAATTTAATAAATTATATTAAAATACTAAATAATGGCTGAATTTTTCAACGTATTTTTTTTTCTCCGAAATTCCAAATAGTACCTATCCCATATTTTACTAACTATGCTTTGCAACAATGCAAGAAAAATTATGTCCTCAAATATCTGGTGGCAGGTTGTGATTGGATGCGACGGAGTGAACTCTGCCATATCAAATATGCTGGGGGTGAAGGCTGAGAAAATTTTCACCATCAGTGTGATAAGAGGCTTCACGAGTTATCCAAATGGGCATGAACTCGGCTCTCAGTTCAGATTAACCAAAAAAGATGATACTCAGGTGGGACAGCTGCCAATGACCGAAAACCTAGTTTATTGGTTCATCACTCGAAAATATACTTGTCAAGGTAATTTTGTCCAGGTCTAATATTATATATTATTTTGTTCAATGTTATACTGTAACTTATACCTAAAATAATACTAAAGGGATCATATTTTAGGCCACACTAACCACATTATTTTGCAAAGACTAATTACATCCGAGTTTGATTCCTCATTTTCCGTGCATTACGGTAATTTAGAATATTACCGTGTCAACAAAAAGAAAATGGTTCACTAATGTAGTCTGAAAAACAAAGTCCTTTTTGCAATAAGGTCAGCAGGAAAAATAAAATTAGGAGCATCATAATGTGTTTGTTTATATTATTACGTGAACTTTTAAACACAGGAAAAATTTGATTAATTTTTCTTTCCCTCTATCTTTCTTCCTCTTTAATTATGAACAGATTCAATGGCCTCCAAGAGCCAGAAACTGGTCCGGAACTTGGCACTGGACTCTGTGGAGAGCTTCCCTACAAGCATCATAGAGATGGCAAAGAATTGTGAGCTGGATTCTTTGCATCTCACAGAGTACTTGAGATACCATGCGCCATGGGACATATTACGAAGACGGTTTCACGAAGGGACGGTGGCCCTAGCAGGAGATGCCATGCATGCAATGGGTCCATTTCTTGCACAAGGAGGTTCAGCTTGTCTGGAAGATGCAGTTGTTCTTGCCCGGTGCTTGGCTCGAACAATTCACATCGATCGAAACGCAAGAGGAACTAAAATGCAGGTGGAGGAAGCATTTGATGAATACCTGAAAGAACGTAAGATGCGAATTCTGAGATTGTCTCTGCAGATGTACCTGATTGGGAAAATGCTTGATGCTTCATCACAGTTTGTTAAATTCATATGCATTATCCTCCTGGCCGTCCTTTTCAGTGACTCACATGGCCACACCCGCTATGACTGTGGTAGCCTCTAAGATATGCATGCATATATGGCTCTGCTTTAAGTTTAATTATTTGTGAATCAATTAATATAAAGATGCTACTTTCCTATTTTATATTTATAGTTATTATATAAATAACTACAAGGAAACTTATATGGATGTAGCATAACATAGTTATTATAGTTATGGTGATATCATAATATAGTTATTATAGTCATTGAGTATAGTTATGGTGGTCATGTTAATTGATTACTTTTCCTGAAGTTTTCTTCTTCGAACTATAAATGTTTTTAAGATGTCATGGGGTTCGAACTTGAGACCTCTAGTTTGCAAGTCGATGTCTTTTTCCACTGAGCTAGACCCATTGGCAACAAGGGTGATTTTTAAAAAATAACTTTAGAAGGTATTTTTCTTAAGTACCCAAGTAAGACACAGATAAAAGTTCAAAAGGCATGGGTGTAATTTAAAAATATATAATATTTTCATTCTTACATGTTTGACAACTACAAGGAAACTTATATGTATGTAGCATAACTTATACTTGACACAACCAAGCTCTTAAAAATTTGAAATTGGAATTATAAATTACAAAACTACATTATTTTGTATCCTACAATATTACATATGCACAAAACAAATCCACTACATATGCTGCTAAAGAAACGGTAATTTTATACATCTTCACTCATTTTTGTGGAAACTGGGATCTATGGAATCTTAATTGCAGGAAGAGAGGAAGTACCTTTATCAGGAAATGGAAGGAGCTTTCCTGAATGCAAGCTTTTTATGATCCAGCTAGCTGGCTGCAACAGATGCTTACTCAAATCAGAAAGGGTTGAAGTTTAATATTATAGGAAAAGAGCATGTGAGCACATCATTGTGAAAGCAAGAGATTTGTCACAATTGCTTTTTCGAAATGTTCGGTGCTCTTTGAGCTTTTGTATAAGCCATAAAAAGTAATCCAAAACACTTCTAAAAGAAATTAAGAATTACTGACCATCACTGGTATCTTTTGCTCAGAGGCGCATTGCCTCAAGTGACGCGATGTCCTAATTTCATCCTCAGTAACAATGGCTCCCAAAGAAACCTTCTCTTTGTCCAAACTATGGACTAGCCACTGGAGGGTTTTAAAGACCCGCCCGCCTCCATGCTGCAGGATACAGAAATATGAACAGAATGAATCAGACGACAGCCATAGCTTGTTTGTTCAAGGGCGAATTTGAGGTCAGTTTGCAAGAGATAAGATAACAGAAGTCCTTTATTGCACGCAATTGTTTCCCACAACACATACAAACCCACTTGATTTTATTTTATTATTTTTTAACTCAACAACAAAAGAAACTTTCATTCCATGAGATTTGTACTCGGGACCTCCTTCAACAAGGTGAAGACCAAAGGGTCATTGGCAACGCATAAGTTGCACACTAGATTATTATTTTCTCCATTCTGCATAAGTTAGTGACTCAGAAAAATTAAACATTTAGTACGACTAGAGTAAGATGTGTGCCATGACCATAATTGATGGTATGACAATGAATTTAGTTTCTGCCAAGAGCGACAATATTATATATTATTATTTTGACAGCAAGAGATGTGTAATCATGAGCTAGCTGGAGCAGATGGCAACAGCCCCAAGAGAAGTTGCTCCTAAAACAAACTAAATAAGCCAAGATGAAATAAGATGGTATGTCAACTTTCAAGTTTCCAGGGTGTATTAAGGTTAGAACAACAGGCAGGGACCCCTACCTTAATTATTTTTGCCAATTTGCTGTAGAAACTGTGCTTCCCATAAAGCATGATTCCTATTCTCTCAAAGACATAATTACGGTTGGGATGAAACGGCTTCCTGATCATAATATGCTCCGCATCAACTCGATTCAGTAGAATCATGTATCTAACAAAGATATTGATTTAGAATCAGGAACCATTGAAAAGTAACCAATTCACATGACATCAAAAAGTTTAAGCCCCCCAAATAAAATTCATGAGTACGAAAAAACTAGCCTACGAAATCTATTGTAATATCCTAAAAGAACAAGGATCCTTGTGTCTTATTGCATTATACTAAGAATCAGCAGAACAAAAATCAGTGTCACATGTGAATAAGAACCTAAACTGTAACCTATCCCCAGCCCCACTAAATCAAAGGTAAAAATTTAAGGAAAATGCAGCACTTACTTCTCAGGTGGTACAATACAACCCGATGTAATTGAATTAGCAAGCCAATCAACTTTTAATATGAAGGCGTTCACTGCACACCCATACAAAAACTTGGTGGTCTGTAGCTGCAATGGATAAAGAAGTAACATGTGACTAAGAAACTGCAGTACCACCAATTATAAAACCTTCTTGTGATTATCACAAAACAATACACATAAAAAGGGCAATCCAGTGCACTGTTACCACAACTCAAACCCACAACCATAAATCATGCAGAGCAAACCCGTCGCATTGCAATGCACTAAGGCACACCCTCATCGCAAAACATAACATGTGATAAGTAAAGGTAAAATATTTGCAAACAACAGAATTATACAACATTGGATTGCACAAATTGGAAAATTCAAACTTGCAATGCATTGGTATCCTTCATGCTTTCCCATCCTTTGAGGGATCATACAAATTATAAAGGATAATTATTACTGTTATAGCGTATGAGATAAAATAGGTGAGAAAGTTCCAAAGCACTACAAAATACATTGTTGTATTAATATATATGTAGTTGATACAACATATAAAATAATGTAATATGAAATGTTTTCTGCAAACTATTAACCCATCAACCTTTCAAAAATTTGTTTCATCTATATTTGCTTAAAAAACTGAAGAAAGCTATATCAGAAACTTGACACCTATATGCCATCTGTTTGTCACCTACAATTTTTTATGCAGTAGAAACTGAAATGCAGACTACAATAAAATATATGAAGAGAACCAATCACTGATTAAGAATCTCTATAAAATAAAGATAAATGGTTGTGGCATACACATATATGAGAATAATTAGCAATTATGTATGTAGAAGAAACGAAAAAAATATGAAGTAGGATGGCTGATGAAAGCAAAGCATAGACGGCAGAAGCAATTATCGGTACTTATAAAACACCAGTGACAATCAATTAATTGCATGAAATATATTAAATGTATAAATATTGACAACATTGAAGCACCACAACAAACCAGAAAAGAAAGAGGACAAGATATTAAACAAAAAATTCCAATTAACTCGTTAGTCACCCACCTTGATTAGGGCCATATTCAGATACATCATAACTAAGCTTAAAGTTCAGATTAATAAGAAATAGAAGGAAGAATAATAGGAAGCTGACCTTTTTAGAACATAGAATAATAGGAAACTGATAGCCATTAGATCTTAAGCTTCTCTCTCCCCTTGAATTTGGAGAAGGAATATCAGAAAGAACAATACCACCATGTTTCCATATTTTTTGTTCAATGTCCCTTTCCTTCTGACTAGAAAATCCAGTAAGAAGGAATTCTATACCTTGAAATAGTAATCTCTTCCCAAACTTATGGTGACAATTTGTAAGACAACTTTTCTCATGACTTTGAAACTTAGAATTCTTCCACCTTTTACTTGCTCGAGCAGTTGAGCCTAAATTTGAAGTTAAAGCAACATAATAAATTATAACAATTTGTAATGTTCATCAATTTGGAAGGAATGATAGAGAATCAATAGCCAAGGCTTACAATTTTTCGTTGAAGAATCTAGCTTTTGGAGGTTCTTGTTCTGCTGAACTGGAATCTCTGCTTCAGAGAAACGAACCCTCTTTTTCAATGAAACATCTCTGTCATGGGAATTCTTGCATTCAAATTGTATATTGTGCAGTTCTTTGTTTTGTTGGAGCTTAGCAACATTTTCTGGTACCAATGAAATTTTGGTTTGTTTCTCCCAAGTGGAACTGTTCATAAAAGGTTTTGGAGCCTGAAGACCGAGATGTGCCCTATGATTAAAAACAACAGGCTGCCTCCTCTTTTTCGATGCCTGCATTGGAAACCCATACCCTGCAGTCTCATGATAATTCCTCTTCTGATTTTTCATTGTTGCAACTGGATTCTTATTTAGGGTAGTTTCACCCTTTTCCTCATTACCTCTTCCAGCAGTATCCCAGGATACAGGATGACAAGGAAGGGGCTCTTTACAACTTTTATCAAAAGATCTAATGCATCCCACATTCTTATTTAAGGGAACCAGCCTCTGATCACATTCTAGTTCAAGGCTTCTCCGATCCAAAATGGAAACATTGTTTGGGAGAAGCGTACTATATGTCCTGAGTGAAATCAACTGCCTTCGAACTTTGACTGGAGAACATTCCCCGCTAATTGTGGGCATAGCTTGCACATCCTCATGGTGGAGTTCAATAATTAGATTTGAGGATTTATGTGAATTATCCACCCCATGTTTTGGTGTGGGTCTAAAGCATTCTTCAGTAACATTTTCCTTATCCGTCTGATTCTGAGCTATTGTATGACTGGTATTTTCTGAAGAAATACTGCACAGCACAATGGAACAAAGAGGATCAACTAAAGATAGGCTAGACGATTTCACCAAATCTTGAGAAACAAATATCTCCTTATTAGCTTCGTCATGTAAACCAGCACAGGCTATGCTCGACTCTGATGTTCTATATGACTCAATTTCATGCACTTGCACGAAAGAGTTCACGTCTGGAGCAATATCTGCAGATTCTGAGAGAAAGCTTGTCTCACCAGCAAAACACTTCAGGATAGTTTTACTATTTTGTTTCAACTGTGGAGAAGCAGAAATTTCCTTTCCAAAGGGATATTTGAAGAGGAACAGAAAGGGACAGATTGAAACTTAATATTTGGGTAAGGGTAGATGGGAAGATTGAAACTCAAATAGATAAATGAAAAATTAGAGCACATACTTGGCCTGTCCAACCACCTAACCATCGGCTCCTGAATTTGTCTGAAGCTAAATAAGTTATCTGATCTTCTCCCTCTACATGACATAGAAAACAAAATAAAAATAAAAATTAATAAATAAATAAGAAATTAAGAAAACACAAGTATGCCTAATCATAGGCGAGAAGGAGGTGCATGGAAAAGGAAATGTTTACTTACTAGCATTCCCTGAATTCCAAGCATCTGGACGAAAGTTTACTTTGTCTTGAGGCTGATTAGAAGCTATATCCACCATAGCGGCAACTGTCTGGAAGCCAAACTTGCACAATTAAATTCAGAATAAGTCCCAATTGGAATGAGATAAAAATTCCTACGTCTAGGCCGTAGTATATCTTTACCGTAGTACATGAAAAAAGTGAAGCCATAGCCTTAAACTAATTGAGGAGATAAAGATATTTTTCTATATATTTCCAGTTTGATATAATAAATAAGGGTGAGCATCGAAGAGCAGAGGAGATAAATATGACTTTTACCTGTTCCATAATGATTCCATCTGAACTTTTCAGAGCTGAAGGATCATATCTGGCCACACTGCAGATATTCGAACCTGGAACAGGCTTGTCACAAAACTCTTCTTTCTCACAATTGACAGATGCTGGACGCAAATCCTCTCTTGATCTGATATCCGTAACCAGATTCTCTACTAGTTCTCTTTGCATAGAGATATCATCAAACTTGACATGTTGAGCCTTGAGCTCCAAAGAATCAGATAGATTTACACACTCGTACTGATTTTCAGAGACAGGAGTCTCTTTGACTTGAGAAATAGCTGAATCAAGAGCACACTCATCAGAAGGAATACTCAGAGATAGTCCTACATCTTCATACACATCAGCCATTGTGAAATCATCCAAGTCTGAAAGAGAATCACCCTTGTCAGTTTCCTCAGCTGGGCTATCTAAGGAATCTTCTAGCCACTCCAACCGTGCTTTCTTTACCCAAAGGGCAGTTTCCAGTACCACTGCAGTTGGCAATACTTCTGAAGCCAGCCCACTCATCACAGTTTCATGTATAACCAATGCTTCAGATGCTGCAATGGAGAGTTCAACTGCATCAGTGATGTCAGCTGCTTTGAGATAATTGGCATTAAGTTTTTCCCCAAAATGGCTTGCTGATATCTTTGTATTGGAGAGACCTTGTGGAACAATATCTTCTACTGGTTTTTGAATGGACTTTAGAGGTAGAGAATTTATCCCACCAACATTCAGGTGAATTTCCGAACAGTTCTTCACTTTGGAACCCACTGAAGTGTCATTTAGTTGTGCAGGCACAACTTTATTGAATTCAAGATGATTTAGAGAAGTATCCAAAGGTTGAGTTGGGCTACATTGTGAAGATCCATTTGAAGAAAGATGAAGATGGAAATGAAGCACCTATACAAGAAAATAGATATATGTATATGTATTAGTGTGTTATGATAGGAATCGTGGAGGCCTACATACCGATTTTAGGCATAGACATAAAAATAATAATTTGGCAAGTTTATTTATTTTCTATTGTTTTTAGTAGCCTTTAATAGCTTTTACTATTTCCTTGTCATTGTGGGTTTCATTTTAGATTGTCATACAATCATAGTTTTGAACATTCAATTGAGAATGGATAATTAAAATGAAATAAAGTTAGGTTTTTGTTATTCTATATTATGCACTCTCTCTCCTTTTATATTTAAGTATGCACTTAAACTGAAGTGAAAATACATTAAATCTGGGTAGATACTATAAAGTAAAAATGTCTACATTTAACCCCCTTTAACGTTAAGTCTTGTGTCACTCAAATGCGGATGTAGGTTAAAACATCTAACCACACAAAATATTAGTGTCTTGATGTTTATTTTGTTTATGATATTGCTTACCTACATTAATTTCATATGGATGAAAACTCCGATACAGAGACCACTAATTGTCATTTGGCCTTGAATATTGGAAGCAGAGCTTGATTCATTTATCACAGTGTTTCATCTTGTGTCTACTAAGATGGAAGATTCAGCAATAGCATCAACAACAATATATTAATGTGCAAGTTTTAAATCAAAATACTTATATATATTGAACATGAAAAGCTTAAAATCATGTTTTGGCAAGCATCCTTAAGAGCTTACATTTCCAGGAGATGAAGCAAAACCAGCTGCAGAATTGTCTTCCCCAGATAAGAATAAATGATAACGGTTGCATCTGCCTTCCTCACTCGACAATGTATTAGCATCTTTCTCATTGGTGTTTCCTTGAAAAAATTTCAAATCCTACCCAATGCAATAAAGAAGACACATGAGTAAATAACTTGACCCATTAAATCCATTCCTCTTGGCTTTAGAAGAAGCAGTAAAAGTTATAATGTAGTTGGTATAGGTCTAGTTCCAACCTTGGAGCCTAGCTCTAAGTTTGTACTCTTAAGCTCGTTCATGCACTCCTCCCATTGTTCTTTCTGATGCTGCTGAAGCCAACCAGGAAGCCAAGCTAAATCCTGTAATTAGCAAAAAATTAAACATCACCATTGACTAACATAGTAATCGGGGAAGAATATATAACTCATTAATATTATGATTATACATAATAACATTTAACATTTCTGTTATGCAATTTAGAATTTGTCATTTAACATTTTGTATATAAAAGAAACTTCACTAGACATTGCCACCTCAGGCCAACATGTCCCTTTTCAAATATAGAGCAAGGGGCAAGTCTTAGTGGCATGGATTAACTTGTAAACGAAACCACACACTCAGGTGATCAAACGAATCTCCGTTTTTAGTCTTCAGTTGTAATATACTTCTACTAACATCTTCATGTACATAACGAAAGAAAAAACATCCAAAGAAAGGCTTTAAGTACAAAATATACACTCACAACAGCTTAAACAACATACAAAGCGGATACCCTTTTCACCTCATAAACCACAAACACAAGAAAACGCTATAAGACCACTCATACATCAAATAATGAAGTAAAAGTTATGCACATTCAGGGTTCTGACCTTGTACAACAAATAAATACTTATCTCATTCGTTCTACAATAAAGCATCAAACTTTACCCAAGTCATTTGATTACGGGAAAACCCAAGGAAGAGAAACGAATCAGGTTATAAATATCAGATTTTCTATTACACAGCATTCGAAATCCCTAATCGCTCCACAAAAGCAATCAACCCTAAATCAACTAACCGACTTTGAATTTCCCCTTTCCCACTCTACCTCTTTCAAAAATAATCTAGAAAACAATAAAAAGGATTAGTTCACTAATTTCTTCAAATTTCTCGGCAACCCAACAAATTGCGAAGGATATAATATTAGCAAAAAGGTAAATAGGATGGAAGAGAGGTTGAATGAGGGCACCTCGGAGAACTGAGGAGGACGAAACCCTAAGGTTTCGATGGGATGAGACATAATAGTTGATCTGCCTTGTGCCTTGTGTTCCCGCGCCCGCGCTACCCCTTGACCATTCTTTTTTGTAAGGAGAGGATCCTTGGCGCCAAGACGACGCTGCTTTGGAGGTTTGGAGTATTAAATTTCCATTATTATTATTAGGCTTAAATGTAAAAATGATCCCTGTGTTTTACCCATTTGGCCAATTTAGTCCCTGTGTTTTTAATTTGGCTAATTTAGTTCCTGTGTTTACATCTGTTAGCCAATGTAGGACAATCTGTCAAATAGACGTTAAAATAGACATGTGCATAGCACGTGAGTGGGCATAAAGGTATTTTAACACATGGTTCCATATCTAAAACATGATAGCCTTATTTTGTTCACGTACGCTAAATATGACAGCTGGAGCAAACCCAAACACCATGGAACTGCAATTTACAGCAATCACCATGAGCGAGAGAGAGAGAGAGAGAGAGAGAGAGAGAGAGAGAGAGAGAGAGAGAGAGAGAGAGAGAGAGAGAGAGAGAGAGATCTCTAGATTCGATTTGTCTCCTTGCTCTCTTTATGCGGACTCATGTAAACTGGTTGATGTTTCAAGGGAACTAATAAAATTTGAAAACCCCCCTTCTCATGAATGCCAAGGAAAAGAGTCGCAAGCGTTTCAGTGATTGAGTTTGTGTTAAAATACCTTTATGCCCACTCACGTGCTATGCACATGTCTATTTTAACATCTATTTGACAGATTGTCCTACATTGGCTAACATATGTAAACACAGGGACTAAATTAGCCAAATTAAAAACACAGGGACTAAATTGGCCGAATGGGTAAAACACAGGGACCATTTTGACATTTAAGCCTTATTATTATTATTTTTTTGGGAAAAATGTAGGGCTGGCAATGGGTCGTGTCGTGTAGGGTTCGTGTCGTGTCGGGATAATAAACGTGTCAAGAATGTTCAATCCAAACCCGACCCATGTAATAATCATGTCATGTCGGGTTCGGGTCGCCTTAAATAGGTTATTAAACAGGTTACCTGGTGTAGGGGTCTTTTTCTTTTGGCAGCAAATGGGCTAGGCTGCTGCAAGGAGGAATCTGATGCAGTGTCCCCTTTGTGTCTGAGTTCGAAGATTAAGCCCCAAAGATGTCTCGAAAGGGTGATGACGCCTTAGGAAACTCTTTGGTTACCTTTACCAATGAAAACAACAACAAATTACAGATAAATCTTCTGGCTTTGCATGAGAAGATTATGGCATGGGAGCAAAATTATCATGGGTTTAGCACTTAGTGAGAGAGAGCTGTGAGTTCCTATGAGGGACAGAGGTTCTAATGGAAGGAGAAATGGGTTCTAAGGAGGTTCGATGAAGAGGGAGAAGGATGATGAGGAGTTTTGGGTGTTTTTCGCAGTTTCTGGCAGCTTGACAGTGACTCTGTCAAAGCTTCTGTCAATCTGCAAAAAAATAGGGGAAATAGAGGATAATGGGCAAGGATAGCACGAAAATTGCTGGGCTTGCATGTGAGAGAGAAAGCTTGCTCTCTGAAGGTTGTCC
This sequence comes from Prunus salicina, assembly GCA_020226455.1. Classification (NCBI taxonomy): domain Eukaryota; kingdom Viridiplantae; phylum Streptophyta; class Magnoliopsida; order Rosales; family Rosaceae; genus Prunus; species Prunus salicina. Next base: position 27,578,966 of record CM035343.1, on the reverse strand, counting down.
GTTCTCTTGTGTTGGGTAGAAGGGGTCCTATTTATAGCTACTGGGAATGGGTCTTCTCCAAGAAACCCTAATGGTTTCTTCCCAATCTAGCTAAGCTTTCCTCTTTCTTTCTTATCCTCTTTCTTGACTTACCTCATGGAGACAAAAATCAGTTCTGCCCAATCCCACAAAATCAGGGATTTTTGGGGGCTCCAAGCTTCTTCTGGCGGCTGCTTCAGAGGAGAGCTTCCATTTTCACCCATCTTCTTTCTCTTCTTTCCTCCTCTTTTCATGGCCAAACCTGAGGAAGGAAAGAAAGCGGATGTGCCCGCTGGTTTAAGAGATGGTGTCCTCCCTTGCGTGCCAAAATCCCTTGGTTTCTTGAATTCTTGCATTTGGAACTTGTTCCCAGCAGCCACTCACGTGTAGCTTTCCAACGTTCTTTGGTGGTTTTGCCTCGAAACTGAGTGCCAAGGCTTGAGCTGGTTTTATCCTACTTATGTTGGCTTTTGAGATAACCACAAGATCTATCCAATGGATGGGATAGCTTTGTCAAGTGTTGGGCTTATTTTGGCTAGCTTTTTCTAATTGGGTCAATGGGCTTATTTTGGCTAGTTTATTGGATTAATGGGCTATTTTGGTTGAGGCAATGGTCCCTCTCCTTTCTTGTGCTTACCCATGTTTGGGCCTAAGAAAATGGGCTTGAGTCCCGAGGCCCCCAAGCGACCCGAGACTTCCATTTCTTGGCACATCGATGGGCCCCATGATAACTTGTTACCATCCATACCACAACCCACTCAAGCAAGCCCCGGGCATTTGAGTGGCTTGAGCCCACTTAGGCTTGTAGCGTGGTTGGGTGCGAAATAACGATTTCGTGCTTGGCATGTCGCTTGGCATGACATATCGCTTGGCATGCTTTTAATTATTATTCTTGACGGGATAATTAGCATGGATTTGCAAAGATAATGCATTTTATAATCTTAACCTTGATTCCTAGCGTGACGGATTATTTATTTGGCATGGCGCGTGGAGCGTGACTCGTGCATGGCGGACTTTTGTGTGCTCCAAGTCGGGTTTTTTCTTGGTAAGGTATCGCATTGGGCCGAGAATTTATTTGGGCCGAACCGTGGATTTTTTGGGCCTCAACATTAGCCCCCTTGATTATTGGGGCCATGAATGTGTATTGAAATTGTCCAAATAATCAATTTTCTGCCCAAAATAAATTGCAGTGGCATGGCATGGCATGAGTTTAGGAGCAACTCAAGGATGACCAGTTAAGGGTCTCTGAAATTACAGCCAGGTTTTTTCCGGGAAGGTTGGAGGGGTCGCAATGGTCCCACTTAAAACCCAATCCTTTTTAAACACCGAGGGTGTTGCCTCGAAGAACTTTCCTAGACACTGTAATTTTGGAGGGCACTTACTAGAGTTACCAAGAGTTGACCTATTTTGTGGCATGATAGCAAAAAAAACAAAAAAATGCTTGATGGATTAGCCCAAGATAACTACTCTGCATGCGTGATTTTCTTGCTTGAGTGGCTAGAGAGGCTTGATTTTGCATGATTGTGATTTGCAAAAGTTGCATTGACTTGTGTATTTAATATTAGTTATGTATGCTTGATTTTGGCTTGCATGCTTGGCTTTGACTTGTATATTTGGTATTTGGCTTGATGCTTAGCATTGGCATGGATGCTTGATTTTGGCTTGTATGCTTGGATGCTTGGCATTGGCATGTACTGGAAGGATATTTGAAATAGAGCAGGTGTTGGCAAGGTGTCTGAAATAGGGCATGTGCTGGAAGAATGTTTGAAAACATGGCAGGTGCTGGAATGGGCCGAATAATTAAACCCGACCCAAAACTCAAATTTATACTCTCCAGCAACTATTTGTGGTTTCCCAATCTGGATTGTTTTTGGTGTTTTGTAGAGATTGCTTTGGATTGCCAAGAATTGCTTCCCCATCTTGTCTGAATTTATGATTATGCCACTGAGTTTGCACGTATTTACATTTCTGCCCCCAATCTTGCTTGAATCTACTATCCCGCCACCACCTTTGCTTATATTTCGAATTCTGCCATGAATTTTGCTTGGATTTACGGTTCTGCCACAATTCTGTTTTCCTCATTTGGTTTCTTCTTTCTTTTCTTTCTTCTTCTTCTTCAAGAATCCAAACCCGTGGGTACTGTTCATCAGTTCAGAAGTAACATTTCGGAAGTTCAGATCAGAAAAATTTCTTCATGAAAGTTGTTCATCTGCTCGAAGACTAAAGCCTGTAAAATTTTGAGAATTTTCTGAATTTTGTTGATGCCTCAAAACGGGTCCGCAGCTTCTGTATTCATCAATGGCTGGTGAGTTTCTGCAGATTCGGTTTCTACACTTGTTTTTAACTTCTGATGCTCAGATGATTGCGCTTGCTTCACAAAATTTGCTTGAAATTATGTTGTTGATAACCTACCCAAAATTGGGGATCATCCAACCATTGTTGTGTTCTCTGCCCTAATTTTTCTAAAGTATGTGTATGGATTGATGTTGATGCCTTTGATGCATGCTTGTTTTCTTGAAGTTTGAGTTCCTTTGTATTTCTCAAAATTTGTGAATTAGGCACTCAATTCTGTGGTTGAGCTTGTGATTTAGGGTTTTAGCTTGGTGATAAATAAGACCTTCCACAAGCTTACTTAGGTAATGCATGCTAAGTGTTCGTGAAAATGGCTCAAAGTAGCTTGCTGGCTGTTTTTTGAACTTTTGAAAAATTTCTTTTAAAATCTGGGTTGGAGCTTTCGACATATGAAAATAGACTTTTCAATGGTCATGTTGGAACTGGTCTTGTGTCATTTGAAGTAAAAATGAAATTTTGGAGTGATTTCAAAGTATGGGCTAAGCTGTTGGGGTTGTGCAGTTCCTGCTGCATGACGTGTTTCCGGAATCTGTTTGACAGCCTTCCCTAGCTTCAAATGTAACAAAATTTTAGAAGAATGAAGTTTGATATGTCTAGTGAGAATCTGGAAAGTTTGGGATTTTTTTTGTTATAAGCTTGATTTTTAGGGATTTTCCAAAAGGTGGGATGTCCAGCTAACATGGTTGGAAAGCTCGTCTATAAGTTTTGCTTGGCATGTTTTAGCATTGAGCGTGTTGGCCTTATTTATTCCTCTATGAGCTTGACATAGTATATGTTGTGTGAGTTGGTATTATACCATGATCAAATGCTTGATTAATGAGCTTGCCTATTATCTTTGCATGTTGTTTGTGCATTTCTCTGCTTGATCGTCATCAAAGGCTAGTGTAGAAGTGGTCGCGATTAGCCCTCTCAAGGCCAGAGAAGAACTTTCTGCACCAATCCCCAAGCATGCTCAGTATGTGAAGTCTTCTGTGACAACTTCTAACGCTCGCATCCATAATAGCAAGTCAATTAAATGTCAAAGTAAGCACTGCAAATGCGCTGCAAATGTACTCTTGAGACATGATCATTCTTCTTTGGCTGATGTATTTATCTTTTTCAGGAGTTGTCGTATAGCCATGAGAAGAAGTTATTGCAAGTATTAGTTGCCGAGGTATCCATCTTTGAAAAGACCAATTCTCAAGTATGCCTGAGAATAATGATGGTGCCAAAGTCTGCGCAGAAGAACATGGGGATAATTGCAATGATGGGTCAGCTGGTTGCATAAATAATGAGATCAACAATGGTACTGAAGGAGATGGTAGCGTGAAATAGTAGATACGATATTCTTTTAGCACCAACTACCCTTCTCCCGGCACCAATTACCCTTCTTTCTTGATGCATTTGAGGTCGTCCTTTGAGGCGATTAACAAGGTATGCCCTTTCCTCTTTACAATTTCTTGAATCTATTGAGGGGCTTGTTGGGTTCTTCATGCCCATGGGCTTTGCTCGTTCGCTGGAATCTCGAGTCCTTCTTTTTAACTATGTAGCAATAGATATAGACTGATATCTTGGCCTAGGCTTGTTTTATTTATGAACGCATGCTTGAATAAATCTGGACTTTTCTCCCATGTTGTGGAAATAGAAATTGACAGAATGCATGCTCTGCAATGCTTGAATCCTTTTGCATTTTGTTTTGGCAACCAAACGTCAAACCCTCTTTTGAACTATTTTGTTATTGCAGCAACGTGGGTGCTTACAGCGTGGGTGTTAGCAAGGAAGGTCTTGTATCAGTCTTCTGGGGTTCCCTTTTCTTTGATTTGCTCGAGCTGCTGGAAAGGTATCGAATTTTTGTGAGAAGAAACCGTTGGCTCGGGTTTCTCCTTTTTTCCTTTTCTTTACTTTTATCTTACACCAATCTCGTCTATGTTTATGAAAAGGCCGGACTTTGCATGATGTGTTCTCTTTCTCTAATTTATATGCAGTGCGTATACATCTTAGGCACAGGTAGGGGCAGGTGCTGGAAGTCTTGAAGTTTCTGCTGCTGGAACCTTCAAATCCTCCAGCCTTCTAACTCGGATATTTGGGGCTTCTGCTTTAATGTTTTGGTAAGTAACTCTGCCAATTTGAATATTTCAGGAATAAGCATAGACTGGTGCTTGGTCTAGGCTTACTCCCCTTGTGAACATATGCTTGCTTAAACTTGGATGTTCTCCCGTGTTGTGGGAAATAGAAATTGACATAATGCATGCTTTGCAATGCTTGCATTTTCTGCACCTCCGAGAGAGAATTTGTTTGCCATGGGAATTGTTTGAGAATTTTGCTTGCCAAAGGCTTGAGCAATGATTTGCATGCTGCTTAGACATTTACCTAACCCTTCCCTTTGGCATGAGCTTGGCTTGTTGTGCTTGGGGCATATTTCATGTGTGCTGCATTTTTTTGATCACATCCTCCTTTCTCTTCTTATTTCTTTTGCAGGGATTGGTCATTTGCCAAGACTTGCCATGGCATCCGCTAACCCGGCGTCAATTATTAGTGGCCACCCTTATTCAACGGATGATAAATTGAAGAGGGGAAGGCCCCCTCCATTGCTCAAGAATGCTTGTGAAGATGTTGCAGTAGGCGAAGAGCTAGTGTCGTCTTGCTGCGTTTGTATCATTAGGGCTCGGGAAATTCCTCCTCTGTGACTTTTCCCAAGATTGTCTGCATGCGCAGGTGTTCCCCTTGGCTTTAGCAATAGTGCATGGCGGCATGATTCCCATAGCCCCCATGTTCTTGGGACATCCGATGCAGGGGCAGACAATGCCCTGCTCCTTCTAGCAGTGCTGCCTCATACTCCTCCTCTTCTCGGAACATCCGACATGGCCGCTGACACTGCCCTGCACCTTCCAGCAGTGCTGCCTCCTACTCATCCTCTTCTCGGCTCATGCAACATAGTTGCCGGCACTGCCTTGTATCTTCCAGCGGTGCTGCCTTCTACTTCTCCTCTTCTCGGAACATGCGACATGGCTGCCGGCACTGCCCTGCACCTTCCAACAGTGCTGCCTCCTACTCATCCTCTTCTCGGAACATACGACATAGCTGCTGGCGCTGCCCTGCACCTTCCAGCAGTGCTGCCTCCTACTCATCCTCTTCTCAGAACATGCGACATAGCTGCCGGCACTGCCTTGCATCTTCCAGCGGTGCTGCCTTCTACTTCTCCTCTTCTAAACATCCGACATAGTTGCCGGCACCACCCTGTACCTTCTCCTTTTATTTCGCAGGTTGTTTTCTTTAGCTCGGGGTCAGTTGGCTCGGTGCACTGCTTCCATCTTTCTTGATGCCATAGGATGTACTAATCTTCAGCATGTGTAACTTTGTTTTTGCGATGGCTGTGTACTTTTCAGATAATCTAACGACTATGTCGTTATGACCTTGTAATGTACTACTGAACCGCTGGAACTTGCATTAATTTCTGAATGCTTGAGGCATGTTGTAATCGGTACATTTATATATATATTGCTTGGTTGGGAGAATTTGCTCTTGTGAACTTCTTGAAACTTTTCTGACAGGTTGGCAAGCCTTAAAAAACAAGGTATATGCTGCCGAAATTTTTGACAGGACCTTTAAGCTAAATCTTCGATGCATTGCTCTTTAAAACTTTTGCAAGGCTTGTCTACTCATTTGGCTTGAAATGCACCCTATTGCCGTGCCTTAAAAAGGGTCAAGCCATTGTATTCATGATTCTCACGAAGGCTCCTGTAAGAATTCCGGGATGTCGTGAAGTTTTTTGAGCATTTCAATTGGGAATCAACGGTTTCATTATTCCAGCGCCTCAAAATACACTTTTACTGCTCGTTTCTTTGTAATAGCTTGACTTTGCATACCCCATATCGTTTTGCTTAGGCTTGATGCTTGTTTCAATTTGGGATCCCATCTTAGTGGCTTTGCTTGGTATAATTATTGTTGAAAGGCTTAGCTTTTTAATGAAAAGTTTGTTGGTCTAATTTTTTTTTTTATATCAAGGAACATGTTTTGTAAAACAGAATAAGGCAAAAGCAAGGAGGAATTCTAGAGGCTTTTCCTTTTCCACAATACTCCATTCCCATTGCAAATACCGCCTTCCACCTTGGCATGCTATAATGGTGGTGCATTTTACAAAAGTTGTGAAAGCATAGGGTGAAAATACGTAAGGAGTTCATTTTTTAAATAAATTTGAAAAGCCAAAAATAAAATGATAGGTGCAAAAGCAATTAAGCAATAATAAGACTTTGAGCCACTTTGCATTGATGAATACTTCAATTAAATCAAGCCCCAAGTATGAAAGGGCTCAAGAGTGTGCATGACTTGCAATAGCATGAAAGCTTGTGGCTTAGGTTGGCATGTATTTGGCATGTGTTGTACTAGGATGTCATGCTCTGTAGAGATATTTAACGGAGCCACGGTTGCTGCTTTGCTTGCCTGCAGCTTATAACCCAACTAATCAAATAGTGATTTGTAGCTCCTAACCATTGTACTTTCTTCAACCTCTGTGAAGTTATGAGAGGTTACAGCAGCTGCTTCTTGATAATCTTGATGACCAAACGAAGCCCCCGAGTGGCTTTCTTTCAGCGTGTCTAATGTGAATACTTCGCTGCTAGAACCATTCTCCCATCCATTAGCAAGTAGCCATGGGGTGTCATAGCTTGCAGATTTGGAATATTTGCTCCAGTAGGCCTTCTTCATATTTCCACAAGGTTCCCACATAGCCTCCGGTGGCTTTGGGTCATTTTTCAACGGGTGGCACAATACGTCGTCGTCTAGCAAGTTATTAAAGCATGTGATGACAGTAGCCATCTACTTTCCCCTTTGTTTTGGCAAGGGGTTCTTGTCAATAGCTTGCCTCTTAGAGTTCTGTCATGTATCTCAGCGTGCAAGATCTTCCTTAGAGCATGGCAAGCAGTGGTGGATGTTGTAGGTGAAGAATGGATGAATATAGGAAAATACGCTTCCAGCACCCATTTTCTTGAAAGCTTGACATCGCTTCAAAAATTCTGATTGCTTGGTAAAATAAACTTCATCTTGACAGCATTTAGGTTCTTCCAGCAGTATCATAGCACTACCTTCGCAATATTTTCCTTTCATTTGCCATGAACTGAGATGTTTTCCTTCTTGAGTAAAGCATAGTGCTTGGATTTCTTGACTAAGGCTTGGGGCTTGATGATGCTTGATTATGGAATTGTGGCAATTGAGACATCCTGATAGCCTTTTGGTTTTGACTCCTAAACTTGGTCATTGGAATGGTCAAGGCTTAGAAAGTGCTTGAGGCGTTGGAACATATCAGTTATTGTTTGTCGCAGCTATTGTGAACATGTTTTAGGAACCAAAAACTTGGGCTTGGCTATTGTAGCTTGAGATTTGTATGCGGTCACTGCAGCAAATGTGTTGGGTTACAACAACAAGTGATGGCGAACTTGGAGGTCATAGTAACATAATTGGAATTTCAAGGAGATTTTTGGTCTAGGAATAGTGGTTTTGGTAATAATGGATTTTTAAGCTCATTTGGGGTTTTGGAATCGCTGCTGTGGTGATTGCAATGAATTCCTTCCTCAGCCCCCAAGTGCACCATAATCATCATAAAAGGATTTGATGGGCATAGGCTACAAAAACTCTTGCAACATGGCCTTCTTAGTATTTGTTTGGGTCATTGCATGGCATAATGAACTTGGGATATCCCTTTGTTGCAATGGTGACAATTTGGCATGATTTGGTGGTAGCATGTGCTTCTGGTAGCGGCTCTTCCAGCAGTGGTGTTTGGATTTTGACTGGCTCTGTTCATCTTCCACTCTTCCAGCGGCTCTTTCAGTGGTGCTTGAACTTCTATGACTGGAAGTATAGAGAGAGATTTATCTAAGGAATGGATGATAATGGCAATGTGTTGAGATGTCGGGTAGGAAACATAAGAGCATTTGTTTTCTTGTTTGTTGTTTGGAGGCTTGGGTCCTTTGCACATGACCGATATAATGCTGCATGACCAAAGCTTACGGTGATTACAAAAATAATATAAGCATTGTATCTTGCAAATGACTAACATAATCGACATAAGCATGCTGAGCAGGTATGATTTTAGTATTGAGCATGCATAATTAGCATCTACATTGCTATGTGTAACTTGGATTGATCAACACAAAGGTGGATCGATACGAAATGATAAGAAGTATAAGATAAGTTAATAGTGCATGGAATAAGGCCCTGAGAAATTTTGCTGGAGATGCAAAACTGAAAGGTGGTTTAATACATAACAAGAAAATTATGCAAGCTGGTGCACCATATGAATAACAACTAATCAATCAGCCATTTATTTATTTTTTTGGACTTGAGCAGACCGAATGCACGTGCTTTTGTCTATGCTTGATGAAACATAAATTTTATGAATGTATTAAAATAACAAACAAGTATATATGCTATATTGAGATCAACAAAGCATGATAAGAAAAATCTTATCTTGGTGAAGCCATTCGCAGAGATGAAGCTGAGAGCATTGAGCAAGTGTTCCTCCTCCCTCTCTCACCGTATTTTTACAACTCTAGAGAGGTGAGGGCTGCTACGAAGGTGATTTACGGCGATGGCCAGACTTGCTGATAATGTATTATGCTGGAGAGGTGAATGGCGGAGCTAGCCTCAACAATTGACGACGACGATCAGCGGCTTGCACGTTGGCTGAAGCCCCCAATCCTTTTACAAGATCTTGTTTTGCTTGAGAATAGAGATCTAAGACACAAGCAAAGGGAGCATGTGAGTAATCTATATTATGTTTGTTCTACAAAATAGATAGCCAACAAAAAGGAAAAAGAAAAAGAAAGAAGAAATGTTCTTATCTCTTTATTTCCTCCGGTTTATTGCTTATGGTCTTCTTCTTTGGAGGCGTTGGTGTAGATAGTGGCTTAATCCCCAGCAGAGTCGCCAATTTATGTAGGGGTCTTTTTCTTCTGGCAGCAAATGGGCTAGGCTGCTGCAAGGAGGAATCTGATGCAGTGTCCCCTTTGTGTCTGAGTTCGAAGATTAAGCCCCAAAGATGTCTCGAAAGGGTGATGACGCCTTAGGAAACTCTTTGGTTACCTTTACCAATGAAAACAACAACAAATTACAGATAAATCTTCTGGCTTTGCATGAGAAGATTATGGCATGGGAGCAAAATTATCATGGGTTTAGCACTTAGTGAGAGAGAGCTGTGAGTTCCTATGAGGGACATAGGTTCTAATGGAAGGAGAAAGGGGTTCTAAGGAGGTTCGATGAAGAGGGAGAAGGATGATGAGGAGTTTTGGGTGTTTTTCGCAGTTTCTGGCAGCTTGCCAGTGACTCTGTCAAAGCTTCTGTCAATCTGCAAAAAAATAGGGGAAATAGAGGATAATGGGCAAGGATAGCACGAAAATTGCTGGGCTTGCATGTGAGAGAGAAAGCTTGCTCTCTGAAGGTTGTCCGTTCTCTTGTGTTGGGTAGAAGGGGTCCTATTTATAGCTACTGGGAATGGGTCTTCTCCAAGAAACCCTAATGGTTTCTTCCCAATCTAGCTAAGCTTTCCTCTTTCTTTCTTATCCTCTTTCTTGACTTACCTCATGGAGGCAAAAATCAGTTCTGCCCAATCCCACAAAATCAGGGATTTTTGGGGGCTCCAAGCTTCTTCTGGCGGCTGCTTCAGAGGAGAGCTTCCATTTTCACCCATCTTCTTTCTCTTCTTTCCTCCTCTTTTCATGGCCAAACCTGAGGAAGGAAAGAAAGCGGATGTGCCCGCTGGTTTAAGAGATGTTGTCCTCCCTTGCGTGCCAAAATCCCTTGGTTTCTTGAATTCTTGCATTTGGAACTTGTTCCCAGCAGCCACTCACGTGTAGCTTTCCAACGTTCTTTGGTGGTTTTGCCTCGAAACTGAGTGCCAGGGCTTGAGCTGGTTTTATCCTACTTATGTTGGCTTTTGAGATAACCACAAGATCTATCCAATGGATGGGATAGCTTTGTCAAGTGTTGGGCTTATTTTGGCTAGCTTTTTCTAATTGGGTCAATGGGCTTATTTTGGCTAGTTTATTGGATTAATGGGCTATTTTGGTTGAAGCAATGGTCCCTCTCCTTTCTTGTGCTTACCCATGTTTGGGCCTAAGAAAATGGGCTTGAGTCCCGAGGCCCCCAAGCGACCCGAGACTTCCATTTCTTGGCACATCGATGGGCCCCATGATAACTTGTTACCATCCATACCACAACCCACTCAAGCAAGCCCCGGGCATTTGAGTGGCTTGGGCCCACTTAGGCTTGTAGCGTGGTTGGGTGCGAAATAACGATTTTGTGCTTGGCATGTCGCTTGGCATGGCATATCGCTTGGCATGCTTTTAATTATTATTCTTGACGGGATAATTAGCATGGATTTGCAAAGATAATGCATTTTATAATCTTAACCTTGATTCCTAGCGTGACGGATTATTTATTTGGCATGGCGCGTGGAGCGTGACTCGTGCATGGCGGACTTTTGTGTGCTCCAAGTCGGGTTTTTTCTTGGTAAGGTATCGCATTGGGCCGAGAATTTATTTGGGCCGAACCGTGGATTTTTTGGGCCTCAACACCTGGCTAATAACATGTTTAATAAAAGTGGTAGCAACTAATAAAGCAACATCGCTATGTACAAAGAACTATAAACTTTGACTACCTGTGATTAAATTTCATAAATAATAACATGCATGTTACAAAACTCACAACTAAAAAAATTTAAAGAAAAAAAATTGAGAGAGGAGAGAAAATGTAAGGAAAAGAAAGAAAAAGAGAGAGAGAGGAGGAAAAGAAAGAAAAAAAGAGAGAAAGAAGGAAAGGAAAGAAAGAAAAAAGAGAGGTTGGTAAGGGGTTTTGAACCTCCTTCTTTAAAACTCAAGAGCTTACCAACACTCCACCAAGAGTCTTTGTATTATAAAAGAATAATTAATTAATTTAATGGTTACGATTCCAGTTCCAGTTAACAAACATGGATTTTAAAAACAAAATTCATATGCAAACATGTATAATAATCAATAAATTCAAACTGTCAAAAGATAATGAAAAAAATCAAACACTATAACAAATATTGATTTTAAAAAACAAAATTCGTATGCAAACATGTATAATCAACAAATTCAAACAATTCAAAGATAACAAAAATAATCAAACACCACAACAAATATTGATTTTTAAAAAAAACAAAATTCATATGCAAACATGTATAATCAATAAATCCAAAGACAACAAAATAATCAAACATCATAACTAACATTGATTTTGAAAAATAAAATTCATATGCAAACAAGTTTGCAAAAGAAAAAGAAAAAGAAAACACCATTCCCAAACTTAAACAAAAGAAAAGAAAAAAAAAGTTTGCAAAAGAGGTGGCTTCCTTGAAAGCTCAGGTGGCAGTCTTGCATGATGCCTCAGGTGTCTCAAAATGTGAAAAAGAAACATGTGATCCATAAATCGATATATGCATTAGCAAGCTTATGTATGTAATCACATGTTATGAAATGAAATAAGTATTGAAGCCAAGATTCTGAGTATGTAATCGATTTTGGTTTGAAACTTATTTGTGCTTATTTTGATTAAGTTGTGTACTTATTTGTTTTTGTAAGGTTGATATGAGCATAAACTTTGTAAGATGACGACGCTTTCAATTTAAAATTTTTTATGATTATATTATTTGTTGTTTATTGGGTTTTTTAAAAATGAATTGAGGCGATTTTTTATGATTATACTAGAGAGAAGGAAAAGAAAGAAAAAAGAGAGAGATACGGAAAAGAAAGAAAAACAAAAGAGATTAAAAAAAACATTATAAATATCAAAAGGCATAGTATATAATCACAAAGTTGTCTATAGCATGGTGGATAAATTGTTGGAGAGAAATGAAGGTGGCAAGGGTTCGAAACCCTTTGTGTGTGTGTTGAAGTCCATATTTTTCTTCATTTTTTCGCAGGTTGGCAGGTATTACACGGGTTGATACGACCCGTTTAATAAACGGGTTAAACAGGTATTTTAACGGGTTCGCGGGTTGACCCGAAACCCACCCATTTATAAACGGGTCAGCAGCGGGTTGACCCAAAAATTACCCAATTATTAATCGTGCGGGTTCAGGTTGTGTTTTTTCCGTGCGGGTTTCGAGTCGTGTAACGAGTCATATAGGAAATTGCTACCCCTAGAAAAATATAACTTTTTGGTCCTTGTAGTTTGCCTGATTTCTATTTTCATTCCTGTGATTTTAATTGTTGTAATTTGATCCATTATCCATAGCTTGATACCCATCAATTTAAGGACACGCCTAAATTTCCGTTAAATAACTTTGATTACAGTAAGCATGTGCCTCTCTTTTGGAGCGATATCTCTTTGGGTGATTTTATTGGCACCTCATTATTTGCTTTTTGCACCCCATACTAATTTTAAATATAAATAACCTATTTTACCCTTATAAATAATTACCGTTAAGGAAAAAAATATTTAAAATTAAAATTAAAATTGCTCACTACACCCCACAGATATTCTTGCAACCCTAATTAGACTTTTTTTTCTCAAACCATCATGTTCCTACAACCCTAACGAGGTTTACATGTTTATATTGGTGAAAAAATATCTTGTATTTATTCATGAAGGGTGAGATTGAAGTTAGAGAGGCTTCGAATGAGGTATGCGTTTATTTTTTGGCGTTTTTCAAGTTTAGGATTTCATGATGGTCTCTGGTTTCGTTCAGCACATCAGTACCGAACGCGATAGGTAAATTTAGTCGGATACCACCGAAACGTTGCACCTATTTCGGTTGTGTTTGACCGGCTTTTAACTCAAAATGCGGTGGAGATCCACCGTATCATGAAACGGTGTTCAGTAGTAAACCTGTAGTTCAGTGGCAATGAACCGAAATATATTTATTTTTTCAATAACTTATTGTCGACCACAAATTTAATGCAAGCTATTTTGACATTACTCTCATTGAAGGAACAAAAACAAGGTGACGCCCCCTACTATATCCAGGCCTACGTAAGTTGCCATGCCTTGTGAATTTGTTCATATCATTCGAATTCTGCCTTTGACTGATTATGTTGTGTTGCAGAGCTATGGTGAGATGTACATGAATATGGCCAATGAGGCGATCAAGGATAAGATAGCGGAGGCTCATGATGCTATCAAAGAGAAGAACAAGCTGGTGCTCCAGAAGGCGGCGATGACCAAGGAGATGGAAGAAATGAAACGGTCGATGGCCAAGGAGGTGGAAGAAATGAAGCGGTCGAGGGCCAAGGAGGTGGAAGAAATGAAGCGGTCGAGGGCCGAGGAGGTAGCCGCTGCCCGAGTCGAAGCGATTGAGTCATTTCGGGGTTCAGAGGAGCTCAAGAGCTACGTCATGGATCAGATGGTGGAGACGCAGATGCGTTGGGAGGATGAGGTGGCGAGGTTCAACCCTTCGGTTAGGATTAACTTTGACACGAGTGGCGAGCCTCCTTCCCCTAGTCCCTCGACTGATGATATGGCTGTTGCACCTGAGTCAGAGCCAGCCACTGGGGATGCCCCTTCGACCGAGTCCTGAAGGCTTGACCTTCCTTATGTATTCCAATTATTTATGTAAAACACTTGATGTTTATTTTGCTTATGTATGAACATTTTGCCTTGCCTGGGGCAAGGTTATTTTGATATGCTATGATATTAGACTTGTTGTCATTTGATATCAGTTGTGCTTCAGTAGGACCCTTTTGCTGTGTCAGTAAGGCTGACTTTGCGCACGGGCTGGTCCGTGAGTCTTTTGGGGCTGGTTGGGCCTGTTGATGTCAGAGCTAAGGCACGAGAGCTAGGCCCGTATATATAGCTCTATATAAATAGGCATTATCAGATCAGTCTCTCCAAATTCTAAACCTAGCGCCGCACCCACATTCCTGCGTCTCTCTCTTCCTCTTCGGCCCTGTCTTCCTATTCATTTCTCTTTGGCTATTTCTCATTTCTCTTCGGCTCTCTCTCTCTCCTCATTCGATCTTGTAGATCCAAATCCAAGAGAAAATTCCAGGAGGCTATCTCCCAAGCCTTCTCCAAATTGTTGCTTATTGTAGATCTCGTTAATGGAAAAACTCCAGGAGGCCGTTGGTGGAAGGCTCAAGGAGGAGGAGTCCGAATTGAGCATGGTGAAGGTGCCTAGCCCAATGGTCTTGTTGAACTCACTGCCAGCTATCCCACCAGAAGATCCTTTGGGAGAGGACACCATTATGCAACGGGTGTTTGAGGTGATTGAGGTGCTCGTGGTTGTGTTTGCCATGGATCTCTCAGAAGTTACCATAGATGCCTTTCTGTTTCATAGAGGTAGGGTGATAGAGGAAATTGAAAGCATGATTCCAAATTGGGATCTGGATTGTGGATTGGAAGAGATGCAGCTTCCAGCGCTGGCACATTGTCTAGATGCTTGGAAGGTATATCTGCTAGATATGAGGTTTGTGGCCAGAACTGTTGTGTTGAGCAATCACATGTTTTTTACAGGTAACATTCGAGACGAGTTTGGCATTTACTTAAGTGTGCTTGACGAGTTTCACTTCCAATTAATGTACATGACTACAAGGCTCCGAGACTTCGTGGAGCAGATGAATGAGTTGATGATAGATGGAGCCCAATATGATTCTTTTGTTTCGGACCCTTCGGAAAGTGAGTCAGAAGAAGAGCCATGGGTGAGCTCGGCCATCGATAGAATTTTGAGAAATGCTATGTTTGAAGGATGAACCGTGCAGTGCTAGCAATACCATAGGTCATCTTCCAGGCTGTATAATACAATACCCATAGTCCACCAAGTCCCCAAGTAAGAAGGACACTGGAGGGAGTGAACTTGGCATGAGGGTGCCGAAGGCGCAAAGATGCATGTTGCAGGGTGAAGTGGCTGGGCACGAGGGTGCCGAATGTGACACAAGCTTGCATGTCGCAAGTCAATGTGGCTAGGCACGATGGTGCCGGGGACAGCACAAAGCTTGCATGTCCTGAAGGCTTGACCTTCTTTATGTATTCTCATTATTTATGTAAAACACTTGATATGATATTAGACTTGTTGTCATTTGATATCAATTTTGTTAAGCATGTGATTGATGAGAATGAGCCAGAGTCGGGCGTTTTATTGAATATGTGCCGAAAGGCAAAAGGTACAAGAGTTGGTTGAGTCAAGGCTCGAGACCAAAATTTAAGAAAACATAAAAACATAATGTCTTAGGGTCTAGACATGCTTACTTGTAGTAGTACTTGAGATGATCGGCATTCCAGGAATGAGGCAAGGTCTTGCCCTTGGAATCACGAAGTTGATAAGCGCCGGGGCGAGAGATTCTGGTAACCTCATAAGGACCTTCCCATGTTGGGCCCAAGGTACCTTCAGTAGGATTCTTGGTGGCCAAGGAAACCTTGCGCATGACCCAGTCCCCAACCTTGAAGGCACGGGGTTTGACCCGGGAGTCATAGTACTTAGCGATGCGCTGTTTGTACGCGACGTTGCGCATGTTGGACTGGTCACGGAGCTCATCAATGAAGTCGAGGTTTAGGGCTAACTGCTCGTCATTGGCTTCGGCCTCATAAGTGGAGGTTCGGTATGGGCTGGCCAATTTCCACTGGTGCCACGGCTTCAGTACCAAAGGAAAGGGAAAACGGTGTTTCCCCTGTGGAGGTACGGAAGGTGGTGCGATAGGACCAGAGTACTTCTGGGAGTAGCTCTGGCCAGCCCTTGGCTTTGTCAAGCTTAGTCTTCAAGGTCCTCTTGATAATCTTGTTCACGGCTTCGACCTGGCCATTGGATTGAGGATGGGCCGGGGAGGCGAAGCAAAGCTTTATCTTGAGGTTGGAACAAAATTGCTTGAACTTTGCACTGTCAAATTGCCGTCCGTTATCCGTGACGATGGTGTTGGGGATGCCGAAGCGACATACGATATTTTGCCAGACAAACGTCTCAATGCGAGCTGCAGTGATGGTGGCTAAGGCCTCAGCTTCAGCCCACTTAGTGAAGTAGTCGACAGCTACGACTGCATACTTGACCTGGCCTTTGCCCTCAGGCATAGGACCAATGAGGTCAAGTCCCCATTGCGCGAATGGCCAGGGACTGACCATGGCTGTCAATGGTTCAGCTGGGAGTTGAGGGATGTTGGCAAATCGTTGACACTTATCGCATTTCTGGGTGAAGGCCTGGGCGTCAGTGTGAAGTGAGGGCCAGAAGTATCCTTGCCTAATGGCCTTATGCGCTAGTGACCGAGCGCCTGAGTGACTACCGCAGATGTCCATGGATTTCTTTGAGGACATAATTACCTTCCTCTGGGGTCAGGCACCGAAGGTAGGGGAGACTGAAGCCACGCTTGTATAGGGCGCCATTAAGGATTAGGTATCGGGCAGAGCGATAGCGAACACGCCGCGCTTCAGCAGGGTCAGCAGGTAGTGTCTGGTTCTGCAAGAACTGAAGGATGGGATCCATCCATGTGGGGCTGTGATCGATGGCGCAGATGAGTGGTGCGTGTGCTGGGCTGATCCAAGATTTCCATGTGGATATTCCGGCCGATGCCCTGCTCTATGGCCGAGGCTAATCTAGCCAGAGCATCGGCGTGACTATTCTCAGAGCTGGCACCTGGCTTATGAGATAAGCATTGAAAGTTGTAAGCAAATGGCGGGTATGTTGGAGGTAGGCTGTCATGGAGGCGTCCTTGGCGGTGAAGTCTTGGTTCACTTGGTGAACAACGAGCTGTGAGTCGCTGAATATTTGAATTTGCCTGGCGCCCATCTCCTTGGCTAACCGAAGGCCAGCCAAAAGTGCTTCGTATTCGGCCTCATTGTTGGAGGCGTGGAATTTGAAGCGAAGGGCGTACTCAAGGACAACCTTGTCTGGGGAGATGAGAACAAGGCCAGCTCCACATCCCTGGGCATTGGAAGAGCCATCTACATACAAGGTCCACAAGGGCTGAGTCAAGTCTAGAGTGCCGTTGCCGGCGACGTGGATCTGGCTTGATGTAGGAGTAGGCTCGATCGTAGTCTGTGAACTGGCCACAGTAGAGGGTTCGGTGAATTCAGATATGAAGTCAGCCACGGCTTGGCCCTTTGTGGCTGGGCGGGGTTTGTAGTGGATATCAAACTCACCAAGTTCGATGGCCCACTTAACTAACCTCCCAGAAGTCTCCGGTTTCTGCACTTGCCGGAGCGGGTGGTTGGTTAGACATGGATGTGTGAGCTTGAAAGTATGGTCTGAGACGCCTAGCCGAAACCACCAGGGCGAATGCCAATTTCTCGATGTCCGGGTATCGAGCCTCGGCATCTTGTAATGCTTTGCTGACGTAATGCACTGGGTGCTCAGCACCCTCCTTTGTCTGGATGAGTACGGAACTAACCGCTGTAGCCGAGATGGAGAGATAAATCATGAGGGTGTCGGCTCATATACTCCTTGAGCTCGCTGAAAGCCTTGTCGCACTCAGCGGTCCAGGTAATGCTCCGCTTGCTACCCTTAAGGGCCTTGAAGAAAGGGGCACAGCGGTCAGTGGCCTTGGAGATGAATCTGGTCAGGGCTGCGACACGCCCAGTAAGGCTCTGGATGTCCTTGATTGTCTTGGGTATCGCCATGTCCAATATGGCCTTGATCTTCTCGGGATTGGCTTCAATACCTCTTTGGCTGATCATGAAGCCAAGGAATTTGCCTGAAGCCACCCCAAATGCACATTTGGTGGGGTTGAGCCTCATCTATATTGCTTCAGAATGGTGAACATGGCAGAGAGGTTGGGGATGTGCTGGTCAGTAGTGCGACTCTTGACTAGCATATCATCAACATATACCTCCATGGTGTTGCCAATCAATGGAGCGAAGATGTGTTCACCAACGCTGATACGTGGCCCGGCATTCTTGAGGCCGAAGGGCATGACTTGTAGCAATAGAGGCCACGGTCCGTGATGAAGGATGTATGGGCTTGGTCCTCAGGGTGCATAAAGATCTGGTTGTAGCCTGAGTAGCATCCATGAAACTGAGGAGGCGTGGCCAGCTGTGGCGTCAACGAGCTGGTCGATGCGGGGTAGGGGGAAGCTATCCTTCGGGCAGGCCCGATTGAGTTGGTGTAGTCACACACATGCGCCAGCCTTTGTGCCCTTTCGAACCATCACCACATTAGCCACCAGGTGGGATATCCACCTCTTGATAAATCCAATGTGCTCACTTATCCACTTCTGCCTCATGGCTCATATCGTTCTGGGTCATAAGCCCGACGCTTCTGCCGAACGGTCGAACTGCAGGATTGATGCTTAGCCGATGAGATGATGTCTGGTGATATGGGCATGTCATTGTACGACCAAGCGAAGACCTCAGAGTTAAGTGGAGGAAAACGACAAGATCAGAGCGAAGTTCTTGTGAGAGGGAGGTGCCGATCCTGACTGCCGATCCGGGATGTCTTCATCGAGAGTAACCAGCTCAAGGTCCTCCACAGGCTCGGCCTGTTGGGTGACAGATTCCTCCCTAGGGTCTTCTGGGCGCTCGGTGCCAGCTCGAGGTGGGGGTGACCTGGGTTACTGCAAGGGCCTCACCCCTATGCTGGCGATTAGTGGACTTCACTGCTGAAGCATAGCAACTTCGGGCACCAAGTTGGTCGCCACGCACCGTACCTGTGCCATAGGGCATGGGGAATTTTAGTAGTAGCATATGTGTGGAAATGAATACCTTCATTTGGGTCATGGCCGGGCGTCCAAGGATGACATTGTAGGCTGTTGGGCAGTCAATAATGAGGAAGGGAGTGGTGATTGTCCTCCGCTGGGGTGCTGCTCCAATAGAGATGGGGAGATGAATGCTTCCAATGGGCTGGACCAGCTCACCAGAGAAGCTCACCAGTGGTGTAATGCTCCGGTCGAGTAAGTGAGACGAGACCTGGAGCTCGTTGAAGGCCTCAGCAAACATCACACTGACCGAGCTGCCGGTGTCCACCAAGATACGCCCAACATCAAAGTTAGAAATGTCGGCGCAGATAATGATTAGGTCATCATGGGGGAGAATGACACCACGCTCCTCCTCCTCGCTGAAGGTAATGGGAGCCCAGCCTGATTTATGTGTTTTTGGCAAGCGTCCCTGCTCAGCGCTGAAGACCTGGTGCGCATAGGTGGAGCGGACATAATGCTTGATGGAGTTGTTAGATGTTCCAGCCAGGGTAGGACAACCACTGATAGTTGAGATCATGTTGATCTGCCGTTGGTGAGGGTTAGGTGGGGGTGGGAGATTGTTCACGTATTTGTCCAGCTTCCCTTCGCGAATAAGTCCCTCAATGATGTTGTGCAAGGCAACACAAGATTCAGTATCATGGCCACCAAATTGATGAAAGCGACAGAAGACCCCGGTGTTAGGCATAGGCTCCCGTGTGGGTTACCTCTGCTGGATTGGTGGTGGTTGCCGTGTCTGCCCCGCTTATTATTGTTGAAGGTATGCTAGTAGCTATCCTTCCTTTTGGGGTGCTGAGCGTCCTGGGTGCTTGGGGCGGGAGTAGAATGTTGAGGTGGGGCCGGGGTGGGTGCTGAAGCAGGGGGAGGTTTAGCAAAAGGATTACGCGCTTGGGTGGCCGGGCCACGCTTGGAGTTGAAGTACTCAGCTTTGGCATGAACTGCCGCTTGCTTCATTAGCTCAGCATATGTGTTCCAAGGGTTGCTGTGCACTAGGTATCGGAAGTTGGATTCTCGGAGGCCACTCTTGAAAGCATCGAAGGCGGCACGATCATCAGTGTCTGGATTTCCTTCTCTTGGTGGTAATTAAGGATGCGTTCCGTAAAGGGCCCAGGCCGTGGCTTCGCCCAAAGGGGTTGATGGGCGCGCTGCTGCTCGCTCTCCAGGCGTCGAACCTTCTCAAAGAGAAGCCTCATGGCCGGGTCGGCATGAGGGAGAGTCTCGTGTGCTGGAGGCCTGGTGTGTGGGTGGCCATGTGCTGGATAAAGTTCTTCGAACGCCTCGGTGTGATAAGACTTGTAGTCTTCTAAGTAATCCTGCCCCCAGTTCTCCGAGTCTCCTAGACCTTCCCCAGGGGGTAGCTGGGTAGGCTTCTCTGGGGGGCCTAGGTGCGTCACCTTTGGGTCTTGGAGATCAATGGAAATATGAATGGGTTTCCCCTGACGGTCCAAGATACGATCCCTGCAATCCCTGTAGACCTTTGTTGGTTCATGAGGCCGGTCCCTTGGTGGGGAGATGCGGAGTTGCCGTGCCTTGGTTGTCTCCGGATGGAGGGGGCCTTTACCCTTGCTGGTCCTAGGCTGGATTGAGGGACTATGGTGGGAGTACTCTGGCTGGTGTGGCTGGGTATGCTCATGTTCCCGGGTAAGACTGCGTTGGGAGCCCTGGGCTTGGTTCTTTTCCCAGTTACGCTTTAGGGTGCGGTAGTCATGCTCCAGCTCAACGTTCTTGGAAAGAAGATGGTCACACTTCTCGGACATCTTGATGACACTGGCGCGGAGGATTTCCACCACGGCCTGGAGATTGACCTCCGCCGAAGGTCTCCTCTGGGAGGTACCCTCCTGGGGGGGATGGTGCTGGGCACCATGGCTATCCTCGGTAGGCATAGCTGAGTGTGGAGTGAAGGAGAGGCGACGGGGCCGGATAGGTGAAGGAGCCAGCTGGGCTGGTAGAGAAAAATGGGATTCAAGTATCGTTTCCCACAGACGGCGCCAAACGGTTGATGCTCAAAATGGCTAGGCCAAGATTGAGTCCAACTTAGTGATGAGATGTGATGGGTGATGAATGAAGGTGAGGACCTTAAGCATGTGTGTAAAGACTTGGGCAAGCGATAAATGTAAAGAAGACAAGATGTACGTGGTTCACTCTTAATGAATGGGCTACGTCCACGGAGGAGTATATTCTCATTATGATAACGTATAAATACATTAATACATGGGGAGAGAAGCCCCTTCTAAGTTGAGAGAAGTCTCTATTTATAGGGAGGTGAGAGTGGGAGGTTTGTGTAGATTTCCGATGTGGGACTTTGCGCACGTCGTTGTGGAAGAGTGTCTTCCTTCGGCGTGAGAGAACAATAGTCGTTTTGAAGCCAGATATGCTCGGTTGATTATGGTGTAAACAGATCCTAAGAAAATAAAGAATGAGTGAAGAACCACATGGAAACAAGTAACAACAAACTTTCAAAACCATTTTGTTTAGAATAGGAGAGCAATGAAAGCACACATACCTGAAACAAAAGAGAAATTAATTGGCCAGATAACTCAATCCGCTTGTTCCCAACATAATCCTAACATCAAAAGGGGAAAACTCATGTTTTTTTATCTGATATCTGCATAAACAGAAGCAAAAACACAACCCTAGCCCTGACGAAATGCGAACACACACAACCACACTCAACAATAACAATCAACACAGACAAACGACAATATCAAGTTTTGGCCTTTCCAAAAAAAATAATAATAAAACCCATAACTTGCCATGGCGGAGCTAGGGTTACCAGCTCACCTACAAAAGGAATTATCAAGGTACAAAAAAATATGGCAGCTTGATCTTTACCATAGAAAATAGGACGTGTAATATAGAGGGAAGTGATTTAACACCCTTGATGGAATCCTCAAAGATGCCATGGTGTCTCAGTTATAAACTGGTAGTGAATGGAGAGCTCTTTGTTATTAATATACCAACTTTAGCATGGATGAAGATCTCAAGTGAATAAAGCTGCAACATTATGAATAACATGTGCTTTAGCATGGGCTTCAAACAATCAGTTTGTCCACCCAGAAAGAAGCCATTCCTATAAACTTTTTCAGTGTGGATTTCAGCAAACACGATTGTCTTGTTGCTTCTTTCAAAATGTTCAGGATGATCTAGAATTCAGAGATTATTTTCTTTGCTTTCATTTTAAGGTATTGCCAACATAAAATCAAATCTGGTTTGGAATGATCAAATCTCATGTATTAATCATAAGGAATGGAAGAGAATTTGGAGTGAATTAACTACCTTGTCATCCATTGCATCCTTGTTTAAAATTGCATCCATTATCCTTCTCAACATGACAGCAACATATATGCATTTTGGACGAAAATTGTCCTGACACACCTATGAAAACAAGAGGGGCACAAAAAAATGTTATGATCAAACAAATGAAGCATGTTATAAGCTGTTTTAAATTGAGAGAGAGGGAGAGAGGGAGGGGGGAAAGGGGGGAAGGAACACCTTACCTCAACATTAGCAAGAAACACATCTTGAAGAACAGTCATTACTCTACCGTCCTAATGGAAACAATTGAAGCCACAAATAAGAAATAAGAAAATTTCAAAAAAAAAAAAGAAAATTTCAAAAGAACAATGACACATTTCAGCAAATAAAAAGAAGAAATAACTAACATTCTCAGATGAAGCACCAGCAAAACTGAACCTCTTCACCTGAAACATGAAGCAGCAAACTACTAATTTAATACGCAACTGATTCCCATTTTAGGTTTTTTTTTTTTTTTTTTTTTTGACAAAAGGTCACAGCTTGCATTTGAAAAGAAAGGAAATAGATACTAGAAATAGTTACAATTCATTTCCACAAATAGACAGAGATAGAAATTTAGAAATGCAA
This sequence comes from Prunus salicina, assembly GCA_020226455.1. Classification (NCBI taxonomy): domain Eukaryota; kingdom Viridiplantae; phylum Streptophyta; class Magnoliopsida; order Rosales; family Rosaceae; genus Prunus; species Prunus salicina. The sequence goes on along the minus strand of CM035343.1, from coordinate 27,556,113 downwards.
CTGTAAGATATTTAGACTTCAATTCAGAACAGATCAATGGTGGTGGAGATGTCCTCTTGAGCAAGACTCATTTGATGTTCTGCTATTCAAATATTGGAGTGCAGTCTGAGTGGGTAGGACTCCACCATTATGGAGCGAGGTTCACTTAGCTGCCTCTGGAAATTCATCTCTCAGGTTTCCCTTTTTTCGCACAGGGGTCTAACTTTGTGGTGGGGAATGATTCTAAAATTAAATTTGGAGGGAGATGTTTGGCTAGGTTAGTTTTCTTTTGAGTCTTTAATCCCCCACTTATATTGGCTTTCCACAATCCACAAAGTTGTTATCTCATCCATTACAAAGTAAAATTCTTTAAATTTCATTTACTCTAAGCATTATCCAGGAGCTCTAAGAGGCCTAAATTCCTTGCGGAGCAAATAAGTAAATGGTAAGGTATTTGAGGGCCATGTGCCCATAATAACAAGAAGTACCAAAATCATTAGCGCACCACACTCTAAGGCACACTGATGTTTTCAATCAACCTTCCACAAAGATATACCACTACATTGGTCAAGGAAGGGCACACCCTACCACGCAAATATCTAGGTTGACAGTGAAAGGGAATAATCTTCCTATGAGTAGATGAAATCTGCATTACGTGGACCTTTACTTCACCTTGGCCTGGCCATGTCAATACAACAGGAAATTGGTAAGATCATGGCTTACTCATAGGAATACTACAAATGAGTGAAGACCTTATGGAACATAGATGTATTTGGCACTTGTGCATGTACTCACATCCAAGAGCAATGCCCAAATCCATGTAATGTAGATTGATAAATAAGAAATAAACAGGAAGAGAGAGAGAGAGAGAGAGAGAGATATTGAAATAATAGCCCCCACATTAATTGCAAGGCCACATGCAATTTCAGAGCTGTTTTGGGATGTATCCCAAAACAATAAAATTGATGCTTGAACATCTGAAGTCTGTTTCCAGATAATAAAATGAAATCATCACAATTCAAAACAAGGGTAGCACACGGAACACCTTTGTTTCAAGGTAGGCCAAAGCCTGCTCTTGCTTATGTATACCTTCCTTTGCACAATCCTGAAATTAGAGAAACAAACTCAAAAGATGGGACTAATACAGAAAAGGACATGTTTGCAGGCCCAAAATGTACAAATAACAACTGAAAAAGGTAAACTATTAAAAAAAATTAAAAAATGCTCACAACAATGGTAGTGCACCGAGCGAAGGCAATAGTTTTTGAAGAGACAAGAAGACACAATGTTACAAATTTACAATTTATGAGATGGAATATCTAAGTTGGGAACGACGACATGAATAAAACTCAGTGCTTTGGGCTGACATGTGCTTTCTAAGAGTTTTGAGGCCTTTTAGTTTTAACATTGTAGAAAATTTCAGTATTTTTGTAATTTATTTATTTATTTATTTGGAGCTAGGGTTTGGAAAGAGTATTTAAACAACTTTTGGTGGTTGTAATCAGACTGATCGTATTATTATCAATAAACCTTTCAGACTTTTCTGTTATCTTGGTTCTAGGATTGAACGCTGATTTTTTCCTATTATCCTGATGCTCGTCACATTTTGAGCTCTATTATCCTTTTTCCCCATTAAAAAAACTGAGCCAACACAACTCAATTTAAATGGGCCAACCCAAATCAATAAAAAAAACTGGGTTAGGTTGGGTAAAAAATTCATCATTTACTGTGCCAATTCCATTTCTAGACAGAAGCTAATCATTTGCTTACATTACTTGACCATGACCATGTTAATACCTCAATAGATGGCATTAGCAGGGCAGCATATCGAGGATCTCTTCCAACCATCTGTACTACTTCTTGATCACTCTCCATTCCCATAGCCTTCATGACCACCATAATAGGAATCTATAGAAAAGGTTTTTGAAAAGAAAAATAAACTACAGTAAGATATGACAGTCACAAGATACCGTGAAACAAAATCTTAAATTTCTTGAAATGAAATGTGCATTACAACCTTTTTGACAAATTGGTTAAGCATCAAATAGATCTTCTGATTTTCCATCTGAATAATAGTTTTGCTTTTTATTCTCTCTGAGCTGCTCGTAACAGATGCATTTAAACTAAAACAAAATGAAAGGTTTATGAAAAAATATAATTAGTAAAAATAATCAAAATAGAAGGGATAAAACGGTGAAATAAAGGTTCACCATCATCTTGATACATACCTCACCAAAAACGAAACCAAACTAGAATTCTATTTTATTTATAAAAAATAAAAAAATAAAAAAACGAAACCAAACTACTTCTATCTACCCCACGACAGCACCCAAATCTAATAAAACAACAGAAAATAAAAGATCCTAAAGCCTGGACTGTAGACAGTGAACACCTATAGTAAAGAAAAACAAAGAAAGAAGAACTCACTTCCCCTTCTTGTCCATATCAATGATAATCCTGTTTTTTGAAAGTTGTTCCTGCATTAAAAGCACCTGGAAGGGATTGCAGTGTCATCATATGACATATGCTGAAACAAAAAACTATGAAGAAAGAAGGAAATTTAAAAAATAAAAAAATTGGCCATGTTTAGCCAGACTGCATAGAGGGGCTCAGCTCGTTGTCAAACGGTTTCATTACAAGTTGTTAGTCCGGATAGAAGAAGCTTGGAACTCAAAGTCTTCGGGGTTGTTTACAGTACTTATTTTGTAGGTTCATAGATAAGTTCTCTCTCCCCCTTTTCTTGTCACAAGATTTGGAAGACTAAAAGTACCATCCAAGGTACAAGTATTAGTTTGGATGAATGTTCAAGGAGGAAAAAATACTTCTGACATTAATCAAAGGAGAAGGACTAATGTTAGTTCATCTCCCTATTGATGTATTATGGTTTATGTCACAACAGGAGGCTGAAAGTATAGAACATCCTTTTCTCTCCCACTCTATTGTATTCAAGCATTAACAAATTGTTTAGAGAAGCTAAGGGCCTGTTTGGGAGTACTTATGTGGGAAGCACTTCTGCCATAAGAGCTTTTTCTGGGAGTGACTTTACTAGAAGCACCTAGCAGGTGATTCTGGAATCACACATTTATGTACTTTATGCTTTTTGAGGGCACAAATAAAATTCTTTGCAAAAGTAAGGTGATTGTTAAATTTGAGTTGTGTGGATGGAACGAAATAAAAGGATTTTGTCGAATTAAATTCACTAGGCGTCCTTTGAATTTTGGGATACACCTTTTTATTCATCTGGATTGGCAGGCAGCTGTTTCCATGAGATACCATTTAGTTTATACGTTTTGCAATGTTAACTTGAGATCCTACCAAATATTGTGTGAAGTTTCTATCTAGCAGATAGATTGTTCAGAGATCTTTTATGTATTATCAGTGAACGGTTTGTTCACTGTGTATGTATTATATTAATAAATTATTTTGTATCTTCATCAACAACATAAATTGCACAAAGAGGAAAAAACCAAAACATGAAAGCTAAAGAATCTGACAGCAGCACACTGCATTCTAACAGCTAGATCTGCGCAATAGCCAACACAAGAAAAACAAAAGCAAACTCAAAGGTGCCTAAAAAAACGCAAATTGAACTGTTCCTCAAAATGTATAAGACCCTTGGGGTTAGCTCAAGTGGTGAGAGAAGATGGGGAAAAGGATAAGAATTATGATAGGTCAGGGGTTTGATCCCTTCCAATGTAACAATATATACATATATATATATATATGTTTGTGTGTGTGTGGGTGTGTGCGGACAAAATAGCTCAAAAATGGAAGGGAATGAAAATTCATGGGCCCCAGCTATTTCATCAACTGTTTTAATTTTAATGGATAAAAAATAAAAAATAATAATAAAGTAACAGATTATGGTTCAGTTACCATCTCATTTATTGAAAATTAACAGATTATGGCAGAGAGAATATTACCTTCTCATTTCCCTTGATTATGAAGTATCCTCCAGGGTCGAGGGGGCACTCACCTACAGACATGCACATTCATTATAGAGCAGAACAAAGCATGGAGATGAAAAAGGGGGGCAAGCAACAAAGTGAGTTTTATTTTGTTCTGCACAAACCAAGTTTGGCAAGTTCAGATTCGGTTTTCCCATATAGGGTGCAGGAGCAACTCCGTAGCATAATAGGCATCCTTCCGATTACGACACCTTTCTGCAAAAAAATAATAATTTTAAAAAAAAAACTTCATATTATATCCAAATACATGTTTTCAAACAAATCTGTCTAGAAATAATTTCTAAATACCTTCTCCACTCTAGTCTTTTGATCATGACTTCCTTGAATGTACTCTACATCGACTTTTATTGGAGCAGAATACCTATAATTTAAAGAAATCAAATTCAATATGGTTCAGTTATGTGCATGGAAGTGAAAAATAGGGATGAGATTTGTATTTCAGACAATAATTGTCTAAATTGCAAACAGAAGAGAAAAAGGTTTACCACAAGGTACCGATAAAATACTATATACTCAAACAATGCAAGTTTTAAAGGATACGACCCATACTGACCAAGAGGAATATTCCCATAATGTTGTTCAATTTCAAAAGCTTACACCATGCCAGGTTTTTGTTTTACACTCGTACCCATCCCAAATGGCATCGCCTGGCTTGTGTTTTTTAAAAAAATAAACAACCAGACAAATAAGGAGCCGAGGCCCCTTTCTCATCTAATAATCAGGTGGAATTCTTTGGAAAAAAATGAAATCAAAAAATAAAAACCAAGTTATCTGATTAGCCATTTTGCAAGGATATTTTGGCATTCAGGAGGAACCCAGTGACTTGGGGGAGATTTCAATAGGACTCCAATACCATATTAAACTGTTAATATCCTTATTATGATTGAATGACAATTATTACCCACTGACTAATTAATATGCATGAATGACACTGAATACCGTTCAAGACCATGGAGTGCAGTCTACAAACAATAATGCCCTACGCATAGCAAACAAAGAAAGACTTCATCAATAATAGAGGCCCAGAGAAGCCCAGCCAACAAATGCAAAAAGTTCATAATTTCTCTTTTTTAAAGTAAAAATAAATAAATTTATCATTAAAAAAAACGCACAAACATGGGACAGGGAGTCCACTGCAACAATCCTAAAGCATCTGTGCATATAAATCTATCTGAAAAGAAAGTTCAGCTGTAAATGTAGCTGCCCAACCAACATTTATGGCCAAGAAAACACAGATGATAAATAGCTGTGGAAAACCATCACATAAGGTCATGAGCTTCAAAGTTCAATTCAGAAAAAAGAAAAAAAAAAAAAACTTTAAAGTTGCAAGGATCATGTCCTTCGCTAATTTTTAAAAAGAAAAAGAAAAGACAACCATTGTCACTAGAAAAAAAAAAAAAACTTTAAAGTTGCAAGGATCATGTCCTTCGCTAATTTTTAAAAAGAAAAAGAAAAGACAACCATTGTCACTAGAAAGAAAAAAAAACTTTAAAGTTGCAAGGATTCTTTTCTGTGCCTCGGTTAAGAGGACTTCAATGTTCTTTTCTTCGTGACTGTCACCCTGACAAGTACGAGCAATACCTGAGCGGGCAACAAAGTAAGACCAAGTTCGTGATTAGTAAAGACCCTGCTTGGGCTTTATTAACCTGTTTCAATGTTTTTCTCGTTTTCAGACTAATTTAGTGATTAATTTGGGCCTGGTAATGTAATGTTCGGGCCCAACTCCACTCCCTGCCCTTTTCTTCATTGTATCGTTCAGCCCCTATCCCTTTTCGGGCCCGAATATCAGTTTTTCTGGCTTTTCAAAGAATAGAAAGGCAGGAATCTAATTTTAAGTATTAAAATTATTCAAAGCTTGTTTTATTAGATGATTAATTAAAATTTAACTGCAAAATCGTCTACAATTTATATGCTACCTAAAACTTCAGATTAAACAACAGGAGATTCTTTAATTAATCCATTAATTTATCCTTAAAATCAAGCCACAGAGCAAAGATAAAGGGGCTGGAGATTTCTCAATCCAGTCCAGAGATTACATGAACGACATACATGTTAAAAGAAAATCATACCATGGACATGGCAGAGCTACGGGAGATAATCACAGGATTCGTCGACTGGATATCTTAATGACAAAAGTAGGCAGATTATTATCTTGAGAGTGTTTTTTGAAGGCTTTTCGTCTGATTTTGGAGAGAGAGTCCCCTTTCTTTGAAGTAGACCCTTATTATTTATAGAGGGGGATGAACTTGTACTGATAGAAACTGCGACAAGACCTTTGGCTTGTGGTTCAAGGTCAGTTGCTAGTTCGTTGATCTTAACCAGTTCATAGAGGGAATGATGGAAGATTTCTGGCAAGGACTGCCGGTTTCCTTTGTGGAGTTTTCTTGATTTGATTTCTTGTACTCGAAAACTTGAATGGCAATTTTGATATTCTGGTTTTGGGGGCTTTAGTACGACTTGCTTTCTTGTTAGGCTAGTAAGAAGTCAATTCGTCATTAAATGTGATAATCTCCTTCAGCCTCCCATGTGGGTTCAGAAAACACGCTTATCAATTTTTGACGTGTAGTGTGAGATAGAGGTCTAACTTTCCTGACCTTGGGCCTTTTCATTTATTCATTCAAAGAGGCCCAGTCCTGAGAAGGATGGTTTTTCCGAGACAAACAAGTGCTAATGGGCCTGACTCTATTTTTTAAAATATCTTTCAAACCGTGCGACCACTTTTGGCCCGTCTACCAAAATTGGGTACAAACAGATAATTGTCCACTATTACATTTTGAAAAATAAAAGGGAAATTTTGTTGCGTCCTCCCAATCTATTAGTGAAGGAAAACAAGAAAGTCCCGTATTCAACTAGAGGCTACCAAATATACTTACGAGTACCTAAATCATATATGTTTAGGGCATCTCCAACAGTAGGTTAAACTCATAAATTTAGCTCTTTCATACCCAAAAGCCATCTCTAATAAATGGGCTAAACCTGTCATGTCACTGAGCCAAACCTAGTCAATAGGCCAAAGAGGCCAACTGTTGGGCAAAACTTGGCCAATTCATGGGTGGGCTATTTCAGGCATGCTGATATTAGTTAGCCGTTATCATTATTAATTTTTTTTTCCAAAAAATCATAAAAATTATTATTATTTTTTAAAAAACCAACCTTATTTCTACATAATTTCCCACATTCTTTTTATCCTTCCTTTCACATACCATCCTTACTCTTTTCATCATTCTACATAAAAAAAACAAAACTAACCAATACATTTAAAGAATATACTGAAAACCAATCAAATAATGAGGGGTCTATTTAGTCTTGCACTGCTGGAGACTATATATATATATATATATATATATATGGTGAGGTAAATTTGATAGGTGGGCTATATTTAGCCCTCTACTGCTGGAGATGGTCTTAAGTTCGTTTTTTCTGATATTGGCTACCGAATATATCAATGAGTACCCAAATCATTTTTGGTGAGGTTTATTTTCCTCATATTCGCTTGGTTTTTGCTAAAATAATTTTCAACATCCAATGACACTCCACTAAAACCCATAAAATCATGTTTGGTGACTAGGACTGAATTAGATTATATAAGATTGGATTGCATTGAAAAGGATAAATATCATTTACTGGCACTAATGTGCCAGGTTTGGGAATCCAAGGTCAAAGCATACGGAATGGTGGAATTATATATCCCACCTTTTTAATAAAAAGTACACGAAATAATATTATAGTGGAATTATCCTTTATCCTATTCACATTCACTTTTTAGCACCAAGGTATTGGATTAAGCTAATCCACTCCTACTAAACGAGGCCTAAATATTGTGGCGTATCCAAAACCCTGGCGGACTGAACAACATAAAAATCATAAAAATCGATGAAAGACTCCAAAGGTAGGACTTGATGTCCCATTTGTGAAAAATAAGTTTTTTTTTAATTCAGCTTGAAGTCTTTAATTCATGGCTTTCGAGCCCGAGTGTGCGTTCGAAGCTTACCCATCGTATGTTTGAAGCTTAAGGAGGGGGGAGAGAGAGAGAGAGAGTATAACGAGAGAGAGGTAATACAAATTTCGTTTTTTCGTTTTCATTTTGGTTAACAATAGACAAGGGAAAGTAGCTAAAAAGAAAATCATCCACTAAACTTATATGACACAAACAAAAAATGCATAACAAACCATTGCATTCCATCAAGAAGACCACACTCCACACTCCACACTCCACACTCCACTGTGTTAAACCTTAACGCACTTGTTAATAAGGGGCCACCCAAACAACTGCAGAGGCTCCAATAATGCATCCACACCGCAGTTAATGCCTATACATGCGAGGACCTCTATCATAGATCAATTTGTCAGCGCCTTTTTTAAAACTTAAATTTTTTTTTTTTAATACCATTTTTGCCATATATTTGCCATTTCTCTGCAGTCGCCACACCAGTTTTATGTAACACCACTTCATCCCAATTATGCAATGCACACTCAGATGATATTTTCCCCTCTTACATTGATGTCACCCTTAATTGGCGAAAATCTCCGAAACTAAGTTTTCGTCTTTGTCAAGCTGAAATATTTCTGAAGCTTCTTGAACATACTTGGCCGCTTAGATAATATTTTCTTAGTGCCCTTTTGTTCGCCTGCAAACCAAAATTCACTTTCACATAAAAGTAAAGAGTTCTTTAAATTTTTTTAAGGAAAAAAAAAGGGCTGAGGAATGGACATAAATCCTACAAGATAACGTTACAAGCAGATGGGATGTGCCTGAATGATACAAGAAATGAAATTCATACAACGATCCAAAGGATGCTGCTAATGTGATTGCAATGCAGGTTTATTTACATTTTCTTGAGATCTGATCAAACAGTGATCCTTTTTCTATTATAGCTTACCACCAAAAATCCAGAACCATATTCACATCAACCAGAACAAGAATTTCAAAGAAGAGGTGGGTCTCCACAGCCTCATACGTGCTGTTAAGCAGCAGCTCCATGCATGTCTTATTTAACTGCAGCCTTTTATTTATTTATTTTGTACATAAGCATTACATAATGTGGGAAAATTCTCAAATATAAAGATTAAAGATAATTTATAGAGCAAGTTCATGAACTGGAGATGTTGCATTAACCAAAATAAGGGAAGCAGAAGCAAGACAATACAACAATGAAATTGCAGCATAAGAAATAGAAAATAAAGCAACTAAGGGCACAGAAGATGAAGCTCGTTCGGATTCCCCCACAAAAATATCCACTTTGCATTGATCAACTATGTCTTTACCACCTACGCATAATAAAGACAGGCCCTGAGTTTTAGTCCCGTTTTAAACTACTGCCTCCCTAAAATAAATATAAAACGTGATGTTACCATCCCAGTAAATTACCCAATTACTCTCATGGAAATCCCTTGACACAATTACCAATCAATCCCAACCACCTGGACATTAAACAGCAACCAAGAACATCTCCTGTATTAGGCAGATAACTCTGCTCCCTTTCAAGATCAAGAACTATAGCTATAACTAGCTTGGGATGAATATAAAATTAATTACTTTTAGAAGTGATATCTCATATCTGAGAAAATGAACTTAATCCTAGCTTGAATCCACATCAAATTACCTTTCTTGCTCACCCAACCTAAACCAACCGACTCAATCTGAGCTAACTAGAACTACTTCTACCCGAAATGTGAAGATCACAATGTCAAGCCTAGGCCATCTTCAGTTGGATCAACAATTAAGACCAAGTCATGGCACAAAACTCCCATTGAAAATATACATCACCACTCATCATATCATTGAAACAGTAAAGTGTTGGACTTGGCATCCTTAGTGCAGGAGGTTTTCTTTTGGGCATCCTTGTTAAAATTGGTTTCTCAATCATAGTAGGTTTTGGTTTTGCTTATTCAAATAGGACTAGGGTGACTTGTCCCAGTGGAACTAGGGGTTTTTGAGGGTGCATATAAATTCAACTCCAGGGTGGGTGTTTTGTAACACCCAAGGGAGTTGAGAGCGAGAGCCAAAAGGTTGAGAGTAATCTTCATGGGTTTAAGAGAGGGTGTACAAGGGGCAGCCTACTAGATACGTGCTTGAGTTTGGGATTAAATCTTGAGATGCTATTCTTGTACTTTGTTTTGTTTTCTCATATATAGTGAAGGTGAAAACTCTCTGTGGATGTAGGGAGGATTTTTCCAAAACACGTGGGGATTTTTCCTACAAAGTCATTATCAGATAACAAAATTCACTTGCTAGCCTGTAATATAATGCGATCAAAGGACTACAGAAGTGTGAATTGAACTCAATAACTAAATAGTACAGTTACCATCAATTGCAACAACTAGTGACAATCCAACAGAACCCAACAGCTTAGGCTTGGTTTTCCAGTACTGTTGAAACCTTTGCCTTGCATATTCCATGTAGTCAAAGTCAATATCATTCACATGTTCCTGAAAAATTGAAAAAGAAAATATAGCGGATACAAAATTAGTAGAGTCCAAGAAAAAAAAGTATGATTACTATTTCCTACCAATGCTTTACAACGTATCCTAAATCTTGCCACAGAAAAGTACTGCTACCCAATATTTTAATCATGTAAGAGGGAGGTAAAAGCCATGAAAACAACATTGAAATGATGAGTACCGATATTATTCCCCATAAGCCCCAAAACAAATGGCTTGCAAGAGTGTAGTTCTCAACGTCTTGAACCAGCTGCTCGACTTCATTCTCAGTAGGTTGATTGCCTGCGTACAGATCCCATAATTGAGAGGAAAGCAATACATCATTCCAAGTTCCTAAAAGAGATATTTCATATTTGAACATAATCAAGCATAAGATATTACCTGAAGAACTCAGGTACAAACGAACAAACTGCTGGCGCTCCTCCACACCTGTAGTGAGAGGGAGGTCAGAATATAGCATGGCAACAGAAGGAAATAAGAAAAAGATAGACATCAAAGAATGTGTCACAACAGATGACAAACCAGGATATTTGCTGTAGTCCAAAATATGAGGTGTATCGGTGTGATAGTCAGCCGCCATCTCACAGAAATGATTTGATATGTCAAATGCAACAGCATTATAACTTGCATACTCATAGTCCTGGCAAGAAAGGTTAACATATCATCAAAACTTTTGAATATTCTGGAAAAATAATTATGTCAGAAGGCCAAACCAAAGAATTTCATCCATCATGGCCTATCATGTGCACATTGAAGAAGACAGAATTTGATATTCTATGTATGCAATAAACATGGTGCTGAATTACTTCCCAGGAAATGAACCAAATAATTGGCCTTAAGTCAGAAATTAAGCAAAGTCAGGCATCAAAACTAGTGTAAGCTTAAATTTAAACCCTAAACCTAAAGGCTACTTTATAAGCCTATTATAAGTTCAAAAAACAAAAACAAAAAAAAAACAAAAAAATCAAAAGGTTGAAAAGAACAAAACCTTCTTCCCAGAAGCACAGTCGAACTCAAACTATCTTAGTAAAGGAATATTTCCATCGGAACTTCAGATAGGATGAAGGAAAAGCCTATATACATAGGTATAGTAGGAACTGAAATACTATCTCCAAATGATTAATGATGACCTCAGTCTTAAATTTGTTTTCTCTTCTTCTGGGTATTTTTCATCAGTAGGAATTATATTGTAAATTTCTTATGCTTAAAGCTATTTGAAATACTTTTTATTCTTTCTATCAGTGACACTTACCATACTAAGATTAGACATCTGCTAATTAAGTGATTGTCTTATAATTAGGTATTCCATTGTTGCATGTAAATGAAATATAAATAAATCTGAACAAAAATGAAAGGTATAATGAGAGACTTACAATTATGGTTAATGATTTACTCCTTTCCTCGAGCATGATGTTACCGTACTGTAAATCATTGTGGCAAAAACCCATACTTTGAGAAGGTCCTGAGAGTTCCTTCTCCAATAAAGAGATTTCCTTTTCAATGGAATCTAACTGAAAGGCATTAGCTTCTTCTGGGGTAGACAATCTCTTAGCCGTATTGAGCCAATTTCTGGAACATTTACAAAGAATTCATTGCAGCTATAATAACAGTAGAAACAATTATGTCGGTGACAATTTAATCTCATTTTATTCTGAGACATAGTATTATCGCAGAGAAAGGCCGAAACAAAGAAATGTACCGCAATCTATCCCACAGGGTGACATCCTTTGGGCCAGGCATATTAAGTTCATGGAACTCCTTTAATTTAGCAGCTATAAGAGCAGATATATCTGGATCACGTAGATCAGGTGCTGAGAGTGTCTGAAAGTTCACAAGTGAAAGAGAGAGATATAATGTTACTTTAAGTACAAAGTGCTTTTATATTTTACGAAGAGTTATCTGTAGTTGACTTCTCTATTCAATTTATCCATGTAACTCAAGAAATGAAATAGATATGCATTTATCTTGCTTATATGAACTCCAATAACAAGAAATATAGCACGTCAAGTGGGATTAAGAATTCCCTAAGAAAATAATTATTATATACCAAAGAGCTATAGAAGGTAGTCATACAAATTGAAAAATTGACACTACGAGTTGACAATTTGGCACCACAAATTTAATCTCATGTACCAGAAATATATACTAAGCTTGATAGCAAAAAGAACCTAGGCATATAATATACTTCTCAACTGAAGTAGAAATGGCAGAACAAATTTGGGTGGTCTTAAAGTTGCAACAGTAAGGATCCAGAGAAGCATCATAAATTTTAATCACAAGCATGAAAATGTTTCTGTCAATATTATTATTGAACTCCCTGAAGTTCCTCAAAATTTTATACCAATACAAATGTAACATTTGATTGTGACATCCACTTACAATATAGAGAGAGAATTAGAAAACAACTTTTTTCTTTTTGTAAAACATGCCACATTATTATGAGTTTGATAAAGAATGACAGTAAGATAAGTAAACATGAAAGTACCCGCGCATGGATGAACTCTTCAATTCGGCCATTTGGAAATCGCCCAAGCAAGCGAGGTCCCTGACCATTCTTTGACATGTACTCAAATGTTCGGATCTCATTATCCCTGTCAAAGAACACATCGACACCCTCACCATAAATCCTAACCACAACTTTGCGTGAGAGCTCCCCTGTCTTTGCTGGCCACTTTATTTCGAAAACCTCATTAGTCATTGCACCCTTGAGAGGGATCACCTGGAGTGCCTTTGAATCAACCACATCTTCCCACTGGGAAGCCAATGATTGAAGAATCTCCCTAGCTTCTGCTGGTAAACGATCTTCTCTGTTTTCTATGACATTTTCCATGGCACCCATTACAAATGATCAAACTGCACTTCCACACCACGATGACGAGAACTACCCAAGCAACCTAATATCAATGTGTAATCCAAGAACAAAATAACAGGAATTAATATGACTTTTTGACTTCCTAAAAACTTTATCATCTAACTGTCTAACATGACATAAAGCCAACAAACTGAAAACATATGTGAATAATAGCTGTACAAATGCTAAATTCAGAGCACAACCGAATATGGAAGTCAGAAAGCTCAGCAACTAAACGTTCACATAATCTTCACTAATAAGCAAGATGGTATGAAGAATTTATCAGAAAACAATTTAGCATCATGTTATACAACAATCTGTCTATCTCACAGGGTCTCGCTGGTAAGTCATTCAAAGCAATAGAAAGCCTAAGTTGTACAAAAAAATGTCAAACCGCCCCCAGTATATGAATTCCAAAGATTTCAATTCCATAATTACACAATTAAAGAGAAAAATATATTCCAGGCTGTCCCAGACATTTTAAGAACCCACCATCAACCACATCAAGTGCTCCCAATGATCTACAACATGCAGAATGATTATGATATAATCAAGGGGTCAAATTCCATTTCCTCTAAGAAACAAACATCAAATAATTCCATTTTTACAGCATGCCAGATGCAAACCATGTGAGCGCTGAACGAAAGCCACTGCCTAATTCATTTCTGAACAATCACCGACCGCAATTGAACAATTCAGTCTCTTTCCCACCATTCAAGGTTTCCAAACACACAAAAATCACACGAATCGGTGAGAAAGAGAATCCAAAACCAATTCTCTAAATTAAGGGAAAATAAGGCGGTTCTTTTTAATTTTTTTAATTTTATTTTGCATGCAATTTATTCTGAAGAATATATTAAAAGAAAATAAACGATTAATTTCTGCATACAGTTTATTCTGAAGAATCAAAATTATTCTTCACAGAAAAGCCAAAGGCAAAAGGCAAAAGGGTGCGAATCTTAACGGTACCTGGAAAAGAGAACCGGACCGGAAACGGAACAGGATGGAAGCGTAGGAAAAGGAACCGCACGAGAAGAGGGCTCGGAAGGTCGGCGATAGGGAGGAGAGCCTCGCTGTCGTGCGGTTTGGAGACGAAGGACGGTGACGAGGAAGGGGGCGGGAGATAGAGATGACGGTTTGTTTGTAATTTTGGGGATTGAGGAAGTAAAGGGTTGGGAGGACGAATTTGGGCCGTTGGATTTAAGCGGCAGAAAAGCCAGAAAGTTTGAGAGCGTTTGAAAAAGTCAGGGGGGATAGCAATGAAATAAAAATGAGGGGTTATTAGAGCACTTCCACCGGTAGTATCTATCTTTGCAAAAAATAATGTGTGTTTTCACCCATTGTCATGGCAAATGGCAAATACTATTCACTTTTCGTTTTTTTTTTTAACCAAAACAATTAATTTAGAGAAATATTTTCTAATAAGATTTTGGGTTCCTAAGTGTCAATATTTATTATAAAATTCATATATTATAATTCGAATTAATTTTTCAGATAAAATTTTCGGTTGCCACGTGTCGATATTTATTATCAATTTTAAATTTCAAATAAATCTCTCTATAAAACCAGAGGCTCAACTCATACCTCTCACACCAAATCTTCTCTATCTTTTTATTTCTTAGATTTTAGATTTCATACTCCACTCTCAATGTCAGACATGAGGAGATGCTTGGAGAGGCAAGAGCGAGAAATTAAAGAAAGAAGGCATAGACGAGCTGAAGAAAAAAGAGTGCAGCAAGAAGAAGATGAACAAGTTGCCATTGCAGTGGGTTTGCTCGATCTACCAAGCCAAGGCCGTTGCCGTGGTTCACAAGTCGGCCATGGCCGAACGTGGACAGACATAGGCATTCTCTGGGTAAGAATTTTTTGGAAGATTACTTTATCCCAAATTATGTGTACTCTAATGTTGATTTTTGAGGGCGATATAGAATGCAACCCCATTTGTTCAATAAAGTCATGCATGATTGCAATTAATTACGATGCATACTTCGTTCAGAAGTGTGATGTTGTTGGGGTTTTGGGGCTTCTTCAGGAGCAAAAGCTTACATCTGTTATACGAATGTTAGCGTATGACTCATCTGCTGATCAGGCGAATGAGATTGCTAGGATGAGGAAGTCCACTAGTACTCTAGAGAGTTTGGTCAGATTCTGTGATGCAATTGAAACTCTCTACAGCAGAGACTGCCTCTGCAAACCTACGCCTAGGGGCCTCTAAAAGCTTCTACGTACAGAAAGCTGAAGCTCAAGGTTTTCCAGGCATGATTGGAAGTCGAAGCTCGAACAATTTTTTACCACCTCCCAACATTGGTCATGGTTGAAAGATTTTTTACCTTGCTCAATGGCACCGAACCACATTTGTGCTTGCATAATCTATTTAAAAAAAAATTGAAAATGCAAGCAACATTTAAGAAATATTGGGAATGCAAGAAACATTTAAAAAATATTGGAAATGTAAGAAACATTAACAAAATATTGGAAATGCAAGACATTTAAGAAATATTGGAAATGCAAGAAACATTTAAAAAAATATTGGAAATGCAAGAAACATTAACAAAATATTGGAAGTGCAAGAAACATTAAAAAAAATATATATTGGAAATGCAAGAAACATTAACAAAATATTGAAAATGCAAGAAACATTAAAAGAAATTAGGACATTCAAATTAATAAAACGGAAATTACAAATAATTTACCTCATTACTAAGATTTTCCCCGCTTATGTGGTTGTCCCTCGATTTTGCCAATGCAGCTCTCCATTTCCCCAACTTTTTATTCAAAATTTTCCACTTACTAGACAAGGCCATTTTCATACGAGCCGAACCCGATCTTTCACAAAATTCGGCATGAATTTTTCTCCACATATGAGAGAATTTCATCTCATTGCCCGTGATCAGAAAATGACTAATTTGAACCCAACACTCACACAACAGAACATCTTCCATGGTGCTCCATGCCCCTCCAGTTTCGATGAAAGATGCCATAAGATGATGAATAAAAATGAAATTTGAAAGTGAATAAAATGTTGATTAGAAAGTGAATAATAGTAGAAGGAGAAGAAAATGTATGAGGATTTGGTGTTAAAAGTGAAGAATATTGGTAAGTATTTATATTTAAAAAAATCCACTCCTTGGAGTGACCATCAGCAAATGACCTAGCCAAAGTAAACTTGAAATCATCATCTCTAGATTTTGCAATATTTGCTTAATAACCCGCTTTCTCCTTCTCTTTGTTCTTCAATTTGGGCCAGTCTTTCTTCCAATGACCCTTTTGGCGACAAAAGGCACATTAGCCTTTAGCAGGAAACTTCCCTCCCGACTTTGAACGAGAATTCCCTGCTTCCCGAATTTTCTTTCCTCTGTTCGACCTCTTACAACGAGTGCCTCGGTTTGTGAATTTTGAGTCTTGTGTTCCTTCTTGTGACACTCATGATTCACCAATGCCTCGGACACCTCATCAAGTTTCACCTCGGATTTTCCATACAATAAAGTAGTTGTCAAATGATCATAATCATCAGGCAATGAATTTAACAAACATAGTGCCTTATGCTCGTCAGTAATTTTCACACCAAGGTTTGCTAAATCAGCAAGTATTTTATTATAATCATTGATGTGTTCGTGCATAGAAATACCTAGACGATATTGAAATCAGAAGAGTTACTTCTTAAGAAGAGCCGATTTTCTGTAGTCTTGGTCATATACTTCTCCTCCAATTTCATCAATAACCTTTTAGTAGAAGTTTCCTTCATATACGAGTACTTCAACTCCTTTTCAAGGAACGATCGAATAGAGGCACAAGTATGAAGATTAATTCGTGTCTACAGCTTGTCATCAATATCTTCGGGTTTATCGTCCATAACCATATCCAGCTCTTGTTGATACAAGACATCCATAACTTCACATTGCCACATACCAAAATTATTAGAGCCATTGAATTTATCAACCTCTAACCTTGTAGTAGCGATTGGATGTCTATTGCATGTAGGTGTCGACAAAGATGATGCCAACTCCTTCTCCTTCACATGTTCGTCTTTATCTCTAGCCATCAAATCCACTAGGCAGTATTCAACGGTATTGTAGCACATCTACTGTTCACGGCTACTGTAGAACAGGTACTGTTCACGAGTATTGTAGCACCGCCAATTTCAAACGGAAAATCCCAGTTGAAACTAGAGCTCTGATACCACTTATTGTGCGGAAGCGTAAACCAACTGTGAGTGAAAATAAATTACAACAACTGGTAAGAGATAAGAGGAACAAAAACAACACCAACAAGAACACCAAGAGTTATACTAGTTCAGCAATGTCTACATCTAGTTTGGAGACGACAGAGTATTCCACTATAATCAATGAGAACATATAATAGTGTTTATCACTCAATTTCTCAAATACCCAAATAACTCAAGCTCACACATTCACAACAGGAAGAGAAAACCGATAATACAAAGCAAAGAACAATTTGAGAGAATTTTCTTCTCTCTAGCCGAATGGCTTCCTGCTATTTTCTATCCCACTTCTTCTATTGCACTTCACATCTGCTATCTCTTATATAGCTCAACAATATTGCCCCCTCGTGTAGTCCAAGCGGCAAAAGCCATATACTGATGATGAAAGTGTTGCCATTAAACTTTGCTTTCCACCTTATCTGCCAATTAGCTTTGTCTGCCAATCAACTTTGCCTCACATTAGTGCTCCAATATTAGCAATACAATAAGGCAACTACAAATTATGCAAATAAACAAAGACATCTAAAGCAAATATGCATATGGGTACAATTTGTGCCAATATGTCAACACTCATACACGCCAACAAAATGGGGCGGCAAAGCAAAAACTCAGACATGTTCATGAAATAAGACTCACTTTGATGTCTCAAGCTTATTTACCTCATCGTTTTGGTTGGAGGCTTTTTCCACGGCTATATACCTTATGAACTGATTTTCTACTCCGGTGCTTAATCAGTGTTCCCCTTATGAGCTCTTATTTGATCATCTTCTTGATTATTCACATCTTAAAGTTTTCGGTTGCAGTTGTTTTCCATTTCTAGGACCTTATCGGAAGGACAAACTTGATCCTAAGTTTAAGAAATGTATTTTTCTTAGTGACAGTAATGTGTATAAAGGATATAAGTGCCTTAATCCTGATACAAATCGTATTTTTATCTCACGGCATGTTGTATTTGATGAGACTAATTTTCCTTTTCAGAACATTGGCAATGGCAGCATGTCACTCACTACTCAGGATCCTTCATAAGTTCTGACATTGCCTATATTGCAGTCAATTATTAATTCATCATTTGATCCAGACTTGACTCATGCTACCCTAGGAATTGATCCAATTCAAGCCATTTCTAATTTAGATAATACTTACTCTTATGATGCACATGACTCAGCTACCATTATAGGCCAAGAATTGTCTGCTCCAAATTCACACCTTGTTCAGTCTCATATGCCTTCTTCTGATGCTACAGACCCACATCTTTATGCACCACCAGTGCCTCGCCATTCTATGGTCACTCGTTCTCAAGATGGTTCTTGTCAGCCTTCTAGTAAATATTGTCTTGACTATGCACTTACAGCTCACCTTCAATTCTCCTTACGTGAGCCTACCACATATCGTCAAGCATCATCACATCCAAAATGAGTGCGTGCCATGCAAGAATAATATGAAGCACATCTACATAATAATACTTGGACCTTAGTTCCTCAACATAAATCCATGAATATTGTTGGGAGTCGTTGGGTCTACATATGGCTCGACTTGTTGCTCAAGGGTATACTCAACAAGAAGGTATTGACTTTGACAAAACTTTTAGCCCAGTTGTTAAAGCTATTACATTTCGTACCATTATTTCTATTGCAGTTTCCCAGAAATGGAGCATTCGTCAACTTGATGTTAAGAATGCTTTCCTTTATGGTGTTCTTTATGAAGAAGTTCATATGGCGCAACCTCTTGGATTTGTACATCCTACTTATCCACATCATGTATGTAAATTACACAAGGAAATTTATGGGCTTCGACAAGCTCCAAGAGCTTGGTTTAATCGTTTAGTACAGAAATTATGGCTGCTCGAAAGGTATAGTGATTCTTTTCGTCTATGTTGACGATATTATTCTAACTGACTCCTCTTATTTTTTATTGGAATATGTAATTGGTTATTTATCTTCTTGCTTTGCCAAGAAGGATTTGGGGTCCTTGCATTATTTTGTTGGCATTGAAGCCAAACGTCCTTCTCTTTCACTTCAGTTTACTCATACTAAATATGCTATCTCTATTTTATCCAAAATGAAGATGCTTGATTGCAAACCATGTTCCACTCATGTTCCTAGTGGAAGAAAGTTGTATGTTCATGGTGGTAATATGTTGGAGGATCCTACTCAATATTGCCAACCTGTTGGTGCATTACAATAACTCACTTTCACTCGTCCCGATATTACATATATTGTCCAATAGGTATGCTAAACACATCCTTCATTATTTGAAAGGCACTTTGGGATTTGGGTTGCAATTTACTGCCGCAACTTCTTTGTCTCTCACTGATTTTGTTGATGCTGATTAGGTTAGTTGCCTTGATACTGTAGGGGTCTTTTTATTCCAGCAGCTTGACGAATGGGCTTGGGCTGCCGAAAAGAGAAACATGTGTGAAATTTGCCCCTTGAGTCTGAGTTCAAGGATCAGGCCCCAAGAGTGTTTCGAAAGGGTAGCTGAGCCTTAGGAAACACCTTGGTCTTCTTCACCAACGAAACCAACAGTTGCTTACAGATAAATTCTTGGGCTTGGCATGAGAGCTTGTGGCATGGGAGCTGAGTATTCGTAAGTTTAGCATGAGAGAGAGAAGACTTGGGTTTCCTATGAGAAACAGAGGCTTTGAGAGATGAAGCTTGCTCTCTAGATCTGTGTTGTGGAAAGAGAGGTAGAAGATGAAAGCATGGGTGGCTTTAGCATATTTCCAGCAGCTTGACGAAAGCTTCGTCAAGCTTCTGGGCGATTTGACAGAACAGAAAATGGGAAGCAATGGAAGAACAAGTCTTGAAATTGAAGGGTTCCAGAGATGAGAGATGATGCTTGCTCTCTCTGGATGTGGGTTTTGAAAGAGAGAAAAGAGGAAGATGGAAGAACAAAGCATGAAATTGAAGGGGCCAAAGGGGATGCTTGCCTTCGATGAATTCTCCTGGTTGCTGGGAGGCTTGCAACAACCAAGATGAGTTGTTTTTGCTGGGTAGGAACTGGCTCCTTTTATAGGCGCTGAGAATCTTAATTTTGTCAAGCTTTCCTCCCTCTTTTCTTCACTTTCCTCCATTTAGTCTTGTTTGGTGAAACTTCTCTAGCCTGAGCATGTAGGCATGAAGCTTTTTGGAGTTCCAAGGCCCTCAGGCAGCTGGACTTCTTCATGTGGGTGAGGAGCCACCCACTTTTGTTTCTTGTTTTCTCACCAAAGCTTGAAGAGGAAAGAATGGGTAAGGGTGCTTGGTCAAAAAGGTGATTAGCACATGGGTTTGCTTGCTTTTGCTGGTTTGGCTTTGAACTGGTTTTAACATAGCACGACGTTGGATATTTTATAAAATGCTGGGTTGGGCTGTTTTGTTTCCAGCGGTTTGTGAGTTCCCTTTGATTTCGTCAGACTGCTGGAAGCTTTGGCTGATGTGGGATTTTTTATGGGCTATGGCTATTGGACATTTTTTAAAGATGTTTGGGCCTTTTCTTAAGGTGATGAGCTATTGGGTTTTCTCTCATGCTTGCTCATATGTTTGGACTCAAGGAATGGGCTTGAGTTTTGGTGCTCCCAAGTAGCCCAAAACTTCCACTCCTTGGACCATCAATGGGCCTTGTGAATACTCGTAACCATCCATACCACAACCCGCTCAGCAAGCCCCAGGCATTAGCGTGGCTTGGGCCCACTTAAGCTTGTAGCGTGGCGTGTTGCTTATTTGTTTGGCGTGGCATGTGTGCAAGCGCATGAACTTTTGCGTGCCCAAATCGGGTTTCTTCTCGGTAAGGTATCGCATTGGGCCGATAATTTATTTTGGGCCGAAGCGTGGATTTTTTGGGCCTCAACATTAGCCCCCTTGATTATTGGGGCCATGAATGTATATTGAAATGGTCCAAATAATCAATTTCTAGCCCAAAATAAATTGCAGTGGCATGGCATGGGTTTAGGAGCAACTCAAGGATGACTAGTTAAGTGCCTCCGAAATTACAGCCAGGTCTTTTCCGGGAAGGTTGGAGGGGTCGCAATGGTCCCGCTTAAAACCCAATCCTTCTTAAACACCGAGGGTGTTGCCTTGAAGAACTTTCCTAGACACTGTAATTTTTGGAGGTTCACTTACTAGAGTCACCAAGAGTTGGCATGTATTCTTGGTATTTAGCTTGATGCTTGGCATTGGCATGTATGCTTGATTTTAGCCTGATGCTTGGCATTGGCGTGTATGCTTGATTTTGGCTTGTATGCTTGGATGCTTGGCATTGGCGTACGCTTGATCTTTGCTTGTATGCTTGTATTGCTTGGCATTGGCATGTATGCTTGATTTTTGCTTGTATGCTTGGTATTGCTTGGCATTGGCATGTGTGCATGGCTTTGGCTTGTATGCTTGGTATTGCTTAGCTTTGGCTTGTATTGAGTTTACAGCACCAACCCCAGAACACTTGAACTTGGTAGACAAAACCTTAGTGAAGGTGATAGCGTGCGACATGATGGCTAGATATTAGAAGAATGCTTGAAATAGGGCATGTGCTGGAAAGGTGTTTGAAATAGGGCATGTGCTAGAAGGGTGTTTGAAATAGGGCATGTGTTGGAAGAATGTGCTAGAAGAATGTTTGAACTAGGGCATGTGCTGGAAGGATGTTTGAAATATGGCATGTGCTGGAAGAATATTTGAAACAGGACAGGTGCTGGAAAATGTTTTGTTTTGCATGGAATAGGTGCTGGAAAAAACGTGACTTGGCTTGGCATGATTAACTTGGACTTGCTATGAGGATGTGGATAATCTAACGGTTGAGTTAAATCAAGATATAGCTTGGCATGGCATGAGGATTCACCCTTCCGACAGCATGAATATGAAGCTTGTGTTATTTTCCAGGAGCATCTCGTATAACGCATCATTATCTTCCATATTTTGCTTAGCATGAATCTTGGTTATTGAGGTTTTGGCATTGCTGGTGGTGGTTGCAATGAAGTCCTTCCTCAGCTGTCAAGTGCACCATAATCATCAGAAGAAGATTTGATTGGCATGAGCTGTAAAAACTCTTGCAGCATGGCCTTCTGAGTATTTGTTTGGGACATTGCATGGTGTGATAAACTTAGGATATCCCTTTGTTGCAATGGGGACAATTTGGCATGATAGCATGGCTTCTTCTCTGTGCTTCCGGTAGCTAGAAATGCCAAGTTCTCATTTTTATGATGACTGTGTTACTTGATCTTGTGATATCTGGTTTGGTTTGCTTGAAATGATTGCATCAAGTGAAATGCTTGAGTTGCATGGTTTGTGTGGATTAATTCACAAATTCTTGTATTGATGCATGGTGCGTTGAAGAAGAGATGCGGCCTTGAGAGAGCATAAGAGAGCTGGGCGCGTTATGTCCTCGACTAGCTTGGCCTTCACGTGGGCAAAATTGTGTTGCCCCCCTTCCTTTTGAATTTTTATTATTTGCAAGTGGCTGCCATCTTTTCCTTTCATTTGGCATGGCATGCTTTATTTTCTCATTCTCCTCTTTCTTCTTCTTCAAGACTCAAACCCGTGGGTATTGTGCATCAGTACATAAGTCATATTTCGGGAGCTCGGATCAGAAAACTTCCTTGATGAAAGTTGTTCATCTGCTCGAGTACTATAGCCTGTAAAATTTGTAGAATTTGTAGAATTTTTCTGATACCTCAAAGCTGGTTTGCAACTTCTGCATTCATCCATAGCTGGTGAGTTTCTGCAGATTTTGCTTTTGCATGTGTCTTTAACTTATGATGCTCGGATGATTGCACTTGCTTCACAAAACTTACTCGAAATTATGTTGTTTATAACATATCCAAAATTAAGGATCATCCACCCATTCTAGTGCTCTATGCCTCAATTTTTTTGAAGCATGTTCATGAGTTGTTGTTGATGTCTTTGTTGCATGCTTATCTTCTATGCTTGAATGCTTGAGTTTCTCTGCATTTCCCAGAATTTGTGAACTAGAAATCGAATTCTAAGGTTGAGCTTTTGATTTAGGATTCTAGCTTGGTGATAAACAAGAGTTATACAAGCTCACTTGGGTATGCATGCCAAGTGTTTGTGGAAATGTCTCACAGTAGTTTGTGGGCTGTTTTTTGAAATTTTGAAATGTTTCTTTTCGAATCTGAGTTGGAGCTTTTGAGACATGAAAATGGACTTCTTTAATGGTTACGTTGGAATTGGACTTGCATCACTTGAAGAAAAAATGAATTTTTGGTGGAATTTCAAAGTAAGGGCTAAGCTACTGGAGATGTGCAGTTTCTGCTGCATGGGCTGTTTTAGGAATCTATTTGACATGCTTCCCTAGCTCGAAATGCAACGAAATTTTGGGAAAATGAAGCTTGATGTGTCTAGTTCTAATCTGGAAAGTCTGGGATTTGTTGGCTGTAAGCTTGATTTATAGTAATTTTCTAAAGGTGAGATGTTCTAGCTGGAATGGTTGGAAAGCTTGTGTATAAGTTTTGCTTGGCATGCTGCTTTTGCTTGGGAATTTAGCATGTCCCTTCTCTTGGCATTGAGTGCTGATCTGGGTATTGCTAGAGCATATTCTTGAGCAACATTGTTGTGAGAGCATGATGTTGTATGGCTTTGTCGCAAGAGCATGAGTTATTCAATTTGTTTGAAATGCCTGAGTTGCTTGGAATGCTTGAAATGCCTGAGTTGCTTGGAATGCTTGAATGAAATGAAATTTCTTGGCATGTGGATTGGTACTACGCCCTGTGAATTTGTCAAATGCTTGACAGATGAGTTTGTTGAATTGTTGCAAGGATAAATTGAGCTTTTGGGGCATGAAGAGCATATACAATGGCATGATGTTTGAAATGAGGCTGGGGCTAAGAAGATTTGAAACAAGGCAAGTGACAGAAATTCTTTGCTTGTAGAGTAGGAGCGGGAAGAATGTAACTTCGCTTGGAATGGTATAGTTGGGCTTGCTGATGTGAATAATGTTCACACAGCTCTTGGAACTGAGGTCTAGCTTGGTTTAGCATGAGAAACTTTGAGGTGCCTATGCTTGACTCCTTTTCTTTTCACAGATTTACTTGGCACGAAGCCCCCAAGTATTTTGGAGTTTGCATGTGTAGTTCGCTTCAATGGCATGAATGATGAATTTGCCTAAGCCCCCAGTCCTCGTACAAGATCTGGTTTTGCTTGAGAATGGATATCTAAGACACCAGCAAAAGGCATATGTCAGTAATGTATGTTATGCTTGTTCTGCAAAATAGATAGCCAACAAAAAGGAAAATAGAAAAAGAAAGAGGGATGTTCTTATCTCTTTATTTTCTCTGGTTTATTGCTCATGATTGGAGGTATTGGTGAAGATAGCGACCTAATCCCCAGCAGAGTCGCCATTTTATGTAGGGGTCTTTTTATTCCAGCAGCTTGACGAATGGGCTTGGGCTGCCGAAAAGAGAAACATGTGTGAAATTTGCCCCTTGAGTCTGAGTTCAAGGATCAGGCCCCAAGAGTGTTTCGAAAGGGTAGCTGAGCCTTAGGAAACACCTTGGTCTTCTTCACCAACGAAACCAACAGTTGCTTACAGATAAATTCTTGGGCTTGGCATGAGAGCTTGTGGCATGGGAGCTGAGTATTCGTAAGTTTAGCATGAGAGAGAGAAGACTTGGGTTTCCTATGAGAAACAGAGGCTTTGAGAGATGAAGCTTGCTCTCTAGATCTGTGTTGTGGAAAGAGAGGTAGAAGATGAAAGCATGGGTGGCTTTAGCATATTTCCAGCAGCTTGACGAAAGCTTCGTCAAGCTTCTGGGCGATTTGACAGAACAGAAAATGGGAAGCAATGGAAGAACAAGTCTTGAAATTGAAGGGTTCCAGAGATGAGAGATGATGCTTGCTCTCTCTGGATGTGGGTTTTGAAAGAGAGAAAAGAGGAAGATGGAAGAACAAAGCATGAAATTGAAGGGGCCAAAGGGGATGCTTGCCTTCGATGAATTCTCCTGGTTGCTGGGAGGCTTGCAACAACCAAGATGAGTTGTTTTTGCTGGGTAGGAACTGGCTCCTTTTATAGGCGCTGAGAATCTTAATTTTGTCAAGCTTTCCTCCCTCTTTTCTTCACTTTCCTCCATTTAGTCTTGTTTGGTGAAACTTCTCTAGCCTGAGCATGTAGGCATGAAGCTTTTTGGAGTTCCAAGGCCCTCAGGCAGCTGGACTTCTTCATGTGGGTGAGGAGCCACCCACTTTTGTTTCTTGTTTTCTCACCAAAGCTTGAAGAGGAAAGAATGGGTAAGGGTGCTTGGTCAAAAAGGTGATTAGCACATGGGTTTGCTTGCTTTTGCTGGTTTGGCTTTGAACTGGTTTTAACATAGCACGACGTTGGATATTTTATAAAATGCTGGGTTGGGCTGTTTTGTTTCCAGCGGTTTGTGAGTTCCCTTTGATTTCGTCAGACTGCTGGAAGCTTTGGCTGATGTGGGATTTTTTATGGGCTATGGCTATTGGACATTTTTTAAAGATGTTTGGGCCTTTTCTTAAGGTGATGAGCTATTGGGTTTTCTCTCATGCTTGCTCATATGTTTGGACTCAAGGAATGGGCTTGAGTTTTGGTGCTCCCAAGTAGCCCAAAACTTCCACTCCTTGGACCATCAATGGGCCTTGTGAATACTCGTAACCATCCATACCACAACCCGCTCAGCAAGCCCCAGGCATTAGCGTGGCTTGGGCCCACTTAAGCTTGTAGCGTGGCGTGTTGCTTATTTGTTTGGCGTGGCATGTGTGCAAGCGCATGAACTTTTGCGTGCCCAAATCGGGTTTCTTCTCGGTAAGGTATCGCATTGGGCCGATAATTTATTTTGGGCCGAAGCGTGGATTTTTTGGGCCTCAACAGATACATGTTAATGCATGCATTTTGAGTTTTTCTTTTGGCTTCCCTTGACAATTTTGTAATAGGGTTTTATTGTTTTTATCAAGCTCAAGTTTAGATTAAGAATAGCTTCTCTAGGTGTTCTTAACTAACAACTATCCTATGGAGGTTCAAGCAAATTGACAAAGGTAAATTGTGCATTGCATCACATTGCATTAAATTGATTTCATAAAATGATGACTAGTCATCTGTTTCTCGTATGACTAGTCATCCTTGCTCTGTAGGATTTCCAGCTGGATAACCAACTATTTTGTCTTATTCTATTTTCTCTCTCTGATGCCTTGTACGATTCTAACTTAGGAATTTTGGTATAAAAACAGCCACATTCCTCATTTGGCAGCCGTCACTTTGGGGGACAACTTTTGGAAAGTTTTATAGCAAACTTTCGCTTCTTCTTCCTCAAGAGTAACCTTCATATTTTTCATCTTTGAGTTTTCCAAATTGTTTCTTTTTGAAAACTGCATTTGAAATATGAAAACTTCATCTTGCTAGATCAAACACTCTATCATTTATATCTAGGTTAGATTCAAGATTGATTTCTTCAAGAGTATGGTTTCTTGAAGAAATTGGTCATTTTCTCCATGAATCCAAATTTCATTTCTATCTGAGTTAGAGCTTGCAAGCTAGTGCCATGGGATGAGTGAGCTGGAGAAGGAGCTGTCATTGCCATGAAGAACTGAGCTTCAAGCTTTGCTAAGTTGGAGAAGGAGATTGCACAAATGAGGTATAGCTCATCTTCCTAAATAGATCTAGGTTTTTCTTGAG
Organism: Prunus salicina; assembly: GCA_020226455.1. Lineage (NCBI taxonomy): Eukaryota > Viridiplantae > Streptophyta > Magnoliopsida > Rosales > Rosaceae > Prunus > Prunus salicina. The sequence goes on along the minus strand of CM035343.1, from coordinate 27,529,040 downwards.
CTTGCTTGTGTTCCTTTGCAAGAATCTTTTTCTACTTAGTTGATTGCATGGTCGGTTGATGACCCCCAGTTTTTCCCAATGGTTGGTTTCTGTGTGAACAGTTTCTGGTTTCCATCTCTGTAAATTTTCTGGGTTTGTGTTCTTGATAGTTGACTAGTCATCTGGGTTTGTGCGGTTAACTAGTCATCTTTTTCTGCTGTTTGGTGTTTGCTTGATTATGTTGTCTTCACACACTTTCACCATAGTTGTTGCTAGCACAGGGAATGCCTAGATTGATGGGTCCTTCTGAGTGCCTAGGTTTTCACTAGTAATTCTCTAGGCTTACAGGTACATCTTGGTATGCTCTGTGTATGTTATTGTTTGGTATAATTCATATATGACAGTTGACTACTCATAAGAGTATTTGGTCAAGGTCTAGAGTGTGTGAAGTTTGCTACGTTCTTGGTTGAATATCTTTTAAATTTACCCCTCGTCACCTAAGTATCAATTTCAATACACGTCGCTCCACTATGGGCTATTATGTGTTTTTAGGCAACAATCTCATTTCTTGGGCTACTAAAAAGCAAGCTAGTGTCTCACAATCAAGTACTGAGACCGAGTATAAGGCTTTATCTACTGCTACATCATAACTTCTTTGGATTTCCTACTTGTTACGAGACATTGGTTTGCCCTTATCTTCTATTCAGTTGTACTATGATAATATGGGTGTCACTCAACTCGCTGCCAATCCTGTTTTTCATGCAAGAACAAAGCATATTGAGGTCTCCTATCATTTCATTCGCGATTTAGTTTCTAAAGGTTTCTTGACAATTCGTTGCAGACGTATTTACCAGAGGGCTACCAGCTCCACTTTTCTCTTCCTTTCGGTCCAAGCTATTATGGACTTCATCCCCATCAACTTGAGGGGGCATATTAGAGAGATAGATATCAACGTGATTCTTGCTTATATGATTTACTTGCTAGCTGTACATATATATATATATATATATATGATTTATCTTGATTTTAGTATGTGAATATTTGCCTTGATCCCAGGTTGTAATTAGGCTTGATATATGCAGATTTTTAGACTACATTTTAGGAAGTTTTGTGCAGCATTCTTGTATAAATATTTGCTATCATGAATTACAATATCATCGAGTTTTCCTTCTATTCTCTTTCATGTAATGATATAATAGACAATATCGACAACAGATAAAGAGCTAATTTGATATAAAGATGGAACAATTTTCTTTAGTAGGTGTTATTTGCGAAAAAAAATATACTCACTGGGGGGCCAATGTTATAAGAATTTGCAACTTTAGTGCAAATTACAAGGACCAAAATGTTACTGACTAATGATTGCAAACCAAGAGAATTTATGTTTTGATGTTTTGGGGTTTAAAGAGAAGAGGCTAATTTGTAGGAATTCTTCAGAGATAGGGTGTTGTGGACCTGGTGGAGATGGGAGTGTGCTTTGATGCTTGCTGAGCATCGGGAGGAAGTTGAGTGGTTATGCTCGTTCTCGTGGGGCGTTGTCTCCTTCTCTAAGATGTGGCAATTTGTCTACTTTGCTGGGTCTATTTGCACTAATATTATTTGATGTATATGCTCTGTTTTTTCTTTGTGTTGGCTTCTCTTGATTTGATTGTTCTGGCCTGGTGGTTGATATGTGTACTATTAGTTTGGCTGGAGCCCTCTTTGTATAGGGTTTCTTTATCAGCAATTTTGTGTAATTGCCATGTTCATTAATGATATCCCCTGTTGTCTCACCAAAAAAAAAAAAAAAAGACCTCAAACCAAATAAGTGCAAATTGTTATTGTAACTAAAATACAAAAAAGTTTATAATTAAGGGGATACAAATGGGCATCAATGAGGTGTTTGTTAGATTGGTATATGTTTTTGGTGTGCTCCGAAATGGTAAGTTTGAGCCCCATAGTACACCTATGTGTGTAAGTTTTCCCTTCCTTTCAATTATGTTGTTGAACATATATTCATTTTGATAATATGTATTTTTTATTGCGTTTAATATGTATTTTTTATGTTAAAGTTTATTAAAAATTAGTCAATGAAGCTATGAATTAGCGTGGGTTACATGATTTAATATATACTTTTGTTAGCTAAAAATTTTAGCTTCCCCACCCATTGAAAAATTCATAATTCCACTCTTGGGCGTTCAAGTCGAAGGCCACCATCTCGAACGTTGGGTGACATAGCTCAAGGCGTGACATTGAAGGCACTTCCTAATTAGTTATGAATATCAAGGCTAGGTTGAGGCGTTACATTTGTGAATCCGACACGAACTCAAACTCGTAAAGCAATTTCAAATATACTTATATTATGTGTATAAAGGGTTTTATAGGAATTTTTATGGGTGTGCTCATCTACTACCAACAACGCCACTGTTGATCACCATTCATCCCTCATCCTCTCTCTCTCTCTTTCACTTTCTTTAACGGATAATGGGAGGCCAAAACCTTGCCGTCAAATCAAAAGTTGACAACCTTAGATCTAGTAGCCGGCCAGGTTTTCGACCTCCCATATTCGTCGAAGAAAAAGTTTTACTTGACCCATATCAGTAGCTCTGTACTTAACCCGTATAACTCTACATATTAATTTGAACTAGAACTCATAGCACTAGCTAGCTACTATGCTACTAGCACGTGCCTGCATTCTAATTTCCAATCCAAAATATTATAAATTTGGTGTGTCACCATAAATTTTACACAAATAATTAATACACAAACTACAATGCTCGAATACAATTTAATTCTTCCCACGGACCACGGCGCCCTTTCACACACTACTTCTCTCTTTCTCCCCTTCAATCCTCTCTCCTCTCTCTACACATCTCACCTCTCTACACTATTCACTCTCTCTCTCTCTCTCTTCTCTCTCTCTCTCTCTCTCTCTCATGTTCACGGCAGACCCACCGGCATCAGCCACCGGTGTCGGCATCGGCTACGGCATAGCCATTGCCGTCAGCATCCTCTTCCTCATCTCAGCCATCATGCTCGCTTCCTACGCCTGCGTCAAAGTCAAAGGAGCCTCCGCCACCACCAGACCCCACGAAGACCGCAGCGTCGCTTATAATAACGTCTACGAACACCGCAACCGCAGCGAGGCCGTAAACTCAAATGACCCCGTCGTTGTCGTAATGGGCCTCGACGGGCCCACCATCGACTCTTACCCGAAGCTGGTGCTCGGCGAAAGCCGGCGCCTCCCCCAGCGCAACTACACCGTTTGCTCCATCTGCTTGTCCGAGTACAAGCCCAGGGATCAAGTGAGGTGCATCCCGGAATGCCACCATTGCTTTCACGCTGAGTGTGTTGACGAGTGGCTTCGTATGAGCGCCACGTGTCCCATCTGTAGAAATTCTCCGGCTCCCTCGGTGGGTCCAAGTCCTCTGTCCGATTTGGTGCCGCTGTCATTCCATGCCAGGTGATATTGTGATTTTCTTAATTAAAATTTTGCCTTTTTTTTTTTTATAAAAAAAATATAAACAAATATAATAATATTATTGCTACACTAATTTTATATTTTATCTTTTTAGTTTGGGGATTTTTACAAGTTATTATCTCCTCGAGCGATGGAGCACATGAGTATATTTAAATTCATATTGGAGGTGAGACTTTGAGAGCCGACATTAAATAGAAAGTGGTGAGATTGCCGTGGATTGCGGTTGAATTGCATGCGTAGAGATTTGATGTCAGGTGTTTCATGAGTCTTTCTGTTTCTGGTTATATACATATATATTTTGGTCTGCCTGAATTTTAAAGTCTTATCTGTGCATGATATGTAAGAGCATTAAAAAGTACGATGTGACTGGAAATGGTATAGCTGTTATTTAAAAAAAAAAAATATATATAGTGATTTTTTAAGGAGGAAAATTCACACAAACGGATATCGTAGAGAATTGAACCCAACACTATTTAAGAGTACGCCAAAATCCTGAGCCAATTCAACTAACATAGTGATCCGATAATGGTGCAATTTGGGGTGGAACATGTTGAGAGGTGTTCTGTCCAAAAAAAAAAAATTTGAGATGTTGGTTGGTATAATTTCAAACAATTATGTTGGAGAGATCATAACGACAAGGCCATGATGCCATTACAAGGTTTATTTATTATTTATTTTTTTTATGCCCCACTTGGAATATATATGAAGGCTCATTCCAATTTGTGACTGATTTGGGATGCGATTATTCAACGTACGATAGTATATTACATTGATGAATCTGTAATCCGTAATTCAATAAACATGGTACAAATAACAACACCTTTCAAGATATAAGCTCTCTATTCCTTTATATGAATTTCTAGGCTGATACTTGAGCTTTGACTGGATTACGTACCGTCAACATCCCAATATATACATCCCTTCATTATGGGAGAGGACGAGACATATAAGTCAACATAGTAGTCAATGCCATGCGAATGAAAATCAAACTTTTTTCGCTGTAGAAAATCAAAGAAAGCAGCTCGACATGCAAAGTTACAATTTGTAATCAAGTACGTAAGGCATGTGGTCGTAGGGAAGAAGGCCACTGTCCACACCTGCTAGGGCATATTTACAACACACTATTTCATCTACCATCCACACTATTTTTGTTGGTTAAGATCTCTTTCTTTGAGTATTCCACACTGGAGAATGGAAAGTTCGCATTATTGCTTAAAAGATTATTACATTATTTTCACCGATTGTCGAATTATTTTATATTGAATGTTCACATTTTAATATGAGATCTATAAAAGTATTATATCACGAGTCATGCCCATTTGGGTTTTTAACTTTGTTGTTCTTATTTGACTTTATTCTTAGTGGTTACCCATCGTGAGTTTATTGTTAAACACTCGTTTTTTTGCCAACAAAAATGAGATTTTTTTTTCCGGTCAAAGATAGGAAAAGGGAGCGGAATTTAACACACAATGATATCTAAGTGTTTCGAACCTGAAATTATTGATTTTAGGCCAAACATACTTTTCCACTATGATAAATATGACCCCATCGACCAAAAGAAGATAGTCCGAACTAATGAAGATATGGATCACCTAAGGCAACATTTATAGTTGGTACCTATTTTCTTATCTTAATTATGTTGATATTTCTGAGACATAGCCGCGTGAGGCGAATTAAATATGTTTTCAAACAATGTATCTGGCCCACAGCCCTTATCAACTTACAGTCTTTATTTACCAAATATTTAATTTCACTAGTAGCAGTAGGTAGAGCTAACTACTTAAAGAACAAATCCCTAACAAATCTTCAAATCGTGAATAGTATATTGTGTTTAATTTTGTTTCTTCATATTTAAGCTAACCTCACTTATCATCCTCTTTTATGTTTAACAAATAAAATTGCATTCATGCGGAATAGATGATTATATTGCGAAATTGGATCAACAATCAGGTATGAATTAACATGATCAATGATCAAAGTTCAAATTTTTTTGTTTTTTGTTTGTTTTTGGTGAACTAAAGTGTGCTACCATTACGAGCCAAGATTGTTTAAGGTAAAGCTCTTTTCATGTGGTGTTTTTCACACGCTGGATTTTGAACTTTATTCGCCCAACCGTAGGAACTAGCCAGTATCCACTAGACCAAACCCCTTAGATATCAAAGTTCAAACTTTAGCAATATAAACATCTTATGTTATCAAATAATTTCGAAGGCAACATTTGCCTACATATCATGTCACTAGGTGTCCGAAATTATTCTAGTGATTCTAGAATACAGATCTCAAAACTTCTTTTCTTTTGTTTCAAACCTTTATCACTTTCGTTTTTCCCAAAGGGTGACTCACAAAGGAAAAAAGAAAGCAACTATAAGCTTTTACTACTTTATGTTTGTCTTCATCTTCTTTGTTTAGAAAAAAATGATTTACACGAAATAAAGAAGCTAGAAAGGTTGTAGTGGTCAGAGTAGTAGAAGAGATAACCCGAAGTGCTTGGGACGCAAATTCAAAAGTAGACATCCAAATTTCGTCGGTCGAAATTTAGACTTGAGTAGTCAAAACTGACTCACCCAGGCTGTGAGTCTCACACGAAGTACATGTGGCACATGGCTCATCAAAACAAAGCTGAAAGCTGGAGATGAAATCAAATCATATGCTAAAACGAAATCAATCACAGAAAAAGAAACCATAAAACTCTCAGGTCTAGCCAAAGTAAACACCAAGACTCTAAAGTTCTCCATCAAGCATATAGAGAATCACCAAACACAACAAACACATGTCGCCGATTACTTCGCCACCAAGGTCGCAGACTATGCTCCACTTGACACTACTCATGGTCCCAATTTGTTCAAGATCAAGCTGCCACGACCTCCAAAGTGTTGGCCACCCTTGAATCATATACACTCTTAGAGATCGAATCAAATGATTTTCTTTTGTAAAGAATACCCACAGAGGTTCTAACAACCCCAAAATTCAATCAATACAAATATTATTATATATATGTACATGTTTGATTTTATCGTAGGAAAATCATATTTACATAAACTGTAGTTGTTGTGTTTCATTACCTAAAAAGCAAAAGAAAAGAAAAGGATGTGGGTGAGAAAAAAAAGAGAGCGAAAATGCAAGGCATAATCTAAACTAACTCTAACAAACTACTTAACCTAGTTAGTACGGCAAAATTTTGGTCACTATATAATATTTCAATATATATTTTATACTTTTTTTAATATATATTATTTTTATTAAATAATATATGAAAAATACGGGTAAAATACATGAATTTTATATGTATTATTCAAAATTTTGTTAAAAACATGTGTATTAAATGTGAAAATATATACGTGTATATATAATATGTGTATTGTACATTTTCTTTTTAAAAAATGTGTATTTAAGACGTGTACGGAAAATAGAAGTATTATTGAAGACATTTACTGTTCAGTCTTTAAGACGTGTACTGAAAACGAAAGTATTATTAATATATATATATATATATATATAGATTTATAACAATGTTTTAAAAGGCGAGGCGTAGAGACGAGGCGTTTTCAGTCCGCTATGCGAGGCGTAAGCCTTTAAGTAGTGAGGCTTAAGCCTTTTGAACATTAATTTAATTTATTAAAATATATATATAAATAATACAATATAGATAAATTGTAGTAATAATTCTTATTGAGCAAAAATATTATAACATAAGTACTAATTGTCATTCAAGCGTGATAATCAATCCCAAAATATAAAATATTTATTCAACATCAAAAGAAAGACTCAATTCATGCATCCCACTCCTCATCACGAAACATCTAATGCTATGATATTTAGCATTTATGTGTGGACTTGAGTGTTATTTTTAGTGGATTTTATGGATATTGTGTTGTTTGGAAAACAAAAACATATTTTATATATATATATATATATAGTACAAAGAGAATTCATACCGAAGGAGAGAGAGGATTCAACTTAGGGTGAGAATTAAAATTGATGCAGATTATCACATTAGGGATATACATAGGTCCATTAATGTATTTATTTAGAAGGAAAAAAAGAGAGGGAAGTATCGCATTAGGGATGGGATATACATATAGGTCAGGCCCAAAAAAAGAGAGCTAGATATAGGCCCAAAAAACATGGGATATACATATTTTTAAATATATTATTAAAAATAATAAAAACTAAAAAATGATTTTTTTTTTTTTTCCGAAACTAAAAAATGATTTGGATGCTTATCAAACGCACGCTCCTTTTAAAAGGGGTGCGTTAAAATCAAAACGTGGCGTTCAGCTCAGTTTTGGACTATGCAACGATGCCGTTTCATTGGAAAAAAAAAACCTAAAAAAGATACACGCGGTCATCTTCTTCCTTGGGCAGATGCGCTTTGCTAACCCACAAAGTGGCGCTTCACAACGCCTCTGTACGCTTTGCAGTCGACGCGCACGCTAAGCGTGTAGATAGCTAAACAAGCAGACGCCTGAGGCAATTTGCTACTGCCTCACTTCGATGCGCACTCTGACGCGTGCCTACGCATGCAAGGGCGGTTCCAGCCTGTGGCAGGCTGGGCTCATGCCCGGCCCAAATTTATGTTAAATAAATATTACTCACACTTTTCTCTCTCCTCTCTTCTCTTTTGCCCATCTCTAATTTTTGTTAAAAAAAATATTACCCACACTTTTCTCTCTCCTCTCTCCTCTAAATGATTTCCCACTCCAATTATCACCACTCTTTTTTTATTCTTTTCATCACACTCTCCTCTCTCCTTTTTTTTTTATTTTTATTCTTTTCCTTACACTCTCCTCTCTCCTTTTTTAATTCTTTTCCTTCTCTCCTCTCTATCTCTCTTTTTTTTTTTTCCGTTGTTTTCCTTCTCTCTTCTCTCCCTTTTTTTTTTCTTTCTTCTCCTTCTCTCATCCCTCCTCTCTTTTTTTTCCGTTCTTTTTCTTCTCTCTCTCTCTCTCTCTCTCTCTCTCTCTCTCTCTCTCTCTCTCTCTCTTATTTCTTCCTTTTCCTTCTCTCTTTTTGTTAGAAAAATATTACCTACATTACTTATGATTATTTAAAAAAATTTCTTGCACAAAGATAACTATTTCAGAAATTGCAAAACATGATTGATAGGGCTATGAAGCTCGAGGTGGAAAGCTAAAAACAGATGTCATAATAAACGTTTATAAAAGGAAACAAGGAGAGAAATGAGGTCACAACTCGTTAAAAAAAAAAAAAAATTGCTCCTCCAATTTTCTTCCTTCCCATTTCTCTCGAAATAAATCTTGTTTTTTTTTAAATTAATGTAGTCCTCTATATTATCTTTCTTTTTAATGTGAAATAATTTTTTTTTTCTATTTTTTTCTTTTGGTTTTTATTTTAGTTTTTCTATTTGTAGATATAAATACATTTGAGGGTAAGACTTATTACGTCTCCTCTCACTATGTAATTTTTTTTTTATGTTTATTAATGGCATTCACTCGTTTCGTCAAGTTTGTTATATAAATTTTGCCCGGTCGGCTTTCGAATCCTGGAACTGCCACTGTACGCATGCCTTTGAAAACATTGATTTATAATACGAATATTAAACGGAAAAAATATTAACTAGGCTACTTAACTGCAACACTAATTAACCACTATATTATTAACCAACACCAAAGCTCAATTGACTTTTGACTTTGGCAACGGTAGTGCGGGCCGTGTCCTTTTGACGATGACATCTGTGATGGCTCTCGGGTGAGAACTCGGCTTTATGGGTTTCTGATGGGCCTCTTCACTGTGTTCTTTTGTTGCGCTAATTGTGTTGAGCTTTTTATTGTTGTGCTTTAGGAAAAAGATGTCTAATTGCTGTATTTTAATCACACACACAAATTCAGAAATAATCATGATCGAGATCATTCTTGTTTGTGTTCATAATTCATAATAAATTATGGACCTCTAGAAAGATAAGACATAGAAATCAGTTTGTATTGGTGGATCTTTATGTCTCCATTACAAAGATAAGACATACAATTATCCAACCAACAACGAGAAAGAAAAAAGCATACTAATGGAGATCGATTATAACATTTTAGTGCTTATTGATGAACTCTGTGATCCTTGAAATCAGAATCTCAGTTTGGGAAGCCGTCTGCGGATCCATTTCAATGGCAATCTTGTTAAGATAAAAGCTATGAGCCACACCAGGGCTAATCAAGAGCTCCACATCCTTCTCAGCCTTCTTCATGGCTTCGTAGTATTCAATCTCAGTATCTACAATCATGTCCATTTCAGCAACACATAGAAGAAATGGTGGAAGCTTCAGGGTATCTAAATCCGGTGCTCCGGAACCCATCGGACAAGTTATAGGATGGTCCTTGGTGGACCCCACTGGAAGTGCCAAGCTCAAAAACTTGTCCACCATGTCAAGTGTAAGCATAGGAGACTCTGGCTGCTCCAACTCCGACCTGCTCCTCGTGGATCGAACGAAACCGGGATGGATAAGAATCCCACCTGTTAGCCTTATGTGGTTCAAATCCACCTTCCCCGCTCGAGCGGCCAGCTCATGCACAATGTTTCCTCCTGTGCTATCTCCTAGAAGGATCACGCGGTTGAAGTCCGCGTGGTCCACGAGCCATGGCTCGTACGAGTCACCTTGAGCAAGGGATTGAAGCCAGAGGAGAGCAGACCAGCCGTCGTCTATTGCAGCGGGCAGACGGTGCTCGGGTGCGAGCCTTAGATAGACAGAGACAAAAATGGCCTTGGCTGACCGTGCAAGATTGGTGTACATGTGGTAGTACATGTACCAATCAGCTCGGCTTATGCAAAAGCCACCTCCATGGAAATGGAGGATTATGGGCAGCTTTATCTCGTCCCTGGGTTTTATCTCCGGTAGATAGATTCGTAGCTTAAGGCCTGAGTCTTTGTCGACCACCACATCACGTGTAGCAACTCCATTGATGAATTCTTCATGGGGTTGGACCGGCTCGACCATGAACTGTACCTCAGAGGGTCCTGTCCATGTGCGGTCAGTCGAACCATCTTCGAAGACTTTAAGCCAACCTGACACTTCATGGAGCAGCTTCTTCTGGGAGATCATGGTTGATAGTCTAGTTAAGAGGAAGAAATGTGCGTGACCTTGGGGACGACCCTCTCTGTCTCTCTCTCTCTATATAGAAGTTGTGAGTGTGTGAGAAACTAATTAAGAAGAAGCTTCTAATCATGTACGACCAATTCATAGATGTGAAAGCCAAATTATACGTCTTTTTTTAATAGCCATGATGGAACTAAACTATAAATAAATAAATAAATAAATAAAAAAGAAGTAAGTCATGAGCAGTTGTTGACTGAAAAAAATACATTTGTTGCTGGACTTGCAAATGACTTGCCGTGTGTATTGTCCATGATACCATGCACATTGTCTACCACATGGCATGCAGTATCCGCATTATGTTTACCCAAACAAACCCCAATTATTCTAATAATAAAACCAAAAAAAAAAGAAAAAAAAGAAAAAGGATTTCACGTTCTTTCTCCAGAGTGAGTCCTTCCCCTCATTGCTTTTCTGTCTGAATTTTTTTCTGTTTCAGGTAGGCACAAACTGATTCTAAACTTGATTCTTCAATTATTTTTTTTATTGTTTTTCTAATATAGCTAACAAAGAACCAATTTTAAAATTCCATGCATCATGATTGGTAAAGAAGAAGTGGCAACTGACCACCCCGATTGTCATCTTCATCATTTTCCTGCGTGCTTGAATAAGTTTGGTCTGTCTTTCAACTTTTCAAATCTATTTGCCTTTGGGTAGTGGTGGTTAAGTCTTTCTTCTTTTCTTTCGCTGTTTTTTTTTATATATTTACTTTGAAAGTTTTTGTTATGAATCAAGTATAAGATCAATTCAAAACTGTATTTCCCTCCAAGAAAGTGATCAAATTGATTACCCAGTTAAAGATAATTGCTGCTTAATGATCAATTTCTAAGGAACGAAATCAAGTATAATCATACTCTCACTTTATTAGCTATATTTATTTATTTATTTTGTGGATTAGGAGGAGAGTTTACTAATTATATGTGCCCTTGGATTAATCCAGGGCCTTTATTAAAAACGTCCTCACAAGACCTCATTTTTAGGTAGTTAGGTGAGCATGACTGATTCCTATTATATGTTTTTATCTTATTGATCATCTTAATTAAAACTAGGGTCATACCGAAAGAGAGTATTTTTGCTCATCACTTTAACCCAAGGTGTATACTCACCACCTTTCTCAACACGTGACACGTATCCATAAATCAAAGTAAAAAGTCAACCACGGTTATGCTTATGGACATATGTCAAGTATTAAGAAATGTGGTGAGCATACACCTTTGGTTAAAGGGGTGGGCAAAACTATTTCCCATACTGAAATAGGCCCTTCTAACTCAAAAATCATAAACAATAACCCACCAATAATACAACGTTTAAGTAAAACCCAATTGGATGACAATGTGTCCATGTAAATTGATTTATTTACAAATTATGCCACTAGATCTTTATTTGGTGGCTAACCGTTTTTAATTCCCTAATTTAATGCAAATGCATAATGCATCTCACTGCACATTTATGTTTGCCCTCCTATAATAATAGGCTTCAATCAAATTTGTTCAACTACTCCCTTTTAACCTCCTATAGCTCAATGACATGCTCATAAGGGGAACAAGAATTCTTGTGTTCTTGTATGTTTATGTGTGGATGACATGCTCATAATGGGAACAAGTAAGGATATGCAATAAATTCTACAAAGAAGATGTTGAATTCAAGTTTTGACATGAAGACTTGGGTCAAGCTGATGTCATTCTAGGAATTCAAACAAATAAAAATAGGGATATCTATGTTCTTAGTCAATTCCATTATGCATAAAAGATTTTAAGAAAGTTTGGTCAATTTGACTGCAAACTTGATGTGACTCCTTTTTATGTAAATTGCAAGTTAAAGAAAATAATGGAGATGCAATTTCTCAATTGGAGTATTCCCAAATAATTGGGAGCCTAATGTAATTAATGAATTTTACCAGGCCTAACGTAGCTTATTCAGTAAGCATGCTTAGTAGATACACAAGCAATCATGGACATGATCTTTGGGAGGGATTAATCAAGGTGTTAATATATTTGAAATACACCCTAGATTATGTATTGCATTAAACAAAATATTCACTAGTTCTGGAATGCTATAGTGATGCAAATTGGCTTTCTGACAGTACAGAAACCAATAAGTCAATTAGTGGATGTGTTGACATTAGATGGAGCTGCAATGTCTTGGAAATCCTCTAAGCAGACGTGTATAGCACGTTCTACAATGGAATCAGAGTTTATAGCCTCAGATAAAGCTGCTGAAGAAGCAGAATGGCTTATAAACTTCCTAGAGGACATTACAATGTTGCCTAAGCATGTGGCAACAATTTGTATACACTGTGATAGTATGACAGCTCATGCAAGAGCCAAAAGTGGTATATACAATGGTAAGTTCAGACATATTAGGTGTAGGCATAATACAATTACAAAATTGCTCCCAAATGGAGTTATATCCATGGATTATGTAAAGTCAAAGGAAAATATTGCAGATCCTTTAACAAAAGGCCTATCAAGAGAGCAAATTAAATTTACATAGAGGGGAATGCATTTAAAGCCAATTTGACAGGACCCGCCCCAAATTTTTCACAAAGCCCGAGATGAATCCTGCGGAGACCCCAGCATCACACCCATACCGGGTTCACTCCTTAAAAAGGTAACCTCCTTCTTCAAAAGGAGTATGGGCACGAGACTTTCTACCGAAAATTCGGCAGAATCCCCTCTGTAAATTGAACATGAAAAATAGTCGAAAATTCATACCTCATTCGTCCGATTTGGTGGAGAATCGAGGGAGAACGAGCGGCCGAAAGTTTCGACAAAAACCGGCTGGTTTTCTGCAATTTCCGGCCAGCATAGTGGACGGCAGCAATTGGGAACGGCCAGGAAAGGAAGAGGAGGTGGCAGCGGTTCGAACGGGTCCGGCCTCGTGGCCGGTGGTGGTTCGTGGTGGCGGCGGTGGCTCTTGGAAGCCACGTCTGGGAAGAAAAATTCGAAAGGGGGAGGGGGCTGCGCACGCAAGGCCAAGAGTGGCCCACGTCTCTTGGTTGAAAAACGAAATGCTGAAGGCCAGCTTTATGCCTGTTGAAGTGGCTTCGTACAATTCATAATGTAATATATATATATTATATTATATAATGTCATTTGATTGAAAAGTTGGTGGAATGCCAACTTTATGACATTATATATATTATATTATATTATATATATATATTGTATTACATATATTATTATATGTATATATATATTATATATTGTATTACATATATTATTATATTATATATATATATTGTGTTACATATATTATATAATATTATATATATGTGTGTAATAGGCCAATTTTGACTTGGCTGGGAGAGTGAAGGAGGAGTTGGCTGGAGCTTTGGCAGCTGATCTTAAAGTAGGCTGATCTTGTGTTGGCTAGATGGAATGGAAGTGTTGGTTGATTTGGAATCAATAGAAGTTTTAGTGCGAGTGAAGTTGGGTTCTGTGTGGTTGAGGCTTTATTTATTATTTTTGTTTATTAGGTTGTTCAAATGGGTTTTATTCTTGTTATCATTATAATTGGTAAGGCCAAACAATGGCTTTACGGGTAAACTTAGGCCATGTGCCCTTGTGCTTCGAATTCTCTTTATGCCTATATGCAAGTCATGGCCTTATGGCCTAGGATTCTCAATGGCCATCGAGTGGCCTATTTGATAAATATATTACATTTTAAGACACCTTGAGAATGCATGTGGATTCATTGAATTTCCAGCCACTCCAACATCATGGGAGTATTTCCTCAAGATTAGAAGTCCGTCTCACCAGATCTCAAGACAAGTCTCGAAGGTGCAAGCCCAGCCCACAAAAGTGGGCCCGACACTTTTGGATGTTTTCATGCACGTGACGAGATCCATCCAAGGAAAGCAATAAAAGAGAATGATGTCAATCTGGAATGATCCTAAGGAGGAGGGAATCAATTGATCAGATTTGCGATCCGATTATCTTATTCGAATCAATTCCACGAATCTAGGAGGCCACATAAGGAAAGATTTTGAACGAAGTTGACCTTTGGCCATTTAATGGCCAACCCATGGGCTGACGAATGCCCCTATATAAACTACATCAGACAAATAGCAAAAGATCCCGACATCAGACACAAGAACCTACTTTTTGTCTTTCAATTTTCTATCCCTAGACTAGGTCTTTTATTTCCCAAGCAAGTAGACTAGATCAGTTCTTCACTTTCGTTAGTGTAAGTTTAATTTCTTGTATTTTCCATTACGTTGTTTTAAGATTCAACTTTATCGCTTTATTGTTAATTGTTATCGAATTTGCTTTAAGCTTAATTTAATTTCAAATTGCTTTGCTTTATTGCCTTTATCATTTATATCGTTCTGATTTTGTTCTTCGCTTAATTTAAGTTTGTTTATCGCTTTGATTACTTTATCGCACTTCAATTCTTGTCTTTAAGTTTAATTGCATATTTTAATTTAATTTGCATCGTTATCATTAAAAAATCTCTAAAATACTAAAATACCTATACGAAACCTAACCATCCTCGATCCCGAGGAAGTGAAAGAACCTAGGCCAAGAGGAGGTTCCTTGCTTGGCCGATTAATCGGCTGGTTAGAAGTCAGAAACGCGAACACAACAATCCGACCTTTTCCATTCAAGCCAGTCAGTGGCTTGGTGGTGGCACGCCTACGCAATCTACAAGAAGAAGGACCAAGAACTCCTTCACTTGGCCTACCTGGCCGAAAAGAGGGAAACAACACCCCAATATATTAATAGCAGTGTGGCTCCATTATTCTTAGACTTCAACTTTAAACTTAGCTTCTTTGCCTCCCCAGTTCATAGATAGACTTCAACTTTCCATTTTCTTCATCACCTGCTCTACATTTTAAACATAGAGACCAATATAATCATATATACTTTTAAAACAGAATTCAAAGGCTAAAAATATGCCAATAAGAGTTCTGAAATGGTTTTGTTTCCTATTCTTCTTTCTACGTAAGAAGAAGATGAACAGTCTCCTTCCCATCCTACCCAACAATGAAAAGAAGAAGAAAACGTAACAAAAAATTTCCTTTATCATTTTTCGCCCGCAACTAAGCGGAAACAAAACACTGAGGAAGGAAATTGAGTATATACAATCACTTATGGCTGCATCCAAAGAAGAAAGGAGCCACTCAAGGAACTGAAAGATCCTCCTATAGACATGCCAACTTGTGGATTTCTTTATAATCCGTTTACTAAAGAAAAATTTAGGGTCTGTTTGTATTTAACTTGAATACAAATTTTTAAACTCAAAAACAAAATTTGAGTCTAAAACAAAGAAAACCTGTTTGGTAGCCCTATTTTCAAAAACTCAAACTCAAGAACAACTAAAAAACACCCCAATTATTAAAAACAAAAATATCTATTTTTTTAGTTTTTTTTAACAAGCCACAAGTTCTCAAATTTTTAACATTTGAAAACAGTTTTCAAGTTACATACCGAACAAGTTTTTGAATCATAAAAATAGATTTAAGAACTCCTTGTTTTTAAGAAAAATTAAAGTTTTCGAGTTCTCTATTTGAATAAGATATCAAATGCCCCTTATGTTTTCCAAAGAAATGACCAGTAATTAAAAAAACAAACAAATAAAAAAACAAAAGAAGAAGAAACTAATTTATGTTTTTTTTACGGAATTCCGTGGACTTCACTTCCTTGAACTCCGACACTTTCTTGAAGTTCTCCCAAGCCCTCACATAGATCCTGGCTTCGAAGAGCTTCTTCTTGCCCGCGTCGGTGGCCTCAATAGTCAAATAGTGATTCATCCCAGCAACCATTTGCCGCTTTTCATTCACCACCCTCACAAACTCAAGCAGACCATTATGCTGCACAATTGTTCAATCAAAATCCCATTCGCAATCTTTGTTTGACAGAAATAGAATAAAAGGGTTTTTACCTCCTTGTTGTGTTCTCCGTTGGCGAAGCGAGAGAGGATTATGGTTTCGACGCTGTTCACGGTTCCTGGAGTTCCGCCACATATGATATCCGCCGTGGTTGGGTGGGGCTTTTAGATTTGATTATATTTTTTTAGAGGAAGGAGGAGGTGTGAGAAGTGGAACTGTATGGCTATTAATACACACAGGAGGAGGAAGGAAGACGACGAAACTTCGATTTCAATTATGTTGACTCCTCGAAAGAGAAATTATTACGTAGGAGCTGTGTTATCAAGTAGCATTTTCCATGTTGATATGGTAGTACGGACGAACAATAGAACGACACCTGGACATCAATTACTAACATTAGAGGAAGTTTTGCCTAGACCCGGCAATATTGCACACGACCCGTTAACACGACACGAATTCGCATGAAATTATCAGTATTTGGGTTGAGCTTATTGGGTCGGGTTGAAAACGGGTGAACCCGTTAGCCACCCGTTAAGCTAACGGGTCGTGTCGAGTCGAAAACGGGTTAACCCGTTAACCATCCGTTAAGGAGGTTAATTTTGTAATTTTACAAGATAATTTTTTTTTTCTTTTCTTCTTCCCCTTTTCTTTCTTCTTTTCTATGTTTTCTTCTTTCCCTTGTTTACTTTTCTCGTTTACTTTTTGTCTTTTTCTCCTTTCTCCTTTCTCCATTTCCTTTTCTTCTTCCTCTCGTTGTTCTCTTTTGCTTTTCCTTTTGTTTCTGCTTGTCTCCAAGATCTACAAAATGCTGTCTGGTCAACGTGCTCAGAGAAGGAGAGAGACTCCAGGGAGAGAGCTGGAGCTGGAGCTGGGCTGGTTAGTGCGGGTAACTCGGATGCATGTGGGGACTGGAGCCCAGTGGAAGGCGATGGAGGTGCAGGGGATATGGCTGTGGCAGTAAGAGGGGGAGAGGAAAATACAAGGTCAGCATCACAGAGAAGAGAGAAAGAAGAAGAACAAAGAGTCAGCATAGATGAGAGAAAATAAGAAGAAGAAGAAAAGAAATAAGAAAGAGTCAGCAGCACAGAGAAGAAAGAAGGTGTGTCGGGTAGAGAAGCTGTGATAGTTTTTTTTTTCTTTTTTTTTTCTTTTCTGGTTTATTCTTAACGGGTTAATGGGTCGTGTCGGATATTCGCGAATTGTAACGGGTCGTGTTTGGGTCTAGTATTTGTCACCCGTTAATTTAACGGGTCGTGTCGTGTTAACCCGTTAACTTAACGGGTTGACACGAACACGACCCGAAACCCGTTAGTACAACCCGTTTGCCAGGTCTTTGCCTAAGAAAATTCTGAGAAGCCATGATTGTCTTTTCTACTCGTAGCCATGGGTTTGATTTTTTTAATTTTTTAGTAAATGATAGTCTAAACTATATGGGATGTGGGTTTCTCACACACATACAACCAAGATGCTTTGGGGGTTCGAACATGAAATCTTTTATCTACAGTTCAAAACCATTTTCCACTCGATTAGATCCTATTAGCAGCCATGGTTGTTTTTCATCCTTTCGTTCATTTAGTACTACTGTTCTTATGTTACTTAAAATCATTCTTGTACGCCATAAAATTAATAAAATTTCTTTTAGGTTGTTAATCAAACAACAAATCTCTCTTTTAATTGCATCCATTTGAACAAAAACCCAAACTTTCGTAGGCACTCACAATCAACTTTCTAAAAATCATGGCTGCCATTGTTTGAGGACAGAAGCAATATCCTCAAATTAACCACGCTCTCCGACAAAGCATAAGAAAACTAATCCATGGTTTTCTTTACTCAAGTAGACAAGAAAAAATTTAGGGCCCGATAAACATTTCAGTTGAAATCTATGGAGAATGAAAAACTCGGAGTAGATTAAGAGGAAGATTGCAGAAATGGAAGTAAGTAGTATCGCTGATGGTGGGAAGGTTTCAGCTATTGAAGTTTTAAAGTTAACGTCTTTCTCCTCTGTTCACATAAAACGTTAGTTGTAATCTGCTTTAGTGACACTTATCAAATCGGCTTCCCCATTTTGGAATAGAACTTTTGTAAAGTGGCTATTTTAGCCAATTTCGCTTTTTTATTAATTTTTTATTTAAAAAAACTCCATGATTATAAAAAAATGATGGCCGCTCGTAGGTTAATTTGTTCACTTATAACAATTTTTTTTGCACATCTGGTAATGTATCTCGTAAACTTAAGAGAGCTTAAAAGATTGGAATTCGTACAAGCGTAAAGTCGTGATATCAGAAACGCCTTCACAATTAATTCCAGCACATTGCATGTAGAGATAAAGATATGGTGAATAGAATTATAACACATTGCATACAACAAATTGGAAAAACAAGTCCACAACACCACCTTATTCTTAGAAGATTGGCACAACAGAAATACTATAACAGCCACTAAAGCATGTATACACCCAAATATATTAACAGCGGTGTGGCTCCATTATTCTTAGACTTCAACTTTAAACTTACCTTCTTTGCCTCCCCAATTCATAGATAGACTTCAACTTTCCATTTTCTTCATCACCTGCTCTCACAGTTTAAACATATAGACCAATATTAATCATACTTTCAAAACAGAATTCAAAGGCTAAAAATATGCCAATAATAAGTTCTGAAATGGTTTTGTTCCCTATTCTTGTTTCTGCATATGAAGAAGATGAACAGTCTCCTACCCAACTATGAAAAGAAGAAGAATACATAACAACAAATTTCCTTTATCATTTTTCGCCCGCTACTAAACAGAAACAAAACAGTGAAGAAGGAAATTGAGTATATACAATCGCTTATAGCTGCATCCAAAGAAGAAAGGAACTGAAAGATCCTCCTATAGACATTAGCAATATGAGTTCAAAACCACCGCCAACTTGTGGATTTCTTTTTCATCCTTTTACTAAAGAAAATTTTATGTTTTCCAAAGAAATGACCAGGTAACATAATTAGGGCTTGTCCAATATATGTCCCTATATTTTCTACTTCCTAGACATATACCCATCACTCTATAAATCTATATGTAAAACCCAATTTCAAATTTAAATGACCAGTATGATATAAGAGGTTATAGTATTCCTATATTTTTACATCGTTCCCACCAGATTTCATATTTTATTTATAATTTATTTCAAGCATTTCATTAACTACCATAATTGTAATTAATACTCCCTATTAATAGCATATCAATCACCCCATTTTTTTGGGTTACCATTCCCTCTAACATATCACCCCTAAAATTGCAAACCAAACAAAAAAAAATTCTGTAAATTACATATCCAGTAATGTACCTATGAAAAATATAAATATAAATATATACATATAAAAATATAGGTATATTATTTACTCAAAAAATTTACAGAAAAATAGGTAAATAATAATTTATAGAAAATATAGATACACAATAATTTATAATATAAAAAATAATAGTAGATTATCACAGAAAAATAGGTACACAATAATTTATAGAAAAAATAATAGGTAGATTATTACCCATGAAAAAAAATAGATTATAGAAAAATAGGTACACACTAATTTATAGAAAATATAGATACAAAATAATTTATAAAAAATAATAGGTAGATTATTATAGAAAAATAGGTACACAATAATTTATAGAAAATATAGATACACAATAACTTATAAAAAAAAATAGATAGATTATTATCCATAGAAAAACTAGGTACAATAAATGAAATTCAAGTTCAAAAAAAGGTAGATTATTATCCAGGAAAGATGGAACAAAATTTCAAAAAGGCAATAAGGAAAATTGCCTTTTTCGGTCAACAAATTGTTGACTCTATTAATGAATTTTAATAATAAAATGGATAATTAATTGCAGAGGGAATCATCACAATAAATTGGGGAACCAAAAATTAAAACACCACCCCATTACACATTGAAATATAAATAGGGGTATTTTGGCAATCAAAAAATTATAATAAATTAGATATTGAGCTTGATAAGGTAACTTGATGAGTTGGATTGTACTCATGGGTTTTTACTTATAAAAATTGGGTATTATTTATAGAAACAAAAAGTGAAGGGCTGCAAGTAAGGTAAGTTGAATTTGAAAGTGTAAACCAAATTTACTATAATTATAAAAACAAAAAAATAAAAAAACAAAAAAAGAAGAAACAAATGAAAGGGCACAAACCTCTCAACACAAACTAAGAGTCAGCAACGTGCTTGAACTCCTGCACTTCCGTGGACTTCACTTCCTTGAACTCCGTCACTTCCTTGAAGTGCTCCCAAGCCCTCACATAGACCGTGGCTTCAAAGAGCTTCTTCTTGCCCGCGTCGGTGGCCTCAATAGTCAAAAAGTGATTCATCCCAGCAACTACTTGCCGCTTTTCATTCACCACCCTCACAAACTCAAGCAGACCACCATGCTGCACAATTATTCAATCAAATTAACTAATTAATCAAAATCCCATTCACAATCTTTGTTTGACAGAAATAGAATAAAAGGGTTTTTACCTTCTTGTTGTGTTCTTCGATGGCGAAGCGAGCGAGGCTTATGGTTTCGACGCTGTTCACGGTTCCTGGAGAATCAGCTATTCCGCCACATATGATATCGGCCATGGTTGGGTGGGGCTTTTAGATTTGATTAGATTTTTGTAGAGGAAGGAAGAGTGGTGAGAAGTGGAGTTAGAGAGTTGTATGGCTATTAATACACACAGGAGGAGGGAGACGACGAAACTTCGATTTCAATTCTGTTGACTCCTCGACAGAGAAATTATTACGTATAGGACCTGTGTTATCAAGTAGCATTTTCCATGTTGATATGGTAGTACGGACGAACAATAGAACGACACCTGGACATCAATTACTAACGTTAGAGAAATTTTTGCCCAAGAAAATTCTGAGAAGCCATGATTGTCTTTTCTACTCGTAGCAATGGTTTTTAAATTTTTTTTTTTTTTAAAAAGTATTATTTGTTTTTAGTAAGTGATAGTCTCAACTACATGGAATGTGGGTTTTTCACACACACAACCAAGTTGCTATGGAAGTTCGAACCTGAAACCTTTTATCTACAACTCAAT
Source organism: Prunus salicina (assembly GCA_020226455.1). NCBI lineage: Eukaryota > Viridiplantae > Streptophyta > Magnoliopsida > Rosales > Rosaceae > Prunus > Prunus salicina. Next base: position 27,507,589 of record CM035343.1, on the reverse strand, counting down.
GCCCTTTTTCACCCGGTTAGATCCCGTTAGTAGCCATGGTTGTTTTTCATGCTTGCCATTTAGTACTATTGTTCTTATGTTATTTAAAATCAGTCTTGTACACCATAAAATTAATAAAATTTATTTTAGATTGTTAATCAAACAACAAATCTCTCTTTTAATCGCATCCATTTGAACAAATAACCCAAACTTTCATAGGCACTCACAATCAACTTTCGAAAAATCATGGCTGCTATAAGAAAATTAATCCATGGTTTTTGTTGACGCTCAAAAATGGTTCGGCACTTTTGAGCCCAACTTAGTGATGAGGTGTGATGGATGATGGGTGAAGGTGAGGACCTTCACCAAGTGTGTGAGGATTTGAGCAAGCGATAAACATACAGAAGACAAGATATACGTGGTTCACCCTTAATGAATGGGCTACGTCCACGGAGAAGTATATTCTCATTATTATAATATTGTGTATTTACATTTGTACACGGGGTTGGACCCAAATATAAAAGTAAGAAAGGAGAAGGCCATGACTAAAGGTCAAGCCCAGCCCAAGGATCCTCTCCTAAGTGGAGAGTGGTCTCCTTTTATTGATGAGGGGGAGTCTACACATCTTGTAATATTCCAATGTGGGACTCTTTGCCTTGCTTAGATTTGCTTCTAGTTGCTTGGTCAGATATGGTATAAACAGAAGTCCCCTAAGTTCTCAAGCAAGGAGGTACTTCTTGGTTGATGACTTATAATTTTCAATGCATTGACTGAGCAACACCTTAGTCTTCTTACAAGTAGTGTGGTGTCGATGGTGCCGAATGATGGCAGGGTGCCGAAGGCATTGCACTAGCCAAATGATGACGGAGTGCCGAAGGCATCTTTCGCGCTTAATGATGACGGGGTGCCAAAGGCATCACTCTCAGCGAATGATGGCGGGGTGCCGAAGGCATTGCACTCGCCGAATGAAGGTGGGGTGCCGAAGGCATCACACTCGCCGAATGATGGTGGGGTGTCGAAGGCATCGCTCTCGCCGAATGATGATGGGGTGCCGAAGGCATCTCCCGCGCCTAATGATGATGGGGTGCTGAAGGCATCGCACTCGCCGAATGATGATGGGTGGCGAAGGCATTTCACTCGCCTAATGATGACGGGGTGCCAAAGGCATCGCACTCTCCGAATGATGGCGGGGTGCCGAAGGCATCTCTCGCGCCGAATGATGACAGGGTGCCGAAGGCATCGCTCGCACCTAATGATGATGGGGTGTTGAAGGCATCGCTCTCGTCTAATGATGGTGGGGTGCCGAAGGCATCGCTCACGTCTAATGATGACGGGGTGCTGAAGGCATCGCACTCGCCGAATGATGACGGGGTGTCGAAGGCATCGTACTCGCCGAATGATGACAGGGTGCCGAAGGCATCTCCCGCGCCTAACGATGACGGGGTGTCGAAGGCATCGCACTCATCGAATGATGGCGGGGTGCCAAAGGCATCGCTCTCGTCGAATCATGACGGGGTGCCGAAGGCATCGCTCTTGTCTAGTGAAGAAGCTTATAGAACAAGCTTACCAATGGTTATTGCCGATGGCTAATAGTCTTGGGTTTTTCTTTTGTTTTTAGTTGTGTTGGCATGGACGCCAAGTGGAGAGTGGTTTCCTTTTATAGATGAGGGGGAGTCTACACATCTTGTAATATTCCAATGTGGGACTCTTTGCCTTGCTTAGATTTGCTTCTAGTTGCTTGGTCAGATATGGTATAAACAGTTTTCTTTACTCAAATAGACAAGAAAAAATTTAGGGCCCGATAATAATTTCCATTGAAATTTATGGAAAATGAAAAAAAAAACGGAGTAGATTAAGAGGAAGATTGTAGAAATGGAAGTAGTATCACTAATGGTGGGAGGGTTTCAGCTATTGAAGTTTTAAAGGTACGCCTTTCTCCTCTGTTCGCATAAAACGTTAGTTGTAATCTCCTTTGTAATGGATTTCCAGTCGTTCTACTATTTAGCCGTATTGCCAGTTGGTAAGTATCATGTGATAATCAGGGGTGGCCTTGAGGGTGTGCAAGAGGTGCCACCGCACAGGGCCCCTGATTTTTGAGGGTCCCGATTTTTTTTTTATGTGTATAATATATGTAAAGTGCTGCTATTTTCACCCACATGTCCTATTTTTCAACCCACCTTATTTTAACAAATTTAAAGACAAATTTATTCCTCTATAAAATGACTTCTAAAACTCTAAAAATAAAACAAATTTTAAAAAGAAAATAAATGTTTTCTTTTAACTCTCCATATTCTTTCCATCTTCCTGACCTCAACAAATTTAGCGAGCACTGATCTACCCATCCCAATCCTTTGAAAAGTTTTTTAAAAAAAAATCAAATCAAATTCTCAACTCCACCTTTAATATTGTGTCAGGGTTGGTGGGTGTTGATAATGGAGGAAAAATTGTCCTTTAATTTTATTCCATTTTAAAGATTTTTTAGTCTGATTAACCCACATGTGGGTTCTTATTCCATATAACATCACTTCAATTAAAATCCATTGTAGTCTTGTTGGTTGTGTGTTGTTGTGGTGGTGGTGTCGCAGTCGTGAAGCCACCAGTACTACTAAGGCGTTGATGAGAATATTAATATGGTAGGGTAAGGTCGTGATGTTGAAAACACATGAAGAAGATGAAAGAATGTTTTTTTTTTGGGTTAAAATTTTTATGTTTTCAACTTGGAGTTGATGGTGTTTGGTTGAATTAATAAGTAAAGGGTATTTTAGGAATAATGGTGGGTGGAAAAGTAGGATTTTAGTTTTTCAAATTTACATAGTGGGTGAGAAGATAAAATGGGTGAGAAAATAGGACAGGTGAGTGGAAATAGCAGCACTCCATATGTATAAAAAAAATATTATATATACAGAGTGAGCAAATTGTTGACACAAAGACATTTCTAGTTGTGTTGGTTCGTAGGGCCTCAACTTCTATTCAGGGCTCGACTTCAAAACCTGCTTGTGCTAAAGGCTTGTCCGATGTCAACACCAACATTCAATATCCTATCTACTTTCACAACCACAAACTGAAATAATAAATACCCGATTACAAGGAATTAGTCAGTAATTATGCTCAGATATTCAATTTTGTCCTTGGGAATAGGGGTACTTTGGTCACTTTAAGAACAAAAACATTCATTGTATGTCATTACGTAATGGTGTAAGTTTGTGTTAGCTTATGCGAGGCCCCAATTTAAGGTTCGCACAGGGCCTTTAAAATCTCAAGACCGACCCTGGTGATAATACCGGACTATGTAATAATGATGGGCACGAGAACTCCACCATTTTGCCCCTCAAATTGGGGACACACATGCGTAAAGATTCTCTTTCCTTAGAGCAAATCCAATGTTGATGAGTACGGGAAGGAGGATGAGCAAGGATAGCTACACAGACCCCCATCTTCCTTGGTTTTTGTTCTGCAGGCGGATGGGCTTCCCGACCCTCCTAGTTCTTAGTTTGGATGGGTTAGAGGCTGATGTGCACCCGATGGTGATGTCTAAGTGGATGGCCTTCTAACTAAGTTTTTCTTCGTTAGTTTTATTTATCTTTGCCTTATTGTTATATGGTTGAGTGGAGGTGTTTGTTCCCTCCTTCCTGAAGACTTTATGTTGGTTTCTCTTTATTTCAATGAAACGTCTCTTTGACCAAAAAAATAAAGAGAAGAAAAATACTCCGATAGAATCTTTTAAGCTCTGAAGATATCTAGTCCACAATAGGAGACTCTAAACTGAAGCTCTATATATATTTTTTATCATGTAATTTTTACATGCTAATTTTTTTGTTTATGTTATGTTAATTTTTTTTTTAAACATAGGAACTAAAAAATAATTAAAAATTTCAATGAGATTCCAAAAACAACATTTTATTTCATAACATTAATGACAAACACACATAATATCAAACCTGAGACCATTAGTATACAAATCAATGCACTTTTTTTTATTAGGAAAGAGCTCGTTAAAAATTATATATATTATATATGAAGAAACAAAAGAATTCGTGCTCTCATGGTTAGCTATCGTTACTCACAGTAGCATTCTCAGTTCTAATATATCTCCTGAATGGAGCACTTTGCAATGGGCAATCTGCATCTATTTGATTTGAAAAAGGTAAACTTCGATGTAAATATGAGCACCCTATCTTCTCTCTTCTTTGACTGGAAGAGTCCTGTTGAGATCAAGACTGTCTTGATCGAATTGCAAATAATAATGGAGGTAGTTGGATGCAAGTCCTTGTCTTCATCCTCTCATCCATTTTGTTAGATAATAATGGGGGTAGATGGATGCAACTCCTTGTCTTTATAGCTTTCATCCATATCTCACATACTTTCTAAAACATTTACAATCATGGTCCCTATTTCTTAGTTAAAATTTAGCTAAACACATATAAAAGCTATTTTATGAGCTCTCTATAAAATTTAAACTCCAATCGTACTATAAGTCATAAATGCTATAACTATTTTGTAATTGGTCAATCTCTATAATAATATTAAAAAATAGTTAGCATAAAATAAAGCCCTCTTAAATTATAGGGAGCCATTAGGAGTCTTTCTCTCTCCTCAGATTTAGGAGCTCCTAGAGGTCTCCCTATTTTAGGAGTTCAGTTTTCTTGTTACCATTTTCCCTGTGCCACCCTATTTCTTCCTTATTTTTGTGACAACTGTCCTCTTTCACTTACCAAAGGCTCCAAGGCTGAAAATTTGAAGAACTAAAAGACCTAAAAAAGAGACCTTTCAAGATTTTCCGGCATCGTTGAGGCGGAGAGCATGTGGTCATTTGGAGAGAAAATTTTGATTTGGTGAGGAAGGGAAAGCAAGGGTCACGGTTGATAATGCTCTCCAAGTGGAGATTAGGTGGCATAATTCAACAATCTTAATCCGATTTGGCAATTTCAAGAGAGATAAAGGGAGGCATGGGGCGGTGGGTGCAAAGGAGGTTGCCGCTGGGTTGTAGAGAAGATGGACAGAGTTAGGTTAATGGTAAGTGAGAGAGGACAAGTGTCACAAAAATAAGGAAGAAACGGGATGGCACAAGGAAAATGGTAACAGGAAAACTGAACTCCTATTTTAAGAGGTGGATAAGGAGAATGGTTGGAGTTGTATTATTTCAAATCATCCATAAAATATATCTAAAGCCACCCAATGGGGGCCTTAAATGGGCTCTCCTTAGATAATATAGAGGTCATTTTCAAAAAAGTATCCTCAATGGAAGATTTGGGACCCTATATCATAAGGGCGGTTATCTAGTGAGAACGCTTATGTGCGAACGTTATATGAGAACCAAATCCAGCCACCCAAATTATCTGAACGGCTAAAGAGAAAAAGCAAGCTTACGGTAAAAAAGGGTAGGTTGGAGTTCCCCTTAACCCAAGTGTCAAGTCACCCCCGCTTCGAAAAAACACACCTTTATTCTTCTGGACAGTGGCCAGTCGCGCCTTTCTTGAATTTATGAATCAACCCTAAACACCCAAAATACCTACCAAACATAAATTTGTGTATTTCTCTTGTCGCAGAAACTCCCTGTTGTACTCTGTCTCTTTCGCTTTCTCCCTCATCTAATATTTCTCATTTGAACGTCTGAGAAAGTACGTTTCTCTCGAATTACCTCTCTTTCATTCATATTAAAGTTTGCATGTTATATTGCATCCAGTTAATGTTTAAATCACTTAATGTTTAAATAATGTATAGGATTTTAGGGCATTGATTTTCTGGGTAAGAGTAGTCTGTCTCTATAGTAGTTGTGTTTGCAAAAATATAAATTGGCTTTAATTTTTTTTTTTTTTTTGCATCTTTTTCTAGTTTCTAGTAATTTGTTGAAGCATAGTAACTAATTTTTAAAGTATTTTTGCGGTTTAAATATTATTTACTTTTTCCAAAAGTTGGGTTGTCTTTTTATTGCAATTTATTGTGGTAATTTGTTGAAGTGTAGATTCACAGCGGTTGGTTGTTCCTATTTTTTTTTTTTGCATTGTGCTTGCTTGTTGTCTTTTCTTAAAATTCCAGGAACCTTCATGTGTTGGTCATTGTAATCTTGCTTTGCCCATCTAGTTGTGTGAGTTTATGGCATCATTTTAGGGATTTAATGGGGTTTGGAAAACAAAGAATAAGTACCATTAGAAGTAGAACGCAGAAGAGAAAGTTGAATCTTAACTGTGAATATGAGATGATTTGGGATGCAGAAAGATCAATGCATCTTGTAGTAGGTATTAATTATGTATGTTAATGTATTGAAAATAGCATTGGTAGGTATCAGTTCTATGTGTGAATGTGTTGAAAATAGTGTTTGTAGGTGAAAATTATGCATCTTAATGAGTTCAAAATAGTGTATCAGTTTTGTATCTTACTATGTTAAAAATAGTGTAGTAGGTATCCATTATGTATCTGAATGTTTGAAAATAGTGTTTGTAGGTATTAATTATGTACGTTAATGAGTTGAAAATAATGTATCAATTTGCATCTTAATATGTTGAAAATAGTGTTAGTAGGTATCCATTATGTATGTGAATGTGTTGAAAATAGTATTTGTAGGTATTCATTATGTATCTTAATGTGATGAAGATGTGTAGATAATATTGTGAGTAGGTATCACTTGTGTATGTTAATGTGTTCATAATTTTGTGAGCAGGTATCACTTCTGTTTCTTAAGCAAAAGGTGTTTGTTGCAGTTATAAAATGGAATGTGGGTTTGAACTTTGTTTGCTGAGTCAGAGGTCTATGCTGCGCGGGTGAATAATTTGTGTGCGGCGAATTCAATCCTGTGTAATTTTGGGGGGAATTTCAATGAGTCGCTTATGAAAAGATTCAGAGAGAGCTATTTTGGGCACCTGTTGGGCCTCCATAAAATTGCATTTAGTGGTCAAATTGTGCATGCTCTGGCACTCCGGCGACACTCCGGCGAGTAGGAGGACTTGGTGTTAAGGACATGTTGGGCCTTAGTTATGCAATAGGGTCCAATGTTGCTCAATTCAGTGTAAAGGATTTTTGTTTGATAAGTGGTCTGAAATGTGGAACAGAGCCTGACATAACGTCCGGGGAGGATGCTCATAATCGATTTATGAAAGCGCATTTTAGCAATAGGGGCCACATTACTTGCAGTGACTTAGAAAATGCATTCCTAAAGTTCGAAAGAGGAAGCGAGGACTCGTTCAAATTGGGACTGCAGTATTTTGTGGAGTTTGTGATAATGGGTAAACCCCAAAATGTGAAGATAAACGAGGAGTATTTACATTTGGTTCATAAAATGGATGAATTCAACAATTATCCGTAGGGATCTATATCTTTTGAGTTTCTGCAAGATTCTCTGTTGTTTGCTCCCGGGAAGAAAGAGACTAATGAAGAGAATGATGGGAAGGGAAAAGGATAGAAAAATGGAAAAAAGGCGATGCGGAGTTCAGTGAGAAAAGGGAAGAAAAACGTGGAAGATGAGAAGCCTAAAAGAATTAACAGACCTGGATGGAGTATAAAGGGATTGAGCTATGCTATCCAAGTATGATGTAGTTCAAAATTAGTGTTTGTAAAATTTTAGTTCGTAATTAAGTACTAACTTTGATAATCTATTTGTTGTAGATTTCGGTGTATGAATTAATTGCTTAACTGGGAATTCCCCCCCCTTAGATATTGTAAGCGAATCGAGGAACCTGCATTAGTCCCTCGAATTTGCCGGTGGGAATCCTCGGATAAAGTGCATAAGTTTAGAAAGCTGAACGCTCATATATTTCAAAGCAAACAGGTGTGTAGTTAAAAATTTATTTCAGTACTAAGTTTGTTTCATGAAGAAAGTTGTTTAGTATTGTGTATGACCTGTTAACTCTATGTGTTTGATAGCCTGTTATACTGCGCCTCTTAAGACCAAGTCAATTGGAGATGAGCCAACCGTATTGGAGTTGGGGATCAAAGGTTCCTGAATGTGATGCACCCGGTGTAGGTCCGCGGGTATGTAAGGACCTTGATGAGTTAAGCTGTGTTGTGCAGCAGTTGAGGAATGAGGTTGCAGTATTGCACTATGACAAGGATCAGCTAGAGGAGAGATTTTTATGCTTGGAAAAGTGTACCGGTCATGTAGACACAAGGAAGATTGGGGATGCTGGAGTGGAGAGGAATAAGACTAAGGATGCTGGAGAGGAGAAGAATAAGACTGAGGATGCTGGAGAGGAGAGTCAGACGACTGAGGATGAGGATTCTGGAGAGGAAAGTGATAAAACTGAGGATGGTGGAGTAGCCAAATTGAGAGAGCAGTGTGTACAAAATGCTAAAGAAGAGGTGCAATATACACCCCCGGATATAAATTAGGATGATTCGGGTGCGGTGTGTGTCACCCTTGTTAAATTTCTTACGAATCCTCCTCGAAAGATTGACATGTCCACTGCTGAGGGTGAATGTGGCGAAGATGCTATAGTTGGGATATGGAGAAGATGCTATAGTTGGGGACCGACAAAAGAGGGGTCAGGGAAAGAGTGAGATTCTTGGCCTTGCGATACTGAAGAGGCGAAGGGCAATGGTGAGGGAAACTCCATGGACAGGTCGGGAGATTCCCAATATTTCGGAGGACACAATTGCTAACTCCCTCAGGCATGTTCCTCGTGATTCCCTTTTGGAGGTTGCGAAATTCTGCTGGGAATGGGGACAAGAAGAAAAGTAAGTTCCCACTACCCATCCTTAGTGAAATGTAAATGGTTTATTATGATTAGTTATTGAGTGAATGGTGAAACGGAATTGATAATAATAATGATTCACAAATATAGTTCACATGTGCTGTTATGTGGAGAAGACGGTATGGAAGGTTCGCATAACTTCTTTGTTCGATTGCTGACCAAGGATGGTTGGTTGGATGACTCGGTAAGCATTGATTGATTTAGGATTTTGTCGAAATGCCCATGCTATGTAGTGATTTATTGATTTCATAATGGAAACAACCATTTTATGTAGAACATAGACATGGCCTTACTTTTGCTACGGGAGCGCCACGAGAGCTCTGGCAACTGGGTAGGTTCTAACTGGACGATACTAGACACCACTTTTCATGTCTATATTATTTCTTAAGCATTGTTTATTTTCAAATTTGGTATCCGTTATGATGCATAACTCGTGTGCCACTATGCAGAAATGTGCTGCCTTAGATTACAAGCAAATGAAGGCGTATGTGGGAAAGGAGGACAGGCAACACAACAAGGGTCTATTAGGAATGGTCAAGGGCGAAGGGCCTAAGTTGGCTAAAGCATGGTCGTCTGTGAATCGCGTTTGTTTGCCCTTCAACCTACAAAGGCAGAAGCACTAGATTTTACTTGTTGTCGATTTAAAAGAGTGTGAGATAAGGGTATATGATTCAAAAGTAGATCTGTGCAGAACTCAAGCCATCCAATGGGCTGTGCAGCCGGTGGCAAAAATGCTGCCCCGGTTGTTAAAGGAATCTGGATATATTGGCGATGGTCTACTTCTGAAAAAGTGAGTGGCCAGTTATTCGCGTCATGGATGCACCCCAACAAGTAGGCGGGTGAGTAATATTCCACCTAAAGGATTGTCTTATGAAATGGATTTGTTGTACAATGAATCACAGCTTCTTTGATATGTTTCAAGGGCGACTGTGGGATGTACATCCTCAAATACAGCGAGTTTATGACCTCGAATGTAGACCTGGCCAAGATTTCTCATGATGCCATGCCCTTTTATCGGTTGAAGCTCGTTGTACAGTTGTTGTAGGGATATTGGTAGCTGTGATTCATTAGGAGATACTATAACTTGCAAATTTTTTAACTGGGTAGGTGTCGTGTAGTATATGAACTTGCAAAGTTAATTTAACCGAGTGGGCAATTTTGTTGGTAACAGACCTTATATTCACGAGTTACAAAACAAACCTTTCTATAATATAAGGGAAGCTTGAAGAGCTTTCTTCGCATGCTTGAGCGCATCTTTCCCCTTTCTATTTTAGTAAGGTTTGGAAAAGGTAGTTTTCTTGTTTGTTAAGGAACAAAGTTACAAAATTATATGTAGCTATCCGGATTACAAAATTACAAAACATATACTTAAACCCAAAACATTTCTTACTTTTTCATCAATTTAACAGCCAAATTCAGAAATGATAGAACTAACAACAATAGGAGGATTTTATGAATGCCCTTTAATATACGGATTACTTCAGCATATGCATTAAGTACCTTAACATCCACCTGGTTTTGAATGTCAGATTCATTTGGGGTGTTGGCTGTTGTCACCCATTCATAGCCATTATACCTTGTAGCTCCCTAAACAAAAAAAGAAAAAAACAAAAAAAGAAACATTTTTCAGTCTGGGATTACAATGTCATACCATATTCTTTTATCTGGAGCAGTTTCAGTTTGGGATTACTGTTTATTATATACAGCTTATTCGGTTTTACATACGACCTTTGGGAAGATTATACTTACATACGTTGTGAAGCACTTCTAATACGGTCTGCCCAGATTCCTTTCAGATTTGGAAATTAGCTTCACCATCTCAGCATTGTAGTGCCGACACCTCTTTGCTGCAGTGTTTGATGAAGAAATCGACATCGCTTTGCCCAGAGTTTAAAATGAAGAAAACAGAAGAATTATACCCTTCCAAATATATAGTCAAAGCCCCCAAATTATTTTCCTCCGATTCTGAAAAGGAATTGGATTTTATTATTTGGTCGAAACATATACGGAGTTTGAAGTTTGAATTCGCCTTTTTTGGTCCCGACAATCTGTGAGCGGGAAATTCCAAAGTTGAATATTTTTTTATATTTTTTACCCTAATACATGAGCGGGAAAATAAAAGGCATTGTTGTGTGGAATTTTTAAGTAAGACAAAAAATATAAGGAAAAGGGGCGTGTGGTGGCATGGGAATGCGTCGCGTGTCGCTGAGGTCTGCAGCTCCCCACTCCAGCTTCGCCACTTGGCATTCCGTGTGTATTTTATTCCCTTCTTTTTTTCTTTTTTTTTCCAGAAAATCGTAAAAAATACAGGAAATTTAGAAAAAATGGGGGGAAATTCCTATGTATGTATCAGGATGAATACTTCGTACTGAAAGTAGAATAACGGATTTTGGTGTGAGGGAAAAATAAAATTAGGGAACAAACCCTAGTGTTGGATGATGCAAATGAAAACACTAGTACACTTTTCAAACCTAGATTCTTATTTGTTCGATCACATTAATTCCATATGGATATTTATATGACGCGGCCTTTTTCCGGATATTTCATGGAAGGAAATGTTGTCACAAGTCCAGAGGATTTTTTCTCAAATTTTTCCCCTTCAATTCGATTTTTAAATGAATATTTAATTGGAAATGAATAAAATATTTGAAAAGGGGCGTGTGGCGGCATGGGAATGCGTCGCGTGTCACTGAGGGCTGCAGCTCCCTACTCCGGCTCCACCACTTGGCATTCCGTGTGTATTTTATTCCTTTTTTTTTCTTTTCAGAAAATTGTGAAAAATACAGAAAAATTCAGAAAAAATGGAGGAAAATTCCTAAGTATGTATCTGGATGAATACTTTGTACTGAAAGTAGAATAACGGATTTTGGTGTGAGGGAAAAATAAAATTAGGGAACAACCCTAGTGTTGGATGATGCAAATGAAAACACTAGTACACTTTTCAAACCCTAGACTCTTATTTGTTCGATCACATTAATTCCGTATAGATATTTATATGACGCGGCGTTTTTCCGGATATTTCATGGAAGGAAATGTCGTCACGAGTCTGGAGGATTTTTTTTGGAATTTTTCCCCCTTCAATTCGATTTTTAAATGAATATTTAATTGTAAATGAATAAAAAATTTGAAAAAGGGCGTGTGGCGGCATGGGAATGCGCTGCGTGTCGCTGAGGGCTGTAGCTCCCCACTTTGGCTCCGCCACTTGGCATTCCGTGCGTATTTTATTCCTTTTTTTTTTTTCAGAAAATCGTAAAAAATACAGGAAAATTCAGAAAAAATAGGGGAAAATTCCTATGTATGTATCGGGATGAATACTCCGTCCGGAGTTTTGACTTATACTTCCCAAGGAGTTTTTGGTTAAATATGCTATTTAAATAACTTCTCAAGGAGTTTTTGACTTATACTTCTCAAGGAATTTTGTATTTTTGTTGTTGTTGCAACAATCGTAAACATTGCATGACAAATCCCGAATGTGAAGGGGAAAAACCCAACACTTATTTCCTGTTGTGTAGATTCAGCTGCACCAAAATGAATTCAGCTGCATCCTCAACTTGTGATACTCGCAAGTGCACGAGCCGTTGGTAGTTTAGCGTATGTAAGTGCGAGGTCGATTCCACAGGGATTGGTGATTGAATAATCCAGTTCAGTTTTCCTACACAAAGCAGAAATGAAAACAAAAGAAACAAAAGAAGAAGAAAGAAAATAACTAAGACAAGATGGTGAGGTTTTAGAATCCACCCTAATTGTTCTAATCATGTTATGGCAGCAAGTAAACAAGTTGATTCACTCATGACGATGCTCACGAATAAGTCCATGATGTTTGGATCAAACTGCATTGAACATCACAAGGATCCCAAGCATGGTGTTTACATTAGGAGTCCATTCATGAAAGAAATCAAGCTTTATAAACTCAAACCAAGATACAAGACTAGCAAGATGTTTATTAAACTAACAACAGAAAAACAAAGTAAAGCTAAGGAAATACAAGAAGAAAATAAAAGACAAAGGGAGGAGAAGAAGATAAGGACAGCATGCTAGAGATGGAAAAGATTCATCTCCATGGCTGCCAGGAGGCCAAAGCCTCCCAGCTGCTGCCTTCTCTCTTCTCTCCCTTTGTGACTCTCAACTTTCCCTCTCTTTGTGTACAATGAAAGTGTAAATGATGGAATGGTAGATGCCTCTTGAATGAGCTGAAACACTCAATTTATAGCCTTCAAATTCGTGCTCCCCCTTTGGTTGGTGAAGACACCTCTCTTAATTGCTCAATAAATGCTCCAGCTGCCCAATAAATGCTCTAGCTGCCCAATAAATGCTTTGGTTGAAAGTTCTTGGTCTCTTTATGAAAGGCTTGCCTTTTAATCATGTTTCTGAATTCCCAAGCCAATTTGTCTCCCATGTGTGGCTGCCCATGTGTGGCACATGGCTCTAGGGATCAAGCCACATTAAATGTGATGGCAGCCAACTTTGACATTTCTGTGAACTTGGTTCGGTCTTTGACGTGTTGAGGGCTCCAGATTTATCCAATTGGGCTGAAATTTGGATATGTTATAATAGACACCCATTGGAACAACTTCTATCAAGGATGTCTCCTCATCCGTCCTGTGTAAGTGGCCGAAATGAGGCCTGAAAGATGACCCACGAAACTGGACTGGCAAGGGGCTGTAGCCAAAATAGGTTTGTCTTTCAACTCTTCTTCCATTCATCCAAATTAGGCCTTAACATGCTTGAATTGCATGAATTATTCTCTTTTGATCTATTGGCCTACAAAACATACAAAGAGAGACAAATAACTCAAAATTCTAAGAGACTAAGCAAAATGAGTAAGTAAATTGGGCATGTAAATGTATGAAATTGTGAGCTTAACATTTCCCCCCTTAAATTTGATATTTAAATCATTATGTTAGTGAAAATAGAATTTCTGATTTCTTTTTTAAACTATTTTTTATCTTTGAAATATAGTTTCAAATGCAGGACAAATTAGGAAATGTTGGGAAATTGAAAACATAATTAAAGGATCACCAAAGTATCTTAGAAGATCAAGGATGGCTCAGACCTGGTCAGATTGAAAGGATAATCCCTCATGCGTTGACAACAACCAACCTCCCTGGCATTTTGGTGTCTGTCATCTTCAAAGAATGACTGCTTCGGGAATAGGAACCAGCAATTCCCCATTTCAGAACACATAGTCAAACCATAGGACCCAAAACCATCCAAAACATATGCACGCAAGCTACAAAGGTCTATGGAACACAAACGTCTACAAACCTGTACTTAAATTGGATCTTAAAAGTGCACCGATTACAAAAACAGACCTTCAAACCATAAACAGGACTTAAAACCACAAACGTCTACAACATTACCATAAACAGACCTTGAATTAAAAACATTAAACAGAAGGTAAACTTCCTCTGTAAATAAAAACAAACAAAACCCAAAACACACTTTAATACCCATATCATACTATGGATATTTAATTTATTAAATCCAACAGGTCTCGCTATGGAGTTTGCGCTTAAAGCAGTACAGCTCCCTTTTCCATTTGCAAGGTTCACAGCAGTTCCAGGTAGCTACCATGTCAGAGTAGTCGCATGCCCAGTCCCATGAGAATTTGAAATACCACTCCCGATTACCCTCACAGTTAACGCAGGTAAGAATAAAATTTCTGTCAGCAGTAAACTTTGCAAGAGTTGGAGGAGTCACCACGCCCGAAATGGTATACCTCATCAGTCGATTAAAAATGCAGAACCTTTGTCACAGAGGAATAATAAAGCTGAAGATGTTGCTGATGAAGTTGCGAAATCCATAAACTTTTCATCTGAGGACCACGATGATGTAGCTCAGATCGGCAAGATGAGGTATGATGCGTTGATCATGGAAATCAAACACCTGAAGATACGTCTAAGATGGTATCAAGAAACATTGGGGAAGGAGAAAAAGAAAGCGAAATTCCACCTTCGATCAGTCCAAAGAATGAAAGTGAGGGTTTGGCTTGCGAAAGGAAAAGGTGTTCGAAGGTTTAGTACTTCGAATGAGTCTATGCAGATGAGGGAAGCAGAAGCACGCAAAGGGTTTGACCTGTTCCGCGAGTTTGCAAGATGTGTTGTCTTAAGCTACAACTGGGACGGGATCGCCATGGAGCAAACCGTCCCTGGATAAAGTTCATTTTGGGGGTTGTCAGTATTTTGTTCGGAACAAATGTGTGGTTCATTTTGAGTACGTTTTTTTGGCATTTTGTGTGGGCTCCTGAAGGTGTAAAAACTGTGGTTTGAAGTGTTCATAGTTCTTAGGTAATGTATCCAACTGTAAGATGTGAAGGACAACTGTAAACAAATGGGGAAACTATTTTGGGTTTTTTAAGCGTACTTTTGTCTACATAAATTGTTGTGCTTTTATGAAGTTTGTTTATATTATTTTCTAATCACATATTTCTTTGTGTTATTTTATAACGCCTAAAACGCATGGAATAGAAACAACAGAGGTGGATTTGTTGATAATCCAGGTATTTATGTCGCATAGTAATCAAGTAATGGAGGGTTGGCTTTATCTCGTTTGTTTAGGGATGGCAATGGGTTGAATCGGGGGTGGGTATGCCATTTCCATGGCCCACCCCAATAGGGAAGAAAAAACCAATTATATAATTACTATGTTGAAAAGAAAAAAAGCAGTAAGACAACATAATGAATATATAGAATACATACTTAGAAGACAATATAACAATGTTTATATATATGTTGGAAGTTAACTAAATGAATAAGTACATTGGTTTAAGATTTGTATACACTATAATCTACTAATATAAAATATAAAACTTAATCAATACTCTGTATGTTCATAGCATATTTATATATGAGGTAAATGCTCTTGTGTGTTTCCATTTTGGGTCATTTGAATAAAATAATGCAGCTATGTAGAAAAATATATTAGTAAATACGGTGCTGAATAAATTTATTTGGAAGTCTGCTTTTGATTCCCCCTTTTTTGAGTAATTGGGTGAGTTTTGAGGTTTGAGCATTTATTTGATCACTTATATGGTAGCTAATTATGTTCGTAACTTGGCATTTTAGAGGTTTGCTTATTGGTTTCAAATATATAATTTTAGCAATGAAATAACAAGAACCATATTGTGTTTGTCAATTGAAAGGAGAAAATATAGAAATATTTTTCCAAACAATTATATATGAAGCAAATGAAACTGATACTTGTGTTCTTATAAATTAGATAATGAATATTAAGGAAGTACACTTCTAATTTTTGCAAAATATAATGTTACGGTTCAAAGGAAAGCAAGTTATCACCATATTCCAAAGATGGAGTGTTCACTCTGTATTGTCACATTAGATGAAATTAAGTACGAAATTAAGTTTTCATAATCACTTTGGATGATTTATAGCTTCCCCCAGTTTTGTAACGGCACAAGGAGCTGGAAGTAATTTTCCGGGCAATTTTCCGATTTTTTCTCCTATTTATTACTATTTTAAAAATCATTTAGCATTAAAAAATTTAAAACATAAAGAAATAACACACATGGCGACAGCTGACCGCATCCCCCTTCAGTAGGTGCACACGTGTACGCCAGTGACCATTGCCACATCCTTCCTTTGAAACCGAATTTAAATGAATATTGCTATTTTCTTAGAAAATTCATAACTAAATATACAAAAATGGGGAAAAAATTTCACAAATTGCTACGAACTCATTCAAACTTGATAAATCAAAATTCAAGCGTGTGCTAACATTTTTACTAATCATGTGAGGCTCCTGGGATTAACTAAATCAAATACTCTGATTACTTTAAAAAAATATATATATTAAAGTGATGGGACAAAAGGAGAAAAAACAAAATGGAAAACATCCTTACATAATATATAAACGTTGTTTTATGCCTATGGGCTACTCATGCCTTTCATCTCTCTTTTCTTCTTTCCAGTCGTCTTCTTTGCATACAAACCTTCAGCTAAATCCCCCAATCTGATGATTTTTTCAACATGTCCGCCAGTTCAAGGGAATATGCCCCCGATTATCCAAGGTCCCCACCACCACCGCTGCCTCTTCCAACCTCCTCTACAAGTGAGGGGGACTCCGATGATCCCGCTGTGGAAATATATGATATGAGGAACAAACTGGAACACAACTCTTCCTTGGTCCATTATTGGACTCAAAAGTGTGTCGGAGCTGAGCAGAAGTTGGCTTATTTGACTTGGCAAGTTAACAAAGCCTGATACCGAAAAGAGAAGCAGAGAATTCGTGCCCAAAGAAGAAACCACATAGCAAAGGATTTGCATATGACAGAGGAGGATGCTACGTATGAATCTTTGAGCATCCACAAAGGAGGCAACAACCAAGGCCAGGAAATGTCTGTGGCTTTCAACCAAGGTTTTGAGAAATTCCGATGGTTTGCTGCAGATGTCCATAAAGATATTGACTGGGATGCCATAATCTCGTCTACTGTACAGGAAATCATCTACAGCGGTGCACACCTAACAGAGCAAGGCCACCAACCAGCAAAAGGCAACGATAATGACTGGTGATAGCTATATCAATCTGTAAGCAATCCCTTAGTAGTTGTTTGTTTTTGTTAATGCCCGATCTGGGTTTGTGTTTAAATGTGAATGCCCAGTCTGGGTTAGTATTTAAATGTGAATGCCCGGTCTGGGTTAGTGTTTAAATGTGAATGCCCGATCTGGGTTAGTGTTTAAATGTGAATGCTCTATCATGCTTACTGTTTTAATGTTAATGCCCGATCATGCTTACGTGCAGCTTATTATTTCGTTTTACACTGCTATCAAACCTAGAGTTCAATCACTAACTTCCGGATTAGAAGCGTTCATTTCGTAATAGTGCTCACAATTTTTTGTTTAATTCATTGTCGGTGGGGAGACAATTTGTTTTAAGATTCTCTAACATAGATATTCGTTGGTTGAGACTTTACAGAGACATAGTGATTGTATCAAGATTCTCTTACTGACGCATAGTCATGGTTTCAAGATTCCCTTCTATCTTTTCAAATTCATTGCAACCATAGCAAATTTGTGTAGAAAACCCCTTGCATGATTCCCCCAAACTCGTTCTCCTTCAAACAAGGGCTTCAGGTTCTGAAAATCCCAAACCCCAGAGGACATCCGGGACATCCACCTTCAAGTTACGCATTGAAAGCATGGTGCCGTTCACGACCAAAAAATATGTAAATCGGTATCAATAAATGTTAAAACTCCGGGACCATAAATGAAATCAAACTCTTCCAGATAGTTATGTGTTTAATAAACCATAGTTCAATATCAATGGACATGAGGCATTTACCTAAGATTCACTAATGCTTCTAGATACTTTCAAAAACATGTAAATAAGTATCAATAAGTGCTCAAACTGCGGGACCATACATGAAATCAAACTCCTGCATAAATGACTCTGTCATAGTAGGTTCACTGTCCTGCGTGCTCTGAGTGGGCTGCAAATTCTCACCAACTGGACCACCAAGTTCTGTGTCGGAAGATGAAGAGCTGCCACATCGGAAAAAAAATAATAATAAACATCAACAACATAAATTTCAAAGCACAATATAACACATATTCACTTACGGGCTCGCAAGTTTTGGATAACTCCGTCTATCATGATCAGTCTTCCTACATTCAATGCACCGACGTTTATGTCGTTGCGCTGCCTTCTCTTTTTCTCCTTTAACTCTTTTCGCATGCCCTTTTACTTTCACTCGATGTGGATCTTTGATTCTGAGTTTGGGATAACTAGTTTCGACATCTCCATTAGGTTCTTCAACATGAGCTCTTGATGACACCAACGTTTTAAGCTTCCCACGAATGTCCTCAAAAGATTTTTCTAGCAACTCAAAACCTCATCACACAACAAAGCCGAATCAATCAACTCACTTGCAACTTTGCAAACTTTCAATCTCTTAACTAAAAGCAAACCATCAACACAATCGTTAACTTCTTTGTGATTCTTATCATATATTACACTGCTTTTCGCACTTTGAAGCCATCATTTCAATATGTACTTGTCTGGCAAGTGCTCAACCTGCTTCGTTCTTAAGAATGCTAGGATGTGTCGGCACGGATTACCCCAAAATTCAAATCCTTTGCAGTTGTAATAAGCTTTATCGGCATCTTTATCATGCACAAGCTCCTTCATCTGTGTCACCCCCAGATTTACCCGCTCACTCACTTTGTAACTGCAGTTCGTCTCATCTTCGTTTACAAGTTCGAACAAGCATAAAAGACTTCTGAAGTCTTCCCTCTCAAACATTTCCAGAATTTCCCAAGTGTAAATACGTCCTATTTGATGTTGCATTGGTGTTTGAAATGGCAGTGGAGGTTTTTCATTGTAATCAACATGATCAGTCATTAACTCCTTGTGTCTTTGTGAAGCAAGAGCCCTCTCAAAACGTACAATGAATTCCATCAATGTATTTTTCCGGTTAATATATTGTTTGAAAAATGAATGACAGCTTTCAGGCCGTTGACTACTTCACATCCCAGCCGAAAACACATGTTTTACATATGATGGAACCCAATTCTCCCGCATAGCATGAATTGAGCTCAGCCACGCATGGTCTTGCAGCCTATTGTTTGTGATGATTTCCTCCCATTTTGCATAAATTCTTCTTTCTTGTCCATACCTCATATGCATTTGTACATTTCCGAAAAACATTCTCCAATGTCGGGTTTCTCTGTAATCTTATTCAAGATATGCCATATGCAATATTATCGCCTAACATTCTCTAAACAACACTGTCTGCCGATGGTTATTATCGCCTAACAAAGGCGCAAATACCATCCCATAACGGTTCAAGTTGAATGTCATATCAAATACCACCACATCTCCAAAAAAACCCATAAGCTCGTCTTGACCTTGCATTTGACCAGAAAACATTACCCATCCTTCCTTCCGAATCTACCTCCATCTTGAAATAAAAGGATTCATTCTTTTCTTGCATAGCCATAAAATGCTCCTTAAGCAGCTCTGCATCATGGCCAATCATCTCTCCACGCACGTCCCTTACATAATTATAGACATCTCTCCTAACAAACCTAACATTTTCCAATTCCCCTACTTGCACCTCAAGAAGGCTTAACTGTTTATGTACCGGAATATTAACTTTGCTCATATTTGCACTATAGGCCTTTGTAGACTCTGTTAACTTACGGTGAGATCTCAATAGATAGACTTTATCAACTGTGGTCATGTCATGGTTGTGTACCTCATTGAATCCTACAACAATGTACTTATTCTTGTCTTTCATCTTCAATATCGCAAGTTTAGCCTTGCAACCAGTTCGAGTACAACCTCGTCGTCTTCTCTTATGACTAACAGTGCTTGTCAACACATACCCCTGTTTACAACATGCATATTCCTTCCTTGTTACCTCTCTTGTCATTGTGCACGTCCTCGTTGTAAAACACTAAATGCCGAATCCGGCTTCCGCAGCATACATATTATAGAAATTGAACACATCATCACAACAATAAAATTCAAGTCCCAATTTTGGTTTCAACTCCGACCTTACTTCTGGTGTCACCTATCCTTCACACTCCATTGCACAGTTCTTGCAATTTAACCCTGAATTCACCACCATCATACCAACATTGGCACATGCTTTCAAAGAGCTTTAAAATATATATATATATATATATATTAACTAACACATGACATGAAAATGATTCCCTAGTGAAATATTAAAGACTTACATACAAACTAATGTAACTCATGCTTATGCCCAATAATAAACTTGACAAATACAATGTAAAGATCTTCAAAATATATATATTAACTAACATATAATATGAAAATGACTCTCTGGTGAAATATTCAAGACCAACATACAAAATTATGTAACTGATGCTTATGCCCAATAATAAACTTGACAAATACAGTATAAAGATCTTTAAAATATATACGTTAACTAACAAATGATACGAAAATGATTCTTTGGTGAAATATTAAAGACCTACATACAAACTAATGTAACTCATACTTATGCCTAATAATAAACTTGACAAATACAATATATCACTTACCTTGTGAGTCATTTCCAACTTCAAAATTTCTACAAATATGACAATGTCGCCTTTTTAGATCTGGACGTTAACCCCAAACACTTTTCTTCTTCCTCAACCCTTGTTTCGACCGTGCTCAACGATTTCAAAACCAAGAGAACATCACAACGGTCGCGGTCACCAGTTTCCAACTCAAGACGTTGCTCAAGGATTAATGAATGTTCCAACCAGAAAGACCGAACCACAAAGATGATAATATATAAAATACATGAACACTTTCTTTCGCCTGAATGAGAAACCTAGAAAAATGAGGGCTAATACTTATGTGTTCTTCCTGGAATCGAATAAGGAATAACAGGGGCTCTCTCTCTTCAGTGTTATTGGTCTTGCTCAATCAAAGCTGATAAAAAAATTGGCCATCTTGAACAAAACGAACAGTTGGATTGGAGGAGACGTCTGTTTTGGAGGGGACGTCTGTTTCCGACTCAACGTTTTGGCGAGAGGAGAGAGAAGAAGGCCTCGTTCTAATACAACACTTACATTTACAATTGCTTTTGATGTAGCCGTTAGATTAGATCCAACGGTGTGCTCACGTAATGTTCGCACATAAGCATTCTCACCTTATTCAAACCGATATCATAAAGCCCCTATAATCCAAACAGATCCCACCGCATACATCAGGATGGAGGAAGTAACGCGCCCACCAAAGTTGGGCCTTGCAATCGTGCCCGTATTCCATCTGCTAGAGTCAATGAATCTTAGAGAAGTTAATATGGTTCAACTAAGGTCCGGTAGAGGTCTTATGGCAAGTCAATTGTTATTGTTTGGTGAGAGTTATGAGGGCCAACCAACAGATTTGAGTAATGAATTGGCTCCGTTGGGTGAAAATTTGGGTAGATAACCCTGGTACAAAGGGTGGAGTAATTGCTTTCAACAAGATAAACAAACGCTTCTTATTCTCTTGGAGCCCACCGGTGAAGGTAGTGATCTATTGGCAAAAAAAATCACAGAGCAAACTGGTGTTTAGATAGAGTAGTCCAGACATAATATTCCAAAATCCTTCTAAATATCTGTCAGCAATCATTTGGGTGCCTCTTTACTTGATGAGGGATCAACTTGCTGAACAGCTGGTGATAAAGCTGAAGGAGTCGCTGGGGATCTCAAACCTTGAGAGTGGGCCAAAGCTGCTCTTATTTATTGTCTAACATACTATATTATCAAACTATCATTTTGAAACATTGATTTAAACAACAAAAATCTTAATTAAAATATGAAATTGACACTCCGCAAGCAGACAACATATATGTGTCTTAAAAGATTAATACTTCTCCTTAAGTAATAAAGTACAATACAATTACACGAAGCACCAAAAGACTAGCAAATTTCTTTTTTATATTACCAATATTTTAAATCACTTTATTACCAACATTCAAGTGGCATATGAGATTTCTATTATGTTTGTTAGAAGCAAATAAAATTCATCACAATATTAATTGATATATATAGAAATTCTCCTATGCGAGATGTCCGGGCGTTATTATCGTGCGGATGTTATGGATTTTCTACTATCCCTCCATGCTTTTTTCTTTGTTTACAATGACATGAACACGATAATACTATGCGAACATTTGAATAAGAAAATAACTATATATAAACTTACTCAAAGTAATAAGGCACACCAAATCAAGAAAGAAACATATTTCACTCCTAAACTTGGGACATGCTGCATGCACATGCAATTTTATATATGCCTCCTAAGAAACAATACAATCTGAACACCTGAAGGTATATTTTTTTGAATGAATGGGCAAAATGTTGTTTGCCCTTGGACTAAAACGGAAGCAGAAGACTTTTATCAAGGGGAATGTGAGAGGGCAAACTTTGGTCCAATAATAAGATATTTGAGAGCAAGTATGGACTACGCGTCGTACACGGTAGATTTGTTGACTGTTGACCTTCTATAGCAGTCTAGCTAGTCGTTTAAATTTACAACAATTAAATCGAAATTTCTAATTTGGGACACGTGTTTGAGAAGCATTGCTTTATGTTATGTGACATTGTGAATGGTGTTGACTAAAGAAGCGAAAAGAAAAGGAAAAAAGAAAATGGAAATTTCCAATGGCTATGAAGACTAAGCAGAAGCTACATCAAAGATGCATGGAAATTTCCAATGGCTAGTGCTTAAACTCACCATATCTCATAAATAACGTGCAGCAGTGCTATCTATGTATAAATATTGAAGTACTATTCTTTTAATTTATTTCGTAACAAATTATTACTTTAATTTATATTTTAAATGATTTTAATTGAGTTGGACTGAATTCTACAAACTCCATATAGATTTTGACTGAATTCGTGTATAGATTTTAACTGAGTTTGTTAGAGTTTTATTATTGATTTTAGTGGTGTTTATATCAATAAAAAAACAGAGAGTTTAAGAGTGATGATGTTGGTGATGATGGTGGTTTGTGGGTGATGGTGGGGCAGGTAGTGGAGGAGGAGGTGAAAATGGTAGTGATGGTAGCGGTGGGAGTGAGGTGGTGGAGGTGGTAGTGGTTAAGATAAATTGAAACATCAAAGAACAAATAAAGTACTTGAGAGCTAAAATATAAAGTGAAAGCAACACCACCATATTTGAAGGCAAAGCATTATTGCAATAACGTCCTTTTCTTTTCATTTTTTTGTCAGCACTTGCACATCGTTCAACATGACTCTGTTTGGTCTGTTCTTTCTTCTGGGCTAACGCCAAGTCAACTTAGATAAAGGGTTATAACTTTGATTTGAAATATATACTAATTAACTTTAATTATACCTCAAAAGTTCTGGCTTTGTATTGAGATATATGAGACACATATGGATGTTAGTCATGCTCTGAATTTCTTCTCAAATTCTCATGAGCTTCCAAGGATTTGATATGTTGGAAAGGGTGGGTGGTGGCTGTCTTGGCTGCATTCACAAAATTTAAATTTCCACAAAATAAAGTGACAGGTGCAACCGAGATAAGAATCAAATGAAAGAAAAGAGGATTGGGAAATTTAACCATATAATGGGTGTAGGTGTCTTTCGAACTTGAATCTACACTTTTAATGACGACTTTCATTGACTAAATTATACAGTGGTTCTGATATGGACTTGAAGTGGATTGATGCTATTAATGGCTATGCAAATTTTGATTCTCATGTGAGTTATTAGAGAACAATTCAATTCTCACAGTCCCGTTATTCTCAATTAGATTAATCCTCCGAGAGTATTTGTGTGAGAGAATATGCCCGCCTCCAAGCTCATTCAAAATATTATCCTTCCTAACCACAAGGTATGGTTTTGTTTATTCAAGCCTAAATCTTAACACCAGGCCTTAACAAACTCAATTATGGCTATATATTCATGACACGTCACACCATTAAGACTCGGCCAAGATTTCCTAAGTACAAACTCCAATTAATTTATTTTTTGTTGAGATGTAAAATCTAACACTTACATGATTATATGTAAGAGTATTTTTAAAATATTCTCCGTGGCCCATATGATATGGCCTATATGTTACAGAAATTATTTGCTATTACAAGCGTTTAGTAAATTTTTAATTTCTACTATCGTGATTAGTTGTAATTATTTAAGGTTACAATAAACAAATTAGTCCTCCCTCTGCCCCACATGTGTATCCTATCGTGCAAAAGACTAGAGTAAAATTTATTTCCTCTACATTAATTAACGGCTCATCTACGGCTCGCGAAGACGAATATATTGCTGTAATTGAAGACTAAATGTCAAGTATGTAATACATATATTCTTATTGAAATTTCCACACAATTCTGTTGCAAAGGTCATGAAAATATAAACACAGAAAATATAATTAAGTTTATCTATTTCATAACTTTGTCATCAAATGCAAACAAGTTGGTGTCGCTTAATTCAACTGTTATTTTAATCGAGTTGTTGATGACTATTGTTTTGTATTAGTTTAGTTTGACGATGGCCACAAGAAAAAAAGGAGAGATAATTTCATCACTATTCCATCTTTGAAAATGTGAACCGCGTTGAACCGCGTTGAAGCTTCTTCTTAGTTTCTGACAACCTTCTCAGTTCTCACACACTTCCACCTCCTATATAAAGGGTCGTCTCTCAATTCCACATCCACCGCATTACCATAATACTCTTATCACACTCAAAGCCTTCTTGATTAGCTATCGACCATGGTCTGCCAGAAAGTAGTTGTCAATGAAGTGTCCGGTTGGCTTAGAGTCTTCGACGACGGCTCAGTCGACCGAACATGGACTGGACCTCCTCAGGTCGAGTTCATGACTGAGCCCGTCCCACCCCATGACGAATTCATTGACGGAGTTGCAACCCGTGATGTTTTCGTCAACAAAAACCTCCGTCTACGAATTTATCTGCCGGAAACAAACCCCCAGGACGAGAGCAAGCTGCCCATAATACTTCACCTCCACGGAGGAGGCTTTTGCATAAGCCAAGCTGACTGGTACATGTACTACCACATGTACACCAGGCTTGCTCGCTCCGCCAAAGCCATCTGTGTCTCCGTCTACCTAAGGCTGGCGCCTGAGCACCGCCTCCCTGCTCCCGTGAACGATGGCTTCTCTGCTCTTCTCTGGCTCCGTTCCCTCGCCCAAGGCGAGTCATACGAGCCGTGGCTGATCAATCACGGCGACTTTAACCGTGTTTTTCTTATAGGAGACAGCTCAGGCGGTAACCTCGTCCATGAAGTTGCCGCCCGAGCTGGGAAGGCGGATTTGAGTCCGCTAAGGCTAGCGGGCGGGATTCCGATCCACCCAGGTTTTGTTCGGGCAGTGAGGAGCAGGTCGGAGTTGGAGCAGCCTGAGTCGCCTATGCTTACCATTGACATGGTGGACAAGTTTCTGAGCTTGGCATTGCCGGTGGGGTCCACAAAGGACCATCCGATAACTTGTCCGATGGGTTATGGAGCACCGGATTTGGATAGCCTGAAGCTGCCTCCATTTCTTCTTTGTATTGCAGAGAGGGACATGATTATAGACACAGAGATGGAGTACTATGAGGCCATGAAGAAGGCTAAGAAGGAGGTGGAGCTTTTGATCAGTCCTGGGATGTCTCATAGTTTTTATCTTAACAAGATTGCTGTGGATATGGACCCACAAACAGCTGCCCAAACTGAGGGCCTCATTTCTGGGATCAGAGAGTTCGTCAATAAGCATTGAAGATGCTTAGTTACCGGGTTACTATATTATACTTGTTATTTATGGTTTTTGTTTAAACCTGTAATTTTCCCTTTTGCCCCCAGCAGTTGCTGTGCTACATATATGTGATCAGTCTCACACTCTCAGCTGGGCCCCCTCTCTCTTTTTTTTTTTTTTTTTTTTTTTTTTTTTTTAAAAACCTTGTAACATAAATTTAGATGGCTATGAATGCTATGAATTATTTACAGCTACATGCCCCAAAAAATAATTATATTATTGCTAGTGGAGTATAACTCAATTGGTTGAGTTCTTCTACTTCCACTCATATGAGTCGAGGTTCGAAATACTCACACTCAATGCATATTTTTGTAAACTCCTTCCCTAATAATAATAATAATAATAATAGAAAACTTAGTTGTTATTGATAAAAATGTTTACTAATAAGGATATGATAAATGGAGTATTTTTATTTTGGGTTTGGTCATTGGTGAGTGGGTTTTAAATTTTGATTTGGAAAAGCTCAATTAGGAAGCCCAAAGTTGTTGGGCATGTTTAAATTGATAGGTGAATGGACAATTTTACCCTTATTGACCAAAAAGTGGTGTATTTTGATAAGAACGTGTTTCATTCAGTCTGTTTTCCCGCTCCTTTTGCTTTTGTCGTTGTTGTTAACCCAAAAAAAAAAAAAAAAACCAAGGTAAAAATAATGAAGGAAGTACTGTATTTTTCTGAAAAAAACAAAGTTTATTTAGACATCTAGATTATCAAAAATTCATTTAATAAGCAACGGAAGACTTTAAACAAAATCCTAGAGCCTAAAAACAAAACTTTTCAACAGATCTTAAGGTTCAAGGGGTTGATGTGCATTGCAAACTACTATACTTGAAATTAAAGAGAGGAGATAGATAGAAACTCAAATTTGGAGCGCAACTTGAGTCCAACACAAGTATTCTACCAAGTGTTGATGGTAGGATCCACTTTGTACTTCTCCTCCAAGCCACAAAGTAGTGACCTCCAAAGTCTCCACACCAAGCTTTCCTTTGGAATGAAGATGACTACACAAGAGAAGTTTGTAGTGCTAGCAACACTTCTCTTGGGACCGATTTTAGGTTGCCTAAGGAAGAGAGATTTTATGCTTTCTCACTTCCTCTTCACCTTTGCAAGACTCAAAACCCTAAGGAGAAAAGATGAGCTATATGATGAATATATATAACACATGGTAGAACCCTCTCTCTCCAAAATTTCAGCACTAAGGGGGGTGGCCCATTTCTTGGGCTTCTTGGTCCAACTTATCCCACTCATCTCTTCTTAAGACTCTTCTACTAAAATCCCATGGACCTTTAGTTTCTCAAACTATTTTAAAGCCCATTCTATTTCAATGTAATTAATTAACTTCTTTAACTAATTCTCTCTCTAATCAATTAATCTAATTAATTGACTTACTTGTTGATCTTGTCATCTTCCATTATCTGTCCAAATTATAAACTTATGGGTGTGCGATCCATTAGGTTCTAATTAGTAAGGCCGTGGGCGATTATGAACTTGTTCTTTTATCGATTGTGAATTAAAACTCCCTTTATGAGGACCCAATTACGAAATATCCTCAAGACTTCTACAAATTGTGAGTGACCTCTAGCAACATATCACATTTACCCAAGATAATATATAATATATTAGGAGAACCAAGTTAGTTGAAATTACAACATAAATCGATCCTTCTCTATTTCACAATGTTATTGATCTCGTTAATAGGATATGAAATTCATGTTAAATCCCTAACGTGATCTCTGTTTGCTATATATTCAATATGAGCACAATTGGAACACTCCTTCTCAATTGTGCTCCGACTCCTTGAATCATATTTTAGAACATTCTCTTACTTTTATTGGAAGTCGAGATCCCTTGTCGTACACTCACTTACCTCTATGGACTTGTCGACAATCTCGATGTTAAGTTCAATCAAGCCCAAGGATGAGCTCAAATTTATGATATAATCAAAGATCGACTATTCATTAATAAGACAACCATGGTGCCTCAGGTTTAAGGATTAACCTCGCATCATTGCAATCAAAGAAATCTTGTTTGACATGCAAGTAAAACTTCCATATAATATTTCTTAGTTTGATCGTGTTCAGTGAACTCACTCCCTAGCAAGCACCTACACACTTATCTTAGTATCCATACATGAATGACTCAAGACTAGTCATTCTCATGTTTGAGCACATAGAGTGCGTACTGAGATTTGTGATTCGTCAATGTCCAGTTGAACAATCCTATGACCGAGAACATTTTTTGTTTGAGTTATAGGGAAAGGTCCCTTTGCATCTAACCTCATTAGATCTCACTTTCCTTATCTCATAAATCCATGGACTTGTGAAATAGGTCAATGGTCATGCATGGACCGTCACCTCAGTTGACATAATTTCCCTTTTGTGCAAACCTAAATCATTGGTTTAAGTAAAGTTTCCATGAAAGATTTCATCTAATGATTGGCTTTCAGGGCATACTTTGAACAAATAAAACTATTGATATACACTTATTTCTCTCTTTTTTGTAGTTGTTGTCGTTGTTATTATAAAAAAAAAACACTTATTTATTAAAATGTCCCATGTGGTTTCGAAATAGTCTTAGTTTGCTCCATCAGGAATTAAAGTAAATTAATTACAATTATAACAGGAAAACTTGGTGTGAAAGGAAAGTATGTCTGTTTGCCCTAAAACTAAATAGATAGAGATAGATGCAACTTACAGGTTACGTGGGTGGTCTAGGGACCAAGTGAGCCCTTGGTGAGAGCACGTTCTTCTTTGGGACGCAGTGCTTAGACCTGGGTTAATAAAAGAAACAGCGGTTAAGGTCTAAAGCACCGGTGTGGTACTAGCCGAAGACCTTCTGATGCTAAAGTAAGTTTGAGGAAGAGCTTTTCGGTTTTACCAATGCTAGGGCATGAGAATGAAGCTGAAAGTCTTACCCTTTGTCCAGGGCAAGGGGCCCAATTTATAAAGAGTATTTAGGATTAGTACTTAGTTTCGATGTGGGACTCGTGAGAGTGCCCTCTAAGATCAACACAAGTCCACAAAAATATCAATGGGGAGTTTCGAGATCGTCCCGCCTAAACGGTACGGCTCACCGATCGCTATGTCCGAGGAGCTTCCAGGAGCGCTTGCCGATAGGCGAGGGCGACGGTTGTGGTTTGTGATGAATCGGTCGCGGACGTCGTTTCATACGTAACTAGTTTATTAGTGAGCCACAGTGTTGCCTAGCTTCGTACTCTCTCCACGTGTCATGATGTGAGTGGAAGGGTCAGCTATGGTACAAACAAAGTCAATGGTCCACAAGTCACGTCAACACTCCTCCTCACATTGGTGCATAGATGTCGCCAATGCCCAACTGATCTAGTAAATTGTGGAATGCTTTACTGGAAATCACCTTCGTCAAAATATTTGTCAATCGATCCTTTGACTTTATGAAAGGAAACTGAATCATTTTAGCTTCGAGCTTCTTTTTGATATAGTGTCGATCTACCTCAACATGTTTCGCGCGATCATGTTGAACTGGATTCTATGCAATAGCTATTACAACCTTGTTGTCACCAAAGAGATTCATTACATATGTAAGTCTATACCTAAGTTTAGTAAGCAACCTCTTTAACCAAATGAGTTCTCAAATTCCTTTGGTCATACCTCTGAACTCGGTTCTGCACTGGATAAGGTGACCACCTTTTGTTTTTTGCTCCTCCATGTAACCAAATTACCTCCCACAAATGTGAAGTAACCGGATGTGGATTTCCTATTTGTTATACTTGTTGCCCAATCTGCATTTGTGTAACCATCAATATTCAGATAACCATGTTTTGAGAACATAAGTCCTTTTCTAGGTATAGACTTCAAATATCTAAGTATCCGAAGAACTGCATTCATGTGGTCTTCACTCGGAGAATGTATAAATTGACTAACGTTGGAACTACATAAGTCCTTTTCTAGATCAGTCTTCCCACTAACCTTTGATATATATCTTTGTTAGTTGGAACTTGATCTGGGTATTCACAAAAATGATAATTCTGAACAGTAGGAGTGTCTACAAGTTTGCAATCTAGCATTCCTATGTCTAACAACAAGTCTAAGACATATTTTCTTTGAGAGAGAAATATGCCTTGTTGTGATCGGGCTACTCAATCTCCAAGAAATATTTGAGTCCACCTAGATTCTTCATTTCAAATTCAGTAGCCAAATAGTGTTGTAGCTGAGATATTTCATGTTTATCATTCCGAGCAATAATCATGTCGTCAACATAGATTTTTAAAGTTGTTACCTTCCCTTTTTGATGTTACTCTGTAGGAAATATTGTTTTTCATTGCCATGGTGAACTGCCCAAACCATGCACGTGGTAACTGTGTCAGTCCATACAACGCCTTTCGTAATTAACATATTATTCAGGTCTTAGTAGTATTATATCTAGGAGAAATGTCCATATACACCTCTCCGTGAGTTCTCCATGTAGGAAAGCATTCTTTATATCAAACTAGTGTATTGGCCAATCCAAATTCGTTGAGAGGGACAATAAAATTTTGACTGTGTTCAATTTTGAAACTGGTGCAAAGGTTTCTTCATAATTTACACCATAAGGCTGTGTGTACCCTTTCACCATAAGTCTTGCCTTGTATCGCTCGATAGATCTATCAGCGTTGTGTTTTATGGTAAACACCCAAGTCTTGTCTTATATCGCTCGATAGATCCATCAACATTGTGTTTTATGGTAAACATCCATCTACATCCGACAGTCTTTTTTCCTTATGGTAAAGTTTCCAGTGTCCAAGTTTGATTCTTCTCAAGAGCTTTCATCTCTTTCTTTATAGCTTGAACCCACTTAGGATCTTTCAATGCTTCAAAGACCTTGGTTGGGATATGAATAATAGACAACTAATGCACAAAGGCCTTGAGTGGTTCAGACAGCTTCTCAATGGATACATTATTTGCCATTGGATAATTTGATATCTTGTCAATATCAGGTGAATAACGGCTTGGTGGCTTCCCATGATTTTCTTGAAAGTTAATTGGTATCCAATAGATTTATCTTATAAATTCACAAGTGTAGTAGGAGTAGTTACCTCAAGGATATTTTCAAGAGATTGGTCCATTGATACTGTTGAGTTAGAAGAGGGGTCTTCATCTCTTTGTTCTATATTGTCTGTAGGTGTGGGACTTGGATTAGAAACATCTTCACTGAGGTCAAGCGGGTCAGGAAATTGATTTAGCAGAGAACAATCTCATGCTCCAAACTCAGGAAGATTGATCGTCAGGTTTGGACGATCGATCGTTTTTGTACAAAGGTGAATTTCTTCGTTTTCCAAGTTCCAACAATTCTGCTCTTCACTTCGTATTTCCCCCTAAAGCATAGAATTTGATGATGAGCCATGACAGAACATCTCAAATTCCAGAAAGGTCACATCCAAAGTGACATAGGTACGTCAGGTGGGAGGGTGATAATAGCGGTAGCCTTTTTGATGAGTGGCATAACCCACAAAAACACAACGAAGTGCACATGGATCAAGTTGATTATTGTGGAGATGAAAGAATGCCGCACATCCAAAGATTCGGGGTGTGAGTACCAAAATAGAGGGTAGGGGCCCATGTTACGCAAGCACTTGTAAGGTAATTTTAAAGGTCAATAAACTACAAGGCATGCGGTTGATCAGGTGAACTGCGGTGACAATAGAATCATCCCAGTGATGGCGAGGAACATGAGTGCCAATCAGAAGTGCTCGAGCGGTTTCAAGAAGATGTCAATTCTTTCGTTTAGCAACACCATTTTGTTGTGGTGTTTGAGGAAAAGTCATCTCATTGATAATTCCATGTTGTTGGAAGTAAGACTAAAAGTCACGATTGACAAATTGTCCACCAATGTTTGAGCAAAGAATCTGTATTAGAGCATTAAACTGAGTTTTCATATGTTTGTGGAAGAACTGAAAATGGGAAAACACTTCATTTTTATTCTTCAGCAAATAAAGCAATGTCATCCGTGTACAATCATCGAATGCCAAAAAGAGCAGTGATAGGTGAAGGTCCCCAGACATCAGAGTGAATTAACTTAAACGGAGTAGCACACTTGTTTGTACTCAATGGACAGGGCATATGGTGACTCTTGGCCAAAATATAAGTGTCACATGTGAAGGTAGAGTCCTAAAACCTGAGAATAAATATAGTATAATATACTTCATATAACTAAAAGATGGATGTCCTAATCGATGGTACCACAACTAGATTTTCTTTTGTTTGTTATCAGACGGATGCGTCACACTGTTATCCATGTCGGGACTGAAGTCATCTATATAATATAGCTCCCCTCTCTTAGTACCACGACCAAGAATCTCCTTAGTGTGAATATCTTGAAGCAAATAAAAACTCAGGTAAATGAGTACACAACAATTCAATTGTTCAGTAAGCTGACTAACAAACATGAATTTATTGATAAAGATGGAACAAGTAAAGTATTGACAGTGAGAGAAAGGATGAGAGTGTAACAGTGTCAGGCCCTGTCACAGGATAAGTAACTCCATTGGCGTTAACAAGTTCATCAGGGTTGTGTAGTTTTCAGAAAATCATCAGGATCAAACGTCATATGATCAATTGCACCTGAATCAATTATCCAACTAGTGGAATCACTCATATTTGAAGTATAGAATCCATTACTAGTATCATTACTAGTCATATCACGTTGTATTCGATCTTTGAGAGTAGCCCACCATTCGGAGTAGCCATGCAATTTAAAACAATCCTCACGAGTGTGTTGGATCACCACAATATGTGCAATCTCATCCATGTGTTGGGGTCGTTTGTCAGGAATTCATAATCTGTGCAGCAGAAGATGCATAGGATACGGTTTTAGTAGGAATCCGGATTGGGATCTGAGCCTAAGTTGGGGCTGGAGTCGAAGTCGAAGTCGAGATCTGGGTTTGAATCAGAGACAAATTCAGGGTTGTCGTCGTCGTCGTAGTCGGGGTCGAGGTCATCAAAATAGGATCCTGATTCAGGGTTTAGGGTTGGGTTCAGATCGGGTTCGAGGTCAAAGTCTGCATCTGTAGAGCTGAGCCACTTGGGCATTCAACTCAGCTATGGTTGGTTGAGAAGGAGCGAAGGAGTCGATGGTGTTACCTCCATCAAGGTTGAAAAAAATCATCAACTCCCGTAGCGGCGATGGGGGTTTGAAACTAGAGTCAGCAATTCCAAGATCAGCTATCTGATACTATGCTAATATATGAAACCTAATATGAGAATATTTGTTTGTGGGAATT
This sequence comes from Prunus salicina, assembly GCA_020226455.1. Classification (NCBI taxonomy): domain Eukaryota; kingdom Viridiplantae; phylum Streptophyta; class Magnoliopsida; order Rosales; family Rosaceae; genus Prunus; species Prunus salicina. Next base: position 27,474,456 of record CM035343.1, on the reverse strand, counting down.
TTTTGTGTATTTTTCTCCTTGTAGGAGGTCATATTTAATACAATGGAACTTTAATGGGCAAGTAAATAATAAATTCATATTTATATATATAGTAGGAAATTAGGAATTAAAGTAAATCAATTACAATTATAATATGAATTCTTGGTGTGAAAGGAAAGTAAGTCAATGGTCCACAAGTCATGCCAACATTAATGCCTTCATGGACGATGAGCTTTGCAGAGGGTAAAAAATATGGCCAACACTTTCCAAAGCAATTCAAGAGTCAAAGATTTTTGTCATCGTGTTCTTTGAAACTACACATCCTCGACATGGTGCTTGGATGAACTTGTTAACATCCTAAGTTGTAAAGAGTCAAAGCAACAAATAGCTTGGCCAATTTTTTACAAAGTAGATCCCTCGGATGTGCAAAATCAGATGCAATTCTGGAGAAGCACTTGTGTTGCGTCGATTCAACTGCACTAAAATAGATTCAGCTGCATCCTCAACTTGTGATACTCGCAAGTGCACGAGCCGTTGGTAGTTTAGCATATGTAAGTGCGAGGTCGATCCCACGAGGATTGATGATAGATTGATTTAATTCAATTCCCTATACAAAATAAAAATGAAAAAAGAAAGGAGAAAATAAATCAAACAAGAAAGAAGGAAAATAAATTAACTCAAACGAATAAGTTCCCAAGTTCAATTTAGATTAACGGATTGATTCTAGCTAAAATATGATTAAGCCATGGTGTCTGGTCCTAACCTTGTGTTCCTAATTCCCTAACTTGATCATTTGTTGTCTAACCTAAATTAAGCATTAGGAACCCATTAAGCATAGAAAACATTTTAAACAACCAAGCATGTATCTAATCCCTGTTGTCGAATGTCCATACATATTCTTCCTATTCATAGTTCAATTCGAATTAAAGCATGGTGTCTACTCTTAATTCAAACCAAGATAGCTAACATGCAAGCCTTAATGGTGATCAATCATTCAAACTAGCATATAAACTTATAAGCATAATGAATAAGAGCAAAAACCATAATTGAAACTTGGAAACTACTCAAACTTGAATGCTAAAGAAAAGAATTTACATTACAAAAAATAAATTACAACTAAGAAGCAAAAGGAAAACGAGAATTGAGAACTAGAAAGGAAAACTAAGGTATTTGAGGGAGAGAAGGGAGGGGAGCTCTAGAGAAATATTTGAGAGCTCCCCCCCTTGGGGTGTGTTTACAAGCTTGGAGAACTCACTATTTATAGGCTTAGGGGAGTTGAAATTCTAAATTAAATATGGTCTATGCCAATAGCACTTGTAATAAAAAACTCATCATTTTGGCTAGTGCACTACACCAACAACTCCCACTAGATAGCACTTGTAATTAGAAACTCATCTTTTTGGCTAATGCTCTTCACCAACAAATCCCACTAGATAGTGCACTTCACCAACAACTCCCACTAGATAGTGCATTTCATCATGCATATGTCATGCATGACAATGCATTGCACTCTTCTTTTGGGTTCGTTTTGGGCTTGTTAATACATTCATAAAATTCTGGAAAAATATGGATTTTCAAGCCCTTTGTCTTATCTTTCCAAGCATATGCAGCCCAACTCAAGGAAAAATTGGGAAGGCCTTCAAATGTCATTTGTCGCCTAGTAACGCAGATGCTGCCGAATTTTGACCTTGATCTACTAAATCATGTATAACTTCCTCTAGAAGACTCAGAATCATGAACCGTAAAATGCTATGGAAACTAGACTTCCGTATCTTTCCAATGATGTACGGCTCATTATCTGGTTCTTCTTGAGCAAGTACAGGTTAATCCATGAAATTGAATGATCTGCAGACACTGTTTTGAGCTAATTTGTCTTCAAAATGCATGAATGAGTCTCAACCTTATTACACTGAAACATATACAAACTTTATTAAAAGCACAAGTTTAACTAAAAAACATAACCAAATCATAAGTTACAAGGGTATAAAAAGATATGTAATTATGCACCGATCAAATACCCCCAAACCTAGATTTTACTAGTCCTCGAGTAAAACAAAAGGAAAATAAAGATAAAAACAAAACGAGAAGTTTATTAGACCACTTTCGTAGGTAACTCGATTGCATTGAGCGCATGCAACAAGTCTTTAAACCTCTAGGCATCCCTAGTAGGAGGAGTTGTGTCTCCTGAGGGTTTAACAGAAACGATACCCACAAACGCTTTACTGACTCTACAAAACAAAAGGTTAGAAAACTAACTTTGAAAACAACTAAAAAAAGAAAATTTTAATCATACCTCCAACATCATAGAATTGCCAAGATAGATGATCAATAAGTGTGTAAAGTGGAAGCTATAGCTCAAAGGCACACGGCTTCAAAGTACACATACTCAAATCTTGAAGGAAGAACATGCTTCAACTCTAATTCTCACATATAGCACTCAATCACTCAGAACCTATGGCTTTATTCTATCAAACAAGCATAATGAGTATATGAAATAGAAGCACAATATTTGGTTAGATCTCAAGAAGGGAATCAAATACTAAGAATATAGATACACTCATGCATACCAGCACCCATGAATACATCCTCAAAGATCAGCTAGGTCTTTCACAAGGTTGTAATGAAAGGCTAAGGTTAGGGGAAATGGAAGAATTGGAAGGAACATGATTAACTTAAGAACATACCAAGGTTGCATTCTTCGTTGATCTGCAAGATATCATTGATTTAGAATGGTATGGCTGCAACTTCATAGCATCATTTGGCATAGACCTTATATTTCACAGTTAGATCAAATCGAAACACTTTCTCTTTATCTTTCTTTCTTTCTTTTTTTTTTTTTTTTTTTGACTTGATCTACTTCTTCTTTAACTTTATTGCACAGATTCACAACAATTTACATTTAGGCATGGGGCAGCACCTTCCTTGCTCAAACTTTATCTTGGCATATCTTGGTATATTTCTAAGCTATATGGTATGGCTATAATAGGTTTAAATATCTCATATTGAGATACAAAGTTAGGGGAATTATAAGGGTGATAGAAGAAAATGGCTTGAAGTATTTGGCTGCAACAGAGCTGATGGAACACACAAATGGGTAAGGTGAAAAGAAAGCACAAAGAATGGTTATACACACATAGCCTAGCATCACTTCAATGAGTTCATTCATGAGTGAAAGCATGCACCTGATATCTGCAAATAGAATATGGATGTAATGAGTCTCATCCTTATTACACTGAAACATACACAAACTTTATTAAAAGCACAAGTTTAACTCAAAAACATAACCAAATCATAAGTTAGGAGGGTACAAAAAGATATGTAATTATGCACTGATCAAATACCCCCAAACTTAGATTTTGCTAGTCCTCGAGCAAAACAAAATAAAATTACAACTTAGGAAACAGGAAATAAGCAACTAGCCTTCCAAACAATATCCTCAAAGAATCAGCAACGTATATGGTTCCAAAGAAACACAACAATCACAATCTAAGTTCCACACATGATTCACGAGAAAGCAAAGCTCACAATGACACCCTTAAGTGTAGTGTGTGAATGCCAAATCAGAACAACCTCAGCCACTCAAATAAGTATATGCGCACACAGTTAGAGCAAAATCAATAATTCTGAACCCCATAAGCTCATTATCCAATCTGCTCTCCACAGTAATACCATGCAACACCAAGGATCAAAAGGACTTTACAAGGGTAGTAATGAGGTTCAGGGTAGTGGTAGAATGAAAGAAGGGATATGAGATACAATATTTTTAGCACAATTAAAGCACAGGTAAGAGCATAAGAGATTTTTGAACTTTGTAACAAGCAAGGAACACATACATGAGCAGATTTTCAACATAATTTCAGCACCTTCAAATGTGTTTATTTGGCCTAATTTTGTGGCTCTTTACCCTAGATCACCATGCTCTTCTCTTTTATAACACCCTAGGGCCGTGACTACATTGGTCACACTTCATTACCTCTTTTGATTAGTTACCAATACCCCCAAACTTATTTCTTTTCAACACTTGGGTAATGGCACTAATGATTCACTTTTGCTCCAAAAACCTTGCATTCTTTATAACTCTCTTTTGAAGATAACTTTAATTGCTCATAGAATAAGTAAGAATAAGAAAATAGAGGTTCATTATGGTAGGAATGGTTTGCACAAAAAAAAGGCTTAATGCAGGCTCAAATGGGTTGACTAGGGATGAATCAATGTAGAGGGATGGTTAGAAAAACTCAAACGGTTTAAACATGGCCTAAATCACTTCCTAAGCATTGTATGACAACAAAATGTCTCAAGAGATATTCAAATAAGTTCTAGAGTACAAAACCAAGATCATGAGATAAGTAGAATTGCATAATGTCTCCAAGTAACAAAAAATTGGACTAACTTGGCAAAGTGCTCAATAAGTGCAAGGGTGGCATGCAAGACAGAGTTAACTCAGAACCACACAAAGTCCTTAAAAAATGACTCTCAATTTCTGATAAACCATATTAGTATTAAATCCAAGTCTTATCATAGGTGTTTGGAAGGATAACGAAACAACACACAAAATCCTGCGTTTTTAGACGCTAAACACACAAAAAAAAAATAAATTTAAAATTTGACAGTAAAACAACATAACCAAATCCTTCCCCCCAAACTTAAATGAAACATTGCCCTCAATGTTTAGAACGTAAGAACATGTAATGCCTCATAAATGCAAGGAAAGAAGAGAAGGAAAAGACATAACCAAATGTTAGAGTTTAGAAAAACTCCCCTTTGAAGTGATTAGGACGGTTCATCTTTCAATCCGACTCACTTTCCGAAGGGTCTGAAACAGAAGAATCATATATGGCTCCATCTATCATCAACTCATCCATCTGCTCCACGAAGTCTCGGAGCTTTGTGGTCATGTACACTAATTGGAAGTGAAACTCGTCAAGCACACTTAAGTAAATGCCAAACTCGTCTCGAATGTTATCTGTAGAATACATGTGACTGCTCAACACAACAGTTCTTGCCACAAACCTCCTATCTAGCAGATATACCCTCCAAGTATATAGACAATGTGCCAGCGCCGCAAGCTGCATCTCTTCCAATCCACAATCCAAATCCCAATTTGGAATCATGCCTTCAATTTCCCCTATCACCCTACCTCTTTGAAACAGAAAGGCATCTATGGTAACTTCTGAGGGATCCATGGCAAACACAACCACGAGAACCTCAATCACCTCAAACACCCGTTGCATAATGGTGTCCTCTCCCAAAGGATCTTCTGGTGGGATAGCTGGCAGTGAGTTCAACAAAACCATTGGGCTAGGCACCTTCACCATGCTCAATTCGGACTCCTCCTCCTTGAGCTTTCCACCGACGGCATCCTTGAGTTTCTCCATTGACGAGCCCTACAATAAGCAATAATTTGGAGAAGGCTTGGGAAGAGAAGGTTTCAGGGGTTAGCGGGCGGCTAGATCAAATGAAAGATGGAGGGTTAGGGTTAATGTAGTGTTTCAGAGAAAGAGAAGGTTTTTATTTTTTTATTTTTTTATTTTATTATTTTATTATTATTTTTATTTTATTTATTTAATTATTATTATTTTGAATAAAATACACGAATATACAAGTGACTCATGGATTACCAGTTAAGAACCTCAGAAAACACAGCCAGGGGATCCGGGAAGTTTGGAGAGGTCACAATGGTCCCGCTTAAAACCCAAACTTCTTAGACACCGAAGGTGTCGCCTATAGAACTCCTAGACACTGTATTAACAGAGGTGCTTATTGGAGTTACCAGAAGTCAACTCATATGAAAAAAAATTTTTTTTTTTTTTTAAAATTTTTTTTACGTAGGCTTGCAAGACATTGAACAAAATTATACTAAGCAAAACAAAGCTCACACAACTTAACTCTACCACAAAACCTAACAAAATTGTCAATCCCTAATAAATGCAAGGAAAGAAGATAAGGAAAAGACATAACCAAAGGTTTAGAGTTTAGAAAAACTCCCCTTTGAAGCGATTAGGACGTAAGCAGCTCCTTGCAGGTTCTATCTTCTCCTCATCACCTTGGGTTGCCTCCCAAGAAGCGCTAAGTTTTATGTCTTCAGCCGGACGTCCAAACTTTCTATAGTGAATGGGGGGGTTTGGGCTCAATCGGCACCGCATGCAATGCAAGAGAGTTCACCAAGCTTGTCTTCCATTTCCATCGCTTCCTTGTTGCTTTCCTTTTCTTCAAATGATTCCGTAATGGTTTAAGCTCGAGAGTGGGCGCCTGAATCACCGAAGGTAACAACTTGTTAGTAGAAATGGGAATTGGAATTGGGATTGGAGGCTTACCAACATATTGTGGCAATGACTCAAGGGCAGCCACATCTCGCAGATTTCTTCATAATTAGGTTCGGCCCCATTTTTGATGAGTTCAATTCCTTGAACAATGGTGGTTTCAAGGGCATCAACAAAGAAACACGAGTGATCATCCATAGGGTACCTCATAGCTTCAGAAATATTGAAATCAATGATATCGCCATCGAATTCCATTGTCAACGTCCCTTTGAACACATCGATATTGGTTCAGGCTGTTTTCATGAAAGGTCGTCCAAGTAAAATTGGCAATTGTGTAGAATGGGTTGAATCCTCCATCTCAAGCACATAAAAATCTGCTGGAAATATCAAGTGGTTAACCTGCACCAAAACATCTTCCAAAACTCCTTTCGGATATGCATTAGAACGATCAGCTAATTGAATTACAACTCCATCCTTTTTAAGCTCTCCTAAGTTCATAGATGCATAAATAGAGTATGGCATGACATTAATGGATGCACCTAAATCTAACATGGCATGTTCAAACTTGGTGTTACCAATTACACAAGGGATTGTGAAACTACCTGGATCTTTGCATTTAGGTGGCAGTTTTCGTTGCAAAACTGCAGAAACATTCTCACTTACCCTTACCACTTCTTTGTTCGAATTCCTCCTCCTTGTTGTACAAAGCTCTTTCAAGAATTTAGCATACTTTGGAACTTGCTTTATTGCGTCAAGAAGTGGGATATTTACTTGTACCTTCCTGAAAGTCTCTAAGATGTCTTTTTCATTCTCTTCTTTCTTAGACTGCATAAACCTGCGAGGGAAAGGCACATTTGGTGGGATAGGGTTATAATGAGTTGAATTTGGAACAACCTTACCTAAGTTTGGTTGTGTAGGAGCTTTGGGGGATTGCGGCAATGGTTGTTCCTCCCTTGCCGTGGCTTTGTCCTCCTCCTTCTCTTTGAAGAGCAACTTTTCATTCTCTGTTGGGCTTTGTTTGGACATTTTGGGATTGGTTCCAATCTCTTTACCACTCCTCAAGATGATAGCTTTAGCCGTTTCAAAACCTCCTTTTGGGTTGACAATGGTTGAGCTAGGTAGTTTGCCTTCTTCTCTAAACTGTCCCATGAATTCCGCCATCTGCCCAATTTGCTTCTTCACTTCGCTCATCTCTTTGGCTTGATTTTGTAAACCCTGAGTCAAAGAAGTTAGTACTTTAAGCATTTGATCATTATCCATTGGGGAACCTGAATTTGATTGGGCAGTTTGTGGTTGAGGTTGTGGTGGTGCGAATGGCATTTGATAGAACCCCGGAGGTGGCTGTTTATATCCGCCTTGTTGTTGAGTTTGTTGAGGCTCCCTCCACTTAAAATTTGGATGATCTCTCCAGCCTGGATTGTAGGTGTTTGAAAATGGGTCATACCTAGGTTGAGTTTGTCCTTGATAACCTATGGCATTGGCACTTTCCCATCCCCCATTCGCTATTAATTGAGGACATTGATCAATGTGGTGTCCATGCATAGAGCACACGCTACAAGTGGCTGCACTTTGCACTTTGGGTCCTTCAACAACCTGCGAAATAAGAGTAGAGAGATTAGTCATTTGAGATTGAAGTTCTGAAATAGCACTTACCTCATTAACTTGACTTGGCTGTGCATGATCTCTCCCTCCAACTCCTTCATATTGTTGTGCATTCAAAGCTCGGTTTGCTATTAATATCTTTGCAGCAACTGGTGTTTTGTCAACCAAAGCACCTCCTGCTGAAGCATCAAGCATTTGTCTCTCCAGTGGAAGTAGCCCTTCATAGAAATATTGAATTAAAAGCTCTTCCTTCATTTGATGTTGTGGGCAGGATGCAACTAACGTCTCCCGGGCCTTGTTGAATTCCACTAATTTTCTTCCTCAAAACAATGATTCTTGAAGTTGGGAAGAATTTCTCTAAGAATGCTTTCTTCATACTTTCTCAAGAAGTAACGGTTCCAGGCGCTAGTTCATAGAGCCAATCCTTAGCCTTGTCCATAAGAGAAAATGGAAAGGCTTTCATCTTCAAAATATTTCCATCCACGTTAATGGGTGTCATACTTGAACATACTACTTCAAATTCCTTCAAATGCTTGTTTGGATCTTCCATGGACAGCCCATGGTATCTGGGAATGTGATGTAGCAAACTTGACTTCAATTCAAACACATCGGTCTTGCCTGCCGCAGCCCCGGGGTATTGAATGCAAAGAGGGACTGCATTGTCCAATTCAGAGGCTGAAAGTTCCTTGATTGATCTATTGTCTACAGCCATGTATTGTTCCTCTTCCAAGTCCGTTTCTGCTTCATATTCGGGTTCGGAATCAGAACTAGAGGGACTGAGTTCTGGCTGTTTCCTCTTCCTTCTCAAAGTTCGTTCGAGATTGTCGTCAAAGTCCAATATGTGCGCATGAACACGGTGTGAACTTCGAGTCATACACTTGTACCTAAAACAAAGAAAACAAAACAAAACAAAATCAGAAACACAAGAACAACGAAAACGCACGGAAGATTAGCAATTTTGCTAATCCCCGGCAACGGTGCCAAAATTTGGCATGATAAATAACTAACGCACAAATTAAACCCTATAAATCATGCAATCGTAGTACGAGTAAGTAGGGATCGTTCTATTCCGGGGATTAGGAGGGATGCTAATCAACACAAATTAAATTTATTAAACTAGAACTAAGTTAAGGGAACAATGATTGGGGGGAGTTGGATGATTTAGACCAAAGTAAAATTGACAGCAGTAAATAACTAAGATGTGAATGAAATATGGATTAAGGGATAGCTAGAGGATTCTTCTCCACACATGGAACATATGCACATAAATTGATCTCCAGTTACTCTTTCTATAAAGTATGAATGTCAAAGCCCCAAATTAATTGTGAACTGCACTAATTAACTCTCAGATTTTCCTAAGTTCATTGAATTGGACTCAGCGACTCAATCAAATTATTCTTATCAAGTTCCCTATATGAACAGCATGATAGAGATACATATCAAAGATCATTAAGTTCTATGAAAATCATAAGCTTTGACAAAACATTTGTAACTATGAAAAGCATGATACTCCTGCCAGGAATTTACTTAACACAATCATGACTAGTGACTTTTACTACTTGTGAATATAAGTTCATAACGATTAGGTGAAATTCCCTCATATTCTAGCATCAAATCCCTGCATGCAAACTAAGTATGCATCCTTAATAAACATGCAAGAATAAGTCCTGAATAAAACAGAAAAGTAAATCACATTCATACTTTACGAAATCATAACTGGAAGTGATCAATTCATATAAAACATATGTCCATGGCTTTGAATTCACCTCTAACTAAGAAGAAATTTAGTTACACATATTTAATAATTGAAAAGCAATATAGAATAAGAAATACATAGGATAGGATAAAGAGAAGAAAAGAACTAGATGATGGCAGCAAGGAATTCCCAAGACAGCTCCAAGCTTTGCTCCTTTTGCAACTAGCTCTCTCTCTCTCTCTCTCTCTCTCTCTCTCTCTCTCTCTCTCTCTCTCTATATATGAATGTGTATGAGCAATGGATGAAGTGAATTGATGGATTGTTGAATGAATTGTGTTTAGAATTGGAGTGCTATTTATAGGGAGAATGGAAGGGGAATATTTGAATTGAATATGGTTTATGCCAATAGCACTTGTAATTAGAAACTCATTCTTTTGGCTAGTGCATTTCACCAACAAATCCCATTGTAATTAGAAACTCATTCTTTTGGCTAGTGCACTTCACCAACAAATCCAATTGTAATTAGAAACTCATTCTTTTGGCTAGTGCACTTCACCAACAAATCCCACTAGATAGTCATGCATGACATAGTCAGCTTGTGGGCCGATTTTGGGCTTGTTATTCACTCCAAACAATTCTGGAAAAATATGGATCTTCAATCCCTTTGTCTTATCTTTCCAAGCATATGCAGCCCAACTCAAGGAAAAATAGGAAAGACCTTCAAATGTCATTTTTGGCCCAGTAACGCAGATGCTGCCGAATTTTGACCTTGAGCTGCTAAATCGTGGATAACTTCCTCTAGAAGACTCCAAATCATGAACCGTAAAATGCTACGGAAACTAGACTTCCGTATCTTTCCAATGATGTATGGCTCATTATCTGGTTCTTCTTGAACAAGTACAGGTTAATCCGTGAATGTGACTGATCTGCTGACACTGTTTTGAGCTAACTTGTCTTCAAAATGCATGTAATGAGTCTCATCCTTATTACACTGAAACATACACAAACTTTATTAAAAGCACAAGTTTAACTCAAAAACATAACCAAATCATAAGTTAGGAGAGGTACAAAAAGATATGTAATTATGCACTGATCAAAGTGTAAAATGTTTGATATGAAAATCTCAATGGCAGCTCCATAGCATTGGTTGTATGACATTCTAAAAAAAATTAGTAACAAATGAACGAAAATTGGAAACACAAATGACCAAAAAATGAAAACACAAATGAACAAAAATTGAAAACACAAATCAAATGAACAAGAATTGAAAATTGAAAACACAAATGAACAAAAATTGAAAACCTCCATTAATACCCCCACACCTGAATTGGACATTGTCCCCAATGTGAAAACATATAAGAAAACAGAAAACAGGGATTAAGGGTAACCTGGCACTGCACGGTTCATCCTTCAAACATAGCATTTCTCAAAATGCTATCAATGGCTGAGCTCACCCATGGCTCTTCTTCTGACTCACTTTCCGAAGGGTCCGAATCAGAAGAATCATATTAGGCTCCATATATCACCTGCTCCATGAAGTCTCTGAGCCTTGTGGTCATATACCCTAACTGGAAGTCAAACTCGTCAAGCACACTTAAGTAAATACAAAACTCATCTCGGATGTTACCTGTACAATACATGTGACTGCTCAACACAACAGTTCTTGCCACAAACCTCATATCTAGCAGATATACCCTCCAAGTATCTATACAATGTGCCAGCGCCGCAAGCTGCATCTCTTCCAATCCACAATCCAGATCCCAATTTGGAGTCAGGTCTTCAATTTCCTCTATCAGCATACCTCTATGCAACAGAAAGGCATCTATGACAACTTCTTAGGGATCCATGACAAACACAGCCACGAACACCTCGATCACCTCCAACACCGGTTGCATAATGGCATCCTCTCCCTTAGGATCTTCTGGTGGGATGAGATGTTCAGGGGTTAGCGGGCGGCTAGATAAATTAAAAGATGGAGAGTTAATTTTAGGGTTAATGTGGGTAGTGTTTCAGTGTTTGGCAGTCCACAATAACTTAATATCTAGCCACTAATAAACATTTACAAATATTAGTATTTTATCCAAAAAAATAAAAAAGAAACACTAATATAAAATAAAATTAATTTTTTTTAATTTTTTTTTAATTTTTTTTAATTCAAAAAGAAAAATGAAATCCAATTTTCATTCAAGTCATGCAAATATTTATTACAAGCACGAATATACAAGTGACTCACGGATTACTAATTAAGAGCCTCAGAAACCACAACTAGGGGATCCGGGAAGTTTGGAGAGGTCATAATGGTCCTGCTTAAAACCCAAACTTTTTAGACACCGAAGGTGTCGCCTAAAGAACTCATAGACACTGTATTAACAGAGGTGCTCATTGAAATTACCATAAGTCAACTCATATGAAAAATCTTTTTTTTAAAAAAAAAAATTTAAAATTTTGTAAAAAAAGAAACATAAACTTAAAATAATAAGAAAACAAATTAAGAGAAAAGATTAGAATGCTCCCCCTTGAAGCAATTAGGTCGAGTATAGATGTATTTGGAGGTCGTGACTTCTCCTACTACTCCACACTTCTCATCATGATTGGAGTTGCATTTTCTCTCCTTTTTCATTTAGCTATCTAAATTGCTAAAACAAATACAAACAAAAACTTGAAAGAGAATTAAAAGGATTAGGACATAAAAACTAAAATGAAAAGGAGAAAGAAAAAAAAATAAAACAAGTAGGGAAAAGAAATAGAACCAAACTATGTTGCCAATCTTCGGCAACGGCGCCAAAAATTTGTTGCGTCGATTCAGCTGCACCAAAATAGATTCAGCTTCATCCTCAACTTGTGATACTCGCAAGTGCACGAGCCGTTGGTAGTTTAGCATATGTAAGTGCGAGGTCGATCCCACGAGGATTGATGATAGATTGATTTAATTCAATTCCCTGTACAAAACAGAAATGAAAAAAAGAAGGAAAATAAATCAAACAAGAAAGAAAGAAAAGAAATTAATTCAAGCGAATAAGTTCCCAAGTTCAATTTAGATTAACGGATTGATTCTAGCTAAAGTATGATTAAGCCATGGTGTCTGGTCCTAACCTTGTGTTCCTAATTCCCTAACTTGATCATTTGTTGTCTAACCTAAATTAAGCATTAGGAACCCATTAAGCATAAAAGAACATTTTAAACAACCAAGCATGTATCTAATCCCTGTTGTCGAATGTCCATACATACTCTTCCTATTCATAGTTCAATTCCAATTAAAGCATAGTGTCTACTCTTAATTCAAACCAAGATAGCTAACATGCAAGCCTTAATGGTGATCAATCATTCAAACTAGCATATTAACTTATAAGCATAATGAATAAGAACAAAAACCATAATTGAAACTTGGAAACTACTCAAACTTGAATTGCTAAAGAAAAGAATTTACATTACAATGGAAAGTTAAGAAGAACTCAGAAACATTTAGCAAAAGGATTTAATTACAACAATTGAGAACTAGAAAGGAAAACTAAAAGAATTTGAGGGAGAGAAGGGAGGGGAGCTCTAGAGAAATGTTTGAGAGCTCCCCCCCTTGGGGTGTGTTTACAAGCTTGGAGAACTCACTATTTATAGGCTTAGGGGAGTTGAAATTCTAAATTAAATATGGTCTATGCCAATAGCACTTGTAATTAGAAACTCATCCTTTTGGCTAGTGCACTTCACCAACAACTCCCACTAGATAGCACTTGTAATTAGAAACTCATCTTTTTGGCTAATGCTCTTCACCAACAAATCCCACTAGATAGTGCACTTCACCAACAACTCCTACTAGATAGTGCATTTCATCATGCATATGTCATGCATGACAATGCATTGCACTCTTCTTTTGGGTTCGTTTGGGCTTGTTAATACATTCATAAAATTCTGGAAAAATATGGATCTTCGAGCCCTTTGTCTTATCTTTCCAAGCATATGCAGCCCAACTCAAGGAAAAATTGGGAAGACCTTCAAATGTCATTTGTCGCCTAGTAACGCAGATGCTGCCGAATTTTGACCTTGATCTACAAAATCATGTATAACTTCCTCTAGAAGACCCAAAATCATGAACCGTAAAATGCTACGGAAACTAGACTTCCGTATCTTTCCAATGATGTATGGCTCATTATCTGGTTCTTCTTGAGCAAGTACAGGTTAATCCGTGAAATTGAATGATCTGCAGACACTGTTTTGAGCTAATTTGTCTTCAAAATGCATGTAATGAGTCTCAACCTTATTACACTGAAACATACACAAACTTTATTAAAAGCATAAGTTTAACTCAAAAATATAACCAAATCATAAGTTAGAAGGGTATAAAAAGATATGTAATTATGCACCGATCAGATAGCTGGCAGTGAGCTCAACAAAACCATTGGGCTAGGCACCTTTACCATGTTCAATTCGGACTCCTCCTCTTTGAGCTTTCCACCGACGGCCTCCTGGAGTTTCTCCATTGACAAGATCTACAATAAACAACAATTTGGAGAAGGTTTGGTTCGGGAGGAAGAGGAAGTTGAGATGTTCAGGGGTTAGAGGGCGGCTAGATAAATTAAAAGATGGAGAGTTAATTTTAGGGTTAATGTGGGTAGTGTTTCAGTGTTTGGCAGTCCACAATAACTTAATATCCAGGCACTAATAAACATTTACATAAATTAGTATTTAAATATAAAAAAACACTAATATAAAAAAATAAAAAAATAAACTTCAAATAATAAGAAAAAGAAATAGAAGGTTTTTTTTTATTTTTTTATTTTTAATCATTTAAATTTTTTAATTTTTTTAATTCAAAAAAAATGAAATCCAATTTTCAATTAAGTCATGCAAATATTTATTACAAGCACGAATATACAAGTGACTCACGGATTACTAATTAAGAGCCTCAGAAAACACAGCCAGGGGATCCGGGAAGTTTGGAGAGGTCACAATGGTCCTGCTTAAAACCCAAACTTCTTAGACACCGAAGGTGTCGCCTAAAGAACTCCTAGACACTATATTAACAGAGGTGCTCATTGGAGTTACCATAAGTCAACTCATATGAAAAATCTTTTTTTTTTTTTAAAAAAAATTTAAAATTTTGTAAAAAAAGAAACATAAACTTAAAATAATAAGAAAACAAATTAAGAGAAAAGATTAGAATGCTCCCCCTTGAAGCAATTAGGTCGAGCATAGATGTATTTGGAGGTCGTGACTTCTCCTACTATTCCACACTTCTCATCATGATTGGAGTTGCATTTTCTCTCCTTTTTTATTTAACTATCTAAATTGCTAAAACAAACGCAAACAAAAACTTGAAAGAGAATTAAAAGGATTAGGACATAAAAACTAAAATGAAAAAGAAAATGAAAAAGAAAAAAAAACAACACCTCTAATTCCATGCTTCAAAGTTTTTTTTTTTTTTTTTGGTGTTGTGTAAGCCGGGACTTAAACCCAGTTCCCTTGCTTGTTAGGCAATTGTCCTGTTCCGTTGGACTACAAACACAACTTGTCAATTAACATAATTAATTTTAAAACATGAAAGTGCCTAGGAAGACATGAAAAGGAAAAAAAAAAATAAATAATACAAGTAGGGTAAAGAAATAGAACCAAACTATGTTGCCAATCCCGGCAACGGCGCCAAAAACTTGTTGTGTCGATTCAGGTGCACCAAAATAGATTCAGCTGCATCCTCAACTTGTGATACTCGCAACTACACGAGCCGTTGGTAGTTTAGCATATGTAAGTGCGAGGTCGATCTCACGAGGATTGATGATAGATTGATTTAATTCAATTCCCTGTACAAAACAAAAATGAAAAAAGAAAGGAGAAAATAAATCAAACAAGAAAGAAGGAAAATAAATTAACTCAAACGAATAAGTTCCCAAGTTCAATTTAGATTAACGGATTGATTCTAGCTAAAGTATGATTAAGCCATGGTGTCTTGTCATAACCTTGTGTTCCTAATTCCCTAACTTGATCATTTTCTGTCTAACCTAAATTAAGCATTAGGAACCCATTAAGCATAGAAGAACATTTTAAACAACCAAGCATGTATCTAATCCCTGTTGTCGAATGTCCATACATACTCTTCCTATTCATAGTTCAATTAGAATTAAAGCATGGTGTCTACTCTTAATTCAAACCAAGATAGCTAACATGCAAGCCTTAATGGTGATCAATCATTCAAACTAGCATATTAACTTATAAGCATAATGAATAAGAACAAAAACCATAATTGAAACTTGGAAACTACTCAAACTTGAATGCTAAAGAAAAGAATTTACATTACAAAAAATAAATTACAACTAAGAAGCAAAAGGAAAACGAGAATTGAGAACTAGAAAGGAAAACTAAGGTATTTGAGGGAGAGATGGGAGAGGAGCTCTAGAGAAATGTTTGAGAGCTCCCCCCATTGGGGTGTGTTTACAAGCTTGGAGAACTCACTATTTATAGGCTTAGGGGAGTTGAAATTCTAAATTAAATATGGTCTATGCCAATAGCACTTGTAATTAAAAACTCATCCTTTTGGCTAGTGCACTTCACCAACAACTCCCACTAGATAGCACTTGTAATTAGAAACTCATCTTTTTGGCTAATGCTCTTCACCAACAAATCCCACTAGATAGTGCACTTCACCAACAACTCCCACTAGATAGTGCACTTCACCAACAACTCCCACTAGATAGTGCATTTCATCATGCATATGTCATGCATGACAATGCATTGCACTCTTCTTTTGGGTTCGTTTTGGGCTTGTTAATACATTCATAAAATTCTGGAAAAATATGGATCTTCAAGCCCTTTGTCTTATCTTTCCAAGCATATGCAGCCCAACTCAAGGAAAAATTGGGAAGACCTTCAAATGTCATTTGTCGCCCAGTAACGCAGATGCTGCCGAATTTTGACCTTGATCTACTAAATCATGTATAACTTCCTCTAGAAGACTCAGAATCATGAACCGTAAAATGCTACGGAAACTAGACTTTCGTATCTTTCCAATGATGTATGGCTCATTATCTGGTTCTTCTTGAACAAGTACTGGTTAATCCGTGAAATTGAATGATCTGCAGACACTGTTTTGAGCTAATTTGTCTTCAAAATGCATGTAATGAGTCTCAACCTTATTACACTGAAACATACACAAACTTTATTAAAATCACAAGTTTAACTCAAAAACATAACCAAATCATAAGTTAGAAGGGTATAAAAAGATATGTAATTATGCACCGATCAACTTGCTCATCATGAACACAAATTTAAGAATGATATCGGAAAGGTGCTGCGATGGAGGGCAGCTCTTAGGGAAGCAACAAACTTTTGTGGGTGGTCTTTCTTGGAAGGATACGTATATTTCTAACCACTATTAATTAAGCTTTCTTTTAGTTGTGAAATTAGACAACTTAAGCTTTATGGATATTGGCAGATTCTTGTTAGGCCCCTGCACTTAATCCAAACTCACAGCTTTAATGTCTATCTACGTGATGTGATTAATTGCAAGTGGACAATATCGCTCAAATTAGTATAGTAGTAAATAGAGTATTGTTCCAACAGGGATCAAGTTAATATATTAAATACTAAAGTGATTTATTTCTAATTATATTTGAATTAAACAATAAGAAAATTATGACGATTAAAATCTAATTAAACAAGTAAAATAAATTGAGATCAAGTAAATAATGTAAAAGATAAAAATAAAGATGATAAAGCACTAGGGCACCTATTTCATCCAGCTAATCCCACCTAAATCCTTCAAGCTTGTTAATCCTCCGATATCATTGAAGATTACATGAACCATAACCTAATCTTCCGAGTGGGCTATGTAATTTATGGTACGTGTTAAAAGAAGCTTTTTACTAGGAATCTCCTTTCGGTCTCAACCTAACTCTTCCAATAATGCAATTAGTGGCCAATTAATTGAAAGCATTAAGAACGGTAACAAGCACCCGACATGTATAGATAAATAAAATTAACAGTATCAAAGAATTTGAGTATTCATAGCTAGGCTACATTGTAGCCCTAGTAAAAGAAATTAGTTCATGAAGGACTTATTGAGAATTATGATGGTTGATGAAGACATGGAAGGCACCGAATTCTCCATGTAGAATTGCGCAAGCTCTCTTCGTATTGTGCTTCGATTGTCTCGGCTATGAGTATGAATATGTAGGAATTTGATAGTAGATGATGGAGAATGGAGGATGGAGGATCATTTGAACAGTGACCCAAACTCCCTATTTATAATACTCCTACAAATCCTACCTGGCTAAGGTATAATTACAATTATTATAAAAGTAGAATTCCTTCTTATATAGGGTCTTCTTTATTTCTCATTGTTTGACTTGATAATACTTGAACCATTTCTTTATTGCCTTTTGCTTTGGGACTAGCGTGGCTAAGTTGTCCATTTCTAACTTTATGTTAATTTTGCTTGGTATTCTTAGCTAACTTTGAAGTTTATTTTCTGTTGGATTTCTGTATGGTAACTTGAATGATTTTCTTGGGTGTTTGGAAATTTTTTCATCTATTTTATTTTCAATTCATGCACCTATCTAAGTAATCACTTTTAACCGATCTTTCTTTGCTATTACCTTAACTCCCTGATAAGTGACAGGACCTAACCCAAATTTCACTTTGGAGTCTGAGCTGAACCCCATGCATGTCTGACAACTGGCAAGTACCGGGCACAATTGACTAAATTGCCCTTCTAATAAAAACCAAAATTAACCTCAAGTTTGACTTCTGCCGAAAATTCGGCAGAGTCTCCCCTGTAAATACTCATTTCCCAAAATTTTCCACTTGTACAAGAAGCAATTCAAACATCCACAACCGTTCAGCATGCACAATAATAGAATCCATGCAACCAAATCTCAAATCTTTATGGCCTCGGGCCTTTTTAATTCCAAAAAATCATTCTGCTAACTGAAACTGATCCCAACTTATGAAACAACAAGAATAGGTTAACATATTTCAATATAATTTAACTGAACAACTTTTCAATCACTTGGTCTTGTGGCTGCACCTAGTAATTCTAGGTTGCATATGTACCCTAAACAAGGGATCAAGCCACATGCAGTTCTTTCTCTTTATATACTGCACTTGTGTATCTCGACAATTGTTATTGTCCATTGTGATCACAAATCAATCCAAGTTCTCATGTTAGCGATATGCTCAATAACATTCACACGCTATACTCATACAGAAATCGAACATGCATATTTATATTTATATAACAATTCACACGTTTACATAAATCATTAAATCAGTTTAAAGGATTGAAAAATCAAGATTTCTCTTCCACCAAGGAATACCCATCATATACCCATCAATTCCTTAATTTCCATCAATTCCCACATTATACTGTCAATTCCTCATGTCACAGTTTGTGACACGTCCTTGCAGGCCTCGGCAACACAAAGTCGACCCGAGCCGCTGTCCTTGCAGGACTTAGGGGACATTTAGGCAACCTGATCCGCATTCCTCACTCTGTATAGTCTGGATGTCCTTAAGACTCGTGGGGCAACTGTCAAACACATTGACATAACCAAAGGCAACAATAATTCAAAGGAAACATATGTACCTATGGTGGTTTAAAAACATCCAGGAAAATTATAAAACTATTCTCATCCATCCTTAAATCCTGTTGCCATTATCCTTCCTACTTTCCAAGCCATTCTCAATTTAAATATAACCAGAATATAATACAAGTATTCGAAATCAAATATTCATGCTTGGAAAGTAATACCCATAAATAAATCAGTCAAATTCAATCAATAAAACTTTACGTGCGTAAAATCCATTTATAAAACAAAAGTCCACTCACTGGACTTCCTCGAATTCCTAAATCCATTTATGTATTACTGGCTTAGATTATTATATATATAATGAAAATAAAGATGTTTTTAAAAATAAAATAAACAAACAACAGCCAAAAACACTTTTAACCTTTCCTTCAAAACTCACATAAAACCCAATTATAAATACATATATATATATATACATCTATATATAAAGATTTATAATTAACTTATTACAGATAAGTAGGAAAACGAGAAAATTATTAAAAAAATAACACTGACCACACGAAATCTTAATGTCAATAACAATAGCTTAGCTGAAACATATATTTGCCTCTTTTACTTATAAAACAAACTCATCGCTTAAGAAATTAACTGTGAACTGTATAAAATCCTTAGAACTTAGAAAACCCTCTTATCTCTTAGGTAGGAGAACATATATTAAAACCTTTGCTCATAAATACCAAGATAAAATCCTCCATTTTGTTTAAACCTCTTAAAAACCCAAATATTCTCCACCTAGGTGTACCCCCATTCCTGATCCGTCAATTCCATTAATACCGTTAATTCCAATACTAATCCGTCAATTCCAGTAATAATCCGTCAATTCCAGTAGCAATCCGTCAATTCCATCCTCGCAGGCCTCGGAAACACAAAGTTAATCGAGACACATTCCTTGCAGGCCTCGGAGACACCAAGTCAACCCGAGTCATAATCCTCGAAGGATTCGGAGACACCAAGTCAACTCGAGCCGAAATCCTCGCACCACACGGTTCAAGCGTCCCCAAAACTCGTGGGGCATTATAAAAAAATATGTCAAGGCAATTGGGGGGGGGGGGGGGGGGGGGGGGGGTACTCCTATGGTGGGTTTGAAAACCATAATCCACAATCCATATTTCAAATCCTTTTCCTCAGCTTCTAGAAAATCAATTCTCAACTACCCTTGAATTTACACCACATACTATTGAGAACTAGTGTCTATAATTCATCATTCTCAAACCATTGAGTATATATATATGTATGTGTAGTTAAATATGTTCTTAGTTACTTAACTAATTTATTAATTACATCAAAAACCGATTAACAATCCATTCATAACTCTCCACAACCAAACTCAATATAATATCCCTAGAAAGCGAAGGCAATTACATAATATCTCATAACATTTGAATACTCCAATATCGCCCAAAAAACATACACTTATATAATTCTCATAATAATAACAAATAGTTAAGTAACAAGATAAACTTCAAATATCATTCCACCCAAGAATATCATAAAACACTATAACATGAACTAATGATTGAAACATAATCAAAATGGATCGCAGACAGTCATTCTAACACTACTCGAAGGGCGATACTATCTTGGAAGACTCACGGTCAACTGAGAGTTAAACTTCCTAAATTGGGTCAACTGGGCCCCTGGGCCCACAACCTCCGATTTCTTGTCCATGAGTTTCTACGGGTTCAACAAGGTTTAGGAAACACATTCCGCAATTCTGGTCCAACTCAGATGGTCGAATGGTTATCATTTAACGCAGACTTTGAGTCATTGAATCGGAGTATCCGGGACTCCGATTCTCTATCCGTGGGTTCCTACATGATCCTATCTGAGTACCTAGATCAACATATCTTAATTTGGACCCGATCCAACAGTCCGAGCATATCGAATCCGGATAATGCACAATAGGCGTAAACCCGTTCGATAGCCAAACGACGTCCAAATTGAAATCCGAGCACATGAGGATCACATTAGGACAAAATGTGGCCTCACCACCTTGCCCACGCACCACCACACACACCGGCAGCGTGTGGGTGTGTATAATAATTTCCGACAACGAAAAAACTCCACACTGCCACTCACCCTTCCTACCCTACCTACTACTCGAGGCGGGGATCATTTTATTCAACTGTGAAGAGGTCCAATTTGGACGGCAACCGGTCGGAATTTCAATTTGAAATCTTGCCAAAACCTAGGTTTTAAAATCGAATTTCAAAACGCAATTATCATTCAATTCCATCCTAATAGGCAGCTTGAGCATGGAAAAAAAGGAAGGAAACTCACCTTATTCGCCGAAAATGGGCGGCTGTCGGAGCAACACGACAACAGGAAGAAACCGACTTAAACCAGTTGAAACCGCCGACAAATCTCAAGCTCTATGACCGAGAAAAAAGGCGGGTAGTGATCGTGGCGTCGAGACAAAGCGAACGGGACTGGTGTCAGCCCTTGTCATGGCTGGAGCTGAGAGATTCGAGGAGAGAGGGAATCAGAGTCGGAGAGAGAGAGAGAGAGAGAGAGAAAGGAGATTTCAGTTTTTCTAAAAACCAACTTCTAAATATTTACAAGTTTGCCATTGAACTATTCTTGATCGCCATTTCTTCATTACAACTCCGATTCGAGCCCACTATGTGTCTACTGACTCGTCTCGAAGTGCCCTACGCAACGGTACAATTGAAATTCCCAAATTCCTTCCCGAATCAAAAGTCAACTTTTATACTAATAAAATATTATAGGGGCAAAATAGTCTTTTATCTGAATAAATTAATAATTAAAAATTTATTTAGGACTCTGTTGTTACAATAAGCCTATATTTTATATATATATATATATTATGCCTCCTTCACTTATTTATTTGTTAATTTTCTTGGATTAAATTAGTTGTTTAATTTGTTTTGTGAGATTGTGAAGGAATTGTGAAATATGAGAAATTGAAGTAAAAAGGGGCAAGAAGATGAAGATTGGAGATTAATCAAGTCAACCTGCCAAGTCATTCCTTTTGTCGCAAGGAATGTTGTCAAATTTCCTAATTCAAGATGGTTCAAGTCTTATCAAGTCAAACAAGGAGAAATAAAGAAGACCCTATATTAGAAGAAATCCTACTTTTATAACAATTATAATTATACCTTAGATATGTAGGATTTGAAGGAGTATTATAAATAAGGAGTTTAGGTCATTGATCAATTATTGCTCCATCCATCATTCTCCACCATCGTCCACACATTCATACTCGTAGCCGAAATACTCAAGGGAGAATACAAAGAGAGATTGCGCAACCTTGACGTCTAGTTGGAGAATTCAGTGTCTTCCATGTCTTCATCAACCATCATGATTCTCAATAAGTCCTTCATGAACTAATTTCTTTTACTAGGGCTACAATGTAGCGTAGCTATGAATACTCAAATTCTTTGATATTGTTAATTTTATTTATCTATACATGTTGAGTGCTTGTTAACGTTCTTAATCCTTTCAATTAATTGGCCACTAATTGCATGATTGGAAGAATTGGGTTGAGACCGGAAGGAGATTCCTAATAAAAAGCTTCTTATAACAAGTACGATAAATTACCATAAATTTTTTTTCTTTTATAAGTATGTCGTTGAACATTTTACTCTTACTTTGTTGTTCGGAGATGCCCTCAATGATTTTTTTTAGGGAGATTCACTATTATACCCAATATTGGGAACCAAATTAAATATATATATATATATATATATACATATATAATGGACTTTAAAAACAGACCTAAAGCCCATTTACAACATAACAAAGAGGCTTTTAACTTCTAATAAATTACAAAACTGCCATCACTTTCTTAAAACAAGCCCAACCCCAAAAAGCTTATAAAAAAACTCAAAACACTCAATAGGACATCAAAGTAATTTAATAATCAAAATTAAATTCAATAGGGGCTGTCATTTTTTGGGATTTTTTTGGATTTGTTTGTAGAAATTAAATGGTGTAAGATTTATCTATATCATTAGTGCTGATAATGAATATGACTAAATAGGGCTAATGACAAAAGACACCTTACAGGTTTGGGGTGGCTTTCAATAAGTATCAATTTTATCAATCTACACCCTTACGTTTGCAATATTGTCCAATTTCATCCTTCCGTTAAGTTGACTATGTGGTCAATCGTTAAATACTGACGTTTCTACTGTGGGACCCACCTACTAACCAACCAATTCCTAAATTTTTTTAATATAAAATGATAAAATAACATAAATTTAAAGGAAATTACACTGTGTAATATCTTTCAATCTAGGAAAAAAATAACCACAAAATATGCTTATTAGGAGCCTATTCTCTGAACTTATACTCGAGTTTGGTCCTTTAATTTCAAAAATGGTTGTAGTGGTCCCTCAACTCTACTTACGTTAGCACTATTCGATCTACCATTAGTTTTGTTTGCTTTTTTCGTCCTTTTTAGCATGTATCATTGGTGAAGCATGACAGGATGGAAACCATTGTTGCCCGGTTAATCATTCTGCTCGTCTTCTTTCTTCTATTTTCGGATTTATGTATATTTACAATTTTAGGCCTTTTTTGTGGGCCAACTCAATTGATGAACTCTCTGACATCTCACCTTCATTGCACCACTTTGTCTGTCCACCAACCTTCCACAATTGAGCAACTGAATTTTCACTCAATTCAATACTGGCGCACAAGCTTATAAAGATGGAAATTGCTATCTAGTGTTTTTCAGAATGGTGGGAACTAAAACTCACCTAAAAAGACCCTTTCACCCTTAAATTTAATGAGAAATCTAAGAGAATAGATGGTGGGGTGGGATCATTTTTGCTAACGAAAAGTGGAGAAATTTTTATATGTTCCGGGTACACTACACGACTGGTGTATCATCCAATAGACGTATGACATGTGGAATTATTCTCCAACTTATTCCATTATAATTAACAAATAAAAATATGGTTAAAATAATTACAAAATTAGAAGAAATGGTAGAAAAACATAAAAAAAAATTATGAGACCCAAACCCAACCCCTTCTCCCTCTGATTTCTTCTCCCCCATTCCCCCACAGACCCCTCCCCCTTTCTGTTTTCCCCCTCTCTTTCTCTCTCTCCCATTTGCCCACCTTCTTCGCAACAGACCCCTCCTCCTCCCCCCACACCCACAAAACCCATAACCCATAATTATATTAGGGGGAGAGGAGAGAGAGAAAGAGAGAGCCAAAAGGAAGAAGGAAAAAAGGGTTAGCCAAAAAATTGGTTTTTTGGTTTTTTATTTATTTTTTATATGTATAATTCAATTGGGTTTGTATTTGTTTAGAGAGAGAGAGAGAGAGAGAGCTTCTTTTTTTTTTTAAGGTGAGGTGAGGGGGCCAAGCCCCAGAAACTAACTACTCAGGAAGGTTCAGAGAAACCAACCGAGTGTGAGCAATTCCTAGCAAATCATCAACAAGCTTTGAACTAATCCAAGGAGGAGCAGATTCAAGGATGCAAATACAAGGTCTATGTTGTAGCTCTAGTTAGCTATAGCGTCTGCTACTTTGTTCTTTCAAGTGTATATATGGATGATAGAGAGAGGTTTTTTTATTTCATTTTTTAGTATTTATTTATTTATAGCATATGAAATGACCAATTTGCCCTCATAATTAATGGAAATGTTGATAAAATGTAACGGTAGAACCAATGGACGGAATAAATGTCGAATGTGTTGTTTTGACGTGTTTTAAGATTTTAGGGCGCTTAGCTCTTATAAAACTGTGTGGGGCGATATAGAAATAAAAAATTTTAATAGGGGAGGAGAGAGATAAGAGAGAGAAGAGAGAGGCATTTAAATAAACAGTGAACCAGGAAAAAGCTCAGAAATAAAATGAAACTGCCGTCTATGTCACAGATTTGAAGGCGGGTCCCACCAAACACAGCAACAATTACAATCCTTACGGATAGTCTTGACTTCAATAGGGGGCTGGCACACTATCAAGTGGAGGAACTGAAATCTAGGACTTGTTATCAGACTATCAAATTTTGAAAACATATGAAAGATACGTATAAATCACGCCTTGCATTGTATCCATTGAGGGACGCCCCTTGTAGGCCTTATTCCGGATTGTATTTCACTAATTCAAACCGTCTATTTTGTAGATACTTATTCAAAGATCATTTCTACAAAAAATCACTTGAATCCGATATCATTTGACCACTCAATTGAGTTATTGAAATTTTAGTACTTTCTTGAAGTACCGTGTTCATTGATTTTGTAAAATACAATTGGATGTCGAAATGGTTTCCGATTTGTCTAATTTTTTGTAAGGATGATCTATGAATGAAGACCTACAAAATATATGGTTTGGATCACTGGGGAAAAAATTGTAAGGTACCCTAAAGGGCGTCCCTCAAATAAAATTATTTGAGGAATCCCTCAATATAAGGGGACTGTGCATATACATATCATATTTTATTATTTTTGTTTTTATTTTATCCAAATGATCATATATTAGGGAGTGAGATTCAAACACATGACCTATGATTTAGAAGTAACTGTTCTTAACCTCTTAAACTACAAACTCTTGCTATCTATCATATTTTGTGTTTTAGACTTGCTTAGTTGATCATTAATGTCTCGTGGCAATGATCGATCATGACATAACTGAATCATTTTAAACTAATTTTATGTGTTTTTCCACCTGACTCATTTTCGAAAGTTTGGAAATCTTTCATAACTGATGTCTGAACTGAATCCAATGTGATTCAGATACTATTTCCTAGCATCACTTTCATGACATCAAGACAACACTATTTCCTATAGCATCTTGGTTATAATGTGATTGAATAGGCTAATGAGCATTAGCCTATTAAATAACATTGATTGATTGAAGGATTACGGACTAATTAAAATTTTGTGTTTCGGTTTTGTGATTAAAAAAAAGCCCAAAAAGTTATTATACTCAAGAAGCTAATAAAGTTCCAAAAAGGTCGACAAAATCTCATCGCATCCTATCCATAATCCACACCACCAGTTACAACTTTCATCAACCTGAAAAGCAAATAATATCCCAAAATACAGGAAAATAATAATAATAAAATAAAATACTACAAGCAAAAGTCTAAAAATACAATTATTAATTTCCGCGCAAAGTCCCATAATATTCTAGTGGTTCTTGATGAACTCATTGATCCTTGTAATCAGAACCTCAGTTTCGGAAGCTGTTTCAGGGTCCATGTCTACTGCAATCTTGTTAAGATAGAAGCTGTGAGTCATCCCCTTGTTAATCAGAAGCTCCACATCCTTGTTGGCCTTCTTCATGGCCTCAAAGTACTCCATTTCCGTGTCTATGATCAAGTCCTTGGAAGCAATGCAAAGAAGGAACGGCGGCAGCTTCAGGCCATCCAACCGCGGGGCGCCGGGGCCCATCGGACACGTTACGGGGTGGTCTTTGGTGGACCCCACTGGAATAGCCAACCCCAAAAACTTGTCCACCATGTCCAGTGTAAGAAACGGTGACTCAGGCTGCTCCAATTCAGACTTGCTCCTCTCGGCTCGAACGAAACCCGGGTGGATCGGGATCCCTCCGGCAAGCCTCAAGGGACTCAAATCCACCGTGCCCGCTCGAGCAGCGACGTGGTGCACTATGTTACCTCCTGAGCTATCTCCAATAAGAAACACACGGCTGAAGTCTGCGTAGCTCAGAAGCCACGGCTCGTTTTGCTCACCCCGAGCCAACTTCCGGAGCCAGAGGAGAGCGGTGTAGCCGTCGTCGATGGCGGCAGGGAGTCGGTGCTCAGGTGCTAGCCTTTGATAGACAGAGACAAAAATGGCGTTTGTGGCGCGAGCAAGCTTGGTGTATATGTGGTAGTACATGTACCAGTCAGCTTGGCTTATGCAAAAGCCACCCCCATGGAAGTGGAGGATTATGGGAAGCTTGGTGTCTTCGAGACCCTCCGGCTTTTGCTCAGGTAGATATATCCGTACGCGAAGGCCAGAGGGTTCATCGACGATCACATCTTTAGTGGCAACTCCGTCGATGAATTCATTGTGCGGTGCCACTGGCTCCACCATAAACTTGACCTCAGGAGGTCCAGTCCATGTCCGGTCGACTGAGCCGTCGTCGAAGACTCTTAGCCAACCTGACACCTCTTCCACTAGCTTCTTATTTTCACGGACCATGGTGGTGGTAATATGGGCTAGGTTTTTCTGGTTTAATTTACTTCACAAAGAGGTTGGGATGTAAGAGCGTTTGTGCTAAGCCACCCACTTATATAGGAGGAGTGTGAGTCTAAAGGGACTAAATTAATTGGCATTAGCTGACCAAAAATGAAAAAAGAAAAAGTCTGACCATATTTTGTTTTAAATTTTTTTTTAGTGGGAGGTTAAATTCGACTTTGAGATATCTTCTACCTACTTTATTATGTGTTTTTTATGAAAAAAGTTTAGCGGGGAGATTGGCTATTCTTACCACCAACGGCAGGACAGACCCACAACATATAACCGAAAAGACTTATGTGTGGCATCCAATTGACAGCTGCCATCGGTATAGATATATGTAGAAAATTACAGATCGTGTACCAATGAGGATTGCTGACAGCGGAATTTGAACACTGATGAGACTACATATAGTGAAGAAATCTTACCAACTGAACCAACGTCATTGACAACCTACTTTATTACGTAACCAACCATAACATATAGAATAAATTCTTCCTTTTTTTTTCTTTTAGTTAACGAAAAATAGCTCATTAGGGAGCCAGGCAGTGTCCCAGGTAATAAGTTCATCAATGTAATTGTAGGCTTAGTGAGCAAGAGTTTCAACTCATGTGTTACTTGCTGAAGAGAGAGAACGTACAATAATGTCGACTTTTGTAGGGCCGGGCAACACCAACCACAGAGTAATCACCAAAAAAGTTTAGGAATATACTGGTCATTGGTCAACATTAATCAAATAATATTATTAGACTTTCCAGAGTTGAAGGGAGTTGAAGGGTTGGTGTAGGCAGCCACGAGTTGCATTGAGAGTCTTCTGATGTCGAGGGCCATGACATTCAACAGCGTAGTGGGCTGCTACTTCTATTCGTTGTGGACCGACCATATTGCATCCGTGTAAACAGGAAAATAGCGCCGACTTTTGAAATCAAAACAGCTAATTAGGGCCGACTCTGAGATTTCCAGAACATTACGAAAATAAAATATGAGGCTATTTTTAATGTTAGTCCAACCAAAAAAATTAAATAACAAAAATTGTCATAAATAAAGCAAACTTGAACATAGAAAAACAGCTAAAAAATAAAGGAAAACAAAAACAAAATGAACAGTAGTAAAGCCACAAAGCCCAACAGAAGCACCACAAAAAGAGATTGAGGTTGTGCTTTCTTTGTAGAAGATGAAATGGAAAGGAGAAGAAGAACTAGAGAGAAAGAACGTGTTTCACAAAAAGTCGGTGTCTTTTAGCATTTTACTACCGAAAGGTTCAGGCATATTGTTTTTTCTTTTCGTGTGTGTGTGTGTGTCAAAGTTCAAATATATATGTGTGAGCATGTTGCCTTTATAATACTGACAATTTTTCACGTAGGTATTTAATAGATTTACTAACAATTGACTGACAAAGTGACAAATTTGTAGGCCTATTCGGATTTACATATGCATTTTGAAATCATCAATAGTTCGTGTACAACTTTGAAAATAGGACTAGATTTTGTTTTTTTCCTCTGGAAAACGATGATTTTTGTCCTCTTATTTAAATTGGGCTAGTTTCGCTTTAGCACACCGCCTCTATTTTCCAAGGGCAGTGGTGATGAAAACATGTAAAATGTGACCCTCGCATTTTCATTCCACCAAAACAAATTGACAGAGAGTGAAGAGATTGTCTTGCAACAATATTTAGAAGACAATTTCTCTCCATTTAAAGTCCTAATTTGAGTTTTCTTCTCCTAGGACTACAAAGTCTCTCCATTTAAAATTTTCTGAGAAGACAATGAGAAACATCTTGGATGTTCCCATCTAAAATATAGTAGAGAGACAAGCGGACACAAATAAAACCAAAGTGGTTGAATTTGGAACCACACTTTTACCACAATCATCACCAGGAATGACTGGAAAAACAGAAGAAGAACATATATATTTTTAATCAGAGAGATTTTGACCAGTGTAACATACTTTCACAGAATTTACCAGTAAATTCAAAGAAAAGTGAAATAGGTTTGACTAGATGATCAAATCACATGAGTTGAAAGCAGCCGTGGGCACCACAGGCTCACATGTGAACTTCCATTGCATTGTTTGGAAGCCAAGGCGAATTGGGACACAACTTCCGCAATACTTGCCACTCAAAATCAAGTAATCCACAGCGAGCTTTCGCAATCAAGTTTTGGGATTTCGATATTTTTTTCTTAAACGTGCCCACTACAGAAGACGACGAGATGGTGCATGTCATCAGATCACTATTTAGTAGTGCGTCACGTGTGTACTGAGTCAGTTCCGGACACGAGTTCACTCGGCATGGCAACTGGGTTGTTGGGGCACTATAATCCAACGTGGAAAAAATAAGTTAGGGGAAAAAAGAATAGAAATCTTTATTAAGATATTGTCGAAAAAAAATTCTTGATCTTTCTTTGTTAATTTCTTCCCTCCTTGGCTCCAAGTTTTGTTGTTACTTGTTTATAATATTGATATAGGAATAAATTAAATTCTAGTGTACTTTTACTTGTGTTTGGTGATGTTTTTATGGTAATTTTTTTCTTTTCTTTTTTGAGTAGTGGCAAGAATTTTGGTAGGAAAAGCACAATTCAAGCAAATACAATCAAATAGTAATTAGAGGGTCCAAGGGGTTAAAACTTCTATTAGGTCAAAAATGAAATTGACAAAAATAGAGTTAAGTCAAACAAGCACTAAGCAATGTCAAACAGGCACTAAGAATAATTAGACGAGTTATTCCATACAAGATAACAACATCCAAATAATATAATATAATGGTTTTTCAAGTGTTCGATATGAGTTTTAAATTTTGAGCCAATTTTAATCATTTGGATGGTTCATGATAAAATTTTCAAACTAGTTAATGAAATTTTCTAAAAAAAATTTGAAATATATAAGTTCTAAAATTTTCCAAAATTTATGAGTTTTCTAAATTGGAATAGAATTTTCATTTTGAATTTTTTTGGATTGGAATTGTAATCCCCTGATTTCGATTTGATCCATTCGAAAATCAACCCTACCCTAGTCTTTCAATGTTATATCTAAAATGTTGTTTCCATCTATTTATATGATCATAACTAGATTATCGAATAACTTTTAATTTGATTTTGAGTGCCGATCCTTGAAAGAAGATAGAAAAAATAAACGATCTCGATCATGAGGTCACTACAAAACAAATATCTTCTATAACGAAAGGTGCTAATTACAGTCGTAAAATCTATTAGCGTACACGTAGAGGCTACAAATAACTTGCGATTGGAGAGAGGACTCCTTATCATATAATATCCCTTGCCTTTAACGAACAATGATTGTGACAAGTTACCTGAAAATAATTGATATATTTAGTTATATACCCATTATTAGCACTAATGTTATAGATAAACATTATACCATTTAACTTTTATAAGCAAACCCAAAAAAAACCTCTAGCCAGCTGTCCAATTTTTTAGTTTAGTTAATATACTAATTTCCAGTTTTAGGCTTTTGTTTTGAGTGTTTTTGGGTTTTTTTTTTTTTTTTTGGTGAGATTTTAAGGTTGGGCTTGTTCTAAGAAAATCAATGGCAATTTTGTAAATTATAGGAAGTTCAAAGCCCCGTTGTTATGTTGTAAGTGAACTTTGGGTTTGTTTCTAAAGTCTATTTCATGTAAGTTTTTTTTTTTTAAAAAAAAAAAATTTGAACATAATAGTGAAATTGCCAAAAATTTAGGTACGCTAATTATAGTTTTCGTTTTTGCTCTAATTTTTTGTTTTTTATGAGAATTTTGTTTTGCTCAATTGGTTGGTCTATTATTGCGACTGCTTTGGGTATAATTCTTGGTCTATTATTGCATGCGTTTTGGAGATGTTAAACACAAAAGGTTAAATTTGATTTTGACGGTTGATGTGGCATTTGACATCAGACCCAATATGTCTATTTTATTCATTATTTTATTATAATTGGACCCACACATACACATTAATGTGAAAGAGTAAAAACATTCAATTAAAAGACAAAGAGAATAGCTTGTGTTTTCGTAGTGAGATGAAACGACGGTTGGAGCATAAAAAAAAAATTCAAGTAAAAATTTTTATTAGAAATGGCGCCTCATTTTGGTTCCTGTCAAAAATAACACTGAGATGACAGCCTTCAAATCCTTGTCAGCATTAACTCTTCGAATGGAGGATTATATGATGTCAAATTTTACCATTAAAGCTCCACCGCACATTTTAGCCTATCGGTTGGAGATATTCTTAAAGATGCATATACAAATCCTATCCATCATGAAAGCCCATAAAATTATGGTTGCGGGCCCAATAGCTAAGCCCATTTATATATGTTATCTGATCTTTCTTTGATATATATGTATAGTACCACCAATGAAAACCTTCATGCTCAGATCTGAGAAAGCGTCATTCATAAAATTCTGGTGCAGGCCCAGCGGTTGTCTGGACTCATTCAACCATAAATTGCACATAATTTAGAGAGAGTTCAAGAACAAGAACATGTCTGGCAGTTGTGAATTGAGGAATATTTCTCCAGGGGGGGTTGATGCAAATGTTCTCAATTTTTGTGTTTTAACAAAAAAAATCGATAAAAATTAAACGATACTATTATTCATGATCCATAGAAAAAAAAAATACAAACTACAATTGTTCACAATTAGTTTTCATCTTTTGAAAATATCGTATTATCATTTCATTACCTTCCATTCTGTCACAAGTGGACCTTACACAATAGTCATAACAAAAAAAAACTCTCTTCACTTATTCAATTGTGACGTGTAAAACTAAAATCAATGTAACAATCAAATACGCATAATTAAATACTTTATCCCTCCATGTCTTCACTATTTTTATGTGGGGAAGGCTACTAATCAAATTCTTGGAGATAAGGTCTCTATGAACATCTCAACAAGAACAGTGTGAAACCTCCATGGTCAACGAGTTCTCAAACTCAAACAAGCCTATATAATGCCATATATATATAGAACTTCAGTTGAGAGATCTCTCAAACCAGCTTATTTTAGGGATACTTTTAGGAGCTAACTTTGCATTGTATTTCAGTGATACAAGCCATCTATTTTCTAAGTATTCATTCAAAGATTATCTTCGCAAGAAAAAAAAAAAACAAAAGTTAAAACTAAAACCATTTTGCCTCTCAATTAATGGTTGGAATTTTAGTGTTTTCTTGAAGCACCATATTCGTCTGTTTGTTAGTCACAACTAGATATCTTGATGGTTTTCAATTTGTCTAATTTGTTGCAAAGATGATCAATGAATGATAACTTGAAACGCAAACGATTCAGTTTGTTCAAATAGAATTCGTAGTGGACCCCACAATAAGTTGTTATTCAAATAAAATATTTGAGAAATCTCTTAATTGAAGGGAATCGTACCTATATATATATTGTAGATATATACATATGAATGGTAGCTAGTCTGTAGTTCATCACCATCTTGATCACCATCTCGATCACCTTAATTTAAGTGGATCGCAACTATATAATAGGATACTTGATCACCATCTTGATGTTGTAGAACAATCAGTAAAAAACCAAGATAACAGAATAATAAAAACCAACGAATATATTTTATATAAATATAATTGAATCAATACAACAGTAATGTAGATTGTAAAATACTGACTTGAATTGTAGATAGAGTCCTGCAGATTTGCACTGTCCTTTAGACAGTATTTCTCTTCTACCCTTGTGCTTGTAGTTAGATAGGAGTCTGTTCACCAGGATTAAACTATCTTAAATCTAAGCCTAAGCACAGTGGCTTTGATTTCTGGTGAACAGTGGTATGAATTCTCTCAGGAAGTGTTAAAATGTGAGAATGATAATGCAGTTCAAGGTATCTTTCTGGTTTGATTGTATTGTCATTATATAGAGGTCTGACACCTCTTCATCCAACAGTTATGTTAACTGTTTAATTAATTCGAATTTCAGATTTTCGTTTTATCTGAAAAAACCGAATTTTTAATTAATAAAAAATAAATTATTAATTAAATCAACAGAGCCCCAAGACCCATATTTTGATAATTAATTATATATATATATTTAGGGAGCTGATTTCCCCACTCCCATTTTCTCCACTTACACTCCCTTTTGTTTTTAAATATTTTTTAATCAATTTAGTTCTTTTTTGTTCTTTCCATTTCTTATTTTACCCTTGATGATATGGCAAGTGAGACACCAGATGTGTGAAAGAAATAATAATAAAAGAATTCTTTAAAAATTGGGTAATTTTCACCTTCCTAACCCTAAAGTTTATTGAGTTTCAGCGGAAGGTTTTTTTCCTCACCGTCACCCAGACACACCCTACCCTCTCATGACCACTGTGGGAGCATATATTTTCGTCTCCAATCAGGGCACGCCACGTGGAAAAGAAGATTATCCCTTTAATTAATTAATTGAACCAGTTTATCTGGCCAATTAATTAATTGGGATAAATATCTTAATTAACATGATATTATCTTTATTTAATAAGATAATATCGTTAATTAAGATATTATCCTAATAAAGAGAAGATAATGACATTATCTCAGATAATTATCTCCATAAAAGGAGATAATATCATTTAATTAAGATATTATCTCCTTAAAAAGAGATAATTATCATTTAAATCAGATATTATCTCAGTCCGACTCGATCCCTACGAAACCCTAGCCCCGAGGCTCCTATAAATAGATGACTTCATTCATCATTCAAGGTACATCTAAACTCACATAAAAACCTACTCCTTATACCCGAGAAAAATACCCGAAGCTCTCTCTCCCTCTCCACTCTCCATATTTTCTCCGCACGGCTCCGGCCACCACACACGGCTCCGGCCGCCCGGTTCACACCATACATAAACTCCGTACCCTTTGCTTAGCTATTGTTTTCCTATAAACACTCGAACTAACTTAGGCATCGGAGGGCCTTTGGCCAACACCCCCCGGGTGTGGTCTACTTACTCCAATCTGTTTTACAGGAACCGAGGAAGAGAGAGAAGGAAGATCGAAGGTTGAAGGATCGAGAAGCGAATATTCTCCCGTGAGATTATTTGCACAAACATTTGGTGCTTTCATTGAGAGCACGAGTTATACTCAACGCGTGCTCAAGGAATCCGTTCCTCCTATTTTCCAATCCACCGAAGCCTTCCAAACATCCATGGTTGGAAGCAAACGCACTAGGAGCAAAACCGCCGCGATGACTCAATCCGTGACGGCCCAAAGCCACTCCACCCACGATCCCGCGATCGACATGGTGGCACCACCACCTCTCACCACCATGCCACCTACCGGACCCGCGCTCGAATCTAGCAACCTCCGTGGCACCGCCGCCGAACATGGTGGAACCTCCCATCAAGGTGGGCTCGTTACCACCACTGACTTAGGCCCAGTCTTGGAGCAACTTCAACCATTCCCTTCATTGCCTCCACGCTCGACGCACGCTATCGGGTACACCTCCAGTGAAACCCTAGCCCGTGTGCAATTGGGCTCCACACGCTTCTCTCCTCCCGATCCACAAAGTCAAGCAAATCTCAACCTGAGAGTTGACCAGCTAGCTCAGAGAATGTACGACCAAAACGCTCTCATGAGGCAGCTCCTCAATCAAATAAACGTGGCTCAAAATCTTGGCCTTGGACAACCAGGCGAAGAGAGAAGAATAGACGAACGCACCGGTGGGCAGCTCAACGGGCACCAAGCAGGTCGAGCAGGGATGAGCAGACAAGGGGATGCACAACCACGTGATCAGCTTGCCGACATGTCGCGAGCATCTACAAGCCACACACGAAGAAACGTGCGAGAAAGGCTCGGCCCACGACTTGAAGTCCGTGCTCGACTGGGCCCACAGGGAAATGTACTTCAAAGGCTAGGCCCCGAGGAAGGTCAGCCAGACGACCGTCGTAACGAGGATCGTGAAGAGAGGCGCTCCGCTGCCCGCTCTCGGAGAACCAGTTCTCGCCGTCAAGCTGCAGAAAATCCCTCGCAAACGTAGTCCACCAACACGCCTCCTAGGCAGCGCGGATGAGAGGACCGACCCTCGCGGACCAACGAGGAGATCAGCGTCGCCCGAATCGTAAAAGTCGCCAACGTGATCGACCAGCAATGTGCGCGGAAGACGTTGAGAAGCTTGTGAATAACCGACTTCGAGACTTGAAGACTGGCGGGAACCTCGAGGATGCACTACGTAAGGAGATGGACCATGCGATCTCTACTCCTTTCACCCCTGAAATCGAGCAGGCTGCTCCCCCGAAGCGATTCTCAACGCCTTCATTTATGTATTTCAAGGGAGATTCCGATCCCGAGAGCCACCTAAAACACTTCAAAAGTGTCATGATCCTCCACAAGGCCGACGACGCACTGATGTGCAAGGCGTTTGCAATGACCTTGCGAGGAGCAGCTCAGGACTGGTTCCACACCCTACCATCCGGGTCGATCAAGAGCTTCAAGGAGCTTGCCTATGTCTTCATTAAAGAATACACTTCTTATCGGACGATCAAGAAGAACCCAGATCATCTGTTCAACCTGTGCAAGAAGCCCGACGAATCCATTCGAGATTACATCAAGAGGTTCAAAGCGGAAAAGGCCAACATCGTAGGGTGCGACGACCAAATCGCATCATCTGCCTTCAAGAAAGGTCTTCCAGCCGAACACGAGTTATACCGCGAGCTGACTATCACTCCCAGCCAAACTCTAGCAGAGGTCTTCGCGACCGCAGAACGCTACGCGCTCTGGGATGACGATCGAATTGCCGCGAAGAAATCCACTGAGCAGGGAGATCGGCCGACTAAGCGAGCGGGCCAAAGAAGCGATGGATTTAGCAACAAGAATAAGAACAAGCGCAGGTCACACCCACAAGGGGATGCTAAGGCAGGAGAGAACTACACCAAGTTCACCATCCCTATACACCAAATCCTAGCCCAAGTGAAAAACAAACCTTGGGTAAGAAGACCGCCACCCTTGAAAGGAGATCCAGACAGGAGGGATACTACCAAATACTGTGCCTTCCATGGGACGCATGGACACACTACGAACAACTGCTTCACTTGGAAAGCACACCTCGAAGAACTCGTGAGGGAAGGTCACTGCACAGAATTCATCGCTAAGCAGGCCATCCAGCAGATAGAGGACCGTGACACCGCCAAGGAGCCGCCCCAAAAGGTCATAAGGATTAACACAATCCTAGCCGACTCCGAGGAATCTGGGCTGACCAGCAAGGAAAAGAAGAGGAAGATCAAACAGGCCACTATGATTTCGCAAGTCTCGACCGACCTTCCGCTAGCAGAAGACGATCCTGTAATCGGCTTCCAAAAGAAAGATCTGGTCGGCCTCGACGTGCCACATAACGACGCCCTTGTCATCAGCATTCAAATTGCTCGAGCCATGGTCGACCGAATCCACGCAGATGAGGGCAGTGCGGCCAACATCCTACAATTGGTGGTCATCCAACAGATGGGGTTAGAGACAAAGATCAATAAATCAGCCAAGTCGCTGACTGGCTTCAATGGCGCAACAACGGTTACCGTGGGCACGATTGAGCTCGACGTCTACGCCCCACCTGTAATCAGCTCACAAATGTTCATAGTCATTGACGAAGTCTCACCCTACAATGGCATCCTAGGCCGACCATGGATCAGCAAGATTAACGCCATCACCTCCGCCACGCATCAGAAGATTCGCTACCCAATCCCTGGGGGTGGTATCGGTCAAATCAACAGCGATCAGGCAATGGCGAGGAAATGCTCAGCTCAAGGGCTGAAGAAAGGCAAGCAAACACAGTTCCTCCCTGTGAATCAGGCAGATCTAAAGGGAGTAGAACAAGAAGAGGAGAAGCAGATCCCGTTCCTGACGGCCGAGCAGGCCAAAAAGGAAAGGGAATAACTACTCCCCAATAGCAATCAAAGAATCAGGACCAAGTCGAGGGAATCCGTCCGGAGGTCTATCCTGAAGAAGGATGGAAGCCCGAGGAGGACGTTGAGCTAGTACCCCTTGATCCTGACAAGCCAGAGAGAACAGCGCGGATCGGCTCGCGCCTAAGCCAGGAGGAAAAGGCAGAGCTTGCAGCCTTCCTCCAGAACAACAAAGACGTATTTGCATGGTCACCATCTGACATGCCTGGCATCGATCCCCAGATCATCTGCCATCGCCTACACGTCAACCCAGCCATCAAGCCTGTAGCGCAGAAGAGACGCAACTTCGCCCCCGAGCGGGTCGCCATCATTGAAGCCGAGATCGACAAGCTTCTAGCTGCCGGTTTCATTGAAGAAGTCTCATACGCAGAATGGTGGCGAACGTTGTTCTAGTAGCAAAGAAAGATAAAGGCCTGTGGAGAGTGTGCGTCGACTATACTGACCTCAACAAGGCATGTCCTAAAGATAACTTTCCACTGCCGAGAATTGATCAGCTCGTCGATTCAACTTCCGGCAATCAACTGCTAAGCTTCATGGACGCCTACTCCGGCTACAACCAGATCATGATGCATGAAGACGACAGGGCCAAAGCACCTCTTTCATCATCGAAAGAGGTACCTACTGCTATAAGGTCATGCCCTTTAGGCTGAAGAACGCCGGGGCAACCTACCAAAGGCTGGTGAACAAAATCTTCAAGGAGCAAATCGGTAAGACTATGGAGGTCTACGTAGATGACATGCTAGTCAAAGCTCCCGAACGAGTAGACCACATCAAGAATCTTGCCGAGGCATTCAGCCTACTCCGAAAATACAACATGAAGTTGAACCCGAGCAAATGCACATTTGGAGTCTCATCCGGCCGATTCCTTGGATACTTAGTCACCCAAAGAGGAATCGAGGCACATCCAAATCAAATCAAGGCTATACTCAACATGAAGTCACCTGCCACAACAAAGGAGATACAAAGTTTAACGGGTAGGGCGGCAGCTCTCAACCGATTCCTCTCTAGATCTACCGACAAATGCAGGCCATTTTTAAAAGCCTTGAAGAAGGGACACAAAGACAAGTGGGATGACGAGTGTGAAGTAGCTTTTCAAAACTTGAAAACTTACCTCACTTCACCTCCATTGCTTTCAAAGCCGATACCAGGTGAAGACTTGTACATCTACCTAGCGGTGTCCGACTCAGCTGTCAGCTCAGCTCTTATCCGAGAAGAGCTGGGGGCACAACATCCGGTATTCTACACTTCAAAAGCTCTCCTCGATGCAGAGACTCGCTATCCGAAAATGGAGAAGCTCATTTTTTCGCTTGTGGTTTCTGCGAGAAAGTTAAGGCCCTACTATCAAGCACACCGGATAATTGTCATAACAGAATTTCCTTTGAGATCGATCCTTCACAGCCCCGATGCTTCTCAGCGGCTCATGAAATGGGCTATCGAACTCAGTCAATACGACCTCCTCTACCGGCCGAAGACTGCTATAAAAGCCCAAGCTTTAGCAGATTTTGTTGTAGAGTTTACTCCGACAGCCAAAGAGGAGATGATGGTCATAAAAAGCAAGGAAAAAGCAGACGACACCTCCCCCGCCGATCTGAATCTACCTAACGACATGTGGCAGTTGCATGTAGACGGAGCATCAAATCACAAAGGAGCGGGAGCAGGAGTCGTCATAATCACCCCAGACAGAACCTTGTTGGAGCAAGCTATCACACTAGGCTTTTCTGCTTCGAACAACGAGGCAGAATATGAGGCGCTGCTTGCAGGACTGCGCCTAGCGAAAGAGCTATCGATCAAGAGATTGGCAATCTACTCAGACTCCCAGCTGATCACAAATCAAGCCTCAGGAGAGTACATGGCAAAGCATCCAAGAATGGTTAAGTACCTCGACAAAGTCCAAGGACTTTTGAAAGCATTCCCTACTTTCACCATCCAACAAGTGCCACGGGCAGAGAACACTCATGCAGATGCGTTGGCGAGCCTAGGATCAGCACTGGACACCCAGTTCAGACGCTCCATCCCAGTTGAACACCTTGACCGGCCTAGCATCGAAGAAATAGAGCCGATCGACTCAATGCAGATTGATGAGGACCCTAGCTGGCAAGACCCCATCATTGACTACTTAGTGAATGGAAACCTGCCAACGGACAAGTCCGAAGCTAGGAAGGTCCAACAGAAGGCCGCAAGATACTATATGCATGGCAGCAAGCTCATCCGTAGATCATACTCCGGCCCTCATCTCACCTGCATAAAGTACCCTCAAACACTTGAAGTCCTCTGCAAGATTCACGATGGTGAGTGCGGCAACCACTCTGGGGGCAGGTCACTCGCCCAGAAGGCTCTAAACATAGGCTACTTTTGGCCTACCATGCGCCTCGACTCCGTCGAATATGTCAAAAAGTGTGATCGTTGCCAACGTTACAAGCCGATCCCTAACCTGCCCGCCGAAGTTTACCATCCGCAAAACAGTCCATGGCCATTCATGCAATGGGCCATCGACTTAGTGGGTCCCTTGCCACCAGCGCCTGCCAAGAAAGAAATGATGATCGTCGCCACCGACTACTTTACTAAATGGATCGAGGCCGAAGCTCTATCCTCTACTAAGGAAGCCGACGTGGAGCGATTCATTTGGAGAAATATCATATGCCGGTTCGGCTGCCCACAATCATTGGTCACTGACAATGGCTCACAGTTCATTGGCAAGCAGATCACCGCCTTCTTTGCGAAATACAAGATCAAGCAACACCTGTCCACTCCAAGGTATCCACAAGGAAATGGGCAGGCCAAGGCATCCAACAAAGTCATATTAGACTGCTTGAAGAAAAGGCTAGAAGGTGCCAAAGGGAAATGGGTGGACGAACTCCCCGGAGTACTATGGGCTTATCGCACCACCAAACGAAGTTCGACTGGCGAAACCCCATTTTCCCTTGCCTATGGAACTGAAGCGATCATTCCTCCTCACGTCACTGTCCCCAGTATAGGCATTGAAGTCGGCAGTATAGAGCAGAACTCCGAGCAGATGAGACTCAACCTTGACTTACTTGAAGGCGAGCGCGAGAAGGCCATTGTCCGAGTCGCCTCCTATCAACAGCGGCTGAAGTCCTACTACGACAAAAGAGCCAAGATCAGACAGTTTCAACCGGGCGACCTTGTGCTAAGGAAGGTCTTCATCACGGCACAAAGACAAGGGTCTAAGAAAATGAAACCCAATTGGGAAGGCCCTTACGTGATCAGCCAATCCGGGGGCAGAGGAAGCTACACACTAGACACCATGGACGGAAAGGAAATACCACGGCAATGGAATGCCTACCATCTCCGAAAGTATTATCTGTAATGCTTCCTCATGACTGCTAGAAGTTCCAAATTTTTGTACTCAATGATTTTCATTTTCGAATAAAGGGCTGTAATCTTATGAATATCAATATAAGTTCAGTTTCTCATTTCAAAATGTCTCATCTACCCACAAAGCACAACTGTTGTCCATAAGCAGCGTCCTTCGGGAGACGCAGGACAACGACCAGAAGTGTCCTTCGGGAGACGCAGCCCATAAAAAGCGTCCTAAGGGAGACGCAGGGTGCGCCAGGAATTTCCTAAGGGATGTATCCAGGTTCCTATCCGTTTCCTAAAGGAGGCAGGATAGCCAAACAGTTGCCCATAAGCAGCGTCCTAAGGGAGACGCAGGGTGAGTAAAAGCGTCTGTTTGGAGACGCAGCCCACAAAAAAAGCGTCCTAAGGGAGACGCAGGGTGCGCCGGGAATTTCTTAAAAGGGGGTCGCCATACTCTCTGCGGGAAGTATCCAGGTCCCTATCCGTTTCCTAAGGGAGGCAGGATAGCCAAACAGTTGCCCATAAGCAGCGTCCTAAGGGAGACGCAGGGCGACGACTAAAAGCGTCCGTTTGGAGACGCAGCCCATAAAAAAAGCGTCCTAAGGGAGACGCAGGGTGCATAAAAGCGTCCGTTTGGAGACGCAGCCCACAAAAAAAGCGTCCTAAAGGAGACGCAGGGTGCGCCGGGAATTTCTTAAAAGGGGGTCGCCATGCTCTCTGCGGGAAGTATCCAGGTTCCTATCCATTTCCTAAGGGAGGTAGGATAGCCAAACAGTGGCCCATAAGCAGCGTCCTAAGGGAGACGCAGGGCGACGACTAAAAGCGTCCGTTTGGAGACGCAGCCCACTAAAAAAGCGTCCTAAGGGAGACGCAGGGTGCGCCAGGAATTTCTTAAAAAGGAGGTCTCCATGCCTCATGCGGGAAGTATCCAGGTTCCTATCCGTTTCCTAAGGGAGGCAGGATAGTCACACAGTTGCCCATAAGCAGCGTCCTTTGGGAGACGCAGGGCGACGACCGAGCCATCCTAAGAGATGTGCAATCATGACAATAGCCGGTTACCCAAGCAGTTCACAAGACACTATGCAAATTGAAGTTGAAAAAATTACTGAAATTTTCATAGCAAAGCGACCAACCGGCCAAGTTCAAACAAAAAAAAGATGGTCAAACAAGACCAATTATTCTAAACAAAAGCAGACTACAAAAGCTGAAAAGAAATAAAGGAATCTTCGTCTACTCCGAAACACCAGCAGGAGATCCCTGATCTACAGCCTCTTCAGCGTCCGCCTGATCAGCCATGCTTTCAGCAGCTCCACATGCCTGATCTATGACGTCTGCCACCACCTCCATGCTGCCAAAAATCAGAAAAAAAAAAATATATGTGCATATATATTTTCACGAGCTCGACTTACTCTTGATGCCCGGCAATTCCTCTCTTCAACAAAGCAGTACAAATTCTCTAAGATCTTTCTCAAGCCAGAAGGTAGAGAAGTGAAGTTTGTGATGTGAGAAAGAGTGAAGAAAAGCCCTGTATTTATACAGGTTGGACAACCCAGGTCAAGGAGGGATCGCAAGCTCATTCCTACTGGGAATCCAACTCCAACAACAGTCAAAAGCCTACACCAATTGGAAATCTGATCTGCAAAGGAGTCCAACTCGCAGAATAAATCCCCGACATGGTTGGAGAGCCCGAAAAAAATATTTTCATCTCCTACATGCCACGCAAGCGCCATGCAGAAGCTGGGGGGCATTTGTGGGAGCATATATTTTCGTCTCCAATCAGGGCACGCCACGTGGAAAAGAAGATTATCCCTTTAATTAATTAATTGAACCAGTTTATCTGGCCAATTAATTAATTGGGATAAATATCTTAATTAACATGATATTATCTTTATTTAATAAGATAATATCGTTAATTAAGATATTATCCTAATAAAGAGAAGATAATGACATTATCTCAGATAATTATCTCCATAAAAGGAGATAATATCATTTAATTAAGATATTATCTCCTTAAAAAGAGATAATTATCATTTAAATAAGATATTATCTCAGTCCGACTCGATCCCTACGAAACCCTAGCCCCGAGGCTCCTATAAATAGATGACTTCATTCATCATTCAAGGTACATCTAAACTCACATAAAAACCTACTCCTTATACCCGAGAAAAATACCCGAAGCTCTCTCTCCCTCTCCACTCTCCATATTTTCTCCGCACGGCTCCGGCCACCACACACGGCTCCGGCCGCCCGGTTCACACCATACATAAACTCCGTACCCTTTGCTTAGCTATTGTTTTCCTATAAACACTCGAACTAACTTAGGCATCGGAGGGCCTTTGGCCAACACCCCCCGGGTGTGGTCTACTTACTCCAATCTGTTTTACAGAAACCGAGGAAGAGAGAGAAGGAAGATCGAAGGTTGAAGGATCGAGAAGCGAATATTCTCCCGTGAGATTATTTGCACAAACAACCACCACCCTCCCCTTCCTCACCCTCTCGTCGCTGCCGTCCACCCGCATCTCCTACCCCTATCGTCTCCTCTTTCTCTCTCTACCTCAGTCTCTCTTCACTTTCTCTCTCTCTTCCCCGTCTATCTTCGAACAAGCTTCACAGCTCCATCAACACGTCGAGCCGATGGCTTCATCCGGTCGCAAGCGCCAACCAGTTTCCAAACCCCGTCGTTGCGGCAATTTGGGGCTGGAGTGAATTGGGTGGGTGATTGCGGAAGTTTGGGACTGAAGGGGATTGGGTGGGGTTCGAGTTTTGGGTTCTTATTCAACTGTGTTCAATATCTCATCAGTCTTGTCTCACAACTATTGAAATTTTGAAATCCATGTAGAGGTGTATTGGGAGACAACTTCTCAACTTACCGTTGTGAGATCAAAGCCTTATACTTTTTGTTTGAAATCATGGGTTGAGATAGGAGCATGACCAGAAAATAATATATTTGATGATTGCCAATTAAAAAACGCTTCTCCGCAAAATTCACCTTCCTCAAGATACTTGATTTCTTAAAATTTGATTGAAGAAGAGGGTTAATTTCTGGGTGGTTGTGTGTTTTTTTTTCTGGGTTATTACCTCAGGGATTGGGGTGGGGTTTGGCTGCATTTTTTCTCTTCTTACCATCTTATTTTTATTACTAAATAATATAAATGTGAAGTAATATAAAAGAAATAATATAAAAGTGAAGTTGCCAGATAAGGGTAAAATAGGAAAGGCAAAGTATAAAAAAGAACCAAATTAATTAAAAAGTATTAAAAAAATAAAAGGGAGTGTAAATGGAGAAAATGGGAGTGAGGAAATCAGCTCCCTATATTTATTACACAAATATATATATATAATCCAAGCTCAAACCATGTTGAGGCCCAAGTTTGCCTCCACTAGGCCCATACTCTATGTAGTATTTCTAATGTGTTAGTGCTTATAAACTATGGAAGGAACCTACTCTCTTCCAATATGGGACTAAATGCAGGTGTCTTTTCCTATACAAACTCTAACACTTGATCACCACACCTAGCGATCAATCAGTTCCCAAGTTATGGCATTCTTTCATTGCTTCCAAACTTCTATCCGAAACGGCGAGACAACAACAACAAAAGTAGGGTGCGATTGTTACCCAGGTTACGGCATTGATTCACTGCTTCCCAACTACAACAAGAGTAGGGTGTGACTGTTAGGGTTTGTGTACAAAAAGTAATATAGTTCTATATGCAATGAGAGATGTCCAATTTGGCTCTGTTATGTTGGTCCTAGCAGACTTGAAACCGCAGCTGAAATGGTTCAAGCCGATTCGGTCCGATTTACCCAAATTAAAGGAAGAACGAAAAAAGGAAACCCAAACCAAACCAAAAAAGTAGGTTGGGCCTAATTTGATCACGTGTCCGTTTTTTGTGCCTCGCACTAGTGACATGTTTTAATTGCTAAACAGAG
This sequence comes from Prunus salicina, assembly GCA_020226455.1. Lineage (NCBI taxonomy): Eukaryota > Viridiplantae > Streptophyta > Magnoliopsida > Rosales > Rosaceae > Prunus > Prunus salicina. Next base: position 27,430,066 of record CM035343.1, on the reverse strand, counting down.
ATGCAAGAGTTTTCGGGCTCGATCTTTTGCATATGCCTTTGTTGTGTGCTACCCATTAGATAAACCCGTGATAATTAATGAGAATGATAATATTGGGCTAGTAACTTCATAAAGGTAGACCCAATATCTATTATATAGTGGATGCTTAATTATTGAGCTTGACATAGTTCCTACTTGTGTCTGAAGTAAGGGCTTTCCTTGATGGGTGAGAAACCCAATTATACGTACGTTGGTATATAAGTAAGGTTCCTTCATTAGCAGCCTTACGATTTTATGCTCCCCATTGTAGCCGTGCGAATACTAAATTGTAAGGAAGACTTTGCTGGTGTAGTATCAGGTTATTTAACACGGTTACTGCTCCACAATTTAGTATCTTATGTTTTATGTAGATCGTATTGGGACTTATAAGAGAAGAGGGGGAGGGAGAGAGAGAGAGAGAGAGAGAAAGAGTAACAATTAAGGGTGGTAGGCATTGCTAGTTGTCTTCAAAGAGGTGATAGAAGAAGCTTTGTCTTCCAAGGAGATGTTATAATTAGGGCTCCAAGGAGAAGTTCTGAAAACATATATATGTATATACACACACATATCAACTGAGAGGGATACTTAGGGATTTGAAATATATCCAAAATCCTAAAACAATCCATAACCCTACATAACAACTACCGCCACCAACTAAAAAAGCCCCATTAAACCAACCACACTTGAGCTTTAAGTAAATACAAAACATGTGACATATTTGAGGAAAATATAATTTCCATCTAAACTGCACATAACATTGAACATATATGCCAATCGAACAATCATGGCAAAAAACCAGCACATGAAGAAATAAAAGGAAGCTATTGGAATCTCGATATAATTGAACGAAGAAGCTTAACAATTGGGTAGATTGCACTAGACTCCTTAAAATGTGAGGTAGAAATAAATTTAGAGAAGATTAAAAGTTTTTTAGCGAGGATTTTGGGAGAAGTAATTGATTAAGGAATTAGCCCAAAGAGGTGATGGGGAGCTTTGATATGACTCAAAACAAATCACGACAAATGGTTAATTTCGTATTCAAAACATCCCAAGGGACTTACTCACTAACCCACCCACCCAACACCTCTCCCCCCCCCCTCCAAAAAAAAAACCCTAAAAAAGGAAGATGATAAGAATGGGAAGGAGGGGTGGTGACGTTTTTCCCTCCTCCCATCTATTGAGTTTTTTCTTCAAAACTGAGAGAGAGAGAGAGAGAGAGAGGTGACTGGGCTTTTGCTTTTTTCCCAATTTAACTAATATAAGATATTGTCACATAATAGTATTGTACATATGAGCAGCATTTTGAGTAGCAAAAGCATTCTCTCATTTGAGGGAATAAACTCAAAACAATCGTTACCTAATTTAAGCTCCAACTTCATAGAATCTTATGACATTTGGTTAGTCTCTTGCTGACAAGTATGGTCGCCTTCTTCGTGCTGGAATATATATGCATGGGTTGAACCATAATTAACAAATGGCTAGCAAAGCGAAGCTTTAACTAAAATAGTCAGAGGATGGTGATGAAAATAGCTGCTTCAACTGGCTAGTCAACAATGATTAACTAATGCCTTGCTAAAATTGCTGCTTTGGTGATGAAAAAAAGTTCACTTGGACGGTGCAAAGAGAGTTTTGCGATATAAATGAGGGTTTTTATTTATTATGGAATTTCTTTTATAAAGCAATGGAAGACTCAAATCCACTTCATTATAGAGATAGTGATTGGGTTGATTTGTCGATTATAGGAAAGCACAGAGTGGCACTAGGAAAGACAACTTCAGAAGCAATAATATAGTCAGGAAGAGTTCTAAATGATTTAGAGCAAAAGACTTTAAAAGCAAGAAAAAAGCTACAGAAATTGATTGCCACAAGCATGAATGTTCATCCCAAATATTACAGTCTATCAGCCAGTAGAGAACCAAATATGTCGCCATCGAAAACTTTAAAAAATAATGATACATCTCCATCAACTAAAACTTCACAAAAGCAATTGAGCAATTGACAGACATTTTGGCCCACCTTCGGGCCTCAACCTTCACCACCATGCCAGTTCGGATATGGAGAAAAACAGCCGATCTTGGTTCATTGTTGCCGTTTGTCAAGATGAGCTTCAATGCTGGTGAGAGCTGACTATATCTGGGGTCGTGGAGAGGAAGATCGATGAGATCTTAAGCCCATGTTAGGTCTAGGGTTTAATTTTTCAATGTGGGACATTTCTTCACATGAATCGGTTCAATCTGTTTGGTTTTATTGAAAGTAAATGGAATTTTTTATGAAAAAAAAAAACAAACAAACCATGCAATTCAATTTCGACCATTTAAATTTATGAAATTTGATTGGTCTCTTTCTGACCATTGTGATCTCCTCTTCTTGCTGGACTATATATGCATGGGATCAACAATGATTTACTAATGGCTAGCAAGGAAAAAGCTTAAACGAAAAAAGGCAAATGCTTTAAACTTAAGTGTTTCTCTTTTCTTTCCCTTGGTGCGTGCGTTTTCGATTACTACGCCATTTGTGCAAAAAGATTGCAAGCAGTTCGATAAGCCAAAACAGAGAAAGCTGTAAAGCAATGCACGTAATTGGTTTCATGTAAAGATATTCGTCAAATGTGTGATTAAAGAGATATGAAATTTTTGACCAGAAACTTTTCAAATCGATGATGATGATCCAATAGATTCAATAATACAAGGCTTTTTGGTCAAAGAAATTATGCAACTTTTTCTATAGGTGTGATGAAAGTTGCAAAAAGAGCCAACACAAAATGTTTGTCCTTTGCTTAAAGCCTTAAAAGGTTGTCACCTAAGACACCATATGGTATATATTTATTCTCTAAATTTTGAGTAAATGATCACTTGGTGGAAGAGTAGGTGGACCGTCGGTAAATTTGCTTCTATTGTAGGCAACAACATTTGTGCATTGAAAAGGACCCACTAGTGTAGTGGTTTGGAGTAATTGCTTCCTCAAGTAAGGTTTTGGGTTCGAGTTCTAGCATCTCTGTAGAATGCACGAGTTTAGTACATTATCGTCCCTCCTAATAGGAAAGGTCCAGAAATAAAAAATAAAAAATTTGTGCATCAATTTAAAAAATGTAGAAATTGGGTCTGTTGGATTGGAAATCTTACTCTAGCTAGTACAATGAGATGGTAAGCCCTCCACTTAATCAATAAATCTATAGAAAGAAAATGAATGATTGGCCAGCGGAATGTCGTTTATGGTTTTAATTACAATACTTTGTTGTAATCATGGAGTGGTTATATATGCTTGATCTTGGATGAGTCCATTTTGGAGTACAAGAAGGACTTGATTATAACATTGATTTGAGGGCATGCCTGGTGCTAAGATGAGTTTGATTACCATGAAAAAGTTAGAAGTGTTATGGATCATCACTACTACAAAAAAAAAAAGGTCATAAACGACTGATTTCTTTTTAACAGTCGTGTAGATTGAAAATATATCTCCGTCTATCTTACGTACCGCGACGACTATAATCACATACCAAGAGTAATTATAATTAAGGGTAATTGGTTGAAATAGACAGATTATATATGATCAAGACATTTGTATGTAGTGAGTGATAAACGATTGGATGGAAGTAAAGCTCAATTTGAACATTTACCTGAAATAGGCTGATCAAATTGAAAAGAATTAAAGTTGATTTAGGCCACCATTGTTGTACTTTTTATTATTATATAAAAATCAAACTTTGTTGCAGCCACTTAGCTGGTAAGAAAATGCACATAGGACATAAACTCAATCATGCCCACCAGAGTTATTTAAAGCAGTATTAGATGGGATTTTCTTCTCAAAGCAATAGTCTAAATTTCTTCTCTTTCCCATTTTTGTCCCGTGCACGTAATTGGTTTTATGGAAAGGTATTTTAATCTTGGCATCCTTTTTTATTTTCCAAAAGATTTTTAAGACCAACCGCATGCATGATCGTCATGAGAAAATATCTGGCAATGACAGGAAGCATGATCGTGTATGTGAGTGAGGAAAGAGGGAAGGGAGTGAACCGGGAGGGGTTGGAGAGAAGGACATTAACGAAAGTTATTGGACCACTAGGTGCAGATAGGATTATCCTTATTTCGTTAAAATAAAAACTCTTGTTGGACGAACAAAAAAAAATTGAAAGTAACACTTGAATCAAAAGCAACTTTCAAGGAAACTGAAGTCACAGGCATACATGGTGTGTAGGTCCAAAGAAGAAGAAGAGGCACTGGTAAGTGTATCGATTGAAACAAGATATTGGGCAAAATAAACGGACTTCTATTGGTGATAATGAGATACATGCTTTTTAATAGTTTTTTTTTTTGCATGATTGCTTTATTGTGTCCCAATTTTTTTGCTTTCCTAATTCACTGTTTGATCATAACAGCAAGAAGTTCCACAATGAATTTCGAGTCTCTGCATTTAACGTCGCTATCGATACAAATGATGAAAATTCAACACCCAAGTCAAAACCAAAGGATCATGAAAGGTTGAACTTGAGATTAGATCAAAGAATCCTTTCCATCAAGAACTTATCTGTCAAAATAACGAGAAGGAATTCTGATGTCTTTTTGGATTGGAAAAGGGAAGAAAAAACAAAGGGAAAGTTTGAGAGCGCAATGAAATTCAACACACAACAATTACAATAAGAGTAATGCTACACTTACCACATTTTTATCCTATATTTTTATACCACATGATGTGGCATGTCTATATCATATGCCACATCAATTAAATCAATGAAGTGTATTTTAATGCGAAAGTTTAATTAACAGTTTTTTTAAAGTGTTAATAAATCATAAAAGAAAAGAAAATATCAAATAATTTTAATTAATGTGGTTGTCCACCTCATTTGCCACATAAGGTAGTATGGAAAAGTGGTATACAAATATGGTAAGAGTAGTATTATTCTTACAATAATTTACTAAATTACAAAATTAAAAAATATAACTTTTTATGAGACATGTGAAATTGGTATTAATTTTGGGAATCAATTTCTAGGTAGATTAAACCTGAATATTTCATATTTCATATTTCATTATTGTCTTTCTCTATTATCAAAAACCTATATTAAAAGTGGTTTTTGGAAAGTTCAAAATTGAGCCCAAATAAAAATCACTTTAAATCTTTAATAACAAGGGTCTCCATTTAAAATTATTAATTTACTTTGTAACAACAAATATGCAATTAATGAAACACTTCCTTTAAGAAAAATATTTAGTTCTTCTAGTTTGATGGCTTTTTTGTTGTCAACGATATGATGGGGAAATTAAGTATGATTAAGCCAAAAAGAAAATACATGTGCATAATTTTTATTTTTTTAAACTATGATTACATTATAGGGAAATTAAGCGCCTCACTTTAATTTCTAGTCCAGGACTATTCAAAGTAAGGCCGGCCCTCGTTAGGGATGAGGATTGGTAAAGTAATATTCATTAATGAACTTTTTTTTTTATTTTAAAAGAAAAAGATTTCATTCATAAACCAAAAAAGGCATACAAAGACCGACATGCTACTAGTCTAGTAGCCTCATTAAAACCATCCTAAGAAAATCATATGGGACAAACTCTAAGGTAGGAAAGAGTGCCACACATGCTGTGGACTAACAAGAGAGTCCGACACAAAACAATAAAGACTGTTACAAACAAAACACTGAACAGAGACCAGCAAAACAGCCCACAAGAGAGGGCCACAAAACATTTCAACATGTTAAAAGAAGCCTTCTATGAAGTGAAGCTCTTAGTCCTTTAACACCCGCACAAACAGCAAGACAACCAACAATAGAAACTAGGAGAGGGCACAGAGGGAGAACACATAAGACAATAAGGAAGAACCCCTGAGAGGCAACCCACTTCAACTCAGAAACTCGACAAAGAAAGCCTCCTATGGTCAAACATAGTTCTTCGGTCGGAGTAAAGCAAAGAATGGTTGCAAGGGATCAACAGAACTTGGGAAACACAAAAGGACTACAAAACTCCACTGCAAACAATAAAACAAATAGGACCCCACACGAGCAACTTAACATGAATAAAGAATTTAGGGCAAAGAGCATTTGTTGGTTGCCAAGCTCACGAACATTCCAGCGGCAGAATAAGGGCTTTCCCAGGAGACCTCACCATAGCATTCTCTTGAGCCTTATCAGATTGAACAACACTAGTATTGCAGAAACATTTGGACTAGCACAACCCGCAACATGCAGCAAGAGAGCACCACCTATAACCTCATCCTTAGGTTGCTTATGTTTGACTCTAGTTTTACTAGAGACACTCCAATGACCCTCCTCACCTTTTTTGGATCAACCCCGACTTTTCTTTTTTGATAAAATAGCAAAGAACTAGATGATAAGCATGATAGCAAATGGGTCAGAAAGATCCAAACTCACACAATCCAGAGAGGTAGCCCCGGAATCAAGTAAGACAACCAAGTTAGGCGGAACATCAAGATCCTGTAAAATAGGCACATCCTGCAAAAGGGTAGAGTGTACAGGAGAATGGACCAGTCTAGGGGGGATATCCATGGATAGAATCGACCCAGGGGGATATCCATGGGAAGGGATCCCATCATCGACCTACAGAGAATCAGTGGAGGTAGTGCCAGGAAACGAGTGTCATCCTCATCGAGACCAGCTTGTCGATCGAGAGAATCAATGGCCTCCAAACCTTATGACAGCATGATAAAGTAAGAGGTGAGACAGAATCTCGCGAACTCATCGCTATCACAGGAATGACAATGCCATGGAAATCAATATGACTACCTTGGTCACTTGGCCAGCCTAGGAAGAAGTACCATGTCCCTGAGAAGAAGAGGAAATAGTCGAGGACTGGCAAGCCAGAGAGCCAATAGGTTTATCCCATAAATTGGTAGTGCCTTCCAAGTCCACAAAAACAGAGGTCAAATATGCACACAAACATGGAGTGAGAGGGCCATGCGTAGCTTCAGATTTCTTGATACACACATGAGTAGTCAACGGAAAGGTGACCAGTGTTCGATGAAGGAGAGGCAAAGTGACATCAAAACGAATACGGAGATGGATGAAGTGACCCACACAATCAGAACCATCATGATTATCCACTCGAATAACCTTCCACAATATAGCACCAATAACTCGAGCAACTGCAACTGTCATATAGAAAATGAAGACACCATGTAACTAGACCCAAAAGGGAACTATGCTTCAGTGACATTGAATGCATATTACCATTATGTTGGAGATCAGCCAATAAGACTAAGGAACATCAATACACCCATAGTTCCATGCCACGAACATGTTTCTTATCTCAATCACTAACAAAATGCACCCAGAATCTATAGATGAATCCAATGAAACTATCAAAAATGAGGGAAGAGCCAATAACTACACCAACCTGTTCACGTAGGGTGAGGACCGGGTGACTCCTGAAAGAGCGCTCAATCTCATCAACAACAACATCTCGATCATTAACCAGAAGGGACATGATAACAATAATAGAATAGCGGATATGGGCATCACAAACAATAACCAATTGAAAAAGACCACAATCGCAAAGCAAAACCCTAGCCTTTGCTTCCTACTACCGCCAAGAAAACCAACCTACAGAGCAAAACCGAGATGAAGGAACCAAAAGATATAGAAGCCAAGAAGACGAAGGAAACGGAGTTGGAGCTGGCTTCAGAGAAGAAAGAAAGGACCAAAACCCCAAGCATCAAAACCTGTCAAAAAAAGCCCTGCACACGAACCCCTAAAGACCAACTAGCCAAACAAAGATCCAAGAAGAACCAAGAGCAAACACTGAAGAGAACCCAACCACCAGTGACGCACATAGAGGAACTGTTGCGTAGATTCAGCTGCACCAAAATAGATTCAGCTGCATCCTCAACTTGTGATACTCGCAAGTGCACGAGCCGTTGGTAGTTTAGCATATGTAAGTGCGAGGTCGATCCCACGAGGATTGGTGATAGATTGATTGAATTCAATTCCCTATAAAAAAACAAAAATGAAAAAAAGAAAGAAAATAAATCAAACAAGAAAGAAAGAAAAGAAATTAACTCAAGCGAATAAGTTCCCAAGTTCAATTTAGATTAACGGATTGATTCTAGCTAAAGTATGATTAAGCCATGGTGTCTGGTCCTAACCTTGTGTTCCTAATTCCCTAACTTGATCATTTGTTGTCTAACCTAAATTAAGCATTAGGAACCCATTAAGCATAGAAGAACATTTTAAACAACCAAGCATGTATCTAATCCCTGTTGCCAAATGTCCATACATACTCTTCCTATTCATAGTTCAATTCGAATTAAAGCATGGTGTCTACTCTTAATTCAAACCAAGATAGCTAACATGCAAGCCTTAATGGTGATTAATCATTCAAACTAGCATATTAACTTATAAGCATAATGAATAAGAACAAAAACCATAATTGAAACTTGGAAACTACTCAAACTTGAATTACTAAAGAAAAGAATTTACATTACAATGGAAAGTTAAGAAGAACTCAGAAACATTTAGCAAAAGGATTTTATTACAACAATTGAGAACTAGAAAGGAAAACTAAGAGAATTTGAGGGAGAGAAGGGAGGGGAGCTCTAGAGAAATGTTTGAGAGCTCCCCCCCTTGGGGTGTGTTTACAAGCTTGGAGAACTCACTATTTATAGGCTTAGGGGAGTTGAAATTCTGAATTAAATATGGTCTATACCAATAGCACTTGTAATCAAAAACTCATCCTTTTGGCTAGTGCACTTCACCAACAACTCCCACTAGATAGTGCACTTCATCATACATATGTCATGCATGACAATTCATTGCACTCTTCTTTTGGGTTCGTTTTGGGCTTGTTAATACATTCATAAAATTATGGAAAAATATGGATCTTCAAGCCCTTTGTCTTATCTTTCCAAGCATATGCAGCCCAACTCAAGGAAAAATTGGGAAGACCTTCAAATGTCATTTGTGGCCCAGTAACACAGATGCTACCGAATTTTGACCTTGAGCTACTAGATCATGTATAACTTCCTCTAGAAGACTCAGAATCATGAACTGTAAAATGGTACGGAAACTAGACTTCCGTATCTTTCCAATGATGTATGGCTCATTATCTGGTTATTCTTGAGCAAGTACAGGTTAATCCGTGAAATTGAATGATCTACAGACACCATTTTGGGCTAATTTGTCTCCAAAATGCATTTAATGAGTCTCAAGCTTATTACACTGAAACAAACACAAAACTTATTAAAAGCACAAGTTTAACTCAAAAACATAACCAAATCATAAGTTAGAAGGGTACAAAAAGATATGTAATTATGCACCGATCAGGAACATGAGCAAGTGGTAGGAGAACCGCACATATGACTAGTTGACACCAACAGAAGCAGCCTTTAAACTGGACGACGCCAACTAATGCCTAAAGAAAGGAGATGCGACAGGGGCTTCAACGAGCGGAGAGCAAGGGTAGCAAAACCCTAACCCTAACCCTAGAGAACATGCAGTCTCTCCTCGCGAGTGAGAGAGAATCTTCTAGCACATCAACTATATGAAAACAATGTCACTTTGACTTGATATATTTGAATCATAGCTATTTTGTATTTTACAGAAAATGAGAAAAAGCATTATTCATTGTTTTCATTTGACAATTTTGGTTGCGTGAAGATGTAAAGATTAAATACTTTGTTGATATGTCAATAATTGTTACACAGAAATTCATTAATGAACTTTAATCTTCAACTTCTATGAATAAATAAACAACTTGAGTATATGGATGGAACCACACTATGGGCATGTTTACGTATCAGTAATGGAGAAAGTAAGGAATCAGAGAATTTAGGAATCGAAGAACTACTGAATCGGTATGGGAATAATCGTTCCCATTAAGCTGTTTACTAAACATATGGAATTAGCAAAGGAATGGGGTTGATTCCTATTGTTATTGTTTACTAATTCTCATGAATCAGAATCCAAATTAATTTGATTACTAAAATGCCCTACACATTTTTACCACAACACATATATAATTCTCAAATTGGCTAAGGAGACCAATCTAATCCTGCAACAAACTAGTAAGGTGATGCAAACATGAGGAATCAATATGCTGAACAAGATGAACAGCAAGAGCCCAGTTCAATGATAATGTTAATAACACCTTTGTCCAGAGACAATTTCAAACAAAAAAATAAACTTCAATAAATATATATATATATATATTTCACCTACGTAACTAGTAAACAATCAAATACTAATAATAACCTGCATAATCTTCATACATTAAATACATGGAACTTCTTGGAAATGAGTTTTTTTTTTTTTTTAGGGTTCGAGCGTCTTGGAACTTCTTCGCAAGAGCCCAGTTCAATGATAATGTTAATAACACCTTTGTCCAGAGACAATTTCAAACAAAAAAATAAACTTCAATAAATATATATATATATGTATTTCACCTACGTAACTAGTAAACAATCAAATAATAATAACCTGCATAATCCTCATACATTAAATACATGGAACTTCTTGGAAATGATTTTTTTTTTTTTTTTTTTTAGGGTTGGAGCGTCTTGGAACTTCTTCGCGTGAGTTTTTTTTATTTATTTATTTAGGGTTTGGGGTGTTTTGGAATTGTGGTAAAGTGGTAATAATATTTTTTGGAAGTTACTAAGAGCCAGTTTGGCATTGCTGTGCTGTGAAAATAATCTCTGTCAGATTTGCTGTGAAAGAAATCAGCTGTGAGATAAAGCAGTTCGGCGTTTGGTAAATTTTTTGTTAAAAGTGTTGTTGGTATTAATTTTACGCATAATCAGAAAATGATTGCCGCCTAATCATTAAACCCAGTGGCTCTTCGAAATTGATTCCTAAATAATCAGAAAATGAAAGCACCTCATTAGCTGCTTTCCCTTATAGCTTTCTCTCAGCAATTTTTAACAATAAGTGATTTTCTCACAGTTTACCAAACGAGTTGAGCTTCTCAAAATTTTTTAAAAATCACTTATCACCCCAAATAAGCAATGCCAAACTAGCACTAAGAGAAAACAGGAATGAGAATCGTATCGACTACTCCCCCCTAGTTGATCTGATACCTAGTTCTGAGGGGATGTGATTATGGATTTTGAGGTGGGGCCCACTTATTTTTTCATTCCTGATTGCAAGTAAACATAGGGGAAGTCAGGAATGGAAATCATTCCCTTTTCTCCCATACCCATTACTGATATGTAAACGTGCCCTATAAGTGTGGCCAGTATAGCATATTGAACCTCAATTTATTGTTAGCATTGCATTATGGTTGCTTGTAAAGTACAACGGTTTTGTTGTTATAACTGTTGAATAGTCCTATATTAAAACATGAAAATTGAAATGTAACATTGCTTTTCACAGTCTATCTCAACGGTAGGTTCTGCCATAACCGTGTTTATATAGAACGTCAGATGACGATGAAAAATTATTAAACGACTTAAATAGATTTTAAGACATTGATTTTAGAATATGTACTGTTGTTTGTAAATCAAATTAACGACAATTCTGTTCTCAAATTGTTGTCTAGATAATAAACCAACGACATTTTTTAGAATATGTACTGTTGTTTATAATAAAAACAATGACGGTGAAAAATCATCATAGTTGGGGAGTAAAAAGACGTTGGTCGAATAGACTACGGTTTTGAATCAATAAAGACACTGATTTTTCACCGACTTCTTTTTAAGTTTTTGCTGTAGTAGCTAGTACGTTTGTATACATACAATTTGGATCTTATTTATATTCATCACAAAGAAACTAAATGTGTAGGGGTTACTTTCATGGCACTAGCAAGGGATAACACTCCAAAGATTTTGGATAGGGTATCATGAAAGTTATCTCTTACTCCAATAGAGGCCTTGTAGACAAATGCCATGCCAGTTACTTACACAAACAATGTCGACCAGAAAAAAAAAAAAAAAAAAAGATTTTGAAATAGAAGAAATTAAGATGAAAGAAAGTAAAATCAGACAAAGAAAGATAAGAAAAACAGCTTTGTTTTCTTAACCTAGACAAGTGCCTCATAAGTTCCAACACATTTACAGCCTTTGTGGGCCATACACAGGAACCCACTTCCCCCCCACTTCACCGGCCAGCACACCACACTTGCACTGAATTGGAGTCCCATCAGACATTTTTTTGAATGCCTTGAAAGACTGACAACTCCTTTGCCTCGCCCTTAACATGGTTTGCTATAATTGTCCTAGACCAACGCTTATCTCCCTTTTCATTTCGACATGGAAGGCAAACAAAATGAGCAAACCACTAGTTGATCGCATCCTTTTGCTTTTATCTCCATTGTCCATTTGCTCAAATCTTCGGAAATTTGTCGGGCCTCACACAGAGACGTGTATGTTGCACATTGATATAGTGACCAAGTATGGACACTGCTTATCTCCTTTCTTCGAAGAAAGTGTTGCTTCTCCCTGCAAGTTTCAGTTTGACACATATGCAAAAATAATTTATTAAAAACACATAAAAAATTATTCACACATGTCAAACTGATATTGGCAAAATAATGGGAATTTCTACTTCCAAAAGAGAACAAGGGAAGAAGGCAAGTGTTTTCGGCCTAGTATATATCAAAAGATTGTGTTCCTGCTGAGATATTCCTCAGAAGCTTTTTTCAGAACTGCGCCTATTGCCGCATGCGATATCATAAATCATTTGAGATGATTGGGTGATGATTAGACGCCCATTTATATAAAAACTCCGCTGGTGCTCCACTTGATTTCATCTGAGAGTGAGAGCTACTTGATATTGTACATACTGCTTTTCCTCTGCTCCCATGGAACAAAGAATTTTATGGCTGAAATCCTCCTAGTTAGTCGAATTAATGAATTGTTAGTAGTATTTTTTGAAAGAAATAAAAATAAAATCCAAGAAAAAGTTTCCATGTGACAAATCGGTCATTGCTAATCAACATGCCTCAAATTCCTTCAAGATGGAAAAATTAAAATGTGTATTTGATACCTCATGTGATATGTTGACATGGTGTAATTTTAATGCGTAATACTACAGTAGGATGCCGTGTCATATATCAAATAACACAAAAACTATTTCAGATGACAAGTTTGTTTGTTTAGGATTCTTCCTTAAATATCTTTTTTTTTTCTTTTTTTTTTTTTGGGTGTGTGTTAAGTCTACAGCTTTGTTGCGAGTTATAATTCGAGTACTCAGACCCCTAAAGCTTTTTGCATGCTGAATAAGCTACGGATATTAACGTTATGTCCCAACTTAAAGTTTCCAGGTGGCCACTGATTCATTAACAGGTTGGAACTGAGGATAAAACCTCCACTCATCATAAAGAAAATAGAAGATATATAGAATCTCTAATTTCAAGCGTTTGCTCATTCATTTAATGATTGTACTTTTATAAGTAGTAATTTTAGATTAGAGTTGAACAGGTTAAAAGTATCTCACATTAAAATATGGAAGTCTAGTATAAGAACTGAAAAGTTCGTGAGCATCTGCTTATTGTCAATTGATTTGGTATTAGAACTATCTAATATGGCAACACCCACTGACCATAAATATTCACACATCACCAAATAAAAAATTGTCCGCGTCTTACAAGCACTCTCATTTACCATTTTATAAACTGAACAAAGAAGATTATTCAAAAAAATATATTATAAAAAATAAATAAAAAATAAAAAATAAAAAGGGATACAAGTAAAATGGCCGCTGGTGAGTAGCTCTATTTTTTTTATATTAATTATTGCTAAAGAAAAGAAGATTAAGGACTAACTAAAGGATATTAAAAATAAAACCACAGCATATATGATTAATATTTTTGAAGTGAGATATCCATGCATAAGGATTATGATGGATGTGAGTTTTTATATTGTGATTTGGCTTTCACAATTTTAAAGTTGGATGGATCCGAGGGTATTGATTTGTTGAGACAAAACGTGCGTACGTCATGGAACCTATGTTGGCTATGCCATGCAATTATTCGGGCCTATTACTTTATTCGCAATGGGCTCTATGTCATCAAAAGCTTGGTACACCTTCACCACTTTTATTACTTTCACTGCCTTGTCCACAAAAGAACACATGTAACGCACCTTGCCCAGCTCATATCATGCCAAACCTATAGCCCAACCTGTATTTGAATTACCTTAATGATATATAGAAATGGTTAATTTTCTCTAATAAATTTTTCATATGGGGTAATAAGAATGACGAAGCATATTTAGAATGCATGATAGACGATACTATACTAAAAAATTTATTTATTTATTTATAAAAACGATAATACAGAAGGAAAAATTGAACCTAAGATCTCGAGTGCAAGGATAAATACTCTTACAGGATACTACTAGACTATTTAGTTTACAGATTAAGATGATGACAACTTGGTATACATGTGTCAATATCTACTACCACATACTTTATGAAGAAAACTTATGGTGAAAAGTGTCTCATAGACTTAGAAATAAAATGAAATGTGTAATCGGCCAACTTAGTCTGGCCGGATATTGACACCACAAAAGTGATTAATTAAAGAATATATGGAATTTCATTTACTAAAATTTAATAAATAAATAAAAAAGAATGAAAAAAGGTATTTTATGAGAAAAAAGGTGTATCGTTCAACTCTGATTATTATTTTTTCCTTTTTTATTATAGCATATGAGTAATTGGTTTTGTTGAGAAATAGATTATAAATTTCTAAACACAACAAGATTAATTAACCATTTGATTTAGCTTTAATTAGCCATCTAGCATCCATGTCAAATTTACGAATATTCCAATACGACATCATTCTGATCTCTATTAAAAAAATAAAAATAAGATTATAATGAAACTACACTCATTTTCCATTCACACTAGGGGATAGATTTGTAACCCCAAAAAAAAATAATTAAAAGAGATATGATTCGCTGAGGAATCGCTAGAAGAATTTGAATATAAAATGGGGAGAAAGACGGGAGTATTAAAAAATAAAAAGAATAAAAAGGAAGTGTGCTAATGGAAAAACAAAACAAAAAACAAAAAACAAAAGGATGTAGAGTTGGCTTCATTTCTTTCCGACAATATTTGTATAGTGGATGGTGTAAATTCTGATAGTTGAGCAGCAAGTTGAGAGTGTGGTGACGCACAAATATATTTTAACAAAGCACAGTTCTCTCCGTCCTGTATAAATATGCGGGCATTCCCCTCACTTGTCTCTAGGGAGAAACACAATTTCTTTGAGTGTTTTCTCTCTGTCTTCTATATTTCTACTAGCAAAGTCCTCTAAACTTTCCTTCTTCAAAAATGGCGAAAGCTGGTTGCTTTAGCAGCTTCCTTGAAAGCTCCAAACCCTATTTTGCAATGATCTCTCTTCAATTCGGCTATGCCGGAATGAATATCATTACCAAAGTCTCTCTCAACAGAGGAATGAGCCACTATGTTCTTGTGGTTTACCGCCATGCCTTTGCCACTGCTGTTATAGCCCCCTTTGCCTTCTTTTTTGAGAGGTGTGAATATGAAGCAGTAGTACTAGTAGTCTTTTAGAAATGGCCTTCTTGGTCAATAACTTCACAAAACTTTGATATGATCTTAAATTTATTGTTTGTTTCTACTAATTTCAGGAAGGCGCAACCCAAAATTACTCTCCCAATTTTCATGCAAATATTTGTCCTCGCTCTTCTTGGGTTAGTTACTAATTACCATATTTAATCATACGTAAATATTCTCTTACTAGACAGTCTGACATTAACATTCGCAAAGCTATCTGGCAAAACAATTTGCAGCACCCTTAATGATAATGACATTTTTCTAATTTTATACCCCTTTCGTTTTGTAGGCCGGTGATTGACCAGAACTTCTACTATGCTGGGTTGAAATATACGTCTCCGACATTCTCTTGTGCCATGAGCAACATGCTCCCGGCGATGACTTTCGTCATGGCCGTCATATGCAGGTAAGCAAATAATTTCTTTTGAATGCTAATAATTGCGGCCGATGATCATGAATTAATTATGTTACTTTGATTTGGTGGAATCAAAAGGATGGAAAAGCTAGACATGAAGAAAGTGAGGTGTCAAGCGAAGGTAGTGGGAACCGTATTGACAGTGGCTGGGGCCATGTTGATGACCTTATACAAAGGCCCCATTGTAGAGATGTTGTGGTCTAAATATATTCATCCACGAAAATCTTATGTCACAGACACCACTGGAACTGGTGACAAGCACTGGCTTTTGGGCTCCATTCTCCTCACCATTGCTACTCTTGCCTGGGCTTCTTTGTTTGTTCTACAAGTAAGTGGTCGCAGAGCCAAAGAAAAAAAAACAATTTTTCTTTTTCATTTTTTTATTTTCCAAAGAAAGTAAATTAATAAGAACATTTTTGTTTTGTTTGTTACCCATTGAACAACAGAACAAGGCGTTGCAGACCTACAGGAATCATCAGCTGTCTCTCACATCAATGATGTGCTTTATTGGCACTCTGCAAGCTATTGCTGTTACCTTTGTGATGGAGCACAAACCCTCTGTCTGGAAAATTGGCTTTGACATGAACCTCCTTGCTGCTGCCTATGCTGTATGTCTCTCTCTCTCTCTCTCTCTCTCTCTCTCTCTCTCTCTCTCTCTCTCTCTCTCTCTCTCTCTCGCTCAATTTCATTCGTTAATAATCACACTAACTTTTTGTTTTTCCTTTTTCAATTTCTTAAAGGGGATTGTCACATCAAGCATTTCATACTATGTGCAAGGGCTAGTGATGAAGACAAGAGGGCCTGTATTTGCAACTGCTTTTAGCCCTTTGATGATGATCATTGTAGCAATCATGGGCTCCTTCATCTTGGCAGAACAAATATTTCTTGGAAGGTAATTTTCTGTTCCCATCAGCCTTTTCTTGCATCTATGCATGCTCTCATGCATGCATCTCTAGGATATTAGTTGTTAATCCCCTTCTAGCATCCTTCTCCACAAAAAAACAATTCTCTATTAAAATACACATATATATTCATATGTTTCTCACAAGATTCTATTTCCACGAATCATGTATAACATGGCTCGAGATTTATGAAAATAATAAAATATTCAGTTTGGAGTGCGAGAAGCTATATAGTAATTAAATTGCAATAGCGTTACTCTTGTAATTTTAATATGTTTAATCTTATTTTATTATTTCAAGTCCACTGATTAATTAACTTCACTTCTTCCTGCAGTGTGCTCGGAGCCGTATTGATTGTCTTTGGCCTTTACTCAGTCCTGTGGGGAAAACACAAAGAAGGATTGGAGATTAAAGAGGAGATACCGGAGGTGATAAAAGGTTCACATGTCAACGGCGTATCGATGTCGACCATTAATGGAGATGCTGAAGCTAACAAGCTCTCCTCAGTTGCTATTTCGATGCCCATCCCAGAACCCGGCATGAAAGCCAACCCAAAGCCAAGTGCCTAAACAGATAAAGAGAATATGCATGGCAATGGGCTTTTTTGTCTTTTCAGCACCTCATTTTCTTAAAAGTTTTAGTTTTCAAACCTTATGGGGTTTTGCTGTATCATCCATGTAATCTAATATTGTAATGATTTTGAGCTAATGGCAATTAAGAGAATCACAAACCCTCTGCTTTCACAATTTTCAAACTTGTTCTCTCTCTCTCTCTCTCTCTCTCTCTCTCTCTCTCCTCCCTTAGTTGGGAATTTTTGTCTGTTTTTACACGTGGGACAGTTGCTGACGTCTGATTCAGATTCCACTGAGGAGTACTACATGCATGCGTGGTAGACACTTTGATATGTTGGGGGGCATCTAGTTGAATCCATCTTGGCTTGTTTATGTTCCCCGAATCTTATTTGGACACCCAATATTTGCATCTGATGCTGCCTCCATTTAAATTCCCTTGATACAACAAATTCCACGAATAGCTAGTTATATCGATCAGCAGCCAAATGATTCCTCCATCAATCATAGCAAAATCAGTACAGTAAGATACTATTTTGGACGATTTCAGATCTTCTATTTATTTTTATTTTATAATTAAAATTATATCCAGCTAAGGCCGGAGCCACCCTTAGGCTCGGGTGGGATACATCCCATTTTTGAAAATACAACAATTTAGTGCACATGAGGGCCTGTTTGGGAGTTCTTCTGGAAAGACCAAAAGCGCTTCTGATAGGATTTGGTAGAAAAGTTAAGAAGCGCTTTCTAGAAAAGCATCTGATATGTGCTTCTTCAAGAAGCTCTCCCAAATGCTTTTCCAGGAAACACTTTATAAAAATTCAATATTTTTGTAATAAAATAATATAGACAAAAGAGAAAAAAAATTACAGCCCAATCGTGTGAAAACTTCTAGCTCCACCCTTGCCTGAAATCATTAATAGTATTTCAAGTTGTTTAGATCATTTGAATCTTGAGCCCTTCAGCAACCTGAACCAGTTAGAGAATAAAGCAAAACTTGTCAAAGAATAAAGCATGTATATATTTTCAGACTTGTTCTTGTTAATTTTTTATTTTTTTATTTTACATACGTAGAGGGTTGGGGGAATGTTCTCTCGTTTAGGCACGGAGGCTTCTGGATACGTAAAATCACACTCAATGGTTCTATTCTGTAGTATAAAGCGTACATGAGAATGGTATCTTGTAGAGCTTATCGCTCTTCTCATTGGAAATAGGTAGTTAATTAATATTTTGCTTGAATGTTTCTGTTATGTCGGCGATCTCTAACTCTTTATGGGAATTCAATCCTCATTAGGGAAGAGAACCCCACACCAATAGGATTACTCTTCTGGATATGCAACTTTTTCTACTGACTTAAGCATCGAAGAAGTTTCAATCGACCCGATTTTATTAGGGTTCACCTGTTCAACCAATCCAAACAAGATTAGGAAACGCTCAGTTTAACAGTGTCAATCCAGTAAAAACTGCTGTACAATAGCGAAAAAAATGTATGCAAGGTTATCATGCGTCTATAATATTGTATTGTTGAAAGATGAGTTTTTCTTTTAATCTTGTGCGCCCATTATGAAGACAAACTTAAAGCCCTGTTCTTAACTTCTTGCTTGATACTTTATAATTTTTAAAGATGCCATCTTGGTCTTGGTGCATTGTAAGAAAGTTAAAAGCCGTATTGGAAGATGATGCATGGCAAATGGCTGTCAATTTCATGCTGCAATATTAATGGCTATTCTTTCGCTATCTCTTGGCACCTGACAAATGTAAGGCATTATTATGTGTATACTTTTATAATCTTGTGATCATTTAGTGCATGCCTTGCAAAGTACCTACTTCAAAAGTTTCTCAATTTTCATCTGTCCAAAAGAAAAGGAAAACATTTGTGCATTTGCGATTTAAATATATATTTTTCTGGTTGAGAAATGCGATTTAAATATTCAAGCAAACAATAATGCTTGGTTTTATTGTTTGTTCTATAAGCAATAATTGTCCTCCTGTTAGTGAAAAAAACAATATTCTGTCTACAAGTGCTCTATATTAATAATCACACACACCCACATATAGTACACCATATATACATGGTTTTTTTGTACGTCTTTTTAATACAAGGAATAAGTCTCTTTTATACAAGCGATAATATAAACTACAAGGAGATGAGAGCTTCTTTCACACACACATACAACAAAGGTGTCATGAGAGACCACTAGTGTACAAGTTAATTAAGACCTTTTTCCACTGGTCCTGTTGGCACAAAGAATAGCTTTTGATTTTGACTAAACAAGATTATTATTATTTTCATTAAACCATGTTGTTAGATAAGATGATCTTTCATTAAACTCTGGTGTTTGATTTTGATCCTTTATTAAAAAAAATTATTATGAATATACACGTAAATATATTATATTCTAAGTATTCTATATATTACACTACCATACGTAGGTATAATGTACTACATACATGTATTGTCACAATAATATACCTAATTAGAATGGCCAAAATCAAAATCTAATTAATTTAACATATGGCCTAGTAAAGATCAATTTGTATCTTTCAGACCAATTTCATGGAGAGAATGCCTTCAAATTCCATGAAACAGAAGTATCATAGGATCTGTACTTAATTCGTTTATCCATTGGACTCCCACACAGCATATTTAAGTGGACAAGTTGCATTAATTCCTTATTACAAAGAATATCTCCCACAGCTATGTATGGATCTCATCTGCCGTTCACATCATCAATTACGCAACAAGATTTGCATCTATATATTCCCTCCCACAAATAGTTGACAAGTCTCTTGATATTACATGCTCAAATTGGATATGAGATATATATATCTCCCCCCAGATATCACAATTAAGGGGAAAACAAATGATAATAGTAGACTATGGAGATATATATTAGATGATGGCAGCAAAACTATGAACCTTATCCATTTTGACATAAGCAAAGGGAATTTGCTTAAACCCACTACATGTTTTTTCTATAATTGATAAAGCATACTGATATCCACCTTGCCAACTTTGCACTGTGTGCCTCAACATTGACAGAACATTCTCTCATTAAGCAAGTAATGGATGTAGTGGCCAATTACTTAGCTATCAAGGATTAATGTGTATTAAGCAATTAATTAATCGCCAATTGAAAGTATAAGATATTTAGGTGGAGAGGCTCCTAGGGTTTAGTACTTAATCCAACCATTGTCGCATTCTCAGAAATTATTTTATAATCATGTCAAATTATGGCTTTATTATTTTTATATGAAATGAATAAGAATCTACGTTTGCAGCTTAACTTTTTTATGTCCAACAAATCTGCACGATTGTATTGCTCTTTCTTAACGCATTTCTTTCTTCCTCCATTTAGCATATGAAAAAAATGTAGTTGATACATTGGCACACCAAAATAATTATAAGGGGAGAGGATTTTCTCACACGCACATTACCAAGGTGTCATGGAGGTTTGAACTTGAAATCACTAGTCTCTAAATTAAGACCTTTTTTCACTGGGCTACACCATATTCTTCACGCCTCTCTTTATTATTAATCTCCATTTTTTTTTAATCTTATCATTATATATATTGAAAAAAAAAATTCAAACTCGAATAGTGAGATTTCTATTAAAACTTGCATCCATGAAATGGGATTGAAATAGTAAAAAAAAAAAAAAAAAATGTAAAGTGCATGATGATCATTTTAGAGTGCAAATTGTAGCAACTTACTGAAAAGACAAAAGATCCTTATTAATGCCAATCACCTTTTTCTCCAACCTGTAATTAGATTCCATTTCCATATAAGCAAGCACTATTGGAATTGGGGTAGCTAATCTGAAAGATTGAGCATTTCATTTGAGGAAAAATATGCACTTTGACAACTTAAAAATGATCAAAAGAGAAATGCATACACATTAACTTTTTTATGTCGAACAAATCTGTATGATGGTATTTCTCTTTCTTAACGCATTTCTTTCTTCCTTCATTTAGCATATTAAAAAATGTAGTGGAAATATTGGCACTCCAAAATACTTATTCTCAATTCCTCTCTTTTTGAATGCAAGCGATATTCTAAATTATATAAGGGGAGAGAAGTTTCTCACACACATAATACCAAGGTATCACAGAGGTTAAAACATAAGACCACTCATCAGTAAGTCAAGACCTTTTTTTACTGGACTACACCCCGTTGGCTCTCCACTTTATTATTATAATATCCATTTTTTTAATCTTGTAGTGAGATTTCTATTAAAACTCGCATACATGAAATGGGATTGAAATAGTTTTTTATTTATTTAAAGAAATGCATAATGATCATTTTAGAGTGCAAATTGCAACAACTCCTTGAAAAGACAAAATATCCTTACTAATGTCAATCGCATTTTTCTCCAACCTTTAATTAGATTCCATTTATATATAAGCAAGCACTATTAGGTAGCTAATCTGAAAGTTTGAGCATTTCATTTGACTTTCACAACTTAAGAATTATCAAAAGAGAAATGCATACACATTACTTTAGCCAAGTACTGTACTTGAATCATGCTAATATGCACAAAAGTATGCAGATATATATCTAATACAGTGCATGTGCTTAGCTTTTTCACATGTTGCAATATCAATAGTAGATACAAGTGTGCCGAGTCTAGAATTCTCTTGGCTGCTTATAACTAGTCAATATTGCATCTTTCCACTGTATCAGTTCTATAGAAATGTCCCAAACAGGTTTCAATTCCACTCAGAATCTCATTGCTCTAAAATGTATTCTTGGCATTGATTCAAAGCAAACATTTAATTACTCCCCCTAACTTCAATAAATAAAATAAGTTCAGAACTAATTCCTAAATTCCTTCTTGTTTTAGTTGGATCCTAATCCATATGTATGAGTGCCAAATTTTGGACATCATCTTGTAGTGCTGATCCTACTCATCAAATATATAGAGAGATAGCGCTTTTATTGAATGATTTCTCAAATAAGCTTATTTGAGGGACACTCTTGTAGGGCGTACGTCGCATTGTATTTTACTAATCTAAACCATCTACTTTGTAAATATTCATTCAAAGATCATCTTTATAAAATAAAAAAATCACTTGAATCCGATATTATTTGACCACTCAATTAAAGTCTTGAAATTTTAGTACTTTCTTAAGCACCGTGTTCATTGATTTTGTAGGAAACAATTAGATGTCTAAACGGTTTCCGATTGTCTAATTTTTTGCAAGAATGATCTAGAATGAAGACCTAAAAAATAGATAATTTGGATCATAAAAAAAAAATTTTAAAAAAAATCGTAGGATACCGTAAAGGGTTTCCCTAAAATAAAATTATTTGAGGGATCCCTCAATAGAAGGGGAATATATATATATATATATATAATGAAATAAAAATCATGAGAAAAAGGCTCAATAATGTATTTTATTAATGAAAATATCAAATAATTTATGCCCATTAGTTATTGGGTTTAATTAAATTACAGGTCTGATCTGCATGCATGGCAACCACTAAGCTTTACTTAATCATATGCAGCAACAACAACAGCAATTGTTGATTCTCCACACCACACACATATAATTGTGTCTGCCGTGTGCTTCTTTTCATAAGTCACTATTGTTACGTATCACGGAGACACTTGACCATAATCCCAAATCTGTTTAAACTATTCGCACTAACTTATGCTATCCGATTCTTGTTTCTTCAACTTCGAATTTGTTACGTGTCAGATTCGTGTGTGTAGGTTACTCTTGTGTCAATCCTAGGGTTTTTATTGAAATAATGATTCATTGGATGTATAACTTTACTTGGTTGAGTTTCAGATTTGGTGGAGATGCACTCTCCACTAATACATAAATAACATAAACTAGAGAAGAAGTTTCTAAAGACTCAAAACTCTGTAGCAAAACGCTCCTACAAGCATTAATTAGAATCATATGCAAGATGTTAGGCTGCGTTTGGTTCATGGAAAAAGGGATGGGAATGAGAAATTATTTGCTTCCCATGTTTGGTAAGTCCAGGATTAGAAAATGTGTATTCCTACGACCCATGGGAAAATACGGGGAAAATGAAACCCTCCATCTACCTTGGGTTTCATTTTCCCTCCTCATAAGAACCAAAGCAAGCTTTAATTACAACTTTTTAAGACTCATTTGCCACTATTAACAATTAAAAATATATAGCAAGGCAAACATTAATTACACCTTTTAATGCATATTTCTAATTTAGGGATATAATTGAACAACTAAACAAAATATGTTCCAATCCCTACACTAACCGACATGGGAAAATAATCTTCAATTTCCCTTCCCATGAGAAACTACATGGGGATTGATTCCCAGTAAATTCATTTCCGTGAATCAAACTGGAGTAACAAAAATTAGTTTTCCTTTCACTGTCAGTCCTCGCTGTGATTCTATGCAAAGGAGGAGCCACAAATTTTCACAAAAATGTGTGTATATGTATATATATTTAAGCAGATGTTGGGGTGAAGTAGATTGAAAAATATGCGGCGGGCTAATTTCCATTAAATAAGGTGAACTTCCCAAAAATTTGCATTAAATAACTCCAAACTTTTGAAACATTCGCACTGGGCTGAAAGCCCCCTAGCCTAAGAGCACCTCCAGCGCTTGGGCCCAGCCCGGGCAAAAGGCAACCCTAGGCTCCAAAACCCCCTCCAGCGCAGAAGGTTCAGCCATGGCAAGAGTTGGGTCCCACGAGCCCAAGCAAGCCCACGGGCAAATTCAGCCCAAGCTGCTGCCTGGGCAGAATGATGTAATGCTAATGTCATAATGACGTTAGCAACAAAAATAAAAAATTTGAGGGAAAAAAGGAAAAAAATTGAAAAAAATTCAGAATTTTTTGTATAAATACCTAACCATTTTCTTTACTTCTCACACCAAAAACTCTATACAAATTTATCTCCTTATATCTCATGTGAATAGTAATTGTCTTTGCCCTTGCCCTTGCCCTTTGGGGTGGAACCAAAAAAGGCAAGGCTGCCACTATTCACATGAATAGTGTCAAACCTTGCCTTGCCTTTGCCTTACCTTGCCCTTTGAGGTGGAGGTGCTCTAAGGGTGGCTTTGCCCGGCTCTTGATTCTATGGTGAGACTTTTAAGGGTTGCTCGGCCCTAATTAATTCTATGGTGAGACTTTATATTTGGGGCGTTACCGAAATTTTCTTGTTGTTTCCATGTTACTTGTTAGCATTAGAAAAAGATCAAAGCCCTATCAAACAAGGCATTAAAAGGAAATATTCGAGTCAGTTTCCCACTCGAAGCAATTATATTGGATGTCAAGTTACTTGAGGCAAGTTTTTCATTATTTCTCAATTTATTAGACTTTCTAAAATGTAAATATCAGCAGGTTCGCACTCAATACAATCTACTGACCTATTTTGAGAACTAGGGCGATTGGGGCCAAATAAATTGTTTCATACCTTCTCTACTTTCTACCCATTTGTTATCCACTTAAGCATGAAATGACCTAAGAGATGACTTGTACCATCGTATCCGTTGGTAATTTGTAAGGATTCTCTACTTCAATCGGAGAATCAGAAACATATTTTGTTATATATTTTCCATAACTTTTATTCTCCCATTACCTCACGTAAGTCAAACAAGGGAAGTTACATGCAATATCTATATAACAATAATTAATGCAATCCATCTGGTTTTCTCTGAGAATAAAAAAAAAAGTAGGGTGCTGATTTGCTTTGTTTATTAATTGTAAACTGTGTTGGATTAGCAATAACAACTAAACGAAAAGAAAGCAGGCAATAGTTTTTTGAGATCATGAATCTGACTATAACCACACTAACTCGAGCAATTCGATTACATATTGGTCTTCTTCTTCTCCTTTTATTTCTATTCTGTTTTATATTTCGGCAACATAAGGACTAGACCACAAGAATGTATAATAAAAAGTAAATTAACCTTTAAAAATAAAATAAAAAGTAAATAATTATTGACGAAATTGACTTTTACTCTATGCTCTAATTGGTTTTGCAATCGCCACGTAACAAACTCATCCCCAAATTCGTTGTTTTCTTCCATTTTTTATATTTAGGGGACCAACTATATACTCGAACTCTAGTGACCAAACTGAAAATGAGTGATCTTAAAAAAATTGGTGACTGAAATGTGGAGAGAAAACGTGTAAAAAAATTTCACCAAGGTCCACAAACATTAGTGACCCAATTCGCATATTTGGTCACTGGTGTGATACTATTTGTGGCCATTTGATAATTTAGTCACTAAGAATTTCGTCAGTAACGACCTTTTTTTTGTAGTATTACTCTTATTAGTGTGAATAGGGATGAGCACAGTCCAGATTGGATCAGTTTTTGTTGAATCGGTTTTTGTGCAAAAATGGGAGTGACTTTGTTCAGTCAAGTAATACACCATATTACATTCAAGTGTATTCTTTTTTCTTTCTCTTGGAAAATTTGGAGTGATTTCGTTCATTATAATGATGGTCCTTTGGTCGCAATTTGCAAGTATGATTTCTATTTTATTGAGATGTAACTAACTCCAATAAAGGGTTCTTAGGCCTCGTTTGTTACACGTGACTGTCTTGGCATAGATGTATATATGTATTATGTACGTGTATATATGTACTTTATAATATATATATATATATATATATGAGAGCTTCTATTGAGGGATCCCTCAAATAAGTTATTTGAGGGACACCCTTGTAGGGCCCACGCCACATCGTATTCTACTAATCCAAACCGCTTATTTTTTAGATAATCATTCAAAGATCATCCCTACAAAAACAAAAAAAAAAAAAAAAAAAAAAAAAAAAATCACTTGAATCCGATATCATTTGACCACTCAATTTAGTTATTGAAATTTTAGTACTTTCTTGAAGCACCATATTCATTGATTTTGTAGGACACAATTGGATGTTGAAATTGTTTCCGATTTGTCTAATTTTTTGCAAGGATGATCTATAAATGTAGAGTTAAAAAATAGATGATTTGGATCGTTGAAAAAAAAATCGTAAGAACCCTAAAGGGTGTCCCTGAAATTAAATTATTTGAGGGATCCCTCAATAAAAGCGAACTGTATATATATGTGTGTGTGTGTGTGTGTGTGTGTGTGTGTGTAGGTGCATATATGTATATTATAATATATATACATGGGTATAATACATATATAATATATAGGTGTATATATGTATATCATAATATATACATGGGTATAATACATGTATATATTATAATATATAGACACATATATGTATATACAAAGAACTTCCATTAAAAGATACCTTTATATGTGTGTGTGTGTGTATATATATACATATAACATATAGACATATATTATAATATATACATGGGTAATAACTCTAGAAAAGTACAAAATCAAAAAGGGACAATAGATACTAGAGTAATGGCCTAATAGTAATGGATAGGGCTCGTGTGCAACATCCCAACCCAAATTTAAATTATTCGATAATATAATTAATTTAATAAATTAAGAAATTTCAATTTTGCACTCGGAGGGATTTTTAATTCGGAGGGATTTTGGGGAATGAATGGTACTATTATGTAGATCGTGTTGAGATGAGTCCGTAGACATGTATTGGGCTCAAATCGGAGTTAAAACGAAGAAGTTACGAGCTATGGAAGCCTAATGGCATAACTGTAAATATTTTGAAAATGGTTGTTAAAAACAGATTTTCTTCTTCCTCTCTCCCCCTTCCCCCAAAATAGCCACTGATTGGGTTTTTGGCTGCCACCGCTTCATTCAACCACCAAATTGGGTAATTTTGGTCCCAAAGGAACCAGCTCAACCTCCTCTTCCTACCCCCACCCCACCTCCGACTGAACCGCCACATGTGGCCGCCAGAAAAAGCAGAGAAGTCGCCAGTTTTAAGTAAAACTTCTTGAAGTTTGTCCGGGCGATTCCGGCCACCAATTTCTTTGATCTAGGTATGCTTTTTCATACTCTCAACGTGTTCTAGTTGATGGTTGGGTTGTTTCGGATCAATTTCTGCGTTTTGAAATGGAAATTATCTCTTAAAGTTCTGGCCGATTTATGCTCATAATTCTGGCTATCACCGGTCACTTTTTTGGGTTGGTCCAAGAACAAAAGTTGTTCCACTCAATGTCGTGATCATGTAGGTATAGGTCTGGACTGGCTATTTGGAGATTTTCCGATCACCAGAATCGCTTTGGACACCCACCTGCTGCCAGTGCGTGGTCCACTTTATAGCTGGCCTTTGAGTCCCAAAATGATCCCCATGTCGTCCCCAACACGACGGTATGCTATAATTTGAATTTAGTCACCGTTTGATTGTCCATTGGATATGGCATATTATACGTTATCTGGGTTCGATATGTTCGGACTGTTAGATTGACTTCAATTCAAAATATGTTGATTTAGGCACCTGTAGGATCATGTAGGAATTCACAGATTGAGAATCGAAGACCCAGATGCTCTGATTCAATGACTTTAAGTTTGCTTTAAATGATAATCATCCGATCATGCGATCGTGAGCGATCCGACCGTTCAATTCGACCAAACTTGTAGGACATGTATAATAAACCTTGTTGAACTTATAGGAACTTTCGGATCGAAATCGGAGGTCATGGGCCCCGCGGGCCTAGATGACCAAGTTTGGGCAGTTTGACCCCTCGGTTGACTGTGAGTCTTCCGAGGAGTTCCACCCTTCGAGAAGTACTAGAAGGACCTTATAAAAAAGTCTTGACTGTTATTTGAGTGATTTTGATTATGTTGGAATTATGAGATTGTTTTATAGTATCTTATGGAATTCTTGGATATTATTTTGATAATTGAAGTTATGGAAGATATGGGCATGAAATACTTGATTGGTGGGTTGTGAAGGTGAGCCGTGGTCTCGGCTATAAGTATTAGGGAATGAGTGGACATTTGTTTTTAAGTGTACTTCGTTATTCTAATATGGAATTTCTTGCAGGAGTGAGTTTTGATTAAAAATTGATTTAATTTGTTGATGAGGAAATGGGATCTCTAAGGGTTATTATTTGTCATTATTTAATACTGTTATGATTATTATTAAAGTACATGGATTGGGTGATAGCAGGTTGTTTACCAAAGTCTATTATTTTAATCGAGGAATATAGTACTTTATGGAAATTGGTTTGTTTGGTAACAGATATATTGGTTAATAAGGTTATAAAAGCGGACTATCGGTTTGGTTTCAGCCTTTATCATGTGACACGAGACTTTCCATTTATATATTATTATTATTATTAATGTATTGTTATTATCATTATTATTATTATTATCGTTTTATTTTAATGATTATTATTATAATTCCCTTATGGGATTTTCGGAGATTGTATATTTCCCAAGTATTTGAATAGTGTTTTCAATATTAATGAAATCGAGTGGGCTTATTTAGATTTGGTGCTTTTTCTTAATTAAGGTTTATTTTGGTTTTCAACCAAGAAGTATGGGTATTATTTTCTATATGTATTTACGTTAGAAGGAAACGATTTGTTTGGAAATTGAAATTTTGCATCAGTATATGTATCTTCCCAGGTTACTGTACCCACACATGGCGTTGGATTATCCGGCATGTGGGCACATTTGGTTATGTTAGTGTTTTATCACACGTGGCATTGGATTATCAGGCATGTGATAAAGCAGTCTGCACACGTAGGACATGGTTTGGTTGGGCCACACGTGGCGTTGGAATTTTTGGGCATGTGTGCTCACTTGGATACTAGTTACTTTACCACACATGTGATAAAACACTAACATAAAGTACTTTACTACGTGTGGCATTGGATTCTCCAGCATGTAGTATAATAATAGGGAGAGGGAAAAGGATTATTATACTATATCGGGAAATTGGAGCAATGTTTAAAGAATTATGCTTAGCATATTGTGATTTTATTAAGGGGAAAAGATGATTCTAAAATTAACTTGTTGATATTATTGGAAATAATTTTGTGTTATTTGGTTCTTGACTTTTGATTGTAGAACTACGTGTGGATTGATCCCTTAGTAAGGATACGTAGGTAGCCTGGGGTCTTACTCAGGTGTAGCCGCAAGATCAATTATATTTTCTTGGGGTGATACTATCTTTGAAACGACCTGACCCAATTTCCACTTTGGAATCCGGGTCGAACACTGTTAAAACTGACACCTAGTAGGTGTGAGTGGTAAATGACCAAAATGCCATGAAAATAATAACACAAACTCTAAGGCCCTAACTCGTGGCTACACTTGACAACTGTAGGCTGCCTACGTACCCTTACTGAGGGATCAAGCCAACTGATTTGTTTACTGTAAACCTCGCTCTAGGGCTGACATTCCTGGAGTATCCGGGGCTCTGTTTTACGATCTGTCAAATACTATACGGTCTTGGAATTACTTAGATCAATATACTTAAACATAACTATGATCCAACGGCTCAAACCTGCTGAACCTGGAAATCACACACTAGGCGAGATCCGTTCAGGGTTCAAACGTTATCCGAATTAAGATCCGTGAAATCCTACGCGCTCGTGACGACTAAGGGATTACTCTAGGATTCATTGTGGTCCCCACCCTGCCGTCCATGAGCTGCCACACGCGCCGGCAGCGCCTGGTGCCTAAAGCGATAGCGCTTCGCCAAAAAACTCCAAATCACGGCGCAAGACTCCTACCCTAGGTGTAACACCCTATTTGGAGCCACTTTTGTTCTTGGACCTATGCCAAAAACTGGCCGGAAGTGGACGGAATCTCAACCTGAAATTTGGCTAAACTTTGGATCCAAGATCGAGTTATCTACGCTAGAAATTTCTGAAATCCTACCCAACCAGCAGCTAGGGCTCGAAAAATAGATAAATTTCCATACCTGGTTCGTCTGAATTGGTGGCCGGATGACGGATAACATGGTCAGCAAAATTCTGTAAAAAACTAGCTGTTCTTGGGCGGTTTCCAGCTATCTCCGGCAGTTTCAGGGGCTGAGATCGATCGGGAAGGGAAGAGGAGGGGGTGGTCGTCCATTTGGGTCCAATCTCGTGGCCCACCGTGGCCTGTGATGGCAACGGTGGCTCCTGGAAGCCACCGACTGATTTAAAAATATGGGGGAGGGGGGGAGGGAGGGGTTCTCTGCGACAGGAGAGAGAAAGGAGAATTTTAAAAATCCTGATTTCCAAAATTACCATTTTGCCCCTTGAAGTATTTTGACCTTAACTCCCTCACTACAACTCGGATTTGAGCCTACTACATGTCTGCGGACTCATCTCGCTGCGCTCTACACAACGGTATAACTGAAATCCCCAAATTCCTTTCTGGTCAAAAAGTCAACTTTTAAACTATTAAAATATTCTAAGGGTATAGTGGTCTTTTACTGGAATAAATTAATAATTAACTATTAATTTAGGATTGGGTTGTTACAATCTTATATATAACTTATGGAATTTGGGGGTATATATTTATATAGTATGAGTTATCGTAGCTTACATGTGTAGAACTATATATGCTCGTATATAGGTATATACAAATGTATGAGTAGATTATTTTAAAGTCATTCTTACACATTTCGTTTTATAAGTCTATGTTTAGGGAACGGTTTGGGTTTGGGTCAAAGGTCTTGATTTGGATATTATTACATGATATCGGGGAAGTGAGAATAATTTGATTTCACCTTGATTTCACATGAAAGATTCAATTGCATGTTGTTATCTTGTGCATGATGCCGAATGAGATTTATAAATGTGTCTTTAAGAGGTTGAAAATTTAGGAAATGACCTTTTTTTAGGGGAGACTGCCGAAATTTCGACAAAGTCTCATCCCTTTTTAGTAAGTGGGCCTAACATCAGTGAAGTCAGAAATATTACAGAATTCATCTCGGACTCTGAGGAACCCAGGGTGGGTCCAGTCACTTGGGCTATGGAGAAATTTAATTAAGACAACCAAACGATTTCACAAAAGATTTAATAAATATAAATTAATTACTTTGTGGACTTTTTCTTTAATTTTTCTATATTAAAGAATAATTAAAATATAGGATTACTGTTTTTATTTGGGCATATTATCTAGGATTTTCTCTATTATTAATCGAATTCAGCTCTTCATGATTAATTGATTAATCCTGATCCTGAATCACAAATGATAAGGTAAGCTTTCCAATGTCGAATTCCATTAGTTTTCTTTCTTCATGTTGGAAAATTCAGTCGCAAGCAAATAAAAAAATTACTACTTACCTCTAGCAACATGTACCTTACCAAAGAATGAGGCAAAATCCTGAATTATGATAATACGGTAAGGATCACTAGCTAACATCACTTCTTCTACTACGAGACAAAAAGTTCTCCAACATTCTTCTACTTTCTTTTCTTCCCGAAGAAGAAGAGAGAGAGAGAGGCCCCTGTATCTCTGGAGAAGGAAAGAGAGTCCCTCAGCATCTCCGAATAAGAATCAAGGCTCCGAAAGCAGCTAGTCGTCCGACAACTCAATTGCATATGAGTTAAAGAAAGTAGAAATGTATATGTTGGAATATCCATACTTTCCTATTACATTCGACAGAGCTTTGTGGAATATTGAAAAGGTTGTGATTGAGGACCAACCTGACCACTTCATCTCCAATGTAAAAACTCTATTGTTTTTTACTGACATAGCCATGATGACGAAGAACAAGAAGAAGATGGACAAATAGTTTATCAAATAGTTTTAGGCACTATTGTTTGGTTTTAGGCACAATTATCAATTTTTTTTTTTTAAATTGCACAATAGGGATTACTGTTTTTGTTTGGGCATCTTATCTAGGATTTTCTCTATCATTAATCGAATTTAGCTCTTCATGATTAATCGATTAATCCTGAATCATGAATGATAAGGTAAGCTCTCTAATATCGAATTCCATTAGTTTTTTTCTTCATGTTGGAAAATTCAGTCGCGAGCAAATCAAAAAAATTACTGCTTACCTCTAGCAACATGTACCTTGCCAAAAGATGAGGCAAAACCCTGAATTCTGATGACACGGTAAGGATCACTAACTAACATCATTTCTTCTACTATGAGACAAAAAGTTCTCCAACATTCTTCTACTTTCTCTTCTTCCCGGAGAAGAAGAGAGAGATGCCCCAGATATCTCCGGAGTACAAAGAGAGTCCCCCGGCATCTCCGGATAAGAATCAAGGCTATCTAACTATTAATTTAAAATCCATTTTTAGAAAACTAAAATATTTGGGGTACCAAAACTAAATTTCTAGGATTTTTATTAAAATATTTGATACTAATTATTCACTAAAGAAATAATAATTAAAACATAATTACTAATGAAATTATTTAAATGAGGCTAAGATATTATTTAATTAATAAAAAAGAAAATTTTAAAAAGGATATTTTAAGAGTATAGCTGCGCGGCTATCCTCTTTAACTATGTTAGGGTTTAGGGAATGCCTTATTTTAATAATTATTTCTTTAGTTAAAGATTGAAATGGCAAACTCATTATTATTATTATTACAATATAATATACGTATCTTATATATTATTGAGGAAACACAACATAGTATAGTCGAGCAGTTATACTCTTAAAATATCCTTTTTAAAATTTTCTTTTTTATTAATTAAATAATATCTTAGCCTTATTTAAATACTTTAATCAGTAATTATGTTTTAATTATTATTTCTTTAGTGAATAATTAGTATTAAATATTTTAATAAAAATAGAAATTTAGTTTTAGTACCCCATATATTTTAGTATTCCAAAAATGGATTTTAGCCTCGAAACTTAAATCCAAGTCACAATGTGATTCGATATTCGATAATATCAACTGCTTGTTGGAGTTTGATTGAAATACATAAACTTGAGTCCCACATTGGAAGAGAAGAGAAAGTATTTAATCCTTAGTAGGCTTTATGGTTAGGGTTCGAGGCTAGAGAAAAGTTTTGGAACAATTTCGGAAGTTAGGGTTTTTGGTTCGAGACTTGGATTTACCAAAACTGATTTTGTGAAAACAAAAATTTAAAACAAAGTCCATGAAAATATATATGTATATATATAAAATAATTAATTATTATTTATTAAGTAATTTATGACATGAGTAAAATATTTAAATATTCATTAAAGAAATAATAATTAAACATAATTACTAATTAAAGTAATTAAAAAAGACTAAGATATTACTTAATTACATATATTAAACTAAAGAAGTTGGCCAAAAAATAAAAGTTTTTTTTTGTTGAAAAAAAGGCAAAAGAACCACTCCCGACAAAATTTCGTCGGGAGTGATTTTATTTAAAAATAAAATATAAATTTAGTATCTTTTAGGTCCAACAAATTTTTATTTTAAATTTTATTTTTAGTAATTAAATAATATCTCAGACTTATTTAATTACTTTCATCTGTAATTATTTTTTAATTATTATTTCTTTAGTGAATAATTAAATATTTAATTAAATTATTAAATGGTAATTATTATTTTAAATTTTTTATTTTCATTTAATGAAATATTTAAATACTAATTATTCACTAAGTAAATAGTAATTAAAACATAGCTACTAAATAAAGTAATTAAAAAAGAGAAATCATCCTTTTCCACATGGGTTTATTAGTCCCCTCCTAATGAGGTGTTTTTGGTGAGCCCAGCTAGTATTAGCAATCTCATTTAAGAAAACAAACATGGGACTAAATTTAGTCCAAGCTAAGCCTGTGTAATGAGAACCAGTGCCCACACACGATTTTACACTATTGCAAGTTGGTTTATTCAACAACAACAAAAAAAAAAGTGAAATTACAGACATGGAATTAGACAAGTTGGCTAGAGCGGATGTGCTCCCCACTCTTCAACGAGTTCGAATGCCCCTCCCGTAGTTTAGATTAGCTTAAAATAGAATATCACTTGTATAAAAAAATATCAATGTTAAATTTCTATGGATCTCCTAGTAGATCCTATAGATATGGTCCAAAATTATCCTACAACCTACATCTTAGAACCAAACTTAAAGATGACTAAGTTGATTTGAACTTTCACCACGAAATCATTTACATGCTGAAATCAGGTTGCTCCAAACTATCCTTACTCTATTGTTTCAAGTAGAATATCTGAACATGTGATAATGTAGACATGCATTGAACGAAAAATTAAAAACATGTATTCATTTACAACCTATTTCAAGGCAACAGATGACCCTCAATTTCTCCGAGAAACTGAATCATCCTTTGGCAGGGCAACGTAGTTAACAGGGGTAAGGTTATGGACCCTTCCACTTTCTCTGCGTTCCTTCCCAGCTGAGACTCCGTGACGTCCCAAGGGTGTCCTGCGACTAATTGGTGTGCCGACCATGGTGTTAGCATTGGTGCTCTGTCCCAGTGGCTTCTTTGTAGAAGGCCTTGAACCAAAGAGTGCCTCCTGTTCTGCATTATGTTGCTCTTGAAGCCGTTTTTGCTCCTGTAAAAGTTAACCAGAGGCTAAATAGTGATGACATACATAACTTGTATGTATGGAATTAGAAATAGATGAATTTAAAAACAAGATGATCACATCCAGGATAAATGCAGAGACATGAAAGTCTACTAAATTCAAGACGTTGACACAAAATGAGATTCTGTCATTTTCGCAGTAGCAATCAGGTTACCTTTAGCACTTAGAGCAACAGAAGATAGGCAGTGGAAATTATTTGCATTCTAGATCAATGCAGACAACATGAAAGACTTGATGGCAAGGTGTTTCATCTACTTATTAGCAAACAGGTGAAAAATAGTAAGTCCAAGCATACCCGAGATTTACGCTTCTCCTCTTCTCTCTCCTGTCGTTGTGCAGTGTACTCCTCCAAGGTATGTAACAGAGGGACCTGAAATTTATATAGATGTTGGACTAAGAACTCAAGACGAAGAAAAAAAAAATACTATTTTATATATATAAACAACAGCAACTAGTAAACCATATAGGATCACCTTGTCATATAAAAAAGGGATTTCTTTCTCGATCTCCCAGGCTTTAACTTTGGCAGTCAAAGTTTCGACGATAGCTAGTCAAGAAAGTTTGTTTAGTTAATAAAGAAACGTCCAATCTTGAGTAATCAAATAACTACAGAGAATAAAAACACTCTAAGGAACTAGGCAGTGCAAGCAAATCGGCCTTCTTTTCAATATAATTTCAGTCTCATGAAATTGGAGTGTCATACAGTTTCGAATAACCAAGCAATAGACATTGCCTGGTTAAACATACAGTAGAATGTATGATGACATTTTCATATTGGTTGCATATAGAAGTGCCTCTTTCAATTTTTTTACGCTCCAAAAACAAAAGTGTTTTTTGGCTGCACTTATTTTTATTCATCAAACCAAGCAATATATCCCACTGTTGCAAGTAACAAAAGTTTATCTGTTTATATTTCCAACACCACCAATTTTCTAAGTTTAGGACAACCTATTACAGAATAGTATTCCTAGCTTATCTTCTTCTCAATAATAGGAAGATAACCCAAGACCTATTCCCAGCCCATTCATGCAACTATTAATACATTATGACCTTAGTCATTGCCTAGCCAATCCCAGAAAAGGAGAACAGAATAAACAATCAAGTTGGTTGTTTTTCCATACTTGTATCAAATCTAAACTATGGTCTGATAATTGGGTTCTAAACTGAGACCCCAAGAACTTAGGGGTCTGTATACTCAGATCTTATACCATGAATGCTTCATGTCATGACTTTTCAAAGCACTTTTAAGAACAAAAGTAGTCAACAAAATGCAGCCTCAACACACAAACCATAAGGCTGTGATTTGCTTCTGCATGAAATTTCTGGTACTTCTGTTCTACTTGGCTCATAGACGTCAGTTTTCTTTTATCATAGTTGAACCACATGCAAACAGTTTTCCCTTCTAATGACATTTCCCCAGGGTCTGAGATTTATTTAAGTCTATGAGCTCCTATAACTCTCAACTCATTCGGTTCAACCAGGTCTTATATAGCCTACAAATAAATGTAATGGAAGAAAAGTACTATTCTAGAAAAGGTAAGGATACCAAAATGCTCCAAGAAGAACAAGATACTTGGATAATATTAGTTTGTTAAAACAAGAAAGCATAAAGTTTTTCCTTAGTTTTGCTTCTCTGCAGAGAGTCGGGAGCATATGCCTTTTCAAGTACTTATGGAAAACAAATAAGTATACTGATCAATAATTTGATGCATGCAATTATCAGGAATTATGAAGTCAACTGAACAAAATAAACTCTTAGGAATATACAATACACCATGACTATGGACATAAATATACTTGAAGGTATTCAAAAATGCCAAAATGCAAACCGTACTTCAAATGAGTTTAAATACTGTTATACAACAATTAAACACTAATACCAAAACGCTAGAGCGAGATACATTAATAAGTCAAGTGTTCATATCTTCTGTCATATGAAAGAAGAAGATAAACTTGAGATAGCCAATAAAATCAGGCAAAAAACAAAAAAAAGCCTGACAAGTACCTTTCTTAAGGGCATACCGAACAAAATACATGACATAACTGAAAAAGCATTTGTCTAACAGGTATTATTATATGAGGTCCTAATGTTCAAGTAAATTATCACAAGCTTACATGGTATTTTTCCAGACAGAATCCGAGCTTTCTCAGCACGCTTCAAATTTTTGTGTGCTCCTCTTCCTGCACTGTAGCGATTTTCATCCTGCAAGAAAAAAACAACAGGAAATTTGAAGGAAACAGAAATAAGGTACTTGTAAAACTTACATTCTGGTTTATAAAATTAAATAAAATTTATCAACATAATTAATTTGTCACATGTAAAAACTTGGATCTGACAAAACAACCAAACACTAAAAGAAAGAGAAACACTGGAAGGCTATACAATAAAGCATGTCCTCTCCTTAAATAGCATGCGCTAAAAGTATCCCCATAACCCCTAATAAAAGGGGATTTGTGAACAGAAAAAGAACAACTAAGACCTCTGAAACCATTGAAAAATAAAAAATATCTTAAATTGTACAATTTTTCTCATTCTTTTTACCTTTTCATATTCATCAAGCCACTTTTCCTCCTCAAATGCAAATATGCACTTCTCTACCTTGTCCAAAATATCCTTCCTACTTAGAGCTTGCTCTTTGGCCTTTATAATCTGATCATCCATGCTTGAAAGCAGATCAGACAAATTGACATTACCTGTTGAGCCATATGCACCACAATCATATTTTCAAGGGCAGTTTCACCATTATAAATTTTTTTTATAAATATTCTTAAAACTATATATAAGAAGCCAAAAAATTTGAGGGTCGTTAAGACCAGAATCTATGAGCCTGCTGAGAATCTGTCTAGCTGCATCACTATCTACATCCATGTGGACCCCTCTGTAAATTTCTTCCAGCTCATTTTGCCTCTTAAACACCAACTCCTTCATCTTGCTGGCTTTCAAAATATTCAATCTCTCAACATCAACCTCAGCCTAGAAACAGTAAATTGTAATGATAACCATGCAGTCATTAGCACTACATAGTCATTAAAATAACAGCACAATATTCTCTACATGAGCAATTCCAAGAGAAACTGAAGATAATAATTAGCACCTGTTCAATTACATCTAGAGAAAGACATCCTTGCCTTGACACATCATTAACTGAGGAAGAAATTAACATAGTAACATGGTCAAATATTTTCTGTTCATCAATTGGTGTCTCCATGAGATTCCAGAGTTCAATCAGTTTGCTGCCAAGATCTTGTAGCTACAACATACATATACTGATAGAGTGAGAGAAATTCTGATAAATGACAACTGTAACAAAG
Organism: Prunus salicina; assembly: GCA_020226455.1. Lineage (NCBI taxonomy): Eukaryota > Viridiplantae > Streptophyta > Magnoliopsida > Rosales > Rosaceae > Prunus > Prunus salicina. Next base: position 27,391,993 of record CM035343.1, on the reverse strand, counting down.
TAATGAAAATCCGTATAAATGGACTTCAAGGAAAAATCTTACTTATACTTTACAGCATAAGGCTCAGATTTTAAGCTGCATTACTCTAACGAATAACTTATATATAAAATTCAAATGATTATGAAGCAGGGCTAAATTTATGTTTCTTTTTCTGTACACGAAGCAAAGGGGAAACAGAAACTGCTTTGCAACAAATTACTTAATTAGCCAAGCCCACGTCCCTTAATCTTTCAATTCTATATAGAATTTCATTGTATCTTCTAGCTAGTCACAACTTTAACAAAATATAATAAATGTCTGTACCAATTCTGTAATAAATAAATAAAAACCTAAAAGGCTTTATTGGTTGGAAGAGATTAATAAATGACAGCAAAGTCCTGACATTGACATAACCGCAACAAAGAATATTCAATGCTGGCTTCCAAGACAGTACTGGGAAATTAAAGGGGCAGAACTTTACAGAATAATTCAACAAAGTAATAAAATAGTTCTAATTCATGTACTGACCAGAGAGAGAGAGAGAGAGAGAGAGAGAGAGATTCAATGTTGAGTCACCTTTTGCAGTCTTTGCTGTTTCTCTTGCTTTAGTGAGTTAGTCAAAGCCGTCAATCTGGCAAGTGTGTCATTGCTGATGCTCTTGGAATGAGCCGAGGAGTGATCACTCAAGCTTGGGTGGACTTCATTGACTGTCTTAGAGAAATCAATTGACATTACAACTGAGAGTTCATGGATGGCGTTGACATGAGCGTCAACTTTCTGCAAACGTAAAACCTGCACAAGGCATATCCAGAAATAAAAACAAAAAATTCAATTGCAAACACAAGTGAAATTCAAAACCCAAGTTAAATTTAAGATTATCTGTGAGTTCTAAGCAGAGACACCACTTAGTACCTTCTCTTTGTGAAGCTCCTCAAGGTGTGACTGAAGCTCCCCCAACCTCTTCACACTCAAATCACACTCATCGACTCCCGGATCACCAACATTCTTAGAAACACCATTCCCGGCTATTTCAGCCGAAATCCTTACAATCTGAGACTGAATTTCCGAAAAATCCTTCACCCTTTTCTCCTTCTTCAAGCTCAAGTCGTCCAAAATGGGTTTTACCGCAGATAATTGGTCCTTGAGAGTCCCTCTTTCAAGTGAGTAGGAAACCGCTTCCCCAAGCGCCGAAGCGATAGCGGTAATTTGGGCTTGGCCATCTGCCAAGGATTGGTGCAAATCGGCCCTGTACTTTCTCGTCATTTCCACCTTCTTTCTGTAGATATCGAGACATTCTTGCTCAAGCTGTAGAAGCATCTTGTCTCTCTCGCTGTCACCCTCCCCAATTTCATCCCAAATTATCTGCAATTTCAAAATCGAAAATTCCAATTAAACCCTCCTCCTCCGCTAACAAAATTAAACTCACATGGAAAATGAAAAGCCAAGAAAATCAGAGAGCGCCAGTGTAAGAGAGAGAACCTGCAATTCCCGGAGGAGAGAGGCGCAGGTTGTGCGAGAGGGAGAGAGGGACGACGGCTTTGTGGTCATCGCGAGAGGGGATGAAACGTCGTCGTTCTGGAGAAGTGAGTAGCAGCAGCACTTGGGTGAGGTGGAGAAAGGGAAAGAGCAAAACCCTAGAGTCTTGAGCGAGAGAGAAGAGAGAAGAAGAGAGAAAATGTGCAGGCGTTACGAAAACGAGCGTTTCTGGTTTCGTTTTTGGGTCTCTCTGTTTTGTGTGAGTGTGTGTTTCTGGCTGTGGATTTGGGATTTGGATTTGGAAGATCCCTAGAAATGATATGAAGGTGCGATTATTGAATACGAGAGAGGGAATGTGCCTTTCGAAATGGCAAGTACGGATTTCTCGGTGTTTTGGCGCCAAGAGATATATGCCTTTCATTCGCAGCTTTGCTTCTTTCTTTCGTTTTTCACTTTTTCTTTTTTAATTCGATCAGCCGGGCCTGGACATGATACAAAAGGCCCAATGAAGATTATCTAAGACCAACAAAACAAAACAATCTTTGATTGATTCTCTTTTTTTTTTCTTTTTTTTTCACAAATAAAAAAAAAAGATTGAAAAAATAGAATTTTAGGAGCAATAGTCATTGAACTTGTATCAATTTGCATTTTGGTCCTTGAATTCGCAAAATGATTCTTGTAACCCTTAACTCCACTTAGGGGTAAAACACATCCTTCCTTATCGTTAAATCTTTCTTCTAGCTTGAAGGGTTTTTTTTTCTTCTTATATATAGCAAATTCACCATACCCTCTAAGTATATGAACTGGTGAACCCATGATCTGCCGTAAAACCCATTTTGGCCATTTTGACAGAAAAATTTCTTTTAGGCTGTTTAAAAGTGTGCCGTAAATCAAACTTAAGTAAGTTGACCCAAAAAAATTCAACTTACTTAAAAATCAAACTTAAACAGCTTAGACCATCTACTCATGATTTAAACCAAAATCAGACCGGTTGTGTTAGGTTTACTTTCTTCTAAAATATCAAATCCTTAGGCCTAATTCAAGAGTCCAACTCTCACAGTGCGAACAGAATTGATCTGGAAATGATATGAATTGGTTCGATTGCTCAATATTTTAACAGAAATCAAAACCGAACCTAACCAGTTCTGTTTTTCAATTTTGTTTTCAGTTTTGAGGCTGAACCGAACTGAACCTTACCTTGCCCACTTCTAGCCAAATATTTTAACCTGACCCCTTTATTCCGACCAGCTCTCCACCACAATTGAGGAGTATAGGCCAACCATAAGATAAGCCAGTGAAGAAGCAAAGTCTGTGGAACATCTAAATGTGCCCTTTCCAACAGGTACAATGAGAAATGTTTCAATCTCCGAACAAATGTTTAATAATCTACTTTCACTATCTGGACAAACAATTTACATAACAAGATTACTATGAGAGGTGAACATTACAACATAATCAAAATAAACCAGAGGTAAAAAGCAAAAGACATGTCCACTATCATGTATCATATAGCAGCAGGTTCTTCCTTTTCCCTCTCGGCTCCTTTCTCATTGTCACTTCCTTCAGTCTCTTTATATCCATTATCCGAAATCCTTTGCTCTGAGGGCATATTCTTTCTGGCTTTCCTGGTCCCTTCAACTTTCCACTGATCCCAAACTCGTGTTCTGGGTGGAGTTTTGGAATCTCCAATCGGAGCAACTAAGCCTGGCTTTCCATCGTCAATAACTACATCAATCAACCCATAGTCCTTGGCTTCCCAAGGATTCATGAAATTATCACGGTCCGTGTCCTCTTCAATCTGCAGCAACAAAAGAAATTTAGAAAGGAAAGAGAAAAATTCCCTCACAGAATATTTATTATGGAATAAAATCTCATTTGCTGCCTGACCTGCTCTAAAGGCTTCCCTGTGATTCTTGAAAATATTTTGTTCAATTTAATCTTGTGGTACACCATTTCTCTAATTCTTATCCCCATTTCTGTTGCCTGAGTTCGCATGTAAAATTGGAGGATAAATCATGAACCACCAACAGATGTATTAGCATTGTAAATAAATAAATAAAACAGTACTATTCTAACATTATATTTAATCAATATGTATTTGTTCTAGCCAGGAAGAAATTTATAAAAAAGAAAAGAAAGGAGATGACTGAAATCCTCCATGACATAATTAATGCATGCGTTGATATGTTAAAGTTTAACCATCACAGGAAAACACTAGAACTTGCCACATCTGCATTGTTCCACCTTTGCTATGAAGTTGATTGCCGTAAATTACTTTATTAAAGTTGATTTAAGTACACTTTCCTTTGGCAGAGGACCAATCTCTTTCACTTATATACGAAGACAACTACGGTAGTCCTCATCCCTTATTAGGAAATGAATTGGCAATGTAAAATATATATCACAATACCACAAGCCTGCCCAAGTTGAAGATCTAACAAAAGGCACTTCAATTGCACAAAGTATGTACTTGAAACTTGAAAGTTATTTAAGTGGACTTTAGCTGTTTTCCCTGCATTTCAATGAATTAAAAATTTAAAATGGATGGGAAAGAAAACAGGAGTCCTTTTGTTTTTTGGTCAATAGAAACAGGAGTCTTGGGTAAGCATAAACTCGAGAATTCAAGTCTACAGCAAGAAAAAAGCAAAATTCTAATGAAAATTCCAAAGCTAACAAGATTAAAAGCACTAGACAGAGGCTTTAGCTAACCCCAACATCACCTTAAAAATCATAATCTGTACACTATGATTTGAGGGTATGGGCATGAGTATCATCTAACCCCATGTAATGTGTACACATAGTGACCGACACATACAACCTCCAAAATTGCAAGCATGAGGACATGTCAATATATCTTCGTATTTTTCTATTTATGTAGACATCCACAGACCTTTGACTAAACCTTTTCTAGTAGAATCATAAATTATGAAAAGATCTTTCATATAAATATATATTATATATAGAGAGAGAGATCTTAAATTATGATAAGATAGCCATACTTTTCTATACATAAAAGTGTTCAGCACCTTGATAGCTTTTCACTCTATAGCAAAGGAAAGCATCCAACGAAGTGCAGGCAGACACAAGCGTGACGTCCTTGGATGCCCAACATGCCAAATTTTAAAATATTGTCCTAAAAAAGCACACAGGACTCATTTGCTCTTGCCCCAGATGAACCTCAAGGTAAATCAGGCATCACTTGATTAACTGGAGCGAGGGGAGAAGCTCACTGCTCAACTGTCACATGCCAAAGCCTCGCAACAATGCAAAAAATGGTCATTCTGCTTTAAGATTTATTGTCGCACGATTTTCTTATTCCTAGCAGAAATCCAACACCAGAAGAGCAACCTAAAGGCAAGCAGGGCTGATACCAACCAACTCCTAGAGGATAAAAAATAAGGTCTCGCCACTCACAAGTACAAAAGCTCACAAAAGTCTAACAAAGGAGATCTATTAAGGATGTTACCTTACCTTGTGAACAAACTATTGAGTATGGGAGAGTTTGTTTAGGAACAAATGATACATTACTCTTGAGCACGAGAACTTTCTTAGTCAAATGATACATTACTCTTGAGCATGAGAACTTTCCTAGTCAAATGATACATTATTAAGCATTATACACAGGCACCAACGGCATAATAAATGCCTCCTTGAGTGATTTTTGCTTCTTCTTTTTTTTTAAATTATTTATTTATGCTTTACACTCCAGAGAAATCGAAAGTCAAGAACGGACTTTCCCCTTAGAATGGGTAATCCTATAATAATATAAAATAAAATGTATAAGTTACAGTCTCCGATCAAAAGAGAACTTGGATTTATACAAAAGTTAAATCTTGCAATGAAGTAATGAAAGAAGATGTTTGAACTACCCTCAAAGACCATGCCTCAAACCGGAGACTCAGTCTCGGGTGTGCTAAGTTTGTAAACACATCTTAAACAATTAATGGTCCTCTATAACTTAGAATCAGAAACACAAAACAGGATCAATAATAATACATGCAACAAAACCAAGCATAAACATATTGATCTCAGTGAAAAAGTATATTAATAGAAATATAGATGGAAATACTGAAAAATTACAGAAAACAAACAGTACTTAGAAACATGAAACTTCAGGAAATTTTATACCAAACAATAATGCATATATTAGACATGCAAAAAGGATTTAGAACTCCGACCAATAAATATGGACATTCACAACAATAAGCAGAAAACAAGCACTTACTTTGCCCCCTGCAGTTCCAAGAGGTTGATGGATCATCACTCTTGCATTGGGCATGCAGAATCTTTTTCCTTTTGTACCAGCAGCAAGGAGAAATGCCCCCATAGAAGCAGCAAGCCCCAGACATACTGTTGAAACATCTGCCTTGCACAATTTCATTGCATCATATATTCCCATTCCTGTATGCAGCGATAAATTGGTAAGAACAACAAAAGAGAACTTTAAGGAAAAAAATTATCCTCAATCCAACAAAAGTCATATTCTGAATAACAAGAAAAGGGGGCCGGCTAGGCCCGAGCCCTGCCAATTTTTTCCCAAACAGAAATAAATGGACACATTTTCAACTGTTTTTCTACTCAGCTAACCTCTTTCAATCATTTTGCTGGCATTATACCACTCAGCCCTCTGCCCTACTCTTTCCCTTCCCACAGAAATTTTCCCACCCTCTATGTCATTCAAAATGCATAACAATTGATGAAGATTTGGATTTTCAGATAAAAGAACCATGTCAACTCAAAATGATAAATCCAACATCACACCAAAATATCATTCCAATTTGATCGGATATCACCTAAGGGTCCCCAACATCAAACCATATAAATATTCTTTGCCCCTCACACAAATCAATTACGTTTCTCCTTCCTTATAATTGCATCACTTGCTTGTTTCTTGCTTATTGTTTCTTTATTAATTCGTTTTTGCTTGTTTATTCACTTTCTCTTACAATCACACAATCAAAAGTTATCTTCAAAAGGCACACAAAACTATATTTGCACAGTTGCAATATTTTAAAAATGCCCTTTTCGTAGAAGTCATATACATCGCACTATACTTTAATGGCAGTATTATATGGCAGAAAATGTAAGAGAAAAATATTGACACTTTCTAGTAGAAAGTTTTACAATCAAAGGCACATAATGATAAAGTTTTACAATTGAAGGCACATAATGCAAAAGTTTTACATTCAAAGGCACATAATGTGATCACTTTATTTCTTCATTCTTAAGATTTAGTGATTCAATAGGCCTTGACCAAAATCAATAGTCACACAGATAGCAATTGCTACTTCTTTTCCCGTTGAACTCTCTTCATTTTTCTTCACTTCAATTTTTTATGAGAAAAACAGATTTTATCATGTAAAGATAAAAGAGAAGATACAACAAAGGAGAAAACTTATCCTCCAAAGACCAAACATCTAATGACGGAAAACTAACAAAATAACATAACTACAAAACTTTACTACAAGATAACACTCCAATCAAAGAATATTAGAATGAAAAGACCCGTCCTCAAAGTTAAACTCAAAGAATTGAACGATCGACCTCCTCCCCCATTACACTTTCAAACTACCTTCTATTTGTCTCCAACCAAACCACCTAAAAAATTGCCAACACAGGACACTCCTCAGCACCAAACCCCCTCCTTCCGAAAATCATTAACTTTTCGCCAAACATTAAGTTATCCTACAGATATTTTCTAAGAAATCCAACAGATGAACTAATCCACCCACACCCTGTTTATTCAAGTTTCTACGGAACCCAAATTCCCAAGCAAAACGAGAGGAGGACGACTTAAACACAAAAAATCAATGGAAACAGTATGAAATCATGAAAATCTAAACTACTCGAGGAAAACGAGAAGACTCTGTTTCCACAACCCAGCAGTTTTCCCAAAATCTCACCCATTCCCCATACCCCACTGCAGTCTTACAGAAAAAAATCAAACGAGTTGAGGCCTTCAGAGGTGTCTTTCCAAGGGCATCAGCTTGAACCTCTAATCATGATGTTAGAATCCCAACCAACTCATGCAGCGTGTATTTACTCTTAATGAAAGCATACCAAATTGAACCATTAAAGTCTGCATGCCAAAATGAATCATCACATTTACTCTTAATTCGTCCATTTTCTTTCGCTTCAAACATAACTGAATCATCAATAAGTCTGCCTCATCCAGATCCAAAATCCTAGCTCAAATAAATGAACTACGGACAAGGATATTTAAGAGAGATGTAGAGTGTCATGACTAGGATTTTATGTGAAAGCTTTCCATATATAAAACATTCACATTGTTCGATTTTAAAAAGTCCAATTTTCAAAGATGTCAATATCTCCGCATGGGAATATGAAATTAAAGACAAGAATATGGAATTGATGACAGGTCAGGATTCATATTGTCTGTCTAGAAGGCATTCAGTACATAAGAGTTGTTTGAATAACTATTTGGACTGTCCAATATTAGCACAACCATCATACTGAGGTAAAGGCATCTTATCTAATACATTTCTAATAATCATATCCTTCCTCACTATTTGACACGCGTTCTTCTAGTCTTCTTCACTTCACCTCATATTACTGCATCAACTTGAATCAACTCAATCTTACTGCTGGTGCATTCTGGGGTCTTCCCCAATGACCAATCTTAAACAACTACCTTCTCTGTAATCAGTGCGAACCTATTCATAGAAACTGAAAATTTTGATTTTCTTAATCATCTGAAAAGTTAACACAATAAGTCTATTGGGCAACTTCGAGAAACGATTTTTGTTGGGGATATTTCACAATATGGGAGGGACTGTGAAATCCACCAAGCTGGTGACAATAATGCCCTAAGGCAACAAAAACATGGCATCCAAGTTTGACACATTCTGAGATTGTGACAAAGGTATCACAATTTTGAGGTGAAGGCTTTTTTCAAGTTGCTGCAAACAGCCAAAACCTAGTAAAGCTCAATCCAATAATTATATTTGTAGTGATCAGTAGCTACATGTAAGTAGACTATACATCAAAGCTTAGTCAATTCAATATATTACTTGCCTTACATGGATTGTGATTTTTTGTTTTGGTTCTCATTCTTTAAGGTTTCCTCATTCAATATTTTGCAAAAATAATACATTATCATGCATGTAATCCTTTGTGCTTGATACCAAGGTATGGCTTCATGATGCTGTTTTCCTCACTTACTAGCTTGCACACCCATGCTTTACATTATATTATAATTGTAAATTGGTTTCCCAACTTATATAATAAATTATGTAGTTCCATCTGCAAATTTTGTTATCTTCAATATCAAGGATAGATAAAAACCAAAAAGCAATAATTCAGAAGGGGTGCCAGGATTAAACATACTGAATATGTTTTAAACATACCAGCGGTAACAGAACCACCAGGTGAATTGATAAACATTTTAATGTCCTTTTTTGGGTCCTCAGCATCTAGAAATAGAAGTTGGCTTATAATCAAATCTGCTGTCATGTCATCTACCTGCCCATCAGTTGAAAATGAAGAGAAGTTAAATAAAGCAACCATTTCCTATTTATCAATTTAGTCTTCTAGTAATTAAGAAACACAAACAAACACATAGTAATTCATTCCAAATATTCACTTTTAACTTTCAACAAACAGGAAATAGTACAAATTTGACAGGAAGGAGCAAAAACCATGTCAAAGTATTCAATGCTGAAGCATGAAAACCAGCAAACATAGCTATATAGAAAAACCAATCAAAGACAAAATAACTAAAAATAAATAGAGAAAGACAAAAAGAAAACCTGAGAACCCAGAAAGATGATTCTCTGACGGAGAAGCATATTGGTAGTATCCAGCTCTTCGAATCTGGGCAGCCGCGGAGATGACGTAGTTGCTGTCTGAAAATCCCAATTGCTCGACAAGGTCTGTCTTGTGGGCGACGAGCTTTTTAAGGCCTTAATTACACACACGCCTTTGCTTCTTCTACGACAACTAATACTATTGCTACTGCTAATAAGACCACTGCTCTTCACAATGGGTGAAATCGGTACTTGGGCTTGTGAAGCGCCATTAATAGAACACAGTGGCCTTGAAGCTGAGGCTGCGTATGTCATCATCCTCGTTCTCTCTCTCGTTGTCTCTGTTTGAGCTCACCCTTTTTCCTTTATCTGAGAAAATTCTGTCGAATTGGGAAGGAAAAATAGGCCGAGCTTTTTTACGAAAGGGCAAGTGCGAGAACGATGCCGTTCTGCAATCATATTAAAAAGTTGGTCTTTCGACAAATAAAAGACCCAAATACTATCTCCAACACCAGAGTCTTGCAAACCTAAATTTTGGCCTCTCAAATACAAGTATTCATTTATAAATTATTTTTTACTCCAATTATGCTGTCTCAAAATTTGAGACCCATAAGGTTATTTTTTATGATTTAAAATTTTAAATAAAATTATTTTATGATTTAAATTTTTAAATAAAATTTGTTTATTGAAATGATGACAGGACCCGCTCCGAATTCCTCGGAATTCCGGGACAAATCCTGTGGTGTTTCTGACATCAAACTGATGCCGGACCCACTTACTAACATCAATCCTCTTTTTCCAAATTAAGGAAAAGAGGAGTGAGATTTCTGCCCAAATTTCGGCAGAGTCTCCTTTGAAAAATGGACATTTCCCAAAAATTTAACCTGTCAAATATATTAATAAATCTCATTCAGCAGCATGCACAATGTAATAATTTAAGTTACAGCTACACCTAGGTGAAACCCTAGGCTACCTACGTACTACTTTTTAGTGAGGGATCAAGCCACACGTAGTTCTTGTATCAACAACCATGATTTAGATAATATTCGATTATTTAAAGTAATGCCAACGATTTAATTTAGATTCATTACAATATCAAATTCGGCAAGGCAACCACTGAATACTTTGAGTTCCTTTCCTTTCATAAGTTCTTTCCTGCAACCATACCTTATCCAAGGCGTACATTGCCAAACAACACTTTCCAAACTATAAATCAGACTTTCATACCTGTGCAGTTAATCACTAAGCACCAGTTCAAGAATCACAATCTGAAAACGAATCCATATATATATATATCAATACACACACCTCACACCATCATCATGTACCAGGGGAAGAACAATCCAATCCGAGGATCGTTTGACTAGACCACATGGAGGAATCCTCAACAACCTCAATAACCATATGGCCATGGAAGAGCCGTCCAAACGGGGGACTGAGCTGACCAGCACGCACAATAGAATCCTCAATACTCGTGCACCTGTGACAAGTCCTACACGTGCAGATTACCCAGCTAAGGGTCTACAAAACACCCCATTAAGGGTGCCCGAGTTCTAATCATATCCAAGTATCCACTTCCATGTATCCAAGTATCCATGTCCACTGTTTCCAAGTATTAGTATCCAAGGGAATGTACATATGATAGTACACATCATGTACCGAGGAAAACAATACAACGCAGGAATCGTTTGGTTGAACCACATGGAGGAATCCTCAACAATCATGTGGTCAGAGACGAACCATCCAACCAGGGGACTGGGCTCACCAGCATGCATAGCAGAATCCTCAATACTCGTGCGCTTGTGATAAGTCTTACGCGTGCAGACTACCTCGCTAAGGGTCTACAGTAACACCCCATCAAGGGTGCTCGGGTTCCGACATATCCAAACTATAACCACAGTGTCCAAGTATCCATCAATTCCAGAATCAGTATCCAAGGGGGTACATGAGATGTCGTGTCATCGCCAAAATCCAAAATACACTTTCATAAACTAATACATAATAAAGATAATACTCTCAAAATCAAATTTTCAAAACAAATTGTTTCCATATAAAAATATATATATATATATATATATGATAAAATAATACCCATACTTCCTTTTTAAAAACCATAATTAAGAAAAACATTGAGACTAAATAAGCCCATTCGATTTAATTAATATTCAAATCACTATTCATATACTTAGGAAATATACAACCTCTGAAAATCCCACAAGAAGAGATAATAAAATCCAAAACACCATATTTAAATTTCCCAAAACCATAGCCCATCAATATATGCATACTAATTCCGACATTTTCAAAGATATTGCAAATCAAAGTCCGATAACCACATAAACTAATGCACCAAAACCAAAATCCATAACATACCCAAAGTCACCATAGCGCTTATTATTCACTTTCCAAGACACCATTTTTAAAACCCGCATCCATATCCAATGTACCCACAACTCAAAGACATAGACGTATATTCGAGCATAAACATGTAATCGACATTAATTAGATCCTTACTGCCACTAAACCCCTCTATCAAGCCATTAGTGAATTATAATAACAATGATCAAAATAAAGCGATAATAATAATATTAATGATAACAACAATGATAATAATAATAATAATAATAATAATACTAACAAAAGTAATCCTTGGAAATCCCATAATCATATCTTCCAAACGCGTACCCCTAAACTCAGAGCTACGTAATAAAGTTCATGATGTGTTTAAGCTAATGCATAGAAATCTCTTTCTTTCTAGTTTATCATAGAATTTTAGTGAGCCTCTAACCACCTACTTTCCGTTCCATCTTATTTACATTTTGCTTAAACATATTGCTTGTTGATATATAATTAGACTTTTCCTAGCATATCAAAAGGCACAAATACATCTTGGATCGCAGAAATTTTAAATTCTTTCTTTCTAGTTTAGTAATGAAGATTTGGGGATTCAAACTTGAAATGTATTCTGAAAGACGAGATGGTCTCAAAAGACCTGTTGTTAATAGTTTAGTCAAACTTACCATTTCTGGTCAACCAGCCTGCTGGGCCCATGACCTCCGATTTCAAATACGAAAGTTCCTAGAGGTCCAACAAATTTTATTGAAGACGTCCTAAAAATTTGGTCTCGATCGAGCAGTCGAATTGCTCAAGATCACACGATCTGACAGTCACTATTTTACCCAAACTTTGAGTCATTGAATTGGAGCATTCGGGACTCCGGTTCTTGATTCGTTAATTCCTACACGATCCTAGAGGTACATAGATCAACAAATTTGAAAATGGAATTGATCCAACGGTCCGAATATATCGAACTCAGATAACGCCTAATATGCGTAAGTCCGTTCGACCATCAAACGATAACCAAATTCAAATCCGAGCATACCATCGTGCTCAGGATGACATGGGGAACATTCCCAAATGCGTTACCCAATGGCCCACGCGCCGCCGCACTCGTCGACAACGAGTGGGTGGCTTGAGAAAATTTCGGCAACCGGAAAATTCTCAAAACACTCATCAATACCTATATCTACGTGATCAGGACAACAAGTGGAGCAACTTTTGTTCTTCGTCCACGACCAAAAAGTGACCGGAACTTGCCAGAAACTCGAGCTGAAAACTGGCCAAAACTTTTATTCGAAAAACAAGTTTCAAAACTTCAAAATCAATCCTAATCAACCCAACCATCTGCTATAGCACGTTGAGAGGATGAGAAAGCATACCTGGATCGAAAAATTTGGTAGCCGGAATCGTCTGAATTGACGACGAAAAATTTACATAAAATCCGGCTGTTTTGAGTAGTTTCCGGCAGCTGGAGCGGTGGGCTGTATTAGAGGTGGGGTGGGTCGGGAAGAGGAAGGTGGCCCGGTCATTTTGGTACCAGTGCCGTCAAATTTGGTGGCAGGATGAGAGAACTAACGGCGAAAGAATGGCCAGCTGTATGTCGTGCGAAATGAGAGGGATTGTGAGGGGGAGAGAGAGAGAGAGAGAGAGAGAGAGAGAGAGAGAGAGAGAGAGGAAGAACAACCTGGTTTATAAAATTTCAACTTCGAGTTATTTACAGTTGTGCTACTGCACTTCAGTTGATCGTAACTTTACAACTCTGATTTGAGCCCACTACGTGTCTACGAACTCGTATCAACGCGCTTTATGCAATGGTGCTATTAAACTCCTAAAAATCCTATCGGATTAAAAAGTGACCAAAATGACACTATCCCAAGGACAAAAATTGTTATTTCATAGTTTAAATAAATTTAGCAATTTAATGAATAATTAAAATTGGGGTCGGGGTGTTACAAATGAGTACATAAGTAAAATAATAGTATTATTTGTATCATGTTTATTTAAACATGTGGTTAGCAATATGGTATAATTTGAAATTAAAACTAAGTACAACAAGACTTAAAATAAAAACAATATTAAACTAACAGATTTTCTCGTATGTGGACGTCCACATGATACCATGTATTTTTTACTACCCATCCTTGCTTTCCTCTATGTTTTCAATGACGTCTGTATACAAGAATAATTGATTAAACTAAACATCAAACATCAAGAAGGATTTAATCATCTAGATTTTAGTAGAGATCATAAACATAAGGTGACCAATCATCCCAAGATGACCAACAATAATGATAATTTGGGGGACTTCGTCTTCCCTATTTGTCCTCCTAATCTACGATCGGGAATCTATAGTAGTGAACATTAGTTGCACCTACCTACCATATGAGCTTCCATGTTCCACAAGGACTCTTGTGAAGTCCCTATAGTACTTCCAGAAAGTCTAGCATAAGTACAACCTTAGTATTGTTTTGGACACCTTTGGGAGTAGTAAATAATGAGGCCATTCCACGGTAACATAACGAGTATGGTGAGTTTAGGGTTCATGGTAACATGTGTGTTGTTGACATACGAGACTGACAAAGCAGAATAACTACAAATGTTTCACCACGTGGACATTACCCTAGCACCGAACCCACATACTGCGCCAACTCACAAACATTGAATGCTTGCGACATGGCCAAGCGAGGGAGACCCCTAAGTACACTCCTTTGACTGAAAATTCACACACAAGTCACAACACACACACACACTCAATGACCTCAGCAGTTCACAAACACGACCCCTTCTCCACATCTATATTAACCACACCCCAACCATGCATTTGTCACATCTTTCTCAATGTTACAAATGAGAATCGTTTTGCACTCTCTCCTTTCTAAAAAAAATGGTCATTCTATATAATGACCCTTTTCTTCCTCGTTAGGAATAGCCCCTCACCTCTACCCTCACATTCTCTAAACACTCTCAGTCTCAAATTCAACTACCCTATATCAACCTTCATCCCCATTGCACTCATGAAATTTTCAAGGATTCATTAACTTCGTGATCTTAAGCACCCCAAACCAAGAATAGTTCTTATTTGAATGGATGATCCTACTATGAACATTCTATATAATTGTTGTTGCGTCGATTCAGCTGCATCTTCAACTTGTGATACTCGCAAGTGCACGAGCCGTTGGTAATTTAGCATATGTAAGTGCGAGGTCGATCCCACGAGGATTGATGATAGATTGATTTAATTCAATTCCCTGTACAAAACAGAAATGAAAAAAAGAAAGAAAATAAATCAAACAAGAAAGAAAGAAAAGAAATTAATTCAAGCGAATAAGTTCCCAAGTTCAATTTAGATTAACGGATTGATTCTAGCTAAAGTATGATTAAGCCATGGTGTCTGGTCCTAACCTTGTGTTCCTAATTCCCTAACTTGATCATTTGTTGTCTAACCTAAATTAAGCATTAGGAACCCATTAAGCATAGAAGAACATTTTAAACAACCAAGCATGTATCTAATCCCTGTTGTCGAATGTCCATACATACTCTTCCTATTCATAGTTCAATTAGAATTAAAGCATGGTGTCTACTCTTAATTCAAACCAAGATAGCTAACATGCAAGCCTTAATGGTGATCAATCATTCAAACTAGCATATTAACTTATAAGCATAATGAATAAGAACAAAAACCATAATTGAAACTTGGAAACTACTCAAACTTGAATACTTAAAGAAAAGAATTTACATAGCAATGGAAAGTTTAAGAAGAACTTAGAACAACTCAAAGAAAGGATTTTATTACAACAATTGAGAACTAGAAAGGAAAACTAAGAGAATTTGAGGGAGAGAATGGAGGGGAGCTCTAGAGAAATGTTTGAGAGCTTCCCCCCCTTGGGGTGTGTTTACAAGCTTGGAGAACTCACTATTTATAGGCTTAGGGGAGTTGAAATTCTAAATTAAATATGGTCTATGTCAATAGCACTTCACCAACAACTCCAACAACTCCCACTAGATAGCACTTATAATTAGAAACTCATCTTTTTGGCTAATGCTCTTCACCAACAAATCCCACTAGATAGTGCACTTCACCAACAACTCCCACTAGATAGTGCATTTCATCATGCATATGTCATGCATGACAATGCATTGCACTCTTCTTTTGGGTTCGTTTTGGGCTTGTTAATACATTCATAAAATTCTGGAAAAAGATGGATCTTCAAGCCCTTTGTCTTATCTTTCCAAGCATATGCAGCCCAACTCAAGGAAAAATTGGGAAGACCTTCAAATGTCATTTGTGGCCCAGTAACGCAGATGCTGCCGAATTTTGACCTTGATCTACTAAATCATGTATAACTTCCTCTAAAAGACTCAGAATCATGAACCGTAAAATGCTACGGAAACTAGACTTCCGTATCTTTCCAATGATGTATGGCTCATTATCTGGTTCTTCTTGAGCAAGTACAGGTTAATCCGTGAAATTGAATGATCAGCAGACACTGTTTTGAGCTAATTTGTCTTCAAAATGC
The DNA here is from genome assembly GCA_020226455.1 of Prunus salicina. Classification (NCBI taxonomy): domain Eukaryota; kingdom Viridiplantae; phylum Streptophyta; class Magnoliopsida; order Rosales; family Rosaceae; genus Prunus; species Prunus salicina. Next base: position 27,375,915 of record CM035343.1, on the reverse strand, counting down.
ATGTAATGAGTCTCAACCTTATTACACTGAAACATACACAAACTTTATTAAAAGCACAAGTTTAACTCAAAAACATAACCAAATCATAAGTTAGAAGGGTATAAAAAGATATGTAATTATGCACCGATCAATTGTTAGGCTGCCTTTCTACGCATTATGTCTTGCAGATTATATTGTTGATGTCCAAAAATGGATTCCACTAATAAATGGATATGCAAGGGGAGAATGCAAAGGTGAAGACGTTGGCAATGGTGTGATATCGGCCAAAGGCTCTCCAATGTTTAAGTTAGCTTAAGGATGAAGTGTGTAAGTAATTGGACAAAGTAAGAGTTCTAGTGTCGAATTATTGTTACCTGGTCCATTGGGGTGAGAGCCCTTTTTATATAAGTAAAGTGGAGAGCACACTTGGTTGGTATTTCAATGTGGGACTATAAGCGTCACTCTAGGGGTTGCCATATGAACCTAAATGAAAGTGGCACAACATGTGCCTTAGCTAGGCCGCATCGGCAGGTTTGATAACTGAAAACTGATCCCTGCAAATGATTAGTGTGAGCCCTAGTAGCTGGCTTGAGACATGTAGGCCTTTTCTTGTGGGTCATTCCTGGTTGAGAGAGTCCGATCAGATATGGTACAAACATATATGAACCTCGTTGCATTCCAGAACGTCCCTTTGTTCCGTCACGGCCAAGGTTGTTAGGGTGCCCAATTATCACCTACCAGTAGATTTCTTATGTGCTCTACTTGGTCTCCAAGGTTGCTATGATAACCTTGGCTTTTGTCATCCAAGTTTGCCTGTTCTCCTAGGTTGCTATGCTTGATTCAGTTGGCATGCTGGCGTTACCAAGGTTTTACGACTAGTCGTCTAAAGGTAGTATAATATGTGACATCTCCACCGCGTCATGGAAGACATTTGTAATTTACATATTCATTTCAATGTCGTGGTAAGTGCGTCATAAACTATATTCAATGAGGCTCATATAGAACGCGTCATGGATGACATAATTTAGTGATGAGTATTTTAGACACGTCATTGAAAGACATGTTTGTTGTATTGACTATATTGGTCTTAAGTTCTATAGTTTATATGATCAAAACAACCTCTCCACATCTATATAAACCCCAAACTAACCCACCCATCCATCATAGCCTCCTTGATGTTAGGACTGATAATCTTTCTTGCACATTCTTCTTTATAAATAAATATTAAAAAAATTCCATTCCTTCCAATGACACATTTCTTTCTCTTTTTGCATAACCTGTAATCATTGGGAAATTAAGGACCCTACCACATGTTCGACTAACTAAAGAACCAATTTACCCTTCAGAAGTTCATGTATCTACTCACGTGCCTAACTTTTAAAGATAACATAATAATATTAGTTAATACCTCTATTTAAATTAAACGAAACTTTACTAACAATGAAAGTGTACCACACTCTCCAAGGTACAAGTCTCATATTGTTCCAAAATTGATACAATTGGACTTGGATTGAAAAATCGAGTGATGGGACAAAAACATGGCATCAAAGGTCGCCATAAAAGATGTCATATTGTCATATATGTCATAGGCACAAGGTCCAAAATTAAAAAACAAGAGTACTTTTGGTTTGAAACTTCCACTTCAATCTTTATGGTAAAAGTAGATTCATGGAAGAAGCCAACAAAGTTTAAACTTCATGTAGATCTACATCTTGGGTTAGAACTTGGACTAATAAAAGATGCCACTAGCAATCAATCAATCTAAAAACGTTAATATATTGACCAAAAAGAAGTTCTAGAAACTTAACATTTTTCAACTCATTTTCTTATCCGGTGAATTTTTTTAAAAAAACTCTTATTTGCTGAACAACATGACTTCCCTATTCAACTTTGAAATTGAGCTTTAAAAAATCAAAAGAAAAAAAGTTGTTGTCCTTTTACTCAACTTTGAATTTAAGTTGTTGATGAGGTTGAAGGCATATATGATGGGTCACATACGTCATGCACGCCTACCCTAGTTTGCTTTACATGATGTTTCATTTGCATGTGATGTCCTTGTACTCAACTTTGAAGTATGGGTCACATCATGCACCCTTACCCTAGTTTGCATGATGTTTCATGTCCATGTAATGACTAACTATATTTATTTCATTTTTTGAGAAAAATCTTCTTTATGTTCTTTTTTTCAAGGTTTGCTTTGCTAATTTTTTGATTTGGGGTTTAATTTGCACTCCCATTACTATATATACTACAATTCATAATAATTACCACAATCTCATTTGGCGCATTTGCATTACCTACCTTAAGGCCATCTCCATCGGGCTAGGTGAAAAGTCAAAATTTGGATTTTGAACCCAAAAAACTTATGCAACACATGTATACAAGCAAGTGATAATTTGGGTTGGGTGGATTTTAGGAGAAATAACAGTCTGCATTTGAGTCAGACTGATAATGATGGAGCTTAGTCTTGGCTCCTATGCATCCCATGTGCAAGTCCATAACTGAATGATTTGAATGGTTTTATAATATTTTAATTTTGAATTCACTTGAGATAAAAATAGTGGGTCGCCTGTAAGGCCATGATATTTTGCTTGTTTAGGTCCAATGACCACAATTTGAGTATGTTTTTCTTTTTAATATGAGCTTATACAGTTGCACTCCCATCCAACGGCTAAGCTTTTTTATGGTTGAATGTAATCTTTAAAAAAATGTTACCATAAGCAAAAATGAAATCTAATGGCAAAAATGTTATTATTAACTAATTTAAACCAAAAAATCATTTTGAAATATATAAATGCCCACTTATTTGTTCTTAGTTATGTGTTTGCCATGTGGAATATTGTTTTGCTCACATAGTGATGTGACTTAATGAGTCACTCATATCGTGACACGTGGATTAAAAAAATATTAAAGTAATTACTAAAACTAAAAAAATTCAAAGTATAATTAACCACACAAAAAATAAAAATTTATATCATTTCCAAACAATTTAATAAAGTAACATACTCAAATTTTAAGTCTGACAGATTGGAGGAAAAATCTGTTTGAGCCTGGACAATACATGCACTTATAGAAACTGGTGGAAATTTGGGTTTAGCACCATTTGGGTGAGAGATGGTCTAATTAAGAAATGACAAATCTTATATAACATATATATATATATAAGGGTAATGCTATCATTTCCAAACAATTTAATAAAGTAACGGACTCAAATTTTAAGTCTGACAGATTGGAGGAAAAATCTGTTTGAGCCTAGACAATACATGCACTTATAAAAACTGGTGGAAATTTGGGTTTACCACCATTTGGGTGAAAGATGGTCTAATTAAGAAATGACAAATCTTATATAACATATATATAAGGGTAATGCTATGCTTACCACATAAATCTACCACATTTTAATACCATCTTACATGACAACTGATGTGGACAACCACCTCATTAAAATTATATTAGTTCTTTTTTAAGGAGATAATATTTTCTATATTTTTCATTAGTTAATTTTTTTTTTAAAAAAATAATAATAAACCCTACTGAATTAGAGATCACTTTTCACGTATGCCTCTCTGCCTCCCCCAATTCCCTCTCTCTCTCTCCTTCCTCTCCTCCCCCATCACCAGCGCTTCCTTGGACTTTTGCCACTGCTCCGCTAGACTTCTGACGCTGTTCCGCCTTTTTACTCCTTCCTCCATGGTTAACATTATTTTTCTGTTTAGCTTTACCTTTTTTTTTTTGGATGAATGCTTTCTCTCATACGCGATTGTTGAATCGTTTATTTATTTGTTTCCAATCAATATTCAAATTAAATTTTTTTTACTGGTTTAACATGCTCTTCTTCAAATTAGGATTTGTTTCTAATCGTCGGCGCTTTGTCGGACCTTTACAACCCTTCCCCTGCCGTTCCACAGCCGCTCTACTCCTTCCTCTTGGTGTTTGGTTTAGTACACCTATAATTGTACATCATATTCTTCACTCCTCTCCCTTCTTGATCAAACTCCTTATTCTTACAAGTCAAATTGTACAAAGCAATCTATATAAAGAAAATCAAGACTGGAATTTAGAAGGTGTGGACGAATGAGTTTTACTTTTTTAATTTTCTAGATGGGTATGATTTTGTTTAATTTTATGATTGTTTTCTTTAATGTGTTTGTATCTACATCTAATTGAGTTTTTTACAGGTGTTTTTTTTTAATTAAGGATTCAATGGTCAGATGAGAATAGCTTTTTCATGCACGTTACAGGTACTTGCTTTAAAAAAAAAAAAAAAAAAAAAGCCACATGAGTTTTTTGCAGTGATGACTTTCCATGTTAAGGATGTTATTTTGAAGATATTCACCTTAGGGTTGATGTGTGCTGATAATAGATTGTATCTAGTTAATGTACTGGATTTCATTTGTATCTCATTTATAGTTAGAGATCTAATCATTAAAGCATAATTAAGTTAATGTATTTTGTTAGTTTTCCATGGTTGCTATATAAATTCTCTCATTTGTAGTTTGTATTGTTCATGATAAACCATTTTCCTTTATGAAATTCATAAGCAGGGTGTTACAGACAAATGCATAGCTTAATACCATTTGTACACTTATTAAATTCATGATGAACCATTAATTTGCCTCCATGAAATTCATGAGTGGGAATATGTACACAGCAGCCGTCCAAACTCATTAGCTTAATACTTAAAAGATTATGATATCAAAAAGTTCAAAATCAATACATGTGACTCTATTCAAAGTTGACTTCCATTGGTCATCCTTTTCCCTCAAACTTAATCTTGGCATATTGTGCTTCCCATAACCTCTATGCAAATATTGATATCAAGCACCCTAAATATAAGAACATAAAAATGAAACATGAAAATTGTAAAATATAGGTGAATAAAAGCAAACAAATGTTTTAAGAAATATATGTATTACCTGAAAATGATCTTCACGACCAGTAGGATAAACTCTATTTCCTATCTCATACCCCTTGGTCACGTAGCCTAGATTACCTTTTTGAGTGAACCCCAATAACAAGGCCATATTTTCCTATAATAAATAAATTATATTAAACAAATAAATAATAATTTCAAGCAAATGATACTAATAGAACAAAACAAATAACTTACATTACTAGCAGCAAAAAAAAAAAAAAAAAAACTTATAGGTTCAATTTGGGAATTCTGAATTATAAAGAGTATGAATTTCAATGATCATATTTGTTAACTAAATACATTACTAACAAAAATATCAATGTATTAACATCATACCTTCATAATAATATTGCTCTCTTGCGTTGCAACTACATTACCACATCCGTAAGTGAGTGAATCGCCAATAGGGCAAACTGCATCACTTATTACTAATTGAAAATTCTGCCACAAATACAAATATAGCATGTAACATATTGTAATAAATTTATAAATACATAATCAACAAAGTTGTAATTTTACTTGCTAACTTTTACTTTGTACTTGGGTAAGGTATTTATAAGTACATAATCGATATTCCTTATACCCACTTAACTTTTATGGAATTTTATTCATGTTATGCCACAAGCATAAATGATGTCTAGTATTAAGAAAGACAACCTCAATTGCTTTTTTCATGCCTTTGTCTTGATCTATAATTATTCTCTTTGGAGCACAACCATGCATACAAGCAAGCCAAGACTTAAACAACCAAATAAATATGTAGGCATCTTCACTTGAGATCAACCCATATCCTAGCAAAATCGATTAACCATGGTGATTGACCCCCACAAATGGAGCAAATGGCAAGTCATATTTATTAGTCAAGTATGTGGTGTCAAATGTAACAATATTGCTGAATTCTTCATACGCCGCCCTACTCCTTGCATCTGCCCAAAACACATTTCTTAAACGACCATCTTGATCTAAATCAATAGCATAGAAGAAATTTGTGTTCTTAGATTGCATATTCAAAAAATAATTTTGAATTGCAGTGGCATCTCCTTTCCCAATCTGTAATCGCCTAACCTTTTCAATGTATTTTCTACAATCCTTTTCTAAATATGGCATATTCTCATGTAGTTTTTGTAATCGCCAAAACACAACTGAATTATAACTCTTGTTCAGCCTTATTCCAGCTTTATCATTTATTTCAAGCTTCCTCTTAATATATGGTGTTATCTCTCAATAGCACTTCCAAAGACGAGATTTGGTTGGACTCAAGTCTTGATTATGGTCAGGCTTAGTAGAGTTAACTCGCCAGCTTCCACTCAAGTGTACACCTACACTAATTTGAGCATTGCAACTATTCTTTATACTTGGATGTGGCTTTAGGGTATTACTTGATTTACTTTTGCATGTCCCTGAACGAGCACATGCAAGAGTAACATATCTCAACTCCCCATCATCTCATTTTTTTGATGACCTCTTTATCACTATGAAGCCAGATTGTTTCCCATATTCTCCATAATATTGAATTAACTCATAAATATTGTCAAACACCATTCCAACCTTCGACTCTTGTATTTTTTTCTTTGACATATGTTCTATTGTCCATGAAAATCTCATCATCTCCATTATTTTCAATTTTAATCCCATCATATTCCAATTCAACAACTTCATCTTCATCAATAATTTCTAAACTTGTAGAAATATTTGAATATTCTTCCATTCCTACATCATATAGGACATGAGCTTATTATACATAAGCATATAATACCAAAACTTCGATACTGCAGTCGATTAATTCATCTAATGACTAAAAAAAAGAAGAATAGAGAATTCTAAACAAATTAAAGAAAAACATTCAATTAAACAACATAAACAAAAAACGAAAAAGAAAGTTATAACTCAATAACATGCTAACAAAAAAACCGAAGAAGAGGGAGTTAAGCCCGTGATTCAAATCGTTGAATACCCAAATCATATTATAACTCAAAGACATAAGTAATATAAAAAAAATTGAATACAACCAGGAATCTTAGTTATGCTACCATGATTCAAGTTATTACAGGTTCTTATTCTTACATGGTGAAGAAAAACATGTTTAACTAGTAAGAAAAAACTTAATTTGAATATTGATTGGAAATAAATAAATAAACGATTCAGCAATCACGTATGAGAAGAAAGCATTCATCCAAAAAAACAAACAAGGTAAGCTAAACAGAAAAAGAATGTTATAATGAAGGTTTACTGACCTAAAATCGTAGAGGAAGGAATAGAGTGGAGGATAGGTCTCAAAAGTCTGACGCAGCAGTGGCATAAGTTCGGTGAAGCGCTGGTGATGGGGGAGGAGAGGAAAGAGGGAGAGAGGGAATTAGGAGAGACAGAGAGACGTATGTGAAAAGTAGTCTCTAATTCAATAAGGTATAGTTTTTTTATATAAAAAAATTTAACTAATGAAAAATATAGAAAATATTATCTCCTAAAAAAAGAACTAATATAATTTTAATGAGGTGGCTATCCACATCACCTACCATGTAAGATGGTATTAAAATTTGGTAGATATATGTGGTAAGCATAGCATTACCCTATATATAAAGCAAAAGGCAAAGAATGGTAAAACATTCAAAAACCCCAAAAATGTCCTTTGTCAAATTAAAAGAATAAAGACATACAGTTTTAATTAAAAGAGGGTAAAATTGTAAAAACACCACTGAATTATAAAAAATAATAAAATAATAAAAAATGAAGTTGTGAGGAGTTGAAGAGTGGTTTATAACACAAAACACGTCTTATCGGTGCATAATTACATATCTTTTTATACCCTTCTAACTTATGATTTGGTTATGTTTTTGAGTTAAACTTGTGCTTTTAATAAAGTTTGTGTATGTTTCAGTGTAATAAGGTTGAGACTCATTACATGCATTTTGAAGACAAATTAGCTCAAAATAATGTCTGCAGATCATTCAATTTCACGGATTAACCTGTACTTGCTCAAGGAGAACCAGATAATGAGCCATACATTATTGGAAAGATACGGAAGTCTAGTTTCCGTAGCATTTTACGGTTCATGATTCTGAGTCTTCTAGAGGAAGTTATACATGATTTAGTAGATCAAGGTCAAAATTCGGCAGCATCTGCGTTACTGGGCCACAAATGACATTTGAAGGTCTTCCTGATTTTTCCTTGAGTTGGGCTGCATATGCTTGGAAACATAAGACAAAGGGCTTGAAGATCCATATTTTTCCAGATTTATTCGGAGTGAATAACAAGCCCAAAACCTGCCCACAAGCTGACTGCAATGCAATGCAATGTCATGCATGATGAAGTGTTGTTGATAGTGGGAAGGTTAGGTGAAGCATATTCAATTCTCATAATTGAAGTGGAGTTTTCCAGCAGCCAATGGCAGACAAAGAAGATGAAGTGGGAGCTCTCCCACTAAGTTTAAAGACACAAAAATTGTTTTCAAATGTAATGGTGTGTTAGGTGAAGTTGGTGAAGTGAGTGTGGTAGGTAGAATCAATACTTAATTCATATTTTCAACTTCCCTTAGGCCTATAAATAGTGAGGTTTCCCAAGCTTGTAAACACACCCCAAGGGGGGGAGCTCCCAAACATTTCTCTAGAGCTCCCCTCCCTTCTCTCCCTCAAATTCTCTTAGTTTTCCTTTCTAGTTCTCAATTGTTGTAATAAAATTCTTTTGCTAAATGTTTCTTTGAGTTTTTCTAAGTTCTTCTTAATTTTCCATTGCTATGTAAATTCTTTTCTTTAAGTATTCAAGTTTGAGTAGTTTCCAAGTTTCAATTATGGTTTTTGTTCTTATTCATTATGCTTATAAGTTAATATGCTAGTTTGAATGATTGATCACCATTAAGGCTTGCATGTTAGCTATCTTGGTTTGAATTAAGAGTAGACACCATGCTTTAATTCGAATTGAACTATGAATAGGAAGAGTATGTATGGACATTCGACAACATGGATTAGATACATGCTTGGTTGTTTAAAATGTTCTTCTATGCTTAATGGGTTCCTAATGCTTAATTTAGGTTAGACAACAAATGATCAAGTTAGGGAATTAGGAACACAAGGTTAGGACCAGACACCATGGCTTAATCATATTTTAGCTAGAATCAATCCGTTAATCTAAATTGAACTTGGGAACTTATTCGCTTGAATTAATTTCTTTTCTTTCTTCCTTGTTTGATTTATTTTCTTTCTTTTTTTCATTTCTGTTTTGTACAGGGAATTGAATTAAATCCATCTATCATCAATCCTCGTGGGATCGACCTCGCACTTACATATGCTAAACTACCAACGGCTCGTGCACTTGCGAGTATCACAAGTTGAGGATGCAGCTGAATCTATTTTGGTGCAGCTGAATCGACGCAACAACGTCATGTGTAGTTATTAGAACTTCTCTTAACACGTCCTGCAACCTCTCTGTTTCATCAAACCAAGAAGAAAAAGCCTATTTCTCGTCCTCATCTGTCTAGGATAAGAAGTGGTTTCTCTCAATCTTTAGCCGCTAGTAGCCTTTTACTTTCAAGAAGGAAGCTCGCCTTCGCGTGATTACTTCAGTATCTTTCCTCTATCATCAGTTTCCTCCTTCCTTTTGCCACTTTTTCCTCAGGAACTTTCTTCTCTCTACAATCTTAAACAAAAGGTGCAAGAAGAATATGCCAGTGAAAAATAAGTTTGGTTTCCTGCTTTCGTCATTTTTTGCAAATCCTTCAATTTCATTTGTTTCATTTTCTATACTCACATTCTGTTTTTAGTTTGTTGGATTTTAATTTATGTGGTTTTCCTTTCTTTATTATGTGATATATGTGTTGATTTATTTTTACTTTGGAGAAGCTTGGCTTTGAACACAATATGGCTTTTAGAGGTAGAGAAAATGTATGAGAGTATGCTAATAATGAAGTAATTTCGTTGGTTCAATTAAGTGTAGGGTTTTGGAATTTTCTTTTACTTAGATCTTAGTTTACCTGCATATTATTAGAAGGATTTGAGTTTTGATTTCTTTGGGACTTTTGACTATAATCTTGGCTCGAATGTATCTTTGTAATATGAATATTGGGCTTAACTGGTTTATGTTGCCTATTTGTATTTAAGCAAAACAAACCGGCTTAATTAATTGTTTCATGGTTAGTTAGTGAGTGTGGAGATTTTTGGAACAATGATTGACACACACACACACACATATAATTGTGCAATTTTATTGTCCTTCAACTCATCCATTGAAGTCATTTATCTGTTTTTGAATTTACCGTTTAATTTAATTTTCTATTTTTTTAATGGGGGAATTAAACTTTTCTGCAGTTGTTGCACCCAGTGGGAGTGAGGCAGAATGTCATAGATGCAATGCTGTTTGTATTTGGAAAAAGAGCTAAGCAGGTATATTGATTGTTCATCTGCAGCAATGTCATAGATGCAATGTTGTTCGTATTTGGAAAATGAGCTAAGCAAGTATATTGATTGTTCCTTTGCACTCTATTTTTTTATTTGTTCCAACTTTTCAGGGTATGCGTTTCTTGAGTTGGATTTGCAAGTAATGTGGTTGGATTGAGAAGATACATGTTACCATGAGACAAGATCATTACAGTGTTAAAAATCTTGCTTTAATATTGTGTAATCTGAGTAATGAAATAGGAACTCCTTTGATTGATGTCTATACTTTTTATACCATCAGTAATAACTTAATGCATTAGTGTTCTCATAGCTTTCTTTTCAAGATTGTTCACATTCATTCTTTGCATATTTTATTTTATTTTAAGTAATTTTTTATTTGCAATTGAACTTAGGCCTATGGGGTACGTTGCTGCTACGCAATAGAGGAAGTGAAACAATCAGACTAAATGGATACACTTTAAGAATAAGGCTCTTGCAATAGAGCAAGTGAAACAATAACACTAAAAAAAGGATAAATTCAAATAAAATAAAAAAGAACTATCAGATGTGCATGATTAAAAATAAACTCTCACTGGAATAAAAAAAAACTTTTGTTTTCATCAGTTGTTCAACGTTAAAACAATAACACCAATGGATTGCCTTAGTGATGTGAGAATTCGTTAAACTAAAAGGAAGAAATTGTTGAGACGGACATCTAGCAAAATATAATTGCAAAAATAAAATAAAAAGAAACTTTGTAAGTCGCTCGTAGTTAAAAATAGCCTCTCACACTCGCGGAAAAGCGTGCAGAGAGACTAGTATAATTCTTTTAATAGAAAATTTGTCTTAGCCCCTTCAAATTCAATTTGACTTACCTACAACCCTTCACTTTTTGCTTCTATAAGTAATACCCTGTTTTTATCAACCAAAACCCATGACTAGGATCCAACTCATCAAATTACCTTATTAAGCTATATATCTGATTTATTATGATTTTTAAGTTCCCAAAATACCCCTATTTACAATTGAGCGCGTATAAGAGGCTGGTGTTTGAAGTTTTGGTCCCCCTATTTATTGTAGTGATCCTCTCCAGAATTTGTGTCTTCAATTAATTATCCGTTTTGATTATGGGGTTAATTTTCTTAGTCCTACGTTTTGATTATGGTTTTAGTTTGGAAATTGGTGTTCTGATTAGGGTTCCTAAAGGTGGAAATTTGGTTGAGGGGTTTCTTCTATTGCAGTTCAAGAAATTCCATTTGAAAATTCCGGAGCATTCGACCCTGACTAGCAAGCGTGAGTGGTCTGCTGTCAAATTGCAGGTAAAAAATGTCTTTCTCTTCTATGTATATGGAGCCCCGTTCATTGTTAGTCTTAACCAGAACCAGAGGAAAATTGGGTATCTGGGTATTAGTTTACCTACACGAAAAAGATGGGTTTGATTTTTGGTTTTTTAAAACCTGGTTATTGACCTACAGCATACAAACTAGAGCAAAACCAGAGCAAACCTGGGTATTAGTTTACCTACACGAAATAGATGGGTTAGATTTTTGTTGTTTTTAAACCTGGTTTGATTTTTGCTTTTCTTGACAACCTGATAACAGGTTCTATTGTACATGGTCCTGTTTTTTTTAGAATCAATTTTTAAGTTCTTGTATAGTGATTGTTAGTTTTATCCTGCCAGTACAGAAAATCAACATCAACCCACCATGTAGGTAAATATTGATTATGTACCTACATACAGCTTATATACTTCGCACTCTATCATGTTCCATTGAAAATTCAACAAAAACAACTATGCATAATGGATGCCTTGTCAACCGAACCTAATTGTTAGTTAGCCTCATGATCAAGTTTTGTATTATGTGAGAAAATCATGCTAATTGGTAGCAAATCTTTTTTTATTAAACAAATATACATGAACCACCATAATATGGTTTTTATACTTGTCATGGTATGTGGAAGGAGAGAAATGAGAAATAAGCACAATACAATACACTAATTCGAATTAACTCAAAAGAGTGTATAGGTTTGGTTTATAAACAAGAAACCGTAATTTTAAGTTTTAGCTCATAAGATAGGTCAATAAGCTTTGCTCTTCCTAAAAAAAAAAGAAATTTAAACATTTGTCAATTTTAGCCTAGCTTTTTTTAAAACCTGGTTATGGACCTACAACATATATACAAACTAGAGCAAAACCAGAGCAAACCTAGGTATTTGGGTATTAGTTTACCTACACGAAAATAGATGGGTTTGATTTTTTCTGTTTTTAAATTTGGTTTGATTTTTGCTTTTTTTGATAACCTGATAACAGGTTCTGTTGTACATGATCCTGTTTTTTTTAGAATCAATTTTTAAGTTCTTGTGTACTGATTGTTAGTTTTATCCTGCCAGTATAGAAAATCAACATCAGCCCACCATGTAGGTAAATGTTGATTATGTACCTACAGACCAACAATATACCTACAGGAATTTATAATCATTAAATTATTTTGACATCTTGCATACTGTGTGAGTTTGGTTTTAATAATCATTGTCATCAAAGGAACATTTTGCTTATGTTATCTTGTGCTCTTACAACATGCTTTGCTATATATAATTACATTTTTTTTTTCTATATATTTTTTTAAATACTCCCCTAACTCATAACAAGCGTGTTCTTTTTCTTTTAGTTGTTTAGGTCAATTATTCTCATCATTTTTATTCTACTTATCCAACAACCAATGATTTTTATATGCATGTAATATTCTTGGATACTTGTGTAGGTACATTAGAACATGAAAGAAAGAGACTAACAATCATTACTTTCTTTGTTACAGCAAAAATGATACCTGTTGTATTTGGAAGATGTGTGTTTAAGGAGAAAACAGTTTCCATTCCACCTCAAAGTGACTCAACTTTAATGTTCTTGTGTTCTAATATATGTTCAAGATTCAATGAGCTTGAGGTTGGGGCATTTGAGATGACTTACCTCGTGCCGGATCATCCTCCATGTGTACTTGAGACTGACTTAGATGTGCGTGTAATGTATCTGTCCTTGATGAATGAGAAGAAATATACAGTTACAATTACAATTGCTATTAAGGAGTTTCTATTTCTTGAGAAGCAAAACGGTGTTGATGATGTGTTTTGTGGTGATGGTAATATGCATAATGCTGAGGACGATTTCATTGGGAAATATGCAGCACCTTCTGGTCATACATACTTGTCTCAGGCTTGGAAGAACTACATCAATCATGTGGGTCAGAAGTTTATTGGTGGGGTTATTGAGTTCAGAGAAAAATTGTGCAAGTATGCCATTGAGAAAGGTTTTAAGGTTAGGTACCTTAAAAATGAAAAAAAGAAAGTTACTGCCCAGTGTTCTAAAAAAGTGTCTGATGGTTGTAGTTGGCGTATGCATGCTTCATTATGTCCTGCAAATGGGTTTTTTTTACATACGGAGCCTGAACAACGAACACACTTGCAAAGGACGTATTCGTGAACGTACGAGCAGCATGATGTCTTCGAAAATTGTGTCCTCTGTTTTGGTTGACCAAATCCAATCTAAACCATTGATTAAACCGATCGAAATTGTCAAGGATTTCAAGAAAAAACTATGGGTTGGACATTTCTTATCACAATGCATGGTACGGGAAGGAATTAGCAAAGAAAAGGGTGCATGGTGATGAGTCATTGTCGTATAAACACCTAGCTTGGTACGTGGGAGCGGTGTTGAGCTCAAACCCTAGTTCACATTGTATATTGGAGTCTGACCTAGAGTCATCCAGATTCCAAAGGTTTTTTATTTCCTTCCATGCTTGCATAGAAGGATTTAGATTTTGCAGGCCATTATTATTCCTTGATGGGACATTTATCAAGAACAAATATAAGGGGCACTTGCTTGCTGCTACTGGGAAAAATGGCAACCAAGGTAATGAAACAAGTGGCTTTGACCAAAAAATTTTAATTCAATTTTATGCCACTCTCTGTAGGCAAACTATGATAATTTTTTGGGTATTGGTGTTTTATATTTTGGGGTTTGTTAGTAAGCATTCTTTTTACAATGTATTGTGCACCCACCTGGTCAGTTTTGGTTCTTTTCTGTTGTTGCTATTTACATATCTTGAAAGGTAAATTTCAGTTTGTGACCTATCTGCCAGTACAAAAAAGAGTTATGATCTAATATTGTTATGATCTAATATTAATTTACCTTAAAATAGGTTTGTATCCTTTAGCGTTTGCAGTCGTTGATTCCGAAAATGAAGAAAATTGGACCTGGTTTCTCCAAAATCTTGCAGAAATTGTCAACCCCCAAGGAAGGACTATTGCATTCATATCTGATCGTAACAAAGGGTTGCTTGAAGCACTACCCTCCGTGTTCCCACATTCACCACATGCATTTTGCTTCCACCATTTGAAACACAATGTCCTTGCCAAGTATCCATCATCATTGGGAAAGACATATCGTGATTGGATTGTTCATCTTTTTGGAAAGTGTGCATATGCTCCAACGGAGGATGCATTCGAAATGCATATGAGAACGCTGAAGGAGGAGGGTGGTGCTATAATAAGAGAGTTTTTGAAAAACCTTCCAAAAGAAAATTGGTCAACTGCTTACTTTCCAGGTAAAAAGTTTAAATACCACTGAAGCCACTTGGGCTTCCTTAATGTTGCCATATTTTTATAGGTATTTAATAGCTAGTGTTTTGCATTTTGAGGTTTGTTTCTTAAAATTATATTTTACAGTGTTATGCAGCTACTCAGGTTTTTTTTTTGCCTTTCTACTAACTTTGGCTCATGAAATCCTAATTACCAGGTAAAAAATATGGTGAAATGTGTTCCAATGTAGCAGAGTCCTTTAATGCATGGATTGTAGACCAGCGTCATTTGCCCATTTACCAGTTGATAGATGGTATAAGGATCAAAATTATGGAAATGATTGCTCAGAGAAGACGTACAGCAGAAGAATGGAACACTTGCCTATGTCCAGAAATGGAGACAAGGTTAGAGGAATTATTGGATAATGGACGCCATTGGGACGTAAGTCGTTCCGGTGAGTTCTTGTTTGAGGTTCATGGCGATGACTTTGTAATGGTAGACTTGCAGAGTCGTACCAGTAGTTGCTGCATGTGGCAGATCAAAGGGTCTCCCTATGTGCATGCATTGGTGGCAGTAATAAAAAATGATGGGAATCCATTTGATTATGTGGAAGAGTTTTTCACGGTGGAATATTTTAAAAAGTGTTACGACATACCAATCCTTCCCATACCAGATATTGATAGGCATGCACAAGAGGATTTGGGAGAATTTTTTGTGAACCCGCCATTGACAAAGAAACCACCAGGGAGACCCAAGGTGAAGCGTATCAAATCTTTGGGGGAACAATTCAGGCCAATAACATGTAGCAGGTGCGGAAGACTCGGTCATCACACCAAAAGAACATGCACTGCCCAAATTTGATATTTGTTTGGTCCAAAACTTGTTTTAACAAAGCAGCTTTTTGTTTTGTTATTGTTTTCAATTTGAGAACACTTCAGTAGTGATTCACCATATTGATTTATTCCATCGTTATTATGATGGCATCTTGTAGGTCTGCTTACCTACACAATTTTGAGAAAAACTTGTATATTGATAACAATTGACTCCATGTGTGTTAATTGGATAGGTAAATTGTGTTTCAAGTTTGCGTGGATCAACAAAATAGTTTGGTCATATGATATATTTTGCTTTTGATATCCTGATAACAGGATTTGCTGTACATGATCCTGTTTTTTTTTTTTTTTTTTTTTTTTCAGAGAATCATGATGTTAGTTTTATACTTTTGTATAGTGATTGTTAATTTGATGGTTAAATTATTGGTAGGCAAACTAGTTCACCCCATCGTGCCTATTGTGAGAAAGCATGTGCACCACACTTGGAAAAAAGTGAATGGCAGGTACCATGCTCATTTTTAGGTCTCTCTCATGCTTCATAGTGTACCTGGTTTGGGTTTTGATTTTTGCTGTTTTTTGGTTCGATTTTTAGTTGTGATCATGTTTTTTATTTATTTTTAGAATCATGATGTTAGTTTTATACTTTTGTATAGTGATTGTTAGTTGGATGGTTAAATTGTTGGTAGGCAAACTAGTTCACCCCATTTTGCCTATTGTGAGAAAGCATGTGCACCACACTTAGAAAAAAGTGAATGGCAGGTACCCTGCCCATTTTCAGGTCTCTCCCATGCTTCATAGTGTACTCCAAAAAGAAGGATAACTTCCCTCTGTGTTCGCCTATGCTTGACAATAGTTTACAGACAAAACAAATGACATCCAACAGGTACACCATAAAAAATGGATTCCAAACAACAAGTACAATATCACCAGATTTCAAGCAGGTGCAAAAAAGAAGAATTGGATTGAATAATTAGTCTGAAGAAACATTCGTGCCTCAACAACATGATTTGCATATGTAAAATGACATGCTAGTAGATACACTGTTCATCCACAAAAAAAAACCTCTAATTCTTACAATGGTTGGTCAGAAATTCAATGATTAGAAATTCATGTAGGTATATAAGCCGTCTATAGGTACATAATCAATATTTACCCACATGGTGGGCTGATGTTGATTTTCTGTACTGGCAGGATAAAACTAACAATCACTATACAAGAACTTAAAAATTGATTCTAAAAAAACACAGGACCATGTACAACAGAACCTGTTATCAGGTTATCAAAAGAAGCAAAAATCAAACCCATCTATTTTCGTGTAGGTAAACTAATACCTAGATTCCTGCAGGTATATAAGTTGTCTGTAGGTACATATCAATATTTACCCACATGGTGGGCTGATGTTGATTTTCTGTACTGGTAGGATAAAACTAACAATCACTATACAAAAACTTAAAAATTGATTCTAAAAAAAACAAGATCATGTACAACAGAACCTGTTATTAGGTTATCAAAAAAACCAAAAATCAAACCCATCTACTAAAAAAAAGAGTGTGCCCAATGGAAATCTACAATTCAACGGAAATTAACCACATTACTTACGAGTCATCCATTTGTTGTGGGCAATTAGTCGATCGCCATAAAGGATAGTTAACATCAGTAGCTTTTAGCATTGAAACGTTTGTTTCTCACCATTGGTTAATGATGATTTGATTGCCTTTTCTCCAACCTTTTCAGGATCCGATGACCATTGCTTAACACCACTAGTGCAATGCAACTATTAAATTGTAGGAAAGATGTAACTGCATCTCGCTGCAAAACTGACCATCCGTCAGTTAACATTAAAAAATCAGAATGACATAATATCATAATGGCAAACATTATATCTACATGCTCTGTGAATGTGACTAACCAGTTTCTGCGCATGAAGAAAGCATGGATCATTTGATGAATTTGACACAAGACGTCTGGGATCGTATTGAAACCATTGTTCATATGCCTTGTGTAATACTAACAAGGTAAAATGAAATTGGTTTTCATGCCTCATTGGGAAAAATACGTAGTCCGCTCCTGCTAAAGCTTCTAACAATGGGTCGTGTAGGAATACTCTGATATTGTTATCATCACCCTTTGTAGGAATTCCTAATGGATTGAACAATATGACCAAATTGTTAAACACATTAACAAGAACAATATCATCTAGTTATGCTTTATTTACCTACCATATGATTATAAATTAATACATATACATGTTAATTGCTGGTTATATGATACATTTTAAAGAATGCATAAAAAAAAAATCATCTACATTATAATCAAAACAATAGTATTAAAACCATAGCATAAAAACAAATTAAAAACATTATAATAAAAACCATAGTACAAAAAACAACATTACCCAACGACTAGCAGGTACACTATCCCATCAATTTTTGGACCCTCACATTATTTCTTGTTAATCTGATTTGATAAAATTTAATGAGAGCCAGATGGATGATCATACCCAGCAATGTGTTCTCATCACGAGTGATTTATGTTTCAATGATGCATCATTGATTATCTCAGTTTGCAAGGTTTCCTCGAATGAATCAATGACCTGCAATTGGAAGTATTTATGAACTAGAGTTTAAAATTTTAAAATTCAAATTTGACAACATACATTACACGTTCTAGCAGCCTTTGTTAGCAAATCCATCAAGTCGTCCTTATAGATAGCCGAGCATGATCCTTGCCAAAGTGGTACCCTAATTTCCAAAATGAAATTACATTACATTACACACATATATGGCATTCAATTATATTATGCATATATTGGGAAAAAAAATTATATAGTGGACATACTCACCCAGAATCAATGCAAATGAGGAAACGATGAAGTTTGTCTTGATCTTCATTTGATAGGTAAATCCACACTGACATGCAAGAAGGATCAATAGTTGTAGATGTTTGCGGCATCCTTTTTTCTCCGTTATGACCACCATATAAAGTACCTATTTTCTTTTTTCCTTTCAATTCATCACAACTCCACAACTCTTGTTGTTTCACAACTCCATGTTTTTCTGCGTCTGCCTTTGCCTTTTTAGGCTCCCTTAATGTCTTGATCCCTTCGTACACATACCCTGGCAACCGTTTTGGTCTCCTGTGCTTATGTTTCAGCCTTATTACCCATGATTTTAGCTGAGGGGAGGACTCGTTATTTTTAAACCCTTTCTTTTGTTCAATACGATCGAGAAGCTGTTGTAGGTCGTTTGATAATCATTACACTGCTTGCGAGCATCTGCCATACCAACTTCAGCATTTACACATAATTCGTTGTACAACACAGCTTGTACCTGTGCTTCCTCAAGTCTCAATTTCAACTTCTTGATTTCTTCTTTCATTAAACTATTTTCTTCATTAACCAAACACTCTTGCCTTCCTTCTATATTAGGCCCGGGATTTTTTGGGGTTATGGGGGACTCTTCATGCCCACATCCAGTGCTATCTCCATATAAAATAATGTCTTGTGTGCTAGTGAGTTGGAACATTTTGGACGGGTCAAACTCCGGGATGGTACTTGTAGTAGTAGCACCCGTTTTGCAATCCAAATTAGTGGGCACCTGATGACAACCATCTTCAACAACATCCTACCAGTATTTAAAAAAAAAAAAAAAAAGGGTAACTAAATATAATTTTAACTACCTACTAGACGGAAATGGGAAAATGCAGTTGAAGACCACACATGTTAAACCAAAAAACAGCAGGTATATTAAACCAAATAAAAAAAATTTGGTATAACTGATCTACAGCGAAATGAAATCATGATGGTAATCAGACAAATGTAATAGTTAAAATAGAAACAAGTCCACTGCAAAAACAAAAGAAAATCAGGTACACCAAAACAAAACAAAAAAAACAAAAAAGGGTCACATAGGTACAAAACCTTTTTATCACCAACACCATTGATCACATGTGTCGACCTCAAATATTTTTCTGAAGGTATGTTAGACTCGTTTCCAACTTGAGGGACACCACAAGGTGATTTGTATGTCAAGCATCCATCCGACGGTTCACCAAACACCTCTTCAACAACCTACGCTCAAAAAACACAATATTAGTCATACGGGTTCAGGTACATCCAAGCAAATAAAAGAAATTCAGGTACATCCAAAAAAATAAAATAAAAAATCACTATATATATGTAACAAACCTCTTTAGCATTGATCACAGGTGATGACATCAAGCAACCAGTAGCCGTTACACCACACACTTCTTTAAGAACCTGCATTAAACAACATAATCTTATTGACACGAGTGTTTTCAGTAACATGTTTTGTAATCATTACCCAATATTAAATTACCTGATCTTTTTTATTTCCAAATACTCGCAATTACTGGTGTCATACTAGAAACATCTATGTTGCACATTGATGATTGCAGGTCTTGTACGTCCCACTTAACAAATTTGGGAGGTACATCAATTCTGTCTTTCAAGGGCTCAATCAACCCAATTTTCTCACAAAACCAAAACTAGTTTACATTCAATGAGTAGTGAATTGTTGTCTAATTGAAATAAAAATAAAAATATAATAAAACTATCATAATTAAAAAACATACCGGCAACGCAGCAACACAACCAGAAACGGATGATGGCTTTTCGCAATCTTTCACAAGCTGCTTTTCCAAAAAGTCTGAAGTCGCTTTTGCCCAATTGTATTTTAATATTGTTCTTACATCTTGATAGCACGAAACTATGTTCCAAGAGATTGTATTACCACTGTTACAGAACAACAAAGTAATACAAAAATACAGACATATAAGGCATACGAAATCTTCATGGTCTTGTTTGGTCTTCCCTGTAACTACTTTAGACATTGCTGACTCGATATTTTGCCTGCTAACCCGTTTAGATACTATTGTTCACCCCGTTTCGTGTTTACTCCTGTGATGGAAGGGCAAAGTTCCCCACTGCCTTGAGAACCATTGACTGGTCAGCAAGTCAGCTTTCTTTGGTGTGCGAGCGTGCCACTGCTAGCAATGAAAATCCTAGCAGACTTAATTTTTGAAAATAAAAGATAACTTGCGCCCCAAGTTACTTGATTTCTAAACAAACGATTGTGAATTTAGGTGAGGAATATCTCCCAAGTAAGTTCTTTTCTATGCCTCAGACTGGTGAGGACTTTCACAATTTATCTCAGTATAAAAACAGCTGTTCTGGCCAGAATGATTAATAGAAATTGAAGTATTTTTAGGCAGAACTGCCCTTTACATAGCCATAAACGAACAAACAGATGCTGGAAAGGGAAAAAGACAGCCGGAACTCCATTTCTGCCTGGATGGAATACTCTGATCCGGGCTGGACTGGGAATATTTGGACTGGACTGAACTGTCAACAGTTTCAATTGCTAAGCTTTAGCTGCAAATCGATACCAAAGTTTGAGTTTGGCAGAGCTTTAATCTACTTCAGGCCCTGGAAGGTCTTTTGAGGGGGCAGAACTGAAATTTCTTCAGTCTGGAATGGGCAGAAGTGGCTGATTCTGAGGATTACTCAGCTGGAACTGCGCTGTGGTACCTGTTCTGCTTGATCAGGGCTCTTCCTGAATTTGTTAAGGTTTTCATATTTATGGAAACTCAAACTCTGCTTGTTTTGGCTTCTGCTGAACCAAATTTGTAACGAGAGAGAGCTCTCTTTTTGAAGGACTTATTCTCTAAGTCTGAACTTTGGTGTTTCTGATTTGTAGCTGGTATTCTTGTAGCTTGAATGAGCTGCTAGTTTACTCCAGTTTGGAGGTTCTCAGTGATCAAGTGATCATGATTGAGTTTTTGCCCTTGGCTGTTTTGATTGATATTTTTGTTTGATTGGTTGATTGTCCTTTACTCTGTTCACCCTCCCTTATATTTATAAGAGATGTTTTTCTGGAGCAGGGTGATTTCCTTTTAATAATGTGCGGCAAGAAACCCCTTTGATAAGATCTTTTATTTTCAAATGCAAAGAAAAGGGTTTCGTGGATTTCTGGCAGGTAAGTTTCAGTTGCCAGCTCCTATGATCACTCCTCTGTTTTCTTTGGAAGAGAGCTTAATCCCCTTCTTCATTTCCAACCGTCCCTTTGTAAGAGCTAAAAAATTGTCAGTCTGATCTTTAGTTTCGAAACAACTTCCTGCTTTCCAGCTTTAACTCCCTCTGAATTTTTGAGAACTGTTTATTCTTTTTGGGAGAAACAATTCTCTCTCTGATTGGAAAATATCTCTGAATATTCTCATAGAACAGATTTTTCAGAGTTTTTGTTGTTTCCAATTTTGTCAGCCACCGCCCTCTTCTAATCAACTCTGAGATAGTTGATTTTGTTGACTTCTCTCCTAAGTCTGAAGAATTTTCATGTGGGTTGCATGTGGTTTGGTTTCTTCAGTTTTGATGCTGGGCTTATTCCGTTTTTTAAAGTCAAAAAACTGATTTTTCATCAGGGCCTGATTTTTGTCTTCTTGATTTTGATCGGCTTCGGGCTGGGCTTTTCTGGTCTTTGAGTTTCTTCTTTGTTGGGCTGGGTGTGTCAATTTTAGGCCCAAACAACTATAAGGTTCCTTTTCACAAAATCAACATCATCTTTTGAACTCTGCTTATTAATATTTATCACACAACCAGCATATGGCAATCCAAACAATTCCTCAATATCAAAACCAGTGAACTTTTCACGCCTACCACCAATTGTGAAGTCCCTAGTTTGAGAGTTGAAACACTTTATTATTCTGATTATATCTATATATGTCTTCTTACACATGTTTTCAGTAACTTGCCCTTCGTCAAAAACTTTGAAAAGACTCCCAAATGGTGTTTTCCTTATAATTTCACAATGTTCGTCTTGAATACTCTTTTTCAAACCATTAAAAACGTAAAAAAAAAAGCCCAAAACCATATCTGTATTGCATTTTTCCAAACTCTTTCCTGCTCAATTCCATATCCCAAATGGTGTTTTCCTTATAACTCAAAGAAAATAAATGCAACCGTTATCAGTATAGAAGGAGTATTTTTAAAAAATATAGAAAAAATAAAATGTAATCATGAATAGCAAAACCTGTTCTAAATGCAAAAGATAACAAAAGGCAACAATTTTGTTTGATGAACCTATTCTCACGTGTAGGTAAACTAACTAACCTGTCAGTTGTAGGAAAATAACCAGTTTTTACGAAAAAATAAATCAACACCAGAATTTCATGTAGGTAAACTAATAGGTTTGGGGAATAATTTACCTCACTAACTTAATAACCTTTAGGCTGTAGTTACATAACCAGTTTTTACAGAACCAAATATCAACATCAGCCCACTGTGTAGATAAATTAATATATAAAAATCAACATGAGCCCACCAAAAAATCAACATACGTGTTAGGTAAACTGAAATATTCCAGTTTCAATCAGTGTAGGTAAACTAAAAAATTCCAGTTTCAATCACATGATTCCTACTAACAAACACTATACAAAAGTATAAAACTTAAAATTTGATTTTAAAAAAAACTGGATCACGTACAACATAACTTGTTATCAGGTTATCAAAAGCAATATATATTATATGAGCAAACTGTTTTTTTGATCCACACCCAGATACCCATCCATATGGTGTAGGTAAACTAATACCCAGATACCTTGTTCGTGTAGGTAAACTACGATACTCCAGAATTTTGTGTCGGTACATAACCATCACAATAAGAAAGGAGAAAAATCTACATGATGGGATATAGAATGATAAATCTAAAATTTGAAAGTAATCATACTCGTTACATAATGCTCATCCTAAACCCTTTTATGAAGGGCCTACTCTACTTGCATAGATTACTATGAAAAGGAAAAATAATCAACACCAGAATTTCGTGTAGGTACATAACCATAACAATAGTATCTCAAAAAATGATACATAAACAACCACACTGGGACTTTCATCAAACACATTGTGTGCGCGAAAACCTAGCAAACTAAGAGTGTGATCAATATGTCAGAAATCACAAAACAATTTCACAAAAGGAGCAAAACTACATAACCAGATACCCAATATGCTGTAGGTAATAAAGAGGTTTTAAAAAAAAACAAAAATCAAGACCAGAATTTGGTGTAGGTACATAACCAATCTTCCTCTGGTTTTGCTCTGGTTAATACTAAGAATTGATGGGGGCTCCATGTACATGAGAGAAAGAGACTTTTTTTACCTGCTATTTGACGGCAGACTACTCACGCTTGCTAGTCGGTGTCGAAAGCTCCGGAATCGAATGCTTGGTCGTTCTCGTATTCTCTTTACAACTGGGCTGACGAAGGAATGTGCCTGCGAACCCAGATTTTGAACGACATTAGAGGGTTTGGGGGAATCTAATGTTGGAGTATTTGTGGTTTCAATGGAGGGAATCGATCAAGGCTGAAATGATGGTAAACTGAAAAGTTTTGAAACGGTAGTTCTGAGTTTTTTGTAAACGGTCAGATAGTTTAGATTCGTTGTTTACCTACAATGGCAACTAATGTAAATAAATTCAATATTATGACCTCTTTCATTTTAGAGGGCATTACAATTTGAAATTGGGTTTTCAACATAGTTATATAGATAGATGGGTTTGTGTCTAGGGGATATCAGTTGTATGGGCTTATATTGGAGTCTCTCTTCTTTTAATTGTTCATATTAAAATTGCAACAAAAAGTAATTTGTACACACAAAAAAGGTCTGATTATCCTACAGTAAATAGATAGATTGCTTTGGGTTTGAAAAATTCACTTGAATCTTTATTAAAATATGCATGGTACATCATGCTATTGAGAAAATGCTTGTTGGGTTTGAATAAGCTTAAGGTCAACTTGAAAAAAGGCAATTATGTGTCTCTCTTTGATGAGGGATGATTCACAATGATTCTTCATTGAAAATCCATTACTAGCCTAGAAAAAGGAAACATGCATGCAACATCAAGTGGTGAAAGTTGTTGTGCTTGTATTTATTTTTGGCAAAATTGAAGCAACGGTCCCTGAATTAGGACCAAACTTTACTTTTCGTCCCTCATATTGCTAAATTGTTACAGTGGTACTTTAATTATGCCTCCACTTTCAGAAATCGTCCTTTCTGTCATCTCAGTAAACTTTTCTGTTAAAAATGATGACTTGTCATGAACAAGTCTTACTTGGCATGGGCAAAAATATCTTTTCACACAAAAATTTAAAAAATAAATCTCCTCTCTCTCTCTCCAATTTCTTCTTGCCCCCGATGCCCCCCCCCCCCCAAAACAAACACCCCGATTTCTTCCCCCCTCCCCAACACCCAATTCATATATTATTTTTTTAAGATTTGAGTAATCAAAGCGTCATTCCCTTTGTTTAAAACTAGTCGTCATTTTCATGCTTGGAGCTGGAGGATTAATTGGACCTATTTTCCTCACAAGATTTAGTTGACCCAACAAAATCAATAGGACTAAGGACAATATTAATGTTCAAATATGGATATCGGATCTCTCCTCCTCCACGCCCAGATTTGTTCTTCCCCCTCCCGCCCGATAACACACATCAAACCCTGTACATTTACATATGATTCGATTGCCTTGTTGTAAAGAGCATCCCATTCTATTGAATGTGACAGTGTAATCTTCATTCAGCAATGATGAAACATATACTAGGTTCTTTACGCGCAACTTGGAAGAGAAAGACATTCTTTAAGTTCAAGTGTCTCCCCATGTGGTAGCTTAAGGTGGAAAAGTGCCTACTGCTTTTGCAGATATTTGGGTACGATTATCGACACGTAGCATTATTTCCCCTTTTGACAACTTCCTATGATCTACGAGAACTTGTAATGTATTTCAAACATGTCTGCTAGCTCCTAAATCCATTATCCAGGTGGAAGTTTCAACTGCCATTACTAACTCAAGGACAAAATTGCTCTCTTCATAAGTTTTGTTCCTTGTGCATGAAAGATGTACATTACTTCTCTTCTTCCTTTTAGCATCCCTATGGAAGCTAATCCCTTTTGACATTATATGGTTCATTTGAGGCTTGCTTTGTGTAATGTGTTATGAATGGGGTTCTACAGAAGTATCTACAAACATAACAGAAATAAAATTAGATTGTTTTGGTTAAGGCCATGGATTTAGGGTTTTTAAATTCTAGAGCTCCTCCCATTATTTTAAACGATTTCCATAATCCCTCAAAAATGAATACGAGAGACTTCTGTAAGATGTCTCTTAGCAGGATGGGAGGCTCTATTATTTGGATGACTGCACCACAATAGGATCTAGGGATAACACAAATAATAAAGAGAGAGAGAGAGACCTTCTACTCATTCACATTATGATGTGAGTTTCCATATAATTTGGCCTCTAGCAAATGTATACCCCCGAATATTATCATGAGGCACCATTGTACTAGTTAAGTATTAGCCCACCATTCTTGCAAAGTATAGTGATACAATCATGAACCTCATCATAATAGAATGTTGGTCCCTAAAACTATGATCAAATCTCACTTTACCCCTTGAAAGTTAAAGTGATCTAGACTGCCCCCTTGACTAAGGTTTGGTGGTTCACTTTGCCCCGTATCTTTAACTCTGTTAAAAATTACGTTAACAACATTGACATGGCACAAACAGGACCCACCCTTTTGCTGAAATGTATGCCAAGTAAGTGCCATGTATAAAAATATATATATATATTTTTTATTTAAAAAATTAAATTTTTTTCTTTCTCCCTCTTTCTCTCCCAAACAACCACCCACCCACGACACACACCCACCCCTACCCACCACAAACCCACAACCACTCCTACCTACCACAAACCCAAATAAACAGGAAAAAAAAAATTCTTTTGTTTCCAATGTCCAAATTAGAACAAAAGGAGCAGAAGACGACCACTACGACGGTCCTCAAGACTCTGAATGTGGATTTGATTCAAAATTTGAAAAATCATTGGCACCTTCTTGGTCTTCTTCAACAGATGTGAGTACACAGTTAGGTTTGGCAAAGAAGAATTTGAAGACATATCTAGGGTTTTGAGAGGTGAAGATGGTGAAGACCCATTTGCATTTTCTGGCATAGACACCAAGGCATGGTCATTTATGTGGGAGCATATATTTCACCTGCTAATAAGAAGATGACACATGAAAAAGGAATATTCCTTAGGTCAAACTAATTACCCTAATTAATTTTTATTTAATTAGGGAAATTATCTTTGATTTAAGGGTGTGTTTACTAATCAAGAATTGAATTTTGCATATGGAGGATTCCTGCGTTTACTTCACATCAAGGAATTGAAAAGTAAGTAGGGCCCACACGAAATTAGGAATTGAATTCTTTATTTTGGAGGAATTGAATTCTTGGGTGAGATGTGGTATTCTAATTCCGGGAGAACTAACCCATTAGGAATTCATCTTTTTTACCCATTATCCTCACACAATATTCAAAATTTCAAATTTGCAATCTACCTTAACCCAACAACAAGGACATTTGAGTAATTAGTACCACTCATACCCCAATTTCATATGGTTTAGTAAACAATTTCAATAGGAATCCGGAATCTATCTCCCTTCAATCCATATGGTTTAGTAAACAACTTTAATAGGAATCCGTAATCTAATTCTCCTCAATCCAACTCATCGTCAATTCAATTCCTCCTAATCCAATTACCTATTAGTAAACATGCTATAAGATAGGAATATCTCCCTAAATCAAGGAACTCATCTCCACCAAATCTCTTGTTCCTATCATATTTTTGTAGAAGAATAATCCTAACCAAATAAGGATTATTCTCCCAAAACTCTAGCACACAAGGAGACTATAAATACATAGCCACACAAGACATTCAAGATAATCCTAAACCTAATTTTAAAACCCCACAAAAGTCACTCTCTCTCTCTCTCTCTCTCTCTCTCACGGCTAAGTACCACCACACATGACTCTGACCACCCAATTCTCCCCGTAGAGAAAACCTCGTCTAGTTTAGCTATTGTCGCATCTTTTCTCAAAGATCTAATTGAACTAACTTAAGCATCGAAGGTCCTTTGGCAAAAACTCCCTGGGTGTGGTCTTTTACTCCTATTTGTTTTGCATGAATCGAGGAATAGAGAGAAGAAAACTCGAAGGGTGAAGAATCTATACGCGAATATTCTCCCGTGAGAAATTTGCATAAACAATCTACGACTTCCTTTTCTGAAAATCGTGAAGACCCATCTAGGGTTTTTGCAATAGTAGGCATTAAAGCTGGAGAATTTGAAGTTCCCACTTGGGTCTTTGGGAGAAAGTGAATATGGAGGCAAAGGGTTGGCTTCTAAGAGATCGATTTTCCACCGACCCGCAAACCTAATCTTTATCTCAGAAGAATATTTGTTCTATTTGTGTGGGTTTCTAGGAATATTTTTCCTGTTTGTGTGGGTTTGTGGGTAGGGAGTGGGTGTGTGTCGTTGGTGGTTGGGTGGCTCTTTGGGCAAGGAGGGTCGAGTAGAGAGAGAAAGATGGTGAAAGAGAAATGAGAAAAAAAAAAAGATTTCCAAATGTTTTTTCCTATTTGTTAATTTTTTTTTTCAAATATGGCACTTATGTGGCGCATACATTTCGGCAAAAGAGTGAGTCCCATTCGTGCTATATAAGCTTTTTTAACATAGTAACATTGGGGGTCAAAGTGAATTATTAAACCTTGATAAGAGGGGCATTCTGGATCACTTTAACTTTTAAAGGATAAAGTAAGATTTGACCATAATTTCAGGGTCACTACAATAATTAAGCCTTTAAATTATCAATCAAATCTCACCAACGCAATAATTAGCCAAATGAGTAGCTTTAATAATCCCATCACTAGACTCCCTTCATTTCAAAACCACATCACTTTGAAGTCGCTTCATTTCAAAATCCCATCACTTTTTAACTCCCATCCACTTCAAAGTGCCTTGTCCAAACACAACCTAAAAGTTTGAATTGTATACAATCCAGATTGTAAAAAATACAAACGTGGCAACAAAGGAAAAAACAAGAAAGAAGAAGATGACAAAAGAAAAAAACAAAAAGGAAGCTACAAGAACCGAAACGTGTCACATGCTGGACCATTCTCATTTCCCATCAACAAAGAGAAACAGACACACAAGCGAAAAGTCAGACATATTGACACAGAAAAGTCCAACTCTCATGGCTGCTGAGTCATGACAGAAGGAAATACTTGGCGACTTTTGAATTAATTAATTGCAATTGCAACTTGCAAGTCTCTATACTCATTTATCTGTCACTTTCCTGATTTTCTATTGCCCATCCATTACACAATCTTTGTTGATTGAGTCGAGTTTCTTCTGATTTCTGATATGAAAAAATGGCACTTTCTTCCTCATGTGGATCAGACGCGCTCTTAGCGATTCTCTCTCACTCAAGATCCGAAGCTTGCAATCGAGTTCTTCTCAGGGACTTGGCCAACAGAGAATTCAATGCTTTCCTTTGGTTTTCCCTCATCGCGGTCACCGCTTTCCTGCTCAGCAGGGTGGTTAAGCTGCTCTGCTTATGGGCCAAGGCCAGGTCAATTCCTGGGCCTCCATGTCCCTCTTTCTACGGCCACTGCAAGCTCATTTCCCGCGAAAATTTTACTGGTCCGTGTAGTTTTCAATCTCTGATGCCTTTTCTGTTTCGGGTTTTATTTTTGTTTTTTGGGTATTTGTACTTGACTAGAGTACTTAGCTCTGTCGGGTTCAGTTCAACTTTTGCGTTTGGTTGCTGGCGTATGAATCATGAATGAAAGTGAAACTTGGCTTGTCCCTGTTCTTGGGGTTTCAGATTCTGGGTTTTCATCGAAATTTCAAATTGAAGTAAACACCTGTAATATATGTGAACTTAAAAAATTTGATTGGTTTTGTTAGGTTTATGAGTTCCCAAAAAAATAAAGAAGTTGAGGAGTAGAAAATTAATTTTTTGTTTTGGTTAATTGTCAATTTGTGTTATGGATAGGGTGAGAACAATCTAACCCATTTCTCTTTTCTTTTGGCATTGATCAGAAGTGTTGTCGGATTTGCACAAGAAATATGGGTCTGTTGTCAAGTTGTGGTTGGGTCCTACAAAGCTTTTAGTGTCAATAAAGGATCCAACTCTCATCAAAGAGATGCTACTAAAGGCTGCTGATAAATTGCCTTTGACTGGGAGGGCTTTCCATTTGCCCTTTGGAAGGTCAAGTCTCTTTGCTTCCCCTTTTGAGAAGGTATGAACTCTGTTTTATTGCCCCTCTTTTACTGCTTCTTATACTTGTGTACTTGTAATGTTTAGAAAATTACTGTGTTATACCAATATTTTGTCTGCATTGAGATTGCAAAATGAAAAAAAAAAAAATGTAATGTCAGAAAAAAAAAAGGTGCTTGTGTTTCTATTTCTCTACGTAGGCACTATCAATCACACTGTTAAATGTAGCATCAAGAGTCGAGAACAATAGGGACTGTCTGAAGGCAGTAAACTTAAAAACCTTCCTTATCATCAGCTTATCGGCTGGTCTTCCTTGAAAAACTTGCAAAGGGAAAAGGGAAGGAAAAGAAAGAAATCAATAAACTGAATTTGTTGATCTAACTGAACCATTGATCTGTTGGTCTAACTGCTGGTTCTCCTTAGTGATAATCTGTATCCCAAGACAGAATATTAGCTCTCTTTATCTTACATACTTAAAAGGCTTTTAAATTTAATATGTTACTACCATGTTGCAATGGCGAAAGAGTTCTTCCCCATTTGGTCCCAAACATTAGTTGGTCTATATATCTAACATATGTAATCAATCACCTTTGTGGTCACCACCCAGCACTGACAGTTCATAGTAATGTCATTGTGTCCAACAAACACAAGACTGTTTAATGAAAGGAGTGAGTTGATTCAGTTGATTGGGCAAACAGGAGTAACAAGTGTATTGAACACAGAGAGAGGAAGTAGAAGAAAGGGGAGGGAAAGAAGATATAGGCAGTAGAACGGGAATAACTAGAAAACTAGTGCAATAAATTGGCAAACTCTGCAGCCTTATTAAAAAAAGGCTTGTACATAAGTAATTCCAAAATAACTACCTGAAAAAAAAAAAAGCAATAATTAATTCGTATGTTCTAATAATAAAAACAAATGATAACTAAATTCGTAAATTCTAATTACAATAAATAGAAAGATAAAATAAGCCTAATTTCTAGAGTACATATACCTTAATTAAAAACAAATTTTCTTCTGTCATCTATTAACAATGAGAAAATAGAATAAAGTTGTGAAATAAATTTTGTAATGCTCTGGAATGAGGAAGTTTTAGTTAGATAGCTGCCAATATAATACTTACCGAAGTCCTTTAGAAAAAAAGTTATGAAGGATTGGACTTGAAATTTGAGTAAGGCTGGAGCTATGGTGGTAAGCCCCATGTCACATTGTCACTAACTGATAATATCTTCAGCCTGTTTGTATCAAAGTAAAAGTCTGTCATTCCCCAAACGTAATTTAGTGCATCATTTATTTGTTTGGTCATATGATGATGGCTCTGAGTCTTGTGTAATTGTTCTCAAGTTCATCTGGTAGCATTCATAGTCTTTCCCTAAAGGGTATTTCTCATTCACAGGTGCAAAAGGGAAGGGAAGCATTATTCACAGAATTAACTGGAAAGTTTCCTGAGAGAGAAAATGTGGTTTGTACAAAAGCTGTGGACTGTATCTTGGAGAGGATACAGAATTTTATGGCTAAAGGCAGCGCTGACAGTAAAATGGTTTCTCAACATATGGCTTTTACCATGTTAGGAGCCACGCTCTTTGGAGATGAATTTTTGGCTTGGTCCAAGGCAACTGTATATGAGGAGCTCTTTATGATGATTGCTAAAGATGCTTGTCTCTGGAGTTCTTATAATGTTACGCCGTTTTGGAAGCGTGGATTTTGGAAGTACCAGTCTCTATGCACAAAGTTGAAATGCTTAACGCAAGATATTATTCGACAGTGCAAAAAGAACTACATGCTATTTGGTCATATGGATCATAATCTCCATGGTGAAACAGAAATTTTGGGAAAGGAGATTGCATCTGATGGACCATCTTGCTCTGAAGTTGTGATAGTAGATGCCTTATTCTTTCAGGAGCTTAATGGCCATCTTAATGCAACGGAAGAGGAACCATGCGGGAATCTTATGAGGATTATGTTCCATGGATGCCTTACCACAGCTCGTTTGATTAATAATATTTTGGTGAGCCTTGGTATGCATCCACAGATACAGGATAAGGTAGCTGGCTCCCTTGTCTTCTTTCTCCCTCTCTATCTCTCTCCAGTGCTTTCTAATGTTTAATGTTTCTTCGTGAAATTTATTGTGTGAAAGCTGACATTTGATCTGGTTGAGTGTAAACAAGGCATGTCTTTATGTACTTTTTTTTTTTTCACACATTTTGCTTAACATCTTTGTTTTTATTATTTTTCTTTCTCCTTTTTGAACTCCCTCCCTGTCCACTTCCCCAGAAGAAATTATAGGAAACACCCAGCTCCTTGTTTGAAGAAACCCTCCGTTTGCCCTGTTAGGGACGTTGCGAAAAATAATGAAAAAAGTGATAATAATAATATTAATAGTAATAATAATGATAAATAATGATATAAATTTGACTACTAGTAATGATAATTAATTATTATTATAATTATTTCATATAGCAATTAGCTTTGTTTCTGTGTTATTGCATACCATAACATTCTTAACCTATATATTTCCCTGATGCAGTATTAGTTTAAGCAACTATACAAAGAAACACTGTTATCCTAGTGGAAATGAAAATTAGGAAGATACATAGGCCAGCATTTTGAAAATTTATATGGCTATCATTAGGTTAAGTGACTGGCTTATCCAAACTGAGTCTAATATATGGGTGCACTGGGCCCACCATCAAAGTTATATAGTATTTGGGTTGCAGAACTGGGAACAAATTGCTTTCTTTGACTAAACCATATCCAACAAAACTAACCTATATCATGTAAGGTTCCGATCACCCATGCGACATCACATTTATAAATGTCTTT
Organism: Prunus salicina; assembly: GCA_020226455.1. NCBI lineage: Eukaryota > Viridiplantae > Streptophyta > Magnoliopsida > Rosales > Rosaceae > Prunus > Prunus salicina. Next base: position 27,343,299 of record CM035343.1, on the reverse strand, counting down.
TCTTTTTTCTTTGACAAAATGTTTTTTGTTCCCATATTTGTGTATGAGTTTCTAAATATATTTTTAATCAGTGTTTCAATTAAAAGGGATATGGATTTGCAGTAACCTGATTGAGTCTAATACTGCTGCTTTTGGTTGCTTGTTATAAAATTGATGATTATATCTTTCTACATTAAGCTGTTATGATCCTAAATCTTTTTTTGTTTGTATCTAAAGATCTACTCAGAGATAACCATGGCACGAAATGGTTCAATTAACAAAGACCAACTGAATGTTGATAAGATGCTCTTATTATTGGCAACTGTTTACGAATCTGCTCGTCTTGTGTCAGCTGGATCTTTGCTACAGAGATGTTCTCTCAAACACGGTAACACTTCTCACCATTTTGTTCTTAAATTTCTGTATGAAAATATCAGTCTCTCTACCTCTGTGTTTTAGTGTTTTGTGTAAGGGGGTCTAATGGCAGTTTCTCAGTGATGTCAAAAAATCCAAATATGTTCAGATCTAGAGCCATGAGATTAATTTACAGGATGAAATTCAAACCCTTTTTTGATAAAATAAAACATGAAGTCGAATAACTGTTCAATAACAAGTATTAATGACCCAGGAAAACCAGAACCAGGAAGACAGATCCTTATGAAGATATTTTCAGAACAACTTTAGGTTTTCTAATTAATATCATTCAACAACTAACCTGTGCTCAATTAACCAAACATGGCTGTTAATTGAGGCAATGAACTCATCTTCTCAAATCTGTTCATCATGAGGTTCAAATACTAGACTGGACACGAGGTGGAAATATATTTTCAAATAGTTCAAAAAGAAAGAATTCATACAAGGAACTTTGAGGGTGAAGCTAATGAAAATGATGCAGGGCAGTAGAAATAAGCTGCTGTCCAGCAACTAAACTGTGCCAAACCATGGTAAAAATGGAATCCATGCGATCAACAACACAGAGAATAGAGGGATAAAGCAATAGAATAAAAGTTGGAAAGATGATAATAGAGATGTAGACAGAAACCCAAGATAAACACTATATTCTGTAATTTCTTAATAAAATTTATAAAAGACCCTTATTAGAACTCTTAATGAGGCTTACATAGCCATCAAACCCTAACATAATCAAGGGAATTAAACCAAATCCTAATTGGAATAGGAAAACTATAATATCTAAATAACTAATAATTTAAAGTAATTAGAACCCTAGCCTAATTGGCCAGCGGGCCAACTTAGACCTGGAAGGCATTAGATACTCCTGCATCAGAAAAGCATGTGATATATATAATATAGAACGCAGAAGCATGAAGGTCCAAATGTCAGGATTTGTCAGAAGTAAAGTCATAAATATGGGTGTACTTTTGGAAAAGAAAGAATGGATGAGTGGAGCTATTTTAGTTTTGGAGGTTTAGTAGTTGTATTTTGTACAGTTCATGTAGGAAATCTTGATGATGGTGGTTTGACACTTACTGATGTCTTTCTTTATTAGTATCAATTTTTCCAAAAAGTAGTAAAACCCTATAAAAATAAGTTGAAATTTGAGTTCAAGAAGTATACATCCGAAAGTTGTGATAAGTAAATACATGCTTTATCATATGAAATAGATTGATTCATGTGGTTGCAACACTTATAAGCCATGACAGGCATATGTACAATTGCACCGGGGAATTTCTACTTTTTGTATGGATTGATTTTCACTTTTAACAACAGAGGTTATAAGTAAGAGCTTTTAGGATATTGAAGTGACTACTCTGAGGTGGTTGAGCTATCTATAACCAGGTCTTAGAGTTTTGGTGTTTTTACTTATATGGGAATATGAATATGGTGCACTTTTGATATCAAGCAAAACAAAATGAAAAATGATAAGAGATTTCTAAGGTTTATGTCAAAATATGATGCTGTGAGTACATGTTGGGCGACTTTTATATTTCACAATATCAAGGAAGAAAAATACATTTGATGAACCATTGGTTGAAGATGCATTTATTTTGTCAACCTTTTCTAAACTGCACTTAGAGTTTTTGTTTTTGTTTTTTGTTGTTGCGGTGGGGGAGATAAACTGATTTGGGTTTATCAATCAGATTGGTTGAAATTAAGGTTCTGAAGGTAGTTAGACTTGTGGATATGATAGCATCTTGTGAATGCTGTTCAGCTAACTGCTCCTTTAGATTCCTTACTGATCTTCAGCTCCAGCTTACCTAATTGTGATGCTAAATTGAATGGTGTTGCTTATTTACTTCCACCTGTTCTATGATGGTTGTCATTTATTTAATACTTGGCATTAATTATTTTTTTCTTCCTTTCCCTTTGAAGACTTGAATCTTAAAAGTGGCGTAACCATACCAGCTGGAGCAGGACTGGTTGTGCCTATACAGCTGGTACAGATGGATGATTGCAGTTGGGGAAGTGATGATAATGAATTTAATCCGTATCGCTTTTTATCCAAGCCTGGAAAGGGATCTGATATTATGCTCAATAAATCAGTTTCAGGTTTCATTCCTACCTATTTCCAATTTCAACTTTGTTTATATAGTTTTCAAGTTCCCTATAGTGCATTTTCTCTGAAAATGTGCAGTGCAGTTATAGCAGTTTTAACTAATCATAAACTGTTGGTAATCACTGTGCCTCTTTCCATTTCTTTGCAAATCCTGCAGTAGTATACGACTTTTAGTGCATTGTATCAGATGCCATTTCCAATCCTTTATGCCATCTTGAATTGCACAGGATGTACATTTTGTAAGAGAATAATAAAATGTTTGCTAAATATTCTTGTAAAGAAGCTGGGTTTTCCATTTGAGTTTAGTTCTCGCTTGGTTTTAAATTGACACTTCCTTGTCCAAATGCATGATAAGGAGTTCGAATTTGTATAGTAAGTTAATAACCCTGGCAGGAAATTAGTTTAGAATAGCATCACACCATCAAGGTTCACATGCTCCATCTGTAACAAAGTTTGGTTTATAACGGTTCTCAGGGGCTGCTGAAAACATTGTTAATCCTGGACAGAGCTCCTTCAGTTTGAATGATCCAAATGCAAATACGGCCTTTCTTCCCTTTGGCTATGGCTTACGTGCTTGTATTGGCGAGAAATTTGTACTCAATGGAGTGGCTACATTATTTGCATCATTGCTTGAACACTATGAGGTTTGTGAGCTACTTAGTTTTTTTGTTTTTGTTTTCTTTTCTTGGATACACGATTACATTGTTTGAAATCTCTCTGGCTTTCTGTCTCTGTCTTTCTCTTTAACTTTCATCATAAACAATCATTGTTTTTGAAACTTTCTATGAAACATAAATTTCTACTTTCAATGTTAACTTTGGCATGATGAACTTAGATTTGGTTATATTAAATTCCTGTGTCTTTGCACTGATTTTGAATACCCAACGTCCAATGATAAGTGAGGCCTAATACAGATCTGAGTTCAGAGATCTTTATATCTTTATTAATCATTGTTACATTTTTATAAACCAAAAAAAAAAGAAAAAAAAGATATATACAGTTGAATTTAATTGAGTACTAGATAATTAAGGAGTACCAGTATCTGTCAATAGCACGTACTGTACTCATCCTGAATGATAAAATCCTATCTTGCGCCTAAGAATTTCCCATTGAATTGGTTTAAATAGAAAACAATTGATTAAATAAAAAGTATGCTTAAGTTTCATCTACTCCCACTAAATGCAAATACAATCCTAGGGTTGTGATCAATCTATACCCTAGGAGAGAAAGGGTAAACCCGCCGATCTAAGGGTTTGAATTTAGTGGAAATTTTGATTTTAGTGGACAGTGGACCCAGATACTTGCCATTAATGTTAAACATCGGCATAAGTTCCAGTGTATTTTTGAATGGGACCTACGTGCTCATATCTGGGAGGGAGGGATTTTGTAATCTGTGAATCCTTGCTGAGGAATGTTCGTATTAAATTGATTCATTACAACTTGTCAGATCATTTGTTAGTGGGTTTCTGCAGTAATTAGTTTCTTCTTGTTTGTTAGGTTGTGAATCATACTCCATTTTATGATTTCATTGAAAGTGCTGCACTATTACTTTAAGTCTTGTTTTTGACAACAACATTAGTAAGCCCTCCTGTATTACAATTTGGTACCAACTGACCCAACTAACTGGATTTTCTATCTGGGAGGCACACCACGAGATGGATTTGTGCCACCCTACGAATTAACTGTTAATTGCTTAACTAAATGTTGGCTGTGGTTAAATTGAAAACAAGAAGCTCCTGCATGCTTAAAGTGGATATGAAACAAAAATTTATCCAACAAGAGAAGGAATTGTGATGTTAACTTATGAAATTTAAAAACAAAAACTTTTGAGCATCTTTAGATGCGTGGTGAATTTCCCACTCCCATTTTATCCACCTACACTCCCTTTTGTTTTTTAATACTTTTTACTATAAGATAAAAGGGAGTGTAAGTGAACAAAAGAGGAGTGAGAACATACAATTTTAAAAAAATGGAATGTGAGTGGATAAAAAGGGAGTGGAAAAATCAGTACCCTTATTTGTTTGTCCTTAGATGCGTATTTCATTGACCAAGAAACGGTATATATATATTTGCATATCTTGCAAGTCTAATGTTTAAATGTTACTATATTGCAGATAAAGCTCCAGGGAGCAGCTGAGGATACCCCCAAACCGAACAACTGTGTGTTTGAGCATCTTTCTAGTTCACAGATAGTTTTTGTAAAAAGGAACAGCTGAAGAATGTGGAAGCAGAAAAGTCTGTGTTGTGGATGCAATGTTTTGTTTTACTGTCATATGTTTTTGCATTCCATGATCACTTACAGGAAGACATCTCCAGTCATCTTTTTCCCCAACTCGGGTTTGACGAGGGAATATTTTTTCCGTTGATTATCTATTAGAGTAATAGCAGAGGATGTTACATGAGTGAGTTTTACGGCTCATGTTTTTTTCCTCCGTTTTTAAGCCTAGGTGCTGGTTTTATAGCCATGACTGGCATAAGATAGTTTTTGAAGCACTCTCGGGCTATTGTTGAAGTGGAGCCTTGTGGTTTTCCCATCTAGAATTTGCAACTTCATCTTTTATTTTTCCTCTCCCAAAAGGAAGTTCATCTTGTAATCTTAATTAGCTTAGAGTGATGCACCCCATATGTATTTTATATTTGTAGGGTGCATTGTTAATAGAAGTTATGTAATAAATAAAAAATTGCCTTCCACTGGTTGTTTATGGTACTCTGGGTTGTTTTGAGATTTGGTTAAGCTTGAGTGAAACGATGAGTTTCAGGTAGAGTTTAGCCAGCTTGCTTGTGGTGATTGGTCACAGGTGGGTTATTTTTCCTTTACAATTACAATGTTCTAGCATTTTTCAGCTCCATTATATGAATGATCTCCATGGAGGGAAGCAGATATGGGAGATTAATGTACTAGAGAAATTAAAGTGGGTGTCCGATTCGGCTCGGTTTTAAATTCAAACTGAAACTGAAACTGGTACTGTTAATTTGGTTTGATCTGGTCTGATTTTCATACAATACTGATATTAGAACTGAACCAAACCAGGCTGGTTACGGTTCAGTTTGGTTCATTGTTCTCCACGGTGTGGGCCTGCTGTAAAGCCCATTTAAGTTTTCCGGGGTTTTTAAGCTTCAAAACAACCTGAATTTTTAAACTGTTGGACTTACATCACAATTGGCCCAATTTTGATATTGAATACAGCAAAGCATTCCTCGGCAAAAATAAAAAAGAATTCCCAAATGATTCTAATACTGAAAATGAAACCAAATACTAAAACTTTTAACAAAACAAATACATAAAAAGCAAAATAAATTACAACGAAGTCTAAAATTATAGCTCCATTATGTCATCCATTATCAAGTTGCCAAAAATCTGAGCAGCTAATCTTATATAACAAGGTTTACCAAGCTTTACTCTAATTGGATGAACTGCATTCATTCAAACAAAACTTTAAGGCCTCGTTTGGTTCATGGGAATGGAGACTTGGCAATGAGAAATCAATTGCTTTCCCATGTTTGGTAAGTTTAGGTATGGGAAATCGTTGCCTGGCTCATGGAAAAGTAGGGGGGAAAGTGAAGCCATCCTCCAAACTTGGGTTTTGTTTTCCCTCCTCATGGGAAAGTTTGGGAAAATGAGTTAACATTAAATACATATTTTTTATGACCATTTTATCCCCATTAACAATTTAGAATTACAATATATCATTAAATACATTCTTTTTTTTATTTGATTTAATATGAGTATAATTGAAAATTTATACGAACTTTGTTTTCCATTCCTACTCAAAACAAACATGGGAAATGAAATAAAGTGATATTTCCCGGTTACTTTCCCAGCATTACCAAACGTGGGAAAGGAATCTTCCATTCTCATTCCTTGGGGAATGACATGGGAAATGATTTCCCCTCAAATTCATTCCATGAACCAAACGAGGCCTAAGACCCTCTTTGGTTCACGGAACGAATTTGAGGGAAAATCATTTCCCATGAGATGGCAAATAGAAGATTCATTTTCTATGTTTGGTAATGTTAGGAAAGTAACTGGGAGATATCATTTTATTTCCTTTCTCATGTTTGTGTTGAGTAGGAATGGATACCAAGTTTGTATAAATTTTCAATTATACCCTTATTAAATCAAATAAAAAAAGAATGCATTTAATGATATATTGTAATTCTAAATTGTTAATGGAGACAAAATAGTCATGAAAAATATTTATTTAATATTGGCTTATTTTCCCAAACTTTCCCATGAGGAGGGAAAACAAAATTTAAGTTGGGAGGATGGCTTCACTTTCCCCCTACTTTCCCATGGGCCAGGCAGCGATTTCCCATGCCTGGACTTACCAAACATGGGAAAGCAATTGATTTCCATCCCCAAGTCTCCTTTCCCATGAACCGAACATGACCTAAGTGAACAGAAAATTGTTTTCCTATTTCATAATACCATGGACAGATAAAAAACATACCTGAAGGCTGAAACCACACTCAAACAACCATGTAGTCTCCTTGGAAAGTAGCATTAGCTGAATTGTTTCTTGTGCATGGCCTCCTAAGATCTAGAAATATAAACATAAAAACAAACTGGTTTAGTGTAGTCTAGTTTTTAGAGGTGGAGAACTAGAACCGGAACGAGACACCATCAATCCGATTTAGTTTTTTGTACTGGGCTTGACTTTTTGATCAACACCAATCTTTTTTTTTTTTTTTTTAACGATTTTTCTCAGTCCGATTTAGTTCGGTTATCCTATTCTTCAATCTATATGCCCATCCCTAGAAATTACACAGTGGCACTAGAATACCATGTGGCACTTGCCAGGTATCAAGACACGTGGCATTATAAAGTTCATTACCACAATGACCAGCCTACTCAGTCACTCTATTACCACAATGACCAAACTACTCGATCACTTTTGCTAAAGTCCATAAACATAAAAAAAGTGATTTTATTGGCACCCCAAAATTTTCTCTTTGCACCCCACATTCTCTTTACACCCTACTGAATTTTAGTAAAATTTAAAATTACTCACTACACCCCATTTTGCTTCATAAATTCCCCTTATGAATCCCATTGCTTAACTTACTGTGTAAATCCCACCGAAATCGTTACCTTGTTTCAGTGGTAGTTCACCAAATTTGTTTCCGTTTTTCAGTGGTAGTCTATTGAATTCATTTCGTGTTTCAATGAACATCTACCGAATTTGTTACTAAGTTTATACTTAATTATTTTTTAGATATGAAGAGGACTCGCAGAGGTACTATTGAGGGTTCATCATCTCGACCTGATAGACAGTGTTCCACAGCCTCAACGAGGAGACATAGAACGACGAGGTTAGCCCTTCAAGAGGACCAGCCCCAGTATGGTCCCCCAGACCACTTTGAGGATACTATAGAGGTTAAAGATGTAGCTGCTACTCATGATAGTAATGTTGACGCGGAGGTTGAAGATGTAGCTACTACTCATGATAGTAATGTTGAGGTAGATGCCTAGCCTACTGAGCCATCTCGAGTAGGTCTCATTGATCCATCTTTACTTACGAGTATGTATATATATATATATATACTGTATTTGACTAGGAATGTGAGCCCCTTAGGTGCATGTCAAAGACATCTACCCTTCATGAGTGGAATTGGCTGGCTTATCTAAATAATGATCCCGAACAAGTATAATGTCCTTTTGAATTCTTAACGGCGTAACAACCTCCGGCCAATAAGACGCTCGTCAAGCTAAAAACAGAGGAGTTCCCTCACTATGAAAGGTGTCCTGTGGATGGAGGAGTTCCTAAACTAAGTAAATTTTCTCGCTTGTTAGGTTCCAAACCTCACACGGGCTAGTCTCCTATCCTTACCGTTGTTGACCTCTCTCTTGTCTAGCCACAGGGCGATGAAAGGTAGGATGCCCCTGTTTGGCTTTTGCTCTCCAAACTTGGTATATTCAAAAGGTACATTCAAAGGTCTGGATTAGAGTAACTTATTAGGTCTTCTTATCGGAATGCAGATAAGATTGTTGTATTTACCTTCGTTGAGAGGTGGCATCCCGAAACGAACATCTTTAACATGCCTTTTGGTGAGATGACCATCACATTGGATGATGTGTCATCTATTTTAGGGGCGTCACCCTGTTTTTGTTCCTTCAATGAGAGTAATATCAAAATATTTTGCATTAAATTTGTGGTCGACAATAAGTTATTGAAAAAATAAATATATTTCGGTTCATTGCCACTGAATTGTAGGTAAAAATTTGGTAATAAACCACCGAACATCATTCCATGTTACGGTGGATCTCCATTCGTATCTTAAGTTAACAGCCAGTCAAACACAACAGAAATAGGTGCAATGTTTAGGTGGCATCTCGCCGAATTTACCTACCATGTTCAGTACTGGTGTGCTGAACGCAATCAATGACCATCACTAAATCCTAAACTTGAAAAACCCCAAAAAATAAACTCATACCTCATTCGAAGCCTCTCTAACTTTAGTCTCACCCTTCACGAATAAATACAATATATTTTTTCACTAATATAAGTGTATAAACCTCGTTAGGGTTGTAGGAATATGATAATTCGAGAAAAAAGTCTAACTAGGGTTGCAGGAACATATGTGGGGTGTAGTGAGCAAATTTAATTTTTGTTTTAAACGTTTTTTGTCCTTAACAGTAATTATATACAAGGATAAAATAGATTATTCATGTTTAAAATTAGTATGGGGTGTAAAGAGCAAATAATGGGATGCTAATAAAATCACCCAAAAATAAAAGCTTTATTTACCAAAAATCTTCTAACATAAGCCAACTTTTCTTTTATAGTTGAATCTCCTAAAAAATGGACGACATCTTTATGAATTATGATGAGCCTAACCGTGTGGGTTCCCCCACGTTACAAAAGCATTTGTTTCTTTTTCTTGGGTTTGTTTGGCATAAATTCCACGTGCCAACCCAACTAACTTTTGGTCCATGTCAAAAGCAGGTGATTGGGCTTTGTTTTATTAAAAGAGAAATCAGCCCATATGGGTTTTTAGAGGCCCAGACTGTTATGAACCGATTGCAAAGGATAAATCTAAAGATTAATTGCCATTAATGGTGATTTAATCTAGGAAAATTAGTTTTAATTGGTTTAAAAGCTAAAGCACAACTTCTAATCTCTCCACATGGCTCAAAATTTGATCATCACTGTTGATCACATTTTCAAAAATCAAGTCAGCTGATTTCTGGGAACATCTTTCTCTCAAGGAGGCCTACGTGACTCTAAAGTCAAAATTTCAACAGGCAAGAGGACGTGATAGGGAGTTGGTAGAAGGTTTAATCGGAAAACCACTCCCCATAACCATTTAATGCCAGAAAATAAGGCCAAGGCTTCTTTACTATGCTCATGATTGCATCAGGGCAAGTGGGGTTTTACAAGAGATAAACAAGAGATAGAAGAGTTGGTTGTCAGAAGATCAAAACTGATCATCAAGAAGACTGACTCTTGATGGGGTCTTTCTTGTCAACCTAACCACCACCCTTTTTTGACGCTAAAAGCAGAGGATCATCTCAACCATGTGTGCTCCAAATATTAAAGAATAATCACTCATGCGATTTCTCTATAAATATGAGAGAATGTGGACAGGAGAGAGAGCCAAAAAATTCAATCAAGACAAAACGCTCAAGTCATATTGACAAACTCAAACAAGATCATACGATCTCAAAAGACCTTCAGACTCTAAGGCAATCAGACCATCTTCTTTGAAAATCCATTCAGCTCCTAGACAAAACGGACAGAACTGATGCCTCTGACTCTAACTCAGCCCAGGGAGGCATTTCACAAAGTAAACGAGATTGCTCTCATTACAAATTTGGTTCAACATAGCCCAACCAAGCAGAATTCAAGTCTATCATAATATGAAAACCTCAACAAATTTGCGGAGAGGCCTTAATGTCTGAGAATCATCAGAATAGGTTGTAGGTGATCCACAATTAAGCAAAACAGGTGTTGAAGTAAAATTTTGGGACATAAATCGTCAATCCAGCCACTTCCAATCCAATCCAGATTGAAGAAATCCCAGTTCTGCCCCTCCGCATGGATAAAATAGATTGAAGCTCTACCAATCTCAACATTGGTATTGGTTTCCAGCTGAACCTCATCAGTTGAAGGTGCTGAAATAGTTTGATTTATTTTTCAATACTCATTTTGGCATGAACTACTAGTTTTAGTATGAAAAATTTGTGAAGTCTTCACCAGTCTGAGGCAAAAAAAGAACTTACTTGGGAGATATTCCTCACTCAAATTCACAATCACTTGTTTAAATTCAGTAACCCGGGGTGCAAGTTATCTATTTTTCATAAGTCTGGTAGGGTCTTGACTGCTAACAGTGGCTCACTCGCAGACTAAAGAAAGTTGACTTGCTGACCACAAGTGGTTTTCAGGCCAATGAGGAATTTTACCATACCATCAGAGGTAAACGGGTGAAAAATTTGGCATGCCCAGTGAGACCTTACAATATGCATACTCCTACAAACATCTTTTAGTGTATGAATATTGGAAGTTTTAGCCAGAATCCACGCTTTGCCATGGAAAGAGACCAGCTAGCTTTCTGAGAAAAAAGACATGAATCAGAAGAGAGTGACACTAGACAATCAGCTTACGGCAGTACTAGAAGCAGTCGTTCTCACTCCAGTTCTAGAAAGTTGAGCCAGATACAGGAGGCTATGATCCGACATGAGGCTGCAACATAAAAAAGCCATCCTGAACAACATGACAACCATGATGCAGTGGCAAGTCAACAGATAATTCAGGAAGGATTGTGAGGCTGCTATTGCAAGAAATTCAAATCCAGATGCTGTAGTCTAGCAGCTAAAGCTCCTTTTCGGACCTAGACCAAGATTGGTATGGCCATACTAGGAAAATCCCCTCATTGTATACATAGCTGGAATACCTGAACCGGTAGATATCCAGGTTGGATGAAGGGGAGAAGCCCTTGTCATCCAAGAGCAATAAGCTCCAGTTCCTCCAGCAGGTCCAACAGTAGTTTAGGCTCCTCAGAATCAGCCAGAACCTCCACCTGTTCCGCGGCTAGAGGATCCACAAGGCCAGCCAGTGGCACATCTGCCTGAACAGCCAATAGTGGTGCCTTATAAGCCTAGAAGAATGGATCCCAATCCATTTCCCCCACTAGCAAGAGGCAGAAGATGCATAGGAGGAATTAATCCGTTCGCCAATAATGATAGAAATGGCCAGGGGCAAATTGGAGAAACCATCAAGATTTCGAGGAAGAAGAAGAACATATGGAGGAGATCACATCTAGACCATACATATTTGAATAGAGGGTTGAACAGAATCAGCTAGAACAAGGACGGAACTCACCCCTTATTAATGCTTTAAACGACATGAGGGCACTACAAAGAATGATCAGAGAAATGATGGACCCTGAGGCCAAAATAGGAGAGAGACCTAATATCGGCTTACATTGATCAGATGCCTTTGCCTCCCGGTTTTAAAGTACCAAATTTCACTCTATTCAATGGGGAGGACGCTTTTGCTTCATCAGTCAAACATATAGGCAGATTTTCAGTGTAGTGCATAGCTATAGAGAATAACCCCTTATTAAAGTTTAGGCTTTTTGGAAATTCCTTGTTCGGACAAGCTTTTACATGGTATACCAATTTACCAGCCAATTCTATCCAGACATGGGAGGATTTCATCACTAGGTTTAGGAAACTCAAAATGAAGTGCAGAATCCCCATGGAAGAAAGTCATTTCATCTAAATGGCTCAAACCACCCGCAAGATCTCTCTATGAAAGAGATTCGATGGAATGGTGTTTGGAGATTTGGCAGAATTGGCAGATAAGGCCTCCAAGTATGAAGAACTGCTAAGTGAAGAACAACAGAAGAGAAATTCTTCCAAAGGCACATACTACAAGACACCATCTTCCTCAGTCTATTTGGTTGAGGTGGAATCAAAAGAAATGGTGATAGGAGTTGCAGAAACGGCAAAGCTGAAGCACCCTATCAGCTGTAAGGCTTTGATCAAACCACCAAAGTATCAAAAACCACCACCATTTACAGGTGGGTTTGTCCTAAACAAACCAACACAGAACAAGGTTTATTCTTTCGATTTAACCAAAGTTGACACTTTGTTTGATGAGATGCTCCTGCAAAAGGCAATAGAGACGCCTCACCAGTTGCCTTAGCCAGAAGAGCTCAAGGGCAGACAATATTGCAAATGGTATAACTCATGGAATCACTCCACCAATAGTTGTAAGTTTTCAGAGACGTCATACAAGAAGGAATAATGACAGGAAGGCTCAAGCTAGTTGAGAAACCTCCCACAGTGACAACATACCCTTTTCCTCAACCTCAAGTCAACATGGTCAACTTAAACTGGCCAGAAGAGGAGAAAGGCAAGCTGATGGGGGAAATCAGCCCCAACATGGGTAGAATAGCCAAAGGCTACTATTTCAGTTGGAGTAGTTATGTGTAGCAGGTGCAAGTGCGAATGCAAGCTAGAAATAGTTTTGGATGAACAGAAACAACATACAACGAGCGTTTTTGGTAAAATTGGAATACCATACTAGCAGCCTTCAGTTTTGGCTCTATCCAGGGGCATAGCCAGACATAGAACCTACCAGAAACCAGCCCAATAGATTAGGAAGGTGGCTGAGCAGCCAAAGAAGGAAGTACCAATCAAGATAGCAGGAGATGATAGGCCATTGGCGACTATCATAGAAGATAGGTGGTATTTTGTTGGAACGAACGGCAGGCCAACCCTAGAGCTGACCAGAATGCAGAGAAGGTGAATCCAGAGGCAATACTGCACTTTCCTAAAAAACAAGGATAACACGCAAGTGTTTGCAGAGGTGAATTCCCCTGGAATTGAGAATGATCCAGAGGGAGAGCTTCAGGCAGAAAAAACAGTATACCAACTAAAGGAGCTGACAGAAGCAAGATTTGCAAATGAATCCTCTTTCCACCAAGGTTCGTCTTTGAATAATCAGTTGGAGCACTCTGGAGTCTTTCTAGCAGATGATCAAAAGAATTGGACTGAAGAATACGAGGAATAACAAGTGGACTATGAACCATCTGCAGTGACTAGACTGGATTGCTTGAAATAGGTGATCAAGAGAACTGGGTTGAGGAGCATGGTGAAGAACAAGTGGAATATGAAGGGGGACTAGATGTAGAAACTCATGCTTTAGGCGCAAAACACAAGGTGATTTGGGCATCAACATGGGGTTTATCTTGTTAGAAAAGTTTAGAGCGGTTGAAGGACAAGGAAGCACCATGGAAAAGGATGTATTGTCCCAAGAAAGTTTTGAATGCAGGTTGATAGAAGTGGAAGAAGTGCCAGAACAGTGAGACAACACTGTCAAGACATGCAGAACTGTCATGAAAATGGCTGCAGAGCAGTTGTTCTTTTCCAAACCTACAAAGGAAATGACTAATCATCTCATACCACTATTCATCATTGCAAACTTTGGTGGGATCCCTATCCCTAAAATAATGGTGGATGAAGGGGCATCCATCAATTTACTACCTCACAAACTCTTGGTTAAATTGGTCAGAATGGAAAAAGACCTAATCCCAACACGTCATATAGTCACCAATTTTGATGGGGGCATCACAAAGACCCATGGAATACTGGATGTGAATGTCATAGTAAGAACCAAGAAACTGAAGATTGCTTTCTTTGTGGTAGATACCACTTCTACCATTTACAATGCATTGCTCGTAAGGGGCTGGATCTACCAGAACTTATGTGTTCCCCCCACTCTACACCAACAGTTGGCCCTCTAGCATAAAGAGGGTTTTATGGAGATAGTAGAGGCTGATCCACGACCATTTCTACCATCTGCATTGTGTTTCGGGGCTAGGTATTATCATGATGATCTTGGTCCTTTTATTTTCTTTGGAGTCAATCAGAACACTCGCCCCTATGGTGTCACGGCCCAGAGGCTCATCGAAGAAGGTCTGGCTGGTTCTCTAGAGGACTGGAACATGCCTTTTGTCTTGGAACTCCAAAATTTATATGTTTAGCTTAAACAAATAAGAAAAGGATGGAGCTGCAATAATCCGATCCATTACAAATAGATTGTTGGTATATTGGGAAGAAAGGAAGCTTTCTATGCAGAATCCAGCCATTAATTTGGCAGAATTCATGCATGAACGTGCAGAGGAGCAGGAAGAAAGTTTACAAGAAGAGGAATTGGAGTTTGCACTAGCAGCATTGGATGACTCCATGCCATAAGTGGAAGACCCTTCACAAGAGATAAATTTGGGGATAGAGGATGATCCCAGGTCTACTTTCATTAGTGCTATACTAGAGGAACCTTTTAGGGGTGAAATCATTGCACTTCTGCATGATTTTAGAGACTATTTCGCTTGGCATTATCATGAAATGCCTGGACTGGACAGGGGTTTGGTGAAGCACAAATTGCCAATAAAAGAAGGATACCTACTAGTCAAGCAGACTAAAAGAAGGATGTCTATGGAGACAGAATTGAAAGTCAAAGAGGAAATATAAAGACTAGTTAAAGCAGGTTTTATCAGACCAGCTATTTATGCTGATTGGTTGTCCAATATTTTACCAGTCCTTTAAAGAAAGACAAGAGCAGTTAGAGTTTGCGTGGACTTTTGGAATTTGAATGAGGCATCTCCAAAGGATGAGTACCTTATGCCAATGGCAGATATGTTGGTAGATGGAGCTGCTCATAACCAAATGCTATCATTCATGGATGGTAACGCTGGCCATAATCAAATAATGGTGGCAGAGGAGGACATCCACAAAATTTTTTTTCATGGGTCTAAGGCATATAGGCGCCTTTGAATATGCTGTGATGCCTTTTGGTTTGAGAAATGCAGGGGCTACCTGTCAAAGAGCAATGAACTCTGTATTCCATGACATGATAGGCCACTCCCTAGAGGTGTACATAGATGATGTGGCGATTAAGTCTCTAGAAAAGGAGAATCATGTATCCAATATGAGGGAAGCTTTTCTAAGGATGAGACAACACAAATTGAAAATTCCCAAGAAATGGGTCTTTGGAGTTCAAGCAAGCAATTTCTTGGGTTTCCTTGGTCCATCACAGAGGTATAGAGATTGACAAGAACAAAACAAAATCTATCATAGAAGCTTTGCCACCTTGGAACAAGAAAGAATTGCAAAGTCTTTTAGGGAAGATCAACTTTCTCAAAAGATTCATATCCAATTCTGTCGGGAAAATCCAACCTTTCTCTTCTTTGCTAAAATTGAAGCAAAAGTAGGCATTTAGATGGGAAGAACAGCACCAGCAGGCTTTTGAGGAAATCAAGTCCGCCAGTTCTGTCTCCACCAAAGAAAGGTAGACCACTCAAATTGTATGTTTCTGCATCATCTATTGGGAGCCTTTTGGTTCAAGATAACAAGGAAGGAAAAGAGCAGACAATATACTACCTAAGCAAGACTTTGACAGAAGTAGAAAGAGTATTCTACGATTGAAAGGCCATGTCTGGCTTTGTATTTCACTGCTATAAAGCTTAGACATTACATGCTACCCTTTGCCATCTACATCATTGCCGAGACAGACTTGATCAAGTACATGTTGACTAGACCAATGTTGAGAGGCAGAATTGGTAAGTGGACTTGATCAAGTACATGTTGAGAGACCAATGTTAGAAGATCCATTGGGAATCATACACTACTATTCATTCCAGCTAGATTTTCAGTGTACCAACAACAGAGCAGAAGACGAAGCTTTGATCATATGCCTAGAGAGGTTGGTAGAACTAGGAATCCAATCTGTGGAAATCTTGGGAGATTCCATGCTTGTTCTAAAGCAGATTGTTGGAGAATACAAGTGTTTGAATCCTTCTTTAGCTGTTTATTTAGTGGCAGGCATAAATCTCCTGTCAGAATTCAGGTAAGCCACTTGGGAACATATTCCAAGGGAAGAGAATTTTGCAGCCAATGAAATGGCTCAGATAGCAAGAGTGCAGATACCTGAAGACTACGTCCAAAGAATCATCAAAGTAGGGAGGAAGAGTTTGCCATCTGTTCTGACTAGGGGTATGGAGATAGATGTCAATTCTGCCTTAATGACTGAGGAGGATTGGAGATTGCCTATAATTAATTATCTAGAGTATCCAACCCTTCCTTTCGAAAAGAAAATAAGAATCATGGCTCAAAACTACCTCATGTGAAATGGAGACTTGGTCCGAAAAAGTAAGGATGAGCTACTCTTGAGATGCTTGGGGAAGGAAGAGTACATGAAAGTCATGGGAGAGGTCCATGAGGGAATCTATGGAGCATATCAGAGCAGAAGAAAAATGTGCTGGCTAATAAGAAGGTATGGTTATTTCTGGCCTACCATGATGAAAGACTACATAGAATACTCCAAGGGATGTGAAGTTTGGCAGAGTCATGGACCAATCTAGCAAGCTCCCTTAGTTCCCATGAATTCAATCATTAAGCCATGGTCATTCAGGGGATAGGTAATGGACTTCATTGGTAAAATCTATCCAGCCAGTAGCAAACATCACTGTTTCATCATTGTGGCTACGGATTACTTCACTAAATGGGTGGAGGCCAAGCCGGTCAAATCCATCACATCTCAAGAGATCATCACTTTCATTGAAGAATAGATAGTGGATAGGTGTGGCATACCAGAGTCGATCACAATTGATACAGGGACTTCCTTCATATCTAGGGAAATGCAGGGCATGGCAAGTAGGCTTAAGATCAAGTTGCTCCAGTCCACTCCTTACTACACTCAAGCAAATGGACATGTAGAATCAAGGAACAAGGTGATCCTTAATATCATTAGGAAAATGCTTGAGGCAAATCCAAGACAGTGGCATGAAAATTTGTCAGAAACCTTATGGGCCTATAGAACTTCAAAGAGAGAGGCAACTGGCATGACCCTATATGCTCAAACCTATGGACATGACGCAATCCTACCCATGGAAATCATAGTCCAGTCCATCAGAATTGGCCAGCAACATAACCAAATTGGGGAAGACTATTCACAGGCAATGCTGCTAGAATTGGAAGGATTGGATACAAGCAGAATTGATACCCTCAACAAACTCTTGGCAGGAAAGGAAGTTGTGGCAAGAGATTATAATGAGAGAGTTAAAAACAAGAGCTTTGAAGAGGGAGAAATCTTTTGGAGAGCAGTTCTACAACTTTGATCCCACGTGGTTGATTATGGAAAATGGTCACCCACGTGGGAATGCCATTTTCTAATTAAACAAGTCCTTAGATTGGGGGCATACATATTACAGAACCAAGATGGAGAAGTCCATGCTGCTCCGATTAATGACAAATGGTTAAAGAAGTTTTACCCAACTATGTGGGATTCACAAGCAGTACAAACAGATCTTGGGATCGAAGGAGAAGTGGATATAACTATTGCTTGACTTTTGAATAGTTAATGTATATATATGTGGTTCATTTTTGTCTATTTTTCCCATCCATGATGTTTAAATGAGGCAAAAATATGAAAATGCAAGATTGGTAGAAATAAATAGAACTTTTCATTAAATATTGGCATTAAATAAATGACTAAATTTTTATTACAAAATAAGCAGAGGTCTGGAGGCCTAGTTTCTTGAGATTCTCCTACAATCCAGCCTTATTGATGGAGATCTCTTTCTAGAGAAGTGCTTCTTGATGAATGGAGGCCTTTGCAATCTCTAGTGAAGGCCTTGAAGCTGAGACCATGCTTTGCACAAGGAAGGTGGACTTGGTCTTCACCCCCAATCCAGCTCCAGTTGCTTCTGGAGTTCCTGGATATGCCTCTCCAATTTGTTAGCAGCAGATTTGGTCTCTTTATAATCTGCTACCAGTGCGTCCAATTCTGATTTTTGATTTTGGTAGTCCACTAGGTTGGCTTCATGCGTAGCCTTGCAGAATTCAAAAGCATTAAAAAAGGGGGGGGGGGGGGGGGGGGGGGGGGGGGGGGTGTGTTTGAGATCTTCATATTAGTTGTGAAGGTTGATCACATCTCTAGCCAGACCTAGGCTGATCTCAAGGATAGGTCGTTGTGAAGGTTGATTACATCTCTAGCCAGACCTAGGCTGATCTCAAGGATAGGTCTAGGAGCCATGTTCTCCCTGTGCAGCAGGTCCAGATCTTTCATCAGCTAATTTTGGACTTGGATTTGCTTGGGGTTGCTCCATTTTTCTCAATCTTCAGCAACTGTGCTTCCAAGTCCATAGCCTCAAACTCTGCTAATTCTGGATCAGCATAGAAGGCTGTGGTTGATGAGCCTGGGACAGAATGAAGGGGCATCTGCATAAACTAGCTCTAGTCAGTTTCTGTCTCAAATTAAAATCAGGAAGTGTGATTCTCCGGCCCAGCAATACTTACACCCACGATTATAGGCTTGAAAGAGCTGGTCATCACTGCTAATTCTTCAGCAATTCTGTCCTTCTCAACCTAGAAAGACAGAGACTTTAATTTAATGAATTTGCAAAGGCCAAACAGAATTGAGAGAAGAAAGGAGAAACTACCTCAGATGGTGGGACAACAAAAGAATTTTCTGCTTCCACATCATCGAATAGGGCCAGTTCTGAGCAGGTGAGCTCTTTTCCTTGAGCGTCTTGTTGTTTCTTGGCTAGTTTGACACTTTTTGCTATCACCTCAATAGGAATCTCCTCATACAAAGAAGCAGAATTCAGATCAAGGGATTTTCATTTCATGTATAGACCAGTTTTGTGTTCAGCACTGATGAAACTCTTACCTCTTCTTCCGCTCCTTTAGTGTTTTCTTCTTTATCTTCCTTGGAGACTTCATTCTCTCTGTCCAGGGCATCAAGGGTCTTTCACAATTCCTCATCTGTTTCTGTAGTTGTTGTGGGAGCAACTACAGGTTCTTCCACTACCTTGGTCTATTGGATATATGCCCTAGAATCCAATATAAAATGGATAATTCGAAGAAAATAATATATAATAGTAAAAGGGCAAGAATGTTGCTTTAGATACATAACGTACACAAAGTAACAAGTGCATGGATTAAGATATAAATGGAAAATGGTCTAAAAAAGTTAGATGCACGAGACCTTTCCTTACATATAAATATCATATCCTAAAATGTTACTGGACATAGGATCACCAATTGGACAATGGTGTCCCGCAAAGACTGGTACACATTATGTCTGCTTAATTGGGAGGATGACTAGTCTCAAGCCATTCGTGTAGAGACACTAAGATAGATGTGTAGGTGCTCTGTAGAAGATGGAGTCCATTGAACGTGATCAACTCTAGAATTTTTGTATGTAAGTCTTACTCACAAGTGTCATACAAAGAATTCTAAGTTGTGATAGTGCAAATTAATCCTTAGACCTGAGACATCATAGATGTCTTGTGTATATGTTGTTTCTCTTTGAGAGCATTATACGGTAGTATCAAAATGATGTGACCTAAATGTGTTCTTTAGGATTCTTAGCGTGTACGCAGAGACAGGTGAATGTACAACAAGGAATCTCTACTCTTTTCAAGTTGGTGAAATTGGAAGAGAGAAAACATCAAACTCTCTCTCCCTAATCCCTTAAATCTATCACATCAAGTGAAGGTGCTAGCACCACTCTTCACTTGTGGTCAACTCATTCTCTCATCCCATTCAATCCTTGGTGCAGAGTTTTGGGGAGGTGCATATCTTTATACCTATTTGGAGAGCCAACAACAAAAGGACCACTTCCTTTATTTGAACACCATTATTGGTTTCAAGATTCACTCCAAGAGTATGAACATCTCATCTTTCTCTCAAATAAGATTTAGAGAGTCTTTGGTGCACATTTTCATAGACTTATAAAGATTGGAACCAAATGAGACTTGCATGAATCCCTGGTTTATTTAATGCTTCCGCTCTTACTTTGATTTCATATTAGATATGACATGCTAGGTGATTTATACTCTCAAAGTTTGGTTGTAAAGTTTTTAGAAATCTCTACACAACACCATTCCCACAATATTCCCTTCATGGTCTCCCCAGCAGCCCATTTCCTAAGTTTTTTCATCTTGGTAGGTGGAGGGGAAGGACTTTCAACTGCAAAAACACCAGGGGCATAATCAATTTTCAAATCAGATGTGACCAGAAGAAATAACAAGAGTTTATTTCACAAAGATTTACCTGGGGGTTCAGGCTAGATAGCACTGTCCTGGGCTTGAGCAGTCTATTTTCTTTTGTTCTTTCTGGCGGAAGGAGTTGTCTCAGAGGTTTTCTCCTCTGCCAAAGTTTCGTGCTCAGTGTCCTCCCCAAGATCTACTTCTAGGTCCCCAGCAGCAATAATAGAGGTAACTGTGCAAAGAGCAGAAGTTAGGAAAATCAGTCCAACCATGAATTAGCACAAAGATAGGGTTCAGAATTCACCAATCATTTGCCCAGTTTGAACAGCTTGCCCACTGAGGTTGCTTGCTATGGAAGGATCTGAAACAATATAGACAGAACAGAGTGAGATCACCTCCCAGTATGCAAGAACCCAAAGTAAAAAGACATAATTGACAATTTACCTTCGATCACTTGGGAGTTTGTACCCTTGAGCATTTGCACGATGCACTTTTCGGCATCTGGTTCTGCTTGGACAATGCCAGCATCCCAATTGGCAAAAATCACCTTCACAGTAGTACTTGCATCAGACACACTAGCAAATCTGGCTTTCCACCAAGAGTCAAATTCGCCAGAACTGCAGGAATTGGACTCCCAGGATGGATAGAGAGCATCCACACTGTTGTTGAACTTGTTCACTACACATATGCAGTCTTTGTGTACATCTAAATCATCTGCATCTCTCCAGGAAGTTCCCCGGTTGTAGCCTCTGTAGGACTTCAGTGGAATGAGCTGGGGGCAACCAAGTTGCCTAGCACAGAAGTTGGGTTGATAGACTTCTCCACCCAGATGATAGTTGGGAGGCTTGGCTTCACCAAAGGGCAGATCCCGAGTCAGCATCACACTAAGGAATTTCTTCCTGAAGTCAATTCTGATCGCTTCATCTTCAGACTCCTTCTCAAACAACCTGTATCCAAGTTAGAACAAGGGGTAGCTTCTTTTGAGCACCACTTGCAACTGAGCAACAGACCTTTTCATGTAGTGCCTGAAGAACATAAGATATTCTTCGATTAACCTCTTGGGCACTTCTGCAGACATAAGAGGAAGTGCCATGACTTGATCTTCAGGTACAACTATGTTAGGAAACGTCAGTTCTGCGAAGTATACTTGCAGCCAAATCTGGATAATCCAGAATGCGCTGGAGCAAAAATGTTCAGAGGATTGTCCAGAGTAGTGCTGTGGAGATCCTTATACAGGTGTGCTAGAACTATGGGGCCAAGTCCCACATCAGTGTGGTTGTAAAGAGCTTCTGGTAGGTGCTTATACTCGAGTAGAACTGTTGAGAAGCGGTTTGGGAAGACAAATTTGTTAAGCCAATATAAAAGGAACAACAGGTGTTGTTGATCCCTATCTCACTCAACACTAAACTTCTTTAGATAGTTGGAGAAAGATCTGATTGATTATGGTAGGAGAGACAGTGAACTTCTTAGCCAGCCTCTCTCAATTCTTCCCTATGTGATAATCCCCAACTGCGATAGCAAGCCTTTCATGAGGCCTAAACCCAAAAAGTTAGGCAATGTCCATCAAAGTTGGAGTCATTGGGCCTACACAAAAGTCGAAGGTGTTGCTGGCAAAATTTCAGATACAGAGAACAGCAGTTAGCCCTATTCACAGACTACTTGGATAAAAGGATGGCATCATAGATTCCAGCCTTTTTCCAGTGCTCTCCATGCTTTGGAAGATGTCTCCAGTCTGACCACTTCACGGTGTTGTTCCTCACTACACTCGAGGGATATGACCGGCTCAAATTCTTACTAACCCAAGAATAGGAGGCTAGAGAAGAAGAACTCTGGTAACAGAGAGGAGCCTCAGCATCTTCCTCGAACAACTCGACCATTTCTTCAGGAATTTTCCCGAACCACTAAGGACCCAGAACCGGGGTGTTCCCAAACACATGGAGAACGTTTTCATCCAGATTCTTCTGGGTGTAGGGGTGAAGCTTGCTCCAAATCTCGATCGTGTGTTGGTTAACACATGCTCCAGAAATGTAGGTAGGAGGAAGTGGGGAGGAAGAGCCTTTGGCACGACTTTTAGGAGAAGACATTTTCGATTTTTGGGCTGAAACAAAGGAGAGTTGAAGGATGATTGAAGAAGGGGCAGAGGTTTTCTGGGAATATTTAGAGAGCAGGCTGGAGTTAGGTTTTCGAATGAACAGTAATGGAGTTTTTATAAGTTCTTATAAAAGCTGAGGAGGAAGATCGTGGAAGTAGAGGGGTTGCCCAGAGTAACTAGCTGTTAAATGCCCACTTCCCCACAAAGTCCAAACAAATAGGCAGATGTGGGCTAGAATTAACGGAGCAAATTGGTGCGCATCATTAATAGGCCAATCTTTGTTCCGTGCGCAAATCTCATGGCCTGGTGCTCCGGGCCGAGGGGATGTGCGTGAACACATGACGTCCTTCTTTTGGATGCGGTGCAGTTGTGCGCGGGCGTGCCAGCACGATCTACCGTGCGTCGAGATGGTGATGAGGTTCGGGTCGAAGATGTTCAAGTGATGTGCCTATTTTGAGTCGAACTTCTAATCAAACGATTGTGGCTGAGAGAGGAACTTATCTCGGCCGTCAGGTTCACGGCCTGAGCTACAAGGCCGTTTAGTGGTGGTGGGTTTTAAGCGGTGCTCCGGCGCGTTGCTCAGAGAGCGACGGTCGTATGATATATGGGGTGAATCAGACGATAACAGGGATGGTGCTCCGGCGCCTTGAAAAATCAAGGGTCGTATGATGAATGGATTTTCCTTACAATCTACCACTACTCCTAGGAAAGCAATTAAAGGTATTGAAAGTACGTTACAGGAAAAGATAAATTGCTCCGTGGGAGGCTTTTGGTTTGGTGTTGGACCCTTTGAACGTGGTCTTGAGCTTAGTATTTATAGGGGGAGTCCTGGAGAGCCAATCAAGGCTAAAAAGATCTGCATGATGGCTGAAAAGATCTGCATGGTGGAGTCTGATCGGGGCAAGTGGGTAGTCAAATCGGCATTTAGGATCGTGAAGCATGGTGGTGTGACCCCCATAAATCTCGGCAAATCTCGGCCACCGCCCTGATCGTGGGTTCTGCGCCCTTGGCCGTGGGAATGCATTTATTGCTCTGGTCTAGTGGTTGGTGACCTGACCTCAAGCTGTAAGAATACTTTGTGAGAATGTTTGCGCCTAACCACTCTGATTCCTGTTACCAAATCCTGACTCCAGTCACTTCCCTTGTGCATTAAATGCTTCTTGTGACCAGTGGGTTTGCTGTGATCGTCAGAGGCACTACTTCATTAAATGGGGTGTGGGACCTTGAGGCCACATGATGATTTGACCATAGTATCTTTGGCCGCGTCTCTTACGGCCTTCGGCCTCGGCCCATAATCCCACGGTCGCGAGGTCGAGAGTATTCTGCCTTCGCAACCTTTTGTTTTTTAGGAAGGCAAAATGCCTAACGAAACGTGGCGTTTCTGTTCATGAGTGGGTGCCATGGCCGAGAGGAAGTCCCTTCTTAGGACCGTGATTTATTAGGCACAAATAATCTTTAAGTCTGAAACCGTTTTCAAAACGATTCAGACTTAAGGGGCATTATTTGGGCCTAAATTCCACGCCAGCCCAACTAACTTTTGGCCCATGTCAAAAGCAGGTGATTGGGCTTTGTTTTATTAAAAGAGAAATCAGCCCATATGGTTTTTAGAGGCCCAGATTGTTATGAACCAATTGAATGGGATAAATCGACAGATTAAATATTAATTGCCATCAATGGTGATTTAATCCGCGCAAATAAGTTTTAATTGGTTTAAACGCAAAGGCCCAGCTTCTAATCTCTTCATAAGGCTCAAAATTTGATCATCACCATTGATCATGTTTTCAGAAATCAAGTCAGCTAATTTGTAGGAACATGTTTCTCACAAGGAGGCCATGTGACTCTAAAGTCAAAATTTCAACAGGCAAGAGGACGTAATGGGGAGTTGGAAGAAGGTTTAATTGGAAAACCACTCCATATAACCATTTAATGCCAGAAAAGAAGGCTAAGGCATCTTTACTATGCTCATGATTACATCAGGGCAAGTGCAGTTTTATAAGAGAAAAACAAGAGATAGAAGAGTTGGTTGTCAAAAGATCAAAACTGATCATCAAGAAGACTGACTCTTGATAGGGTCTTTCTTGTCAAACTAACCACCACCCCTTTTTGATGCTAAAAGTAGAGGATCATCTCAGCCATTTGTCCTCTAGATATTAAGGAATAATCACTCATGCGATTTCTCTATAAATATGAGGGAATTGGAACAAGAGAGAGACAGCCAAAAAATTCGATCAAGATAAAACTCTCAAGTCAGATTGACAAACTCAAACAAGATCATATGATCTCAAAAGAACTTCAGACTCTAAGGCAATCAGACCATCTAGTTTGAAAATCCATTTAGCTCCTAGACAAAATAGACAGAACTCAGGAATCTGACTCTAACTCAGCCCATGGAGGCATTTCATAAGTTAAACGAGATTGCTCTCGTTACAAATTTGGTTCAGCATAGACCAACCAAGCAGAATTCAAGTCTCTCATAATATGAAAACCTCAACAAATTTTCAGAGAGGCCTTGATGTCTGAGAATCATCAGAACCAGTCATATGTGATCCACAATTAAGTAGAACAGGTGTTGAAGTACAATTTTGGGACAAAAATCGTCAATCCAACCACTTCCAATCCAATTCAGACTGAAGAAATCCCAGTTTTGCCCATCCAACAAGCCTCTCCATGACTAAAATAGATTGAAGCTCTGCCAATCTCAACATTGGTATTGATTTCCGGCTGAACCTCATTAGTTGAAGGTGCTGACATCCGAATCCAGCACAGAAGCATCCAGTCCAGCCTGAATCACAGGCGACGAACCAAGTAGAAATCGAGGCCCAATGTTCTGTTGTCGTTTCAGATGTGGCAGTCTTCGTTTGTTGTAAATTATGCAATAGGAAGTTCTTTTTTGAAACAATTTGATTTATGTTTCAATACTCATTTTGGCCAGAACTACTAGTTTTACTGTGAAAAATTTGTGAACTTCTCACCAGTCTAGGGCAAGAAAAGAACTTACTTGGGAGATATTCTCACCCAAATTCACAATTACTTGTTTAAAGTCATTAACTTAGGACGCAAGTTATCTATTTTTCATAAGTCTGTTAGGGTCTTGACTGCTAATAGTGGCACTCTCGCACACGAAAGAAAGTTGACTTGTCTACCACAAATGGTTTTCAGGCCAATGGGGAATTTTACCCTACCATCAAAGGAGCTAAATCACAACTGGTGAATAGGGTTATAACAAAAGTCCAAAAGTTTTAGGCAGTAATAATTTCACTCGACTACTCCAAGTAAATAAACATCAACTCAAAGTTCTGAATAGCCTTCAAAATTGAACAAGAAGATCCAAAACCCACAAATTACATTGGTCCGAATCCTTTGCAAAGACTCGAAACATGGCTTTGGTTGGGGAGGCTTTTTTCTTTGCTTCCGTGCAGTTTCTATGCGACAAGATTGGTTCCAGCTAGTTCACCGTACTTGTTCTGGGGAAGAAGTGGACTAGTCAGTTGTGAAGAAACTAAGGATAACGCTCATTTTCCCATTATTTCCTTGTTCAGTTTTTATATATTGTTATGAACATTTTCTTCCTTGTTATCACATTATTATGGTTCCACTTAAGCGAATTAGAAGAGACTTGGGAGTCAGGATATTAAAATTAGAGTGATACACACACGATTGATCGTAATATTTCTATGAAAATTGTTGAGCGTTAACAAGCAACATTTGTCCTTTCTTAATCCCAAAGCTGAGTTCTTGAGGGAGATGGCTTTGCATTTGTCCTTTCCATTGAAGGAGCAGGCTTTTCAAAATTTTCTTTGAAACTGTTTGCGCTGAAATTGGAAATTTGCCGTACAATGAACGAAGGAATTATGGTTCATGCACTATGGCCAATATATGGTCAGAAAATAGCCTTGCCTTGAATTATTGCCTTTGTTTCTTGAAAATATGTTGGTGCTTCCTATTTATATCATTCCCCATTAGGGACTTCCTAAGCGTTACCCAATTCGACATTTCAAGGTAGCTGCTGAAAAAGCAAGCCCTTCTTTCATGTCTTAAGTTTTAGGGACTAATTGTCCAGGATTGAATTCATTTTCAGAACAAATGAACTTCCTTTTGTTTCAAAAAGAAAGTTTTAGCTGCATTCTTGGGACAACCCTCCATAGGGGAGAGCGGATATAGGAGGAGATCAATGTCTGGAAAAATTATACAGTGGTACTGTAATACCATGTGACACTTGCCATGTATCAAGACACGTAGTATTATATCTATTAAATTGAAAATAGACGTAGTATTATATCTCCAAATCCTTTGTAAAGAATCGTAACATGGCTTTGGTTGGAGAGGCTTTTTTCTCTGCTTCTGTGTAGGTGCTGTGCCACAAGATTGATTCTCATTATTGTGCGAAACACTCTAAAACCTTATCGTTGATGGACTATGCAATTATCATACTGTTCACCCGTTTTATATTTGTTCCTGTGATGGTAGGGTAAAGTTCCCCATTGTCTCGAAAACCATTGATTGGTCAACAAGTCAACTTTCTTTTGTGTGCGAGCATGCCAATGCTAGCAATGAAAATCCTAGCAGACTTCCTAAAAATAGATAACTTACGCCCCAAGTAAGTTCTTTTCTTGCCTCAGACTTCACTGGTGAAGACTTCACAGTTTTTCACAGTACAAAATTGGTAGTTCTGGCTAGAATAAATGATAAGAGAGTGAACTGTTTTAGGCTAAACTGCCTTTTACAAAGCTCAAAAAGGAAGACCAACTCTAAAAAAGGACAAAAAGAGCTCTTGGACTTCAGTTTCTGCCTGGATGAATGCTTCTGATCCAGGCTGGACTGGGTAGGTTTGTGCTGGACTGGACTATCAACACCTTCAACTATCAAGTTTCAGCTGTAAATCGATACCAACGTTCGAGTTTGGCAGAACTTTAATCTATTTTAAGCCCTGGAAGGCTTTTTGAACGGGCAGAATTGGGACCTCTTCAGTCTGGAAGGGGCAGAAGTGGCTGGATTTGATGATTACTGAGCTGGAACTGCACTGTAGTATCTGTTCTACTTGATCAGGGCTCTCCACAAATTTGTTGAGGTTTTCATATTTGTAAAACCCGAACTCTGCTCAATTTGGCTTATGCTGAACCAAATTTGTAACGAGAGAAATCTCGCTTTGAATGACTATTTCTCTGAAACTGAACTAATTTTTTAGAGATTTTGGATTGTAGCTGACTTGTTTCTTGTGGCTCAATGAGCTTTTGGTTACTTCGATGTTTTGAAGGTTTTTGAGATCAAATGATCATTTTGAGTTTTTGTTTTTTATTGGTTTTTTGGCTGTCCTTTGATCTGTTCACCTCCTCTCATATTTATAGAAAATGCTGGAGTGAGTTTTCTAATCTTTAAATAATGGGCGGCAGATTTTCTGAAAGCAAGATCTTTCATTTTTAAATGTCAAAGAAAAGGGGAAGTTATCTGTTCTGGTAGAGAGAGAACCATCAATAATCAGTTTTCATGGAGGTCTTTTCCTTGCTTTTTCTGAAAGATAAACCAACTCTTCTTTGTTCCCTGTTGTTCTTTGTAGAGAGAAAGAACACAATCTGCCATGATGGTCAGTTTGCTTTTTCAGATGAACAACTCCATGCACCCTACTTATCTTTTTATTTTTTTTATTTTTTTATTTTATAGAAAATATAGCCTGCTTATCCCTTGGAAATGGTACCTGCTATGGAGCAAAGTTTTTCTGAATATAGAAAAAGTGATTTTGATCTTTTGGCTGCAGAGTTTCAAAGAAGTCTTCCTGTAATGACCTGCCTCTATTAATTTCCCATCAACCCAGTTGAAATTGCTGACTTTTTCAAAGTCAGGTAGTCACATGGGTTTGCTTCTATTTTGGGCTTTTCTCTTTTCATTTGATCATGCCAAGCCCAGGTTGAGTTTTGGGACTGTGGGCTGATTTCTTTACTCTATTTTCTGAAGCCCAAGTTTATTCTCGTGGGTGAACAAGTCTTGGACAAGGCTTTTCGATTTTGGGCTGCTTTCCCAACTTCTTTTAATCAAGCCTATGTGGTGCTCATGTCTTGTAGGTTCCAAAAATGGGCTGTTATGTCGAGTGTTTGGCCCAATCAAAAGGAGAATGTTGGTAGCTATCCAAAATTGACATGGGCTTTTTTGGTTTTGGACTGGGCGTGCCAAATTAGGCCCAAACACATACATAAGTCACGCAAAGATAAAATACACACAAGACCAAACAGTAAACACACACACAAAGAATACAAGAATTTATAGAGGTTCAACGTTGTGCCTACGTCCTCTTAGTGATCCCCAAGAAATTCACTAATACGAAAGAACCCCTTTGGCTCAAACCCAATTTGATTCCTTAGCTTTCTCACGTTACAATAGCCTAACGCTAAAGTGTCTATTTATATGTCATAGGGCTTTAGTACAATTATACAAGGAATAGGAAACTTAAAGGACCCCAAAACTAAGAGAAAATTTGTCTAGATTCTCCAGGGATACACACTGGATTTGTGTGTCCCGCTCGAGCACCTGCGCTTGGATGAAAACCTTCTCTGTCCTGCTCGATCGCCAGAGCCCAATCAATACGTCTTTGACTCATTTGACTGCCCGTTTCCTTCAATCCTTCCGCATATTTAGGTGAGCTAACATCAACAATCTCCACCTTGGCGAGCATTAAACACCTTATGAAAATCATTGAACCGTAGAACCTCTTCAAACCTCTTAGAAACCGTTCTAGTAATTCTCAAGAGCTCAATCTTCAGCATGTCACAAGATTGAGCATGCTTAAACAGTGTCTGAACTTCTCAGCTGTGACTGGCATGGTCAAGCAATCTGAAGCGTTCTCATCCATATGAACCTTCTCTATTGCAATGTCCCTATCATTCCCCCAATCTTTTATCCGGTGGTACCGTACATCAATATGCTTAGACCTTCTGTGAAACACTTGATTCTTGACTAAATATATGGCACTTTGACTATTACTTCGTATCACCACCAAGTCTTGAGCTATCCCGAACTCTTTAGCCAATTTTGTCAACCATAACGCTTCCTTAGAAGCCTTCATTAGGGCCATATACTCTGCTTCGGTAGTAGACAAAGCAATGACAGATTGTAGCACCGCTCTTCAACTATTCAGTTCTCCACCAAAAGTAAAAACATACCCCGTGGTGGATATCAATACATAATCAATCTAAAAATGTACCAAATTATTTTTTTGCTACATTTTTGGTTTCATGTATGTTCTCATGAGTTATCATATACAAAAGATAAATATTAGAAGTAATTTCCTTTTGGTTATACACTACTTTGATAAATATTAAAAGATAATACTGTTCATAAAATAAACAAAAAAGTGTATAAAACTCTATGATAATAGTCTTATGAAACAAGTCATTAAGCATCTGTGAGCTCTATGGATTGAATAAACCCCCACTTTTCTTCCCTCTACCTTATCTATTGAAATATGTTAAGAGCCGCAGATTCACAAAGAGTTTAATGGCATTCGAGTCTGTTCCACTTGCGGACCGTTGAATTGTGGTTGTTGTCTTGTCATCCTCCACTCTCCAACAGAACAGTCCACACCGGAGTATTATTCCTTAGGCCGTGTGGGTCCCAAGAACCCACCTGCACAATTTGAATTCATAATGGTATTGACGAACCCTCCCAATTTGAGGGCAAAGAAAAGTTTGAAAAACTTGTCCTCAAGAGAAAGACATTTTTAACTATAATTTAATTTAAATCATCATCAATTGCGCTAAAAAACTCGAACACTGACAAAACAGCCAACCACCAGTACTTGTTAAATACATAATATATAACTACAACCACAAAAAGCTTTCATACTGCCTTACCTGTATTTCCAAGTCGTGCTAGCTGAGCTATCTGCGAACCTTGGAATATTACTTCATCCAATTCCCTTGCAAAGAAAAGAAGAGAAAAATGGCTGGAGCTTTGATCGGAGAGGCCTTTATTTCTGCTTCCATCCAGGTGATTTGTTACAGAATTGCTTCACCTAAGTTCGTCGACTTATTTCGGCACAAGAAACTCGATCAACCTCTCCTCATGAAACTGAAGAGGACGCTGTTGACCTTGAACGCAGTGCTCGATGATGCAGAGGAGAAGCAAATTGAGAAACCAGCTGTGAGAGAGTGGCTTGACGACCTCAAACATGCAGTCTTTGATGCTGAGGACTTGCTGGATGAGATCAACTATGAAGCCTTGCGATGCAAGCTGGAAGGTGAAGCTCAAACAGCCCACAAATTAACCACCAAGGTGCGGAACTTCCTCCCTACTTCTCGTAATAAGTTTTATCAAAGCATGAATGTTAAGATACAAGAGTTGTTACGAAAATTAGAAGACTTTGCACAATTGAAAGGTGCTCTTGGTTTGACAGAAGTTGTTGGGAGGAAGGTTTTACAAAGAACTCCAACAACTTCCTTGGTTCATGAACCTTATATATATGGTAGAGAAGAAGTCAAAGAAAATTTATCAAAAGTGTTGTTCTCTGATGATGCAAGCAAGGAGGATGTGTCCTTCATAACCATTGTTGGAATGGGCGGGGTTGGCAAGACAACCCTTGCCCGCATGCTTTACAATGATGATAAGGTGAAAGAGCATTTTACACTTAAAGCTTGGGCTTGTGTTTCAGAAGACTATGATGCTATCAGGGTAACTAAAACTCTTCTTGAGTCAGTCACTTCAAAAACTTGCAATACAACAGATCTGAATTTGCTTCAAGTTGAACTAAGAGAACAACTTAGGGGGAATAAATTTTTATTTGTGTTGGATGACCTTTGGAATGAAAAATATAATGATTGGAACTGCCTCCAAACTCCCTTTACGTCAGGGGCAAGGGGAAGTAAAGTCATCGTAACAACACGAAACAAAAATGTAGCATCTTTCATGCAAAATGTTCCCACTCAACCCTTGGAACCATTGTCGAATGAAGATTGTTGGTCATTACTTGCAAAACATGCATTTGGAAATGTAAGCTGTAGTGCATATCCAAGCTTGGAAGAAATCGGCAAGAAAATTGCACGAAAGTGCAATGGGTTGCCTTTAGCTGCACAAACACTTGGCGGTTTTTTACGTTCCAGGCTAGACTCCGAAGTATGGAACAGAGTACTTAACAATAGCATTTGGGAGTTACCTTCTGAGAAAAGTGACATTCTTCCTGCTCTAGGATTGAGTTATCATTATCTTCCAGCTAAGTTAAAGCGATGCTTTATTTATTGTTCAATTTTTCCAAAAGACTATGAATTCAAGGTAGAAGACGTCGTTTTTCTTTGGATGGCAGAAAGTTTAATTCCCCAAGCGGAGAATGGAGACAACATGGAAGAAGTGGCTAAGGAATATTTTGATGAACTGTTATCCCGATCATTGTTTCAAACATCGGGAAAATCAAGTTTCGTTATGCATGATCTCATCAATGACTTGGCTGTGTTCATGTCTAAAGGATTTTGTTCTAGGTGGGAAGGGAGGGAATCACATGAAGTAGAAAGAGTTCGCCATTTGTCATATGCTAGGGAAGAATATGATGTTTCTCTTAAATTTGAGCAATTAAAGGGGGCTAAGTGTTTGCGGACTTTCCTACCTACCTCTTTAAATCCATATAACTCTTATAAAAATTATTATCTAAGTAAAAAGGTTGTACAAGATTTGTTGTCGTCACACAGATGTTTACGGGCGTTATCATTGTCAAGTTATAGGAATGTCATTCAGCTACCTGATTCTATTAAAAATCTTATTCACTTGCGCTATTTGGATCTCTCTGGTACTGCAATTGAAAGGTTACCTAGTGTACTTTGCAGTTTGTACTATTTGCAGACGTTACTATTGTCAAATTGTTCATCTCTCGTTGAATTACCTGCAGACTTGAGAAAATTGATAAATTTACAGAAATTAATGCTGGGAGGTTGTGCGTCTCTTGCTAAATTGCCTGTAGACCTGTGGGAATTAATTAGTTTGCATCATCTTGATGTGAGTGGAACTAAAATTGCAGAGATGCCATCACAAATGAGTAGACTAAAAAGTTTGAGAACGTTGACTGCTTTTGTTGTGGGGAAATCTAGTGGGTCAACCATTGGGGAATTGGGGGAGCTTCCACATCTTGGAGGAAAACTTAAACTACAAAATGTAGTTGATGCTAAGGATGCCGTGCAAGCCAATTTGAAGAATAAGAAGGATATGAAGGAGTTAGAGTTTGAATGGGGCAATGAAGACTCAGATGATTCCACAAAAGTGAGAGATGTACTTGACAAGCTCCAACCTTCCATGAATTTGGAGAAATTGACCGTCAAACGTTATGGCGGGACCAGCTTCCCAAATTGGTTGGGAGACTCTGCCTTCAATAAAATAAAAGTTATGCGCCTCGATGGCTGTCATTATTGTTTTGAGTTGCCACCGCTTGGACAGCTACCTGCTCTTAAGGAGCTCTTCATATGTAAGATGAAATTTCTTAGGACGTTAGGTCCTGAGTTGTATGGTCAGCCATTTCAACCATTTCAATCGCTGGAGAGGCTGGAGTTTAAGGAGATGGCAGAGTGGGAGGAATGGGTACCAAGTGGAAGTGGAGGTCTAGACTTTCCTCGTCTCCTGGAGCTAATTCTAGAAAAGTGTCCAAAGTTGAGAGGAAGCTTGCCTTGTGATCTACCTTGCTTGAAGAAACTTTGCATGGAAGGGTGTGGAGTTTTACATGATCAAAGGGCCACTGCTACTACTAGTACTAGTACTAGTCTCCACTACAATTCTCTTCAAGAATTGGAAATCAAAGATGGATGCCAAACAGGTCTGTTATCATTACTAGAGACAAAACTCCTATCCCGACTTAAGATTCAAAATTTTAATGACATACAATGCTTGCCCAACATCAATCGTCTTCAACGTTTGATTCTCTGGAATTGTCCAACCCTGTCATCGTTTCCTAATGATGGCCTACCCACTACGTTGACATCACTTTATATAATCAATTGTAGGAGATTAGATTTCCTACCTCATGAGATGTTGGCCAAATTAACATCACTCGACTATTTGACTATACATAAGAGCTGTAATTCAATGAGGTCGTTCGGGATTTTTCCCAAATTGACGACACTTAATATTGGGTATTGTGAGAATCTGGAATCGCTTTGCTTGATTGAAGAAGAAGGAGCGGTTGAGAATCTCAGCCATCTCGATAACTTAAATATCTTAGGCTGTCCAAATCTGGTGTGTTTTCCCCCGGGAGGATTGTCCACTCCCAACCTGACTCAATTGGAATTCAGCAGATGCGAGAAGTTGAAGTCATTACCTGAACGCATTCACACCTTCACAGCCCTTGAAAGATTGTGGATAAGGAATCTTCAAAATCTGGAGTCAATTGCAGAAGATGGGGGTTTGCCTCCCAACCTCCAACATTTTAGGATTGAGAATTGTGAGAGACTGAGGGCTTCATCTTCATCAGTGGGAGACTACTGTAACTGGGGTTTGCAAGCACTTGTCTCCCTTAAATACCTTCATATTGGTGGCAGGGAAAGTGATGAAATCTTGGAGACATTGCTCAAGCAACAGCTGCTCCCTACCACTCTTCGCAGTCTCATCATTGAGGAACTTTCAACTCTGAAATCTTTGGATGGAAAGGGACTTGCACACCTTACTTCTCTTCAAGAACTATTTATTAGTAGGTGTGACAGTCTGGAATTCCTGCCAGGAGAGGCACTTCAGCACCTCACTTCTCTTCAAAGGCTAGAAATTAGGTGTTGTGACAATCTCCAATTCCTGCCAGAAGAGGGTCTGCCGCCATCTCTTTCTTATCTGAAGATCTTTAGATGTTCTGGCCTGGAGAAAAGGTATCAGAATAAGACGGGACAAGATCATTGGGACAACATATCTCACATTCCTTGCATCTGGATAAATGATGAAGTCATCATATGATGATATGACCTCTCTCTCTCTCTCTCACACATAGGGACAAACAAACTCAGGCAAGGTATGTACTTCAAATAACCGCTTTAACTGCTTTTCTTCTAATTCAATACAAAAACTGAAATTCACTATCTAAATAAACCGAAATACACATTTTTAACTATATTTTTATGTCCACAAATTTGTTGAATTACCCCAAATTTGCCATCAATTTTGCATCCAATTAACCTTTACAATTGCATCGAATGTTTCTTCTAATTGCATGCATTCCCATCGAATGCTTCTTCTAATATTTCATCTCATTGTCAGAATCATTTTCCAGAAAAACACACAAAAACTCAATCCAATTTCTATTATTATTTTGCCCAGTAAATTCTCTCCTTCTATTTACTCAATTTCTTCGCAACTTATATCTTATAGTAAGTCTCATATGCTGAATAATTAATACTTTGCAGGACAGCACCTGGAATATCTACAATTGTTCATAGACTTTTGTTCATAGACTCTTGGAAAGCTTTTCATTTGCAAGGTAGGGTTTACCATTGTTCATAGACTTTTGTTCTTCTACAAAAACAATTGTCACAACAAGGGGAGACGGTAAAGGTTCACTTGGAATATCTAGATTGACACATTCCTACAGATAGGCATCAAATGTCCCACATTTTTAGGTACTCTTTCATAATAAAAATGTATTCAATGTCTATGGATAACCTGTTAGATAAAACCGGCAGTATATTATTGCTGTCATCTTGTTGAAGATGTGAGAATGATACTTATCATTAATTCATTGGGAATTTTAATAGGTTCATGCCATTAATTTATCTTCGGAATTTCCCAGGTACTGCATGTATGTTATAAACGTTGTCACTTTACTAATGTATATTTTCTTAGTATGTGGTGGTCTTTGGTTGAGCAGAAAGATCATTCAGCAATTACAAAATTTTCTCAGGGAATTAACCTTGTTTAAGCTTTGTTTATCATCTCTCTTCTTTTCTCTGTTAAGTCTTGGTTGTTCGAAGTTATGCCTTATCCTTATCCCCCACATCACGCATATTGGAAAAGAATCTTGCCTTAAATTGAAAATTTGATTTTATTTATTATACTTGATAAATTTGATTTTATCAGTATCCGAGAGCATGCTGATCACAACTTATGTCTGTCTTAAGCCTTCTCATAAACGTTTCTTCATTTGCAGGTTTCTTTCAAGTCACTGCCCGAGGAGAGTTTACCATCGTATATGGATTTTTGTTTTTCTACAAACAAATTGCGGCAAAGAAGGGGAAGGAAATGTTCTCCAGGTGGTGCTCTAGCAAGGAAATGTTCTCAATCTAACATAACAAGCATCACATGTCCATTCATGATTAGGTAATCTTTCATCATAAAATTCCTTTCCTTTGAGTTTCCTAACATAACTTGCAAACGCATTTATGAGTTTCGTTTGAGATGGATGAAAATGTGTACATATGTATGAATAACCTGTGAGAGCTCAAGTTCTAGGACAGACGACGTTGAGGAAACTCCATGCTTGGTCTTGAACAATACTATGCTTTTCCTCCGGTTAGGGAATCACATAAGTGTTCCTTATGCAATGAATATTAATGCTGCACACTTCGTTAATGACTTGTTTATTTAGAAGAAACATTTTTTTATTGAAAAAAGATAGTAAAATACCACAGAAGTGAACAAGTACTCGTCCACCATAGAACAGGAACAGAGCTGATCTTAAGAGAAATACAAAGAGCTTTAACAAATAAATTATCCTTGAGCTGCCTTCCATCCCTGAATTGTGATAGTAAAATGTCATATTTTTCTTCCAATCTCTTTCAAATTTTTTTTTTCTTGTGTTCAATCATTGCTTTATATATAAAAATTTTAAACATTTCCACAAGTAAAATGAAATTTTTTGAAGGCCTAATTTTTGTTACTAGTTGTAAAAGGTCTACATTCTATATACATACGTATAAATGAAAACAAATATTTTTACTTGTGAGTAGTCTTCCATTTATAGGGCCTTCTTTTTGACTTTGCCCTGAGCCACCAAAATCTCAGGGCTGGCCCTGTACTTGTAACATGGACTACTTATCTCTTGAAGAACTGGAAATATATGATGGATGCCATTTCCAGTTCAAAAACTTTTCGGTTAGTTTAAGAAAGTATTACACAACTAGATGTTTACAATTCAATTTCGAAACAGAGCACCATTGGATTCACATAAATCCACCTAATTGCCGTGCCATTGATTATTTCTAACAAGCAACTGAACCTTTGCAGAAGATCCGATGCTTCATTATAACATTTGATAATTGAATATGCATGTTTCAGTCGTCCCCTTCACCGTTTCCCTTTTAATTTTTTAGCATATCAATTAGTCTCTTTCATGTGTATTTTCTTGTACATACTTCTTGTTTGGAAATTAGTTTTCAGACGCTACACGAGGTGGGGTTAACTAGAGAAATTAGTTCATATGCTAAGACAGATCTAACGATCCAATTCTTAATGTCTTGAACTTAGGAGTATCTTGTTGAGCTGAGATATGAATGAAAATGGAAAGCAATCGAGTTGAAATCCTCGCTGGCTTTTCAAAATCTGATGAGGAACAAAAGTATGAGAAAACACATGAAGGTAAAATTCTGTTGATCCTTTTCTGTGCCTTTCACTTCCGAAAGATTTGCTTGCTGCAATTATTCGAACTACAGTTCCATTTCATTAGAATTTTTTTCTTTGTTGTATCTCTAGACTCTCTGCGTAAGATTCCCAATAGGAACAACCCCAATTTGACCCAATTTGGCATGCATTGTGTATTTTGAGATTTCAAGGTAACT
The DNA here is from genome assembly GCA_020226455.1 of Prunus salicina. Lineage (NCBI taxonomy): Eukaryota > Viridiplantae > Streptophyta > Magnoliopsida > Rosales > Rosaceae > Prunus > Prunus salicina. The sequence continues at coordinate 27,305,996 of CM035343.1, read as the reverse complement.
GCTGCTACTGGAAGCCCTTCTTGCACTTGTAATTCTTAGGGAATAACAATTCTACATTCTATTTACATTTACAACTGAAGAAAACTAAAGCGCATTGCATGCTCTTTTATGGTAGGATGACCTTATCATCTTCCAACGAACTCAAGAAATGCATGCTCTGATGTGTTGAAGTTGAAGATTTTGAGAAAGAATGAAAACTGTAGCAGAAAACACAGGGGTGAGATCTCTCCAAGGTATTGCTCCACTCTCTCGCAATCTCTGTTCCTTGTATTATGAAGCTTACAGGATTACTCATTACTGACCATCATCACATGATCTTGTAGGTGATTGTGGGGAGTTTTGCCAATTGACCTTAGTGAAATCAAAAAAGAAAAGTAAGTTTACTTTTTAATATTTGAAAGTTGGCACCTTTGTTTATATTCTTCGCACTAGACCGTTGCTCGGAACCATCCATCTTAATCTTTCTGATAATTTACAAGGTCCCTTGACGGCAGTGGAAGGGGCACATGTTTTTTACTAAATGGATACTTAACGACAGCAATAAACTTAACATCCTTATTATATGCTTTGTATTAGCTCTTTGATCAGAGCTATCTTGTCCTGCAGATAGTTCATTTGTGTTGGGAGGGGCTGTTGAGAGTTAAGCTGCATACTAGCCTCGAATCAAGCTGCAGATGTTAATCCTGCAGATTGACAGTGAAGAGGATGAAGAAATCGAAGGAGCTGAAGAACTTTCCTTTTATAGTAATAGCCGTTATAGGTTATGTCCAACGGCTAGTTTTCTTACTACATATTTTGGGAAACTCTACAGCTGTCATTCTTAGCTGTCTTAGTCCTTTCTGTAACGATTTCTAGCCTAGGTGTAAGAATCGTAGCCTCCAATGACGTTGAATGGCTGGAGATGAGTCCTTGTGTCCTAGTTTTTAAGATCTGTTTTTGGCAGCTTGTGTCATGCTTATAGTCTGCGTTTTTTGGCTCTGATGATATACAAGAAAATAGACTGAAACATTCTTATTCTCTCAGAGTTTTTCTCTCCTCTGCATACGTTGCTTACAAAAGGTTTTATTTGTTCTGCAAATCAATCAATAAAACCAGAAAGCTAAATACCAAATTCTTACAGGGGCGGCCTTCATCTGATCTGACCACATGGAAAAGCTCTCTTTGTGTTGATGAAGAATTCTTCATCTCAAACAAGATAAACTGATGTTAAACCCTGGGGGGGCACATCTTCATTTTGTTTTCTTGCAAGAAAACTTTATCGGATGATGATGTTGTTGAAAGTTATACTTTCTATGTAATGCCATATGCAGCCAGTTTGTTGGCCTTTGTCCATGAATCCTTCAAAGACAGCCATGGATTGTGTACTTAAACCTGTTAAAGCTCGTATTGTTGAAGTTCAATTTCCTCTTGTCCCGCATTGAAAGATTATAGCTTTATCTATGAATCCTTCAAGGACAGCCAGTTTGATACTGACTGTTGTTTCCAACAAAAGCTTTGTTTATATACATTATAGCATATTCGTCGAATGTTACATATATTCAATGTTTCCATACATTTCAAGAATTTTGACAAGCAAAGGGTCATTGAAGTTCAATATGAAATCTTCTGAGGTTGTCTAAGCTACGGGATGAGCTGCTCATGTTACCATTATTTCCATGTTCTGTTTTTATAGATTGTTATGTGTTGGAATTGGCCCAAATTGTATTGATTAATTAATGTGTAAGGGCAACTTTATTGTTGTTTGCTAGCTTTCTTCTTTGCCATGCCGTGGGTTTTCAAATGGGGAAATGATGGCACATGCCATCTTTGTTTAAAGCTTGGAGACAAATGGAAATGGAGGGTGCGGCACAATTGGAGAAAGGAGAAAAGGTGCAGCAGTTTTTTTCAAAGCTAGTGGATAAATTCTTTTGGCCAAAATGGGATGCTTTCGGCTTGGTGGGAGACAAGTTGTTTGTTGCAATGATGTTGTCTTTGAGTCTTTTGACTAGGCATGCCGTGTGTTGTTTTTGGAATTGAAAAGCAATTTCCTTTTATGGTTTATAAAAGGAGGGATGGCATGCAAGTGGAAAGTGTGTGCTTGTGTTGCACCAAGGAGCCAAAGAGAGGGATAGAGCACGGCAGCCAGAGAGAGAGAGGAAAAATTCTTTCTCCCCTTTTGTTTGTGTTTGTTCTCCTTTTGATATATGTGTGTGAGTGACTTGGGTGTATTTTGGGATTTGGGTTGTGAGAGTTAAACTCTGTAATTCCTAGGATAGGTGAGAGGGTTAATCTCCTTTGTTTGTAATCTCTTTTGGGATACTAGTGGAAGTTCTTGCCATCTTCGAACTGGACGTAGGCTACACACGGGTCGAACCAGTATAAATCCTTGTGTTGTTTAGGATTTCTGTATTTCATATTTTGCTCTTGTTGTTTCAACGGTTTCATATCCACCATCATTGTGCAATCCGCTTCCGCTGCGCACAACAAGTGGTATCAGAGCTCTAGTTTTTCGATCTGGTGGAGTTTTGTGTTCGTGATGATGAAACCTGGAAACATATCGACAAAGTATGAGATAGCGGTGTTTGATGGGCGGAACGACTTCAGTATTTGGCGTGTAAAGATGAGAGCCTTGTTAGTGCAACAAGGGTTGTTCAAAGCGCTAAAGGGTAAGGAAGTCATGCCAGAAACGTGGTCTGATGAGGAGAAGGATGATGTCTTGGATCGGGCACTCTCTGCAATTCAGTTGCAGTTAGCGGATGTTGTTCTCCGTGAGGTGGCTGATGAGACTACTCCTGCAAAGCTGTGGCTGAAATTGGAGACTTTATATATGACCAAATCGCTTGCAAATCGGTTGTACACGAAACAACGGTTGTACACCCTTCGTATGGCAGAAGGTACACTTATTCAAAACCATCTTGATGAACTAAACAAGATTATCATGGATTTGAAGGCCATGGATGTGAAGATTAATGATGAGGATCAAGCCTTGATTTTGCTGTGTTCTTTACCTAGTTCTTATGGCAATTTTGTGGAGACTATGTTGTATGGTAGGGAGACTGTAACTATGGAGGATGTTAAGGCATCGCTTAATTCTCGTGAGTTGAAGAACAAGATGTCGAAGAACTCGACTGAGAGTCGAGTAGAGGCTTTGATGGTTCAAGGAAAGGGTAAAGAAACAGAATCAAGCAGTGGTGGAGGGAATTCACGTTCCAGAAGGAATGCTCGGAAGGGAAAATGCAACTACTGTCACAAAGAAGGGCATTGGAAAGTTGATTGCCCATTAATCAAAGAAAATGAAAGATCTAATAATGCAGATGCTTCCGCGAATATCGCCAAGGAGGACGAATTTGAGTTCGCCCTCTGATCGATGTTTTTAGCATGCCATTGTTTTTGAGTATGATCTTTTATTTGTTTTTGGTTATTTTTGGAAATTTCCCCTCACGGTGGAGTTCCAAGAATTGTGTTTGTTTTGTGAGTTGTGGGTTGTTTGCTATTTTTTCCCATGTAGCATCGTTGGTTATTTTTGGGTTGTCTTTCCTTTTGGTTATTTTTTCTTTGATCATTAGATTTTCAAGTGAGGGTTTTGATTGTAAGGGGGTTATCTTTAGGGAGGATGATTCCCTCTTAGGGCAGCTGAAATTGTTCGTTCCTGCTACTTGGTTGTCTAGACTTTGCGTGTACTGTAGTGGAAGAAGCTTGAGGTTCAAGCGTTTAAGATTTATGCGGTTTATGCATGTACATTCAGCTGGTGTGGCTTGGTTATGAGGATGACATTGAAGAGGTTCTTCTGTTGGGGTCATCCGGTTCGATTGAAGCACACATTTTTTTTTTTTTTTTTTGTTGCAGGTTCAAGAGGTGCTTGAGCTTGATTTGGTAAGAGGAAGATGAGCGATAGAAAGTTCTACTGTAGCTTGGTAAATTTGTGCCAAGGTGGAGATTGTTGGAATTGGCCCAAATTGTATTGATTAATTAATGTGTAAGGGCAACTTTATTGTTGTTTGCTAGCTTTCTTCTTTGCCATGCCGTGGGTTTTCAAATGGGGAAATGATGGCACATGCCATCTTTGTTTAAAGCTTGGAGACAAATGGAAATGGAGGGTGCGGCACAATTGGAGAAAGGAGAAAAGGTGCAGCAGTTTTTTTCAAAGCTAGTGGATAAATTCTTTTGGCCAAAATGGGATGCTTTCGGCTTGGTGGGAGACAAGTTGTTTGTTGCAATGATGTTGTCTTTGAGTCTTTTGACTAGGCATGCCGTGTGTTGTTTTTGGAATTGAAAAGCAATTTCCTTTTATGGTTTATAAAAGGAGGGATGGCATGCAAGTGGAAAGTGTGTGCTTGTGTTGCACCAAGGAGCCAAAGAGAGGGATAGAGCACGGCAGCCAGAGAGAGAGAGGAAAAATTCTTTCTCCCCTTTTGTTTGTGTTTGTTCTCCTTTTGGTATATGTGTGTGAGTGACTTGGGTGTATTTTGGGATTTGGGTTGTGAGAGTTAAACTCTGTAATTCCTAGGATAGGTGAGAGGGTTAATCTCCTTTGTTTGTAATCTCCTTTGGGATACTAGTGGAAGTTCTTGCCATCTTCGAACTGGACGTAGGCTACACACGGGCCGAACCAGTATAAATCCTTGTGTTGTTTAGGATTTCTGTATTTCATATTTTGCTCTTGTTGTTTCAACGGTTTCATATCCACCATCATTGTGCAATCCGCTTCCGCTGCGCACAACATTATGACCCTTCCCTTCCTTTGTTACCATGAAATCTTCCTTGTTATGCCTTCACTTAAGCAAATTAGAAGACACTTTGGAGTTGGGATATTAAAAGTAGAATGCTGCATGCACAACTCATCATAACATCTCTCTTAAAACTTTTGAGCTTTAACAAGTAAAAAAACATGCTCTCACATTTTATTTGCACTTAAAAATTAAAATTGTTGTGCATGGAACTAAATTGACACTGAAATATTTTATACCTTCTCTTTCTTATTTCCATGAGTGAATGTATGTTTTGCTTGCTAACGCTCAACAATTTTAAGACAAATGCTATATGATTATACTTCAGTTTCAATTTGTAGAAATATCACCTGAACTTATACCTTAGTTTCAATTTGTCACCTTAAAGAAAAATTTAAGAGAAATGTCACTTTAATTTTTCAAAATCCTTGATTGGTCATCTGACTTTAACACCATTCAATTTTCCATATATTTTAAGGGTATTTTAGTCTTTCTATTTTCTAGGGTATTTTAAACATGAAAAATTCTTTATAACAAAAATTGTATATCTTTTAAACAATTAAAATTGAAAAAAATAAATAGATCCCCTTCCCCATCCCATGTGTCACCGGCAGCTCCAACCAACCTTGCCCACCTTGAAATCCATTCCCCCTTCCTCCTTCTCTCTACTATGGCACACCTACCTTGAAATCCATTTCTTCAATATTATGCTGAAATTTTAATCAATTAGATTATTAAGCAATTAATTGAAATTCTTGCAGAATGCTCTACTTGAGTTTGTGAGGGTGGTGAAGGCGAAGGAGCAAGTTGCTGCTGGCACTCTGCACCATCTGACGATCGAGACCATCGATGCCAAAAAGAAGAACCTTTACGAAGCCAAAGTCTAGGTGAAGCCATGGGTGGGCTTTAAGGAAGTGCATGAGTTCAAGCACGCTGGTGAGTGCGAGGAAACGTTGTCGTTTACCCCTTAATGAAATTGAATCATTTTTATTAAATTTAGTTTGGGGAGTGGAATTATGATTCGCTAAATGAACATTTATGATACAATAAAAAAAAGGAGTTTTTCTATTTAAATCACGAATTTTTCTTTGTTCACCTCATATTCTAAGTTCACCTCAACTTCTAATTCAAATTTTCACAATTTCTAAGAAAACTCCGTTTTCTTCCCAAATTACCCCTAAATACACACAGAGCAAAAAAAATAAAAATAAAAAACTCATCAACCTCACACCTCACACCCCACACCCCCGCTATCTTGCCCTCACCACTCTAAGTTCACCTCACCCTCACATTACTTAATGAGATCAAAACAATGTTGTCAAATGTGTAGCATAATTATTTTTTTATTATTTTAAAAATGAAATTTTTTTTTAGAATGAACTAGGAAAAACGATGGATAAATACCCTACTGGAGATGGTATTAGTAGACACATGAACAAAAAGCAACCATAGCATCTTGCTACTTCAAAAAATCAAGATTATATGTCAATTTGATCCACCTAACAAATTAATATTTCTATTGGCTGATTTGATATTTATACAATCGAATTTCATATTCCAATCCCATATTTCAAAATGGGAAAAGAGGGTGGTGGCACTACTACAAAAAGTGAAAAAGACGACCAAAAAAAGACAACGGTAGAAGAAAAAACCGTCGTTGTATTTAAAAAGACGACGATAACAAAAAACAATCGTAGATAAGTGACTTAAACAACTAAAAAAACGGAGGTACTGTTGAATATTTTTTTATAACGACGCACACAAATAAAAAAAAAAAGCTTCGCCTTATTAAAAAGGTTTTTTTTTCAGAGTTAAAATCTGACCAAAAAACAACGACAGCAGATATGACAAGCGTCGTTTTTTAAAAATCAAGTGTCCTTTTTTTTGGTAAAGACATGGTTGTTTTGAAAGAACTGTCGTCTATTATATGTAAAGATAACGGTTTTTTTTTTAAAAGGGTCGTCTATTATGAAGTAAAGACGACGGTTTTTTTTTTTAAAAAGGGTCGTTTATTATATGTAAAGATGATGGTTTGTTTAAAAAAGGGTCGTCTATTTTATGTAAAGATGATGATTTGTTTAAAAAAGGGTCATCTATTATGAAGTAAAGATGACGGTTTTTTTTACAAATAGGTCGTCTATTATATGTAAAGATGACGATTTTTATACAAACCATCGTCTATTATATGTAAAGATGACGCTTTTTATAAAACCGTCGTCTATTATATGTAAAGATGATGCTTTTTATAAATAAAAAAAATCGTCGTCTATTATATGTAAAGATGACGATTTTTATACAAACCGTCGTCTATTATATGTAAAGATGACGCTTTTTATAAAAACCGTTGTCTATTAAATGTAAAGATGACGCTTTTTATAAAAAAAAACCGTCGTCTATTATATGTAAAGATGATGATTTGTTTAAAAAATGGTTGTCTATTATGAAGTAAAGATGACGGATTTTTTTACAAATAGGTCGTCTATTATATGTAAAGATGACGATTTTTATACAAACCATCGTCTATTATATGTAAAGATGACGCTTTTTATATAAAAAAAACCGTCGTCTATTATATGTAAAGATGACACTTTTTTATAAAAACCGTTGTCTATTATATGTAAAGATGACGATTTTTATAAAAACCGTCTTCTATTATATGTAAAGATGACGCTTTTATAAAAAAACCGTTGTCTATTATGAAGTAAAGATGATGGTTTTTTTTTATAAAAATGGTCGTCTTTTATATATAAAGATAACGCTTTTTATAAAAAAAGGGTCGTCTATTATATGTAAAAATGATGTCTTTTATATATAAAAAAAAAAGTCGTCTATTATATGTAAAGATGATGGTTTGTTAAAATAACCGTTAAATCATAATTTTTCATTTATAACCGTCGAAATTTTTTATCCCGTTACTTTATCTCTGAATGTTTATTTTTTCCGATTTTTGGTGTATATGATCTCGAAGTATAAACAACCAAGTTTGACGGTTGGATCATTGAAACTAGTTTCTTAGAATGCGTATGCCATCAAAACAATATATTCACTAACAATTAAGAGTTTATTTATACTTTCGTTAAATATAACATAAGATTTTGTGGTATCCACTAGTGTAAATATTTTAAATTGAAGATCAAATTCAGTCATTGTATTCATATAGGGTCAAGGAGTGTAGCGGTAAAAAATCATCAAAATCGGAGTTAAAATAACCGTTAAATCATGATTTTTCATTTATAACCGTCGAAATTTTTTGTCCCGTTACTTGATCTCTGAATGTTTATTTTTTTCGATTTTTGACGTATATGATCTCAAAGTATAAACAAACAAGTTTGACGGTTGGATCGTTGAAACTAGTTTCTTAAAATGCGTATGCCATCAAAACAATATATTCACTAACAATTAAGAGTTTATTTATACTTTCGTTAAATATAACATAAGATTTTGTGGTGTCCACTAGTGTCGTCTATTATATGTAAAGATGATGGTTTTTTATAAAAAGGGTCGTCTATTATGAAGTAAAGATGACGCTTTTTATAAAATAAAAAACCGTCGTCTATTATATGTAAAGATGACAATTTTTTTTTTAAAAAACGTCGTTTTTTAAAACACCCTAAAATATGGCCGCTTAAGTGAATTCGCGCACGACAAATTTTCAAAATTTCACCCGTCTTTGAAAACCTTATCTCTCATTAACAAACATCGTCTTTTAAAACACGCTAAAAAAAGGCTACTTAAGTGAATTCGAGCTCGACAAATTTTCAGATTTTCCCCCGTCTTTGAAAACCTTATCTCTCTCTCCTTGAAACCTTCCCGCACTCTTTAAAACACCCTCATGAAACTCTCTACAAAATCATCAAAAAATCGATATCAATGAAGGAGTTGTGAGTGTTGTGTCGATTCAGCTGCACCAAAATAGATTCAGCTGCATCCTCAACTTGTGATACTCGCAAGTGCACGAGCCGTTGGTAGTTTAGCATATGTAAGTGCGAGGTCGATCCCACGAGGATTGATGATAGATTGATTTAATTCAATTCCCTGTACAAAACAAAAATGAAAAAAAGAAAGGAAATGAATAAGATAAGAAAGAAGGAAAAGAAATTAACTCAAGCGAATAAGTTCCCAAGTTCAATTTAAATTAACGGATTGATTCTAGCTAAAGTATGATTAAGCCATGGTGTCTGGTCCTAACCTTGTGTTCCTAATTCCCTAACTTGATCATTTGTTGTCTAACCTAAATTAAGTATTAGGAACCCATTAAGCATAGAAGAACATTTTAAACAACCAAGCATGTATCTAATCCCTGTTGTCAAATGTCCATACATACTCTTCCTATTCATAGTTCAATTCGAATTAAAGCATGGTGTCTACTCTTAATTCAAACCAAGATAGCTAACATGCAAGCCTTAATGGTGATCAATCATTCAAACTAGCATATTAACTTATAAGCATAATGAATAAGAACAAAAACCATAATTGAAACTTGGAAACTACTCAAACTTGAATACTTAAAGAAAAGAATTTACATAGCAATGGAAAGTTAAGAAGAACTTAGAAAAACTCAAAGAAACATTTAGCAAAAGGATTTTATTACAACAATTGAGAACTAGAAAGGAAAACTAAGAGAATTTGAGGGAGAGAATGGAGGGGAGCTCTAGAGAAATGTTTGAGAGCTACCCCCCCTTGGGGTGTGTTTACAAGCTTGGGAAACCTCACTATTTATAGGCCTAAGGGAAGTTGAAAATCTGAATTAAGTATTGATTCTACCTACCACACTCACTTCACCAACTTCACCTAACACACCATTACATTTGAAAACAATTTTTATGTCTTTAAACTTAGTGGGAGAGCTCCCACTTCATCTTCTTTGTCTGCAATTGGCTGCTGGAAAACTCCACTTCAATTATAAGAATTGAATATGCTTCACCTAACCTTCCCACTATCAACAACACTTCATCATGCATGACATTGCATTGCAGTCAGTTTGTGGGCAGGTTTTGGGCTTGTTATTCACTCCGAATAAATCTGGAAAAATATGGATCTTCAAGCCCTTTGTTTTATGTTTCCAAGCATATGCAGCCCAACTCAGGGAAAAATCGGGAAAACCTTCAAATGTCATTTGTGGCCCAGTAACGCAGATGCTGCCGAATTTTGACCTTGATCTACTAAATCATGTATAACTTCATTTAGAAGACTCAGAATCGTGAACCGTAAAATGCTACGGAAACTAGACTTTCGTATCTTTCCAATGATGTATGGCTCATTATCTGGTTCTTCTTGAGCAAGTACAGGTTAATCCGTGAAATTGAATGATCTGCAGACACTGTTTTGAGCTAATTTGTCTTCAAAATGCATGTAATGAGTCTCAACCTTATTACACTGAAACATACACAAACTTTATTAAAAGCACAAGTTTAACTCAAAAACATAACCAAATCATAAGTTAGAAGGGTACAAAAAGATATGTAATTATGCACCGATCAAATACCCTCAAACCTAGATTTTACTAGTCCTCCAGTAAAACAAAAGGAAAACAAAGATAAAAACAAAACGAGAAATTTATTAGACCACTTTCATAGGTAACTTGATTGCATTGAGCGCATGCAATAAGCCTTTAAACCTCTAGCCATCCCTAGTAGGAGGAGTTATGTCTCCTGAGGGTTTAACAGAAACGATACCCACAAACGCTTTACTGACTCTACAAAACAAAAGGTTAGAAAACTAACTTTGAAAACAACTAATAAAAATGAAAGAAAACTTTAGTCATACCTCTAACACCATAGAGTTGCCAAGATAGATGATCAATAAGTGTGTACAGTGGAAGCTATAGCTCAAAGGCACACGGCTTCAAAGTAAACATACTCAAATCTTGAAGGAAGAACATGCTTCAACTCTAATTCTCACATATAGCACTCAATCACTTAGAACCTATGGTTTTATTCTCTCAAACAAGCATAATGAGTATATGAAATAGAAGCACAATATTTGGTTAGATCTCATCAAGGGAATCAAATACTAAGAATAGAGATACACACATACATACCAGCACCCATGAATACATTCTCAAAGATTAGCTAGGTCTTTCACAAGGTTGCAATGAAAGGCCAAGGTTAAGGGAAGTGGAAGAATTGGAAGGAACATAATTAACTTAAGAACATACCAAGGTTGCATTCTTCATTGATCTGCAAGGTATCATTGATTTAGAATGGTATGGCTGCAACTTCATAGCATCATCTGGCATAGACCTTATATTTCACATTTAGATCAAATCGAAACACTTTCTCTTTATCTTTTTTTTTTTTTTTTTTTGTGACTTGATCTACTTCTTCTTTAACTTTATTGCACAGATTCACACCAATTTACATTTAGAAATGTGGCAGCAACTTCCTTACTTCAAACTTTATCTTGGCACACCTTGGTATATTTCTAAGCTTTATAGGGTATGGCTATAATAAGTTTAAATATCTCAGATTGAGATACAAAGTTAGGGGAATTATAAGGGTGATAGAAGAAAATGGCTTAAAGTGTTTGGCTACAAGAGAGCTGATGGAACACACGAATGGGTAGGGTGAAAAGAAAGCACAGAGAATGGTTATACACACATAGCCTAGCATCACTTCAATGAGTTCATTCGTGAGTGAAAGCATGCACCTGATATCTGCAAATAGAATCATCCTTAGTATTCAATCAAAATGGAACAATGAGATCATTTTAGAGTGAATTGAAGAAAATAAGTAGAGATGAGGAATAGAAACACTTTAAACCCTCTCAAGAAAGCAATTAGGCTCGAAATAGCTCACTAGGGTAGTCTTCACTATTATCCTTCAAGAATCTGAGCATGATACTTTAGCCACTAGAATTCTAAGAGCAAAAGCTTTGTGAAGTGTAAAATGTTTGATATGAAAATCTCAATGGCAGCTCCATAGCATTGATTGTATAACATTCTAAAAAAATTTAGTAACAAGTGAACGAAAATTGAAAACACAAATGAACAAAAATTGAAAACGCAAATCAAATGAACAAAAATTTAAAATTGAAAACACAAATTACCAAAAAAAACGAAAATTGAAAACACAAATGAACAAAAATTGAAAACACAAATCAAATGAACAAAAATTTAAAATTGAAAACACAAATTAACAAAAAAAAAAAAACGAAAATTGAAAACACAAATGAACAAAAATTGAAATACCCCCAAACCTGAATTGAACATTGTCCTCAATGTGAAAGCATATAAGAAAATAGAAAACAGGGATTAAGGGTAACCTGGCACTACACGGTTCATCCTTCAATCCGAGCCGCAATCAGTTCTCAAAATGCTATCGATGGCTGAGCTCATCCATGGCTCCTCTTCCGACTCACTTTCCGAAGGGTCTAAATCATAAGAATCAGATTGGGCTCCATCATCAAACTGCTCTACGAAGTCTCTGAGCCTTGTGGTCATGTACACTAACACGAAGTCAAACTCGTCAAGCACACTTAAGTAAATGCCAAACTCGTCTCGAATGTTACCTGTACAATACATGTGAGTGTGCAACACACAAGTCCTCGCCACAAACTTCCTATCCAGCAGATATGCTCTCCAAATATCTAGACAATGTGCCAACGCCGCAAGCTGCATCTCTTCCAATCCACAATCCAGATCCCAATTCGGAACCATGTCTTCAATTTCCTCTATCAATATACCTCTATGCAATAGAAAGGCATCTATGACAACTTCTGAGGGATCCATGGCAAACACAGCCACGAACACCTCGATCACCTCCAACACCGGTTGCATAATGGCATCCTCTCCCTTAGGATCTTCTTGTGGGATAGCTGGCAGTGAGCTCAACAAAACCATTGGGCTAGGCACCTTCACCATGCTCAATTCGGACTCCTCCTCCTTGAGCTTTCCACCGATGGCCTCCTGGAGTTTCTCCATTGATAAGATCTACAATAAACAACAATTTGGAGAAGGTTTGGTTCGGGAGGAAGAGGAAGTTGAGATGTTCAGGGGTTAGAGGGCGACTAGATAAAATGAAAGATAGAGAGTTATTTTTAGGGTTAATGTAGGTAATGTTTCAGAGAAAGAGAAGGTTTTTTATTTTTTATTTTTAAAAAAAATTATTATTATTATTATTATATATTTTTTTTTTGAATAAAACACACGAATATACAAGTGACTCATGGATTACCAATTAAGAACCTCAGAAAACACAGCCAGGGGATCCGGGAAGTTTGGAGAGGTCACAATGGTCCTGCTTAAAACCCAAACTTCTTAGACACCGAAGGTGGTGTTGGTTTTAAAACATTTTTAAGAAGTTCATTTGAATATTAAACTTGCTTTTAATCAAGTTAATCGCAGCGGAAGAGTATGGTGGTTGTTTAAATTCAAAACAAAACTTCTTCCAAGTATCTTAAGCCATGAACATTGATATGATTTCATAAAGGAAAGCACAAGAGAAAAGGATAAGTCTTAATTACCCTTGATGCTATAATATGAACCAAGTTGTGTTTTGGTCTTCTCTTGATGATTTCCCTTTGTTGATCTCCTCTTTGATCTTTCTCCTCCTTGTGAGCCATAAAAGGATATGGCCTCTAAGTCTCGACACCAATGGAACCTTGAGATGAGAAGGAGTATCTTGAGAATACAAGAATGCTAGTTCAAGAATCTCAAGATTGGTTTCAATCTAAACCACTTTGAAAGATGAAAGTGTTTCACTCTTGAAAACTCTCTTTTTTCTCTCTTTGATCTCCCAAACCCCTTTGGTTGATGTTGGATTGTGTTTGTATGTTAATTAGCTTCTTTGCTTACTTATGGAAACAATTCCCATACATATCTATATATGCATTTTCGGACAAACCCCATTGGGCTTCCAAAAGTGGGCCTTATGACACTTAAACCATAATCTTTAAGTGTGTAAAGCCCTTGGGCTTGATACCCAACCATTTGGGCTTCTCATTAACTATTACGGAGGCCCAAATACCATTTTACACGTTGTAAATCATTCACATCAAATCAATCAAATTGATTTCCTCATTCTCATTTGTATTACTCAAAGTTAACCATTTAAGGTGTGCGATCCATTAGGTTCTAATTTAGCAAGGCAGTGGGAAAACAATTAGAACTCTTTCTAACCAACTGGAATTAAAACCCCCTTTTAATTCTTCCTTTATTCGAATCGATCACAATTAATCCTAGGACTTCCACAAGCCAAGAGTGACATCTAGCAACATATCATGGCTACCCAAGCTAATCAGAATAGACAAAGAACCTATTCAGTTGGAATTGCAATGCAATACGGTCTTCTCTTATACAATGTTTCCAATCATATTACAGGGTACGGATTGATAATGTCAAACCCCTAATATGATTAACCTCATGTGATTCAATAGAACATGACTAAAACACTTTCTAAATCATGTTCAAATACTTCGGCCGAAATTTGCTGAATCACATCTTGAAACATTCTCTTTCTTTATCAAAAGTAGAGATTCCTTATTGTACATTCACATGCCCCTATGATGAATTAAGAGATCCCAATAACACTTTAGACAAATCTTTTACGACTTGCCTTTAAGAGCTATCAAAGATCAATAACGCATTACAGGACAACCATGATGCCTCAGGTCTAAGGACTAATTTGCATTATTGCAACTATGAGTTCTCGTTTGACATATAGATAAATACTCCATACGAGAACTATGATTGATCGCGTTCAGTGAACTCATTCACTAATGAGCACCCACATACTTGTATTAGTGTCAACTACACAAATGGTTTGAGACTAACCATCCTCCTAATTGAGCATACATAATATGTGCTAATCTTGACGGTTTATCAATGCCCATTTGATAACCTATGATCAGGAACATTTTGGGGTACTACAGTTAGAGATTAAAGGTCTCATGAATCTAAACTTCTTTAGATTACTTTATCTCTTATATAGCATACCCTGGACATTTGTTTCTTTACACGATGTAATAGATAACAAAATAAGTTTGCCCTTTATTTACGAAATGTATTCTAAGGAGATTACATCAAATGTATTGGCTCTTAGGGCACATTTCTAACAATCTCCCACTTGCACTAGAGCCATTTAGCCATGTATCTAATACCCATTTTCTCTGTATGTCTATCCAGTTGTGACTGTGACATAGGCTTAGTGAGTGGATCTGCTACATTGTCAAAGTGCTTGGATCTCTGATGAGACCTGGGTTCTTTGGCTTGAGCTATCGCCCCATTGTTGTCACAGTACAAAGGTACTGGTGACATTATGGTTTGAACCACATTTATTTCGGTAATGAACCTTTCATCCAAACAACTTCCTTTGCTGCTTCTGAAGCAACAACATACTCAGCTTCAGTCATGGAGTCAGCAGTAACACTTTGTTTACAGCTTCTCCAGCTAACAACGCCTCCATTCAAAATGAAGACGTACCCAGATGTGGATTTACGATCATCTACATCGGATGAAAAATCTGAATCAGTAAACGCTTCCACTTGTAACTCTGATGTTCCTCCATAAACGAGGAATGTCCTTAGTCCTTCGTAAGTATTTAAGGATACACTTAACAGCTCCCCAATGATCTAATCCGGGGTTTGACTGATATCTACTCGTTATACTTACAGCATAACTGATATCTGGTCTTGTACAAACCATGGCATACATGAGACTCCCTATTGCAGATGCATAAGGGATTTTACTCATCTGCTGTATCTCTTCAGGAGTTTTCGGACACATGTTCTTAGAAAGGTGAAGTCCATGTCTAACTGGAAGTAACCCTTTCTTAGATTGTTCCATATGAAATCTCTTTAGCACCTTATCTATATACAAGGATTGAGATAATCCAATTATTCTTTGAGATCTATCACGATAAATCTTTATTCCAAGTATATAAGATGTTTCTCCTAAATTTTTCATTGAGAATGATTTAGTGAGCCACAGCTTCACTGAAGATAGCATTCCTATATCATTTCCAATAATCAGTATGTCATCTACATACAAGATAAGGAATACTACTGAACTCCCACTTACCTTCTTGTACACACATTGATCATCCATGTTTTGTATGAAGTCAAATGATTTGACAACTTCATCAAAACGGATGTTCCAACTCCTAGAAGCTTGCTTCAATCCATAAATGGATTTATGTAGCTTGCATACCTTATGCTTATCAGCTTTAGAAATGAAGCCTTCAGGTTGATCCATGTATAGTTCTTCCTGAAGGTGGCCATTCAGAAAAGCCGTCTTCACATCCATTTGCCAAACCTCATAATCATGATATGCAGCTATTGCAAGCAAAATCCGAATAGACTTTGTCATAGCAACAGGAGAGAAGGTTTCTTCATAGTCAATTCCTTCTCTCTGCTTGTAGCCCTTTGCTACTAGCCTTGCCTTATAGGTTTCTACTTTCCCATCCGAGCCTATCTTCCTCTTGAAAATCCATTTATTTCCTATTGGTACAATACCAAGGATGGATCAACTAGAGTCCAGACTTTGTTGGTATACATAGAATCCATTTCGGATTTCATGGCTCCAAGCCATTTCTGTGAGTCAATGTCTGACATTGCCTCATTGTAGTTCAAGGGGTCTTCAATATCCTTACAATCACTTAGGAGATTTAACTCTCCTTCGTTTTCATGAAGGAATCCATAATACCTCTCAGGCATTCTTCTAACCCTACTTGAAATACGCGGAGTTTGTGTTACAACAGGTTGTGGATCTGGGATTGCATTTAGTTCAGTGTTGATTTCTAGCTCATTGGACAATTCCTTGAGTTCTATCTCATGTCCCCCTTTCCCATCAAGAGCGTATTCCCTTTCTAGGAAGGTAGCTGACCTTGCGACGAACAACCTTTGCTCGTCGATGTGATAGAAGTAATATCCCATAGTTTCCTTGGGATACCCTATAAATCTACACTTCACAGACCTTGCATCTAGTTTATCCACATCTTGTCTTTTGACATATGCTGGACAACCCCAAATCTTGATATATCCAAGACTTGGTTTCTTCCCAAACCACATTTCATATGGAGTTTTTGGAACAGATTTGGAAGGCACTCTATTTAACAAATGAATTGCTGTTTCAAGTGCATATCCCCAAAAGGATATAGGTAAATCAGTATAGCTCATCATGGAACGAACCATATCCATTGAGGTTCGATTTCTCCTTTCAGAGACCCCATTATGTTGTGGAGTTCCTGGTGGAGTACTGTGATAAGATGCCATGTTCCTTGAGGTAATCAAGAAACTCTGTGCTCAAGTATTCACCACCTCGATCGGATCTAAGGATTTTAATACTCATTCCAGTTTGGTTTTCAACTTCATTTCTGAATTCTTGAAACTTTTCAAAAGATTCAGACTTATGCTTCATTAAGTATAAATACCCGAACCGTGAATGATCATCGGTAAAGGTAATGAAGTACGAATAACCTCCCCTTGCGTTTGTAGACAAAGGTCCACAAACATCTGTGTGGATTAACCCCAACAATTTTGCAACTCTTTCTCCTTTTCCAGTAAAAGGAGACTTGGTCATTTTACCTTGTAGACAAGATTCACAAGTAAGCATAGGAGCAGGGTCTAAAGATCCAAGGCATCCATCTTTTGCCATCCGGTGAATCCTATCTTGGCTAATATGTCCAAGTTTGAGGTGCCACAATTTAGTTGAGTTATCCACTTCTCTAGGCCTTTTAGGTCTAGATGCATCTTTATCCATACAGTTAATACTACCATTCATTTCCAAATGAAAAAGACCATCAATCAAATTTGCATAAGCAATAATTCGATTATTATGTGAAATAGAACAAAGTAGTTTGTCAAACAAAACAACAAATCCGTCTCTTAAAAGCATAGAGACTGACATTAAGTTCTTTACACAACCAGAAATGAAATAACAATCATTTAATTTCAGGGTCTCCCCGGAAGGTAGATTGAGATGATAGGTGCCTACAGCTTTGGCAGCTACCTTAGTGCCATTACCCACAGTTAGCACCATTTCTCCTTTTCCGAGTCTTCTACTTCCCATTAGTCCCTGCACACAATTGCAGATATGTTGACTAGCTCCTGAATCAACTATCCAGGTAGAAGTATTAACTGTAAAAACTGATTCAAGAACAAGAGTGTTACCTTCCGAAGGCTTGTTCTTTAAGCTTGCAAGGTAATCCTTGCAATTCCTCTTCCAATGTCCATCCTTTCCACAGTGAAAGCAAGTTCCTTTCGGTTCCTTGCTTTTCTTTGTTATTTTTTCTTTCTTGGGCTTTAGAAAACCTTTCTTCTTCTTTCCCTTATCCTTACCTTTCGGTTTGGATTTGGAAGAGGAAGAAGAACCCTTTTCAAACACCGCAACTGTCCCTTTCATTCCTTTATCCTTCAATATATTCTTTTCAGCTACCATAGCCATATTGAGTAGCTCAGATAAGGAACTTTCCATCTTTCCCATATTATAGTTCATAACAAATTGGGAAAAATCTGATGATAGGGACGAAAGAAAAAAGTCTTGTTGAACTTCAGCATTAAATGGAGCATCCAATTTTTCCAATTTCTCAAGCAATGATATTATCTTGAGACCATGCTGATTAACCGGAGTCCCTCTTGTCATCTTTGCGTTGACAAGTTCACATATTGTATTGTAACGCAAGCTACGAGTAGCTTCACCATAAAGCTCTTTAAGGTGAAGCAATATGGAAGCACAATCATCCATATCTTCATGTTGTTTTAGTAGCTCATCGTTCATGGATGCTAGTAAGTAACATTTACCTCTGCTATCATCTTTGACATGCTTCTCATAAGCAGTTATTTCTTCCTGAGAAGCTTCTTCGTCAGGATGAATATGTGGTGGGGCATGTGTCAACACATAATCAATCTCATCCATTTTAAGGACAAGTTTGACTTTGCGAAGCCAACCCGGATAGTTCGTGCCATCAAGGATGTAATTGTTAAGTATCGATGAGATTGGGTTTTTAATGGCCATTTGAAAATTCTGCAACAACGTAAACAAATTTTAGTTTAGATTAATCTTCTACCAAGGACTTAGGGTCTTTAAGTCATGATGGTAGCTCCCACTATTTTTGGCAAATTTCATATCCCTCCTGAAATCCGAGAGTTTCCGTTGAAACTCTTAGTGGGGATGGGAGTCTCACTTTCACATAGTTTTCCTCAACCTAACAGTTTGTTGGATTGCCATGATACTAATGAGAGGATACTCTTATCCAATCACATCATAATGTGAATACCCATCACTATGGCCTCTAGAGAACTAGACCTCAACCTAACAGTTTGTTGGTTTCGTTCGTCTTAGTTAAGTTATTCCCACCATGCTTGTGGGTATAGGGTTTCAAGTATGTCCTCAACCTAACAGTTTGTTGGACACACTCGTTATCTATCCGCACTACATCAAGTATGTGTAATAGGCTTCCCTTGGATGGTTACAAGTACTGGATGTTGCCTCACTGAGGTCTAACAAGATGTAAATGTGCCACCCAATAAGAGACTACCACGGTGGAAGGCCACAAAATAGCATTCAAAATGTCATTTCGCTTATCAACTTAATATTGCTTTGAGGGTAGTTAAATTGGTCTCATTTTAATCCAATTTTAATCCTGTTAAAATTGCCTTTTTAATCTCATTAAATGGTTCCCAATGCAAATATTAGTAGCACATAATACTCCCACTAAATATTTTAGAAAACCATTTCCTTGAGATAGTGAGAATACTTGGTACTACTAATTGGTTTATTTATTGTCATTACCGAACATTGCAATTGCATTGGGCTTATAGGATGATTATGGACTTTCTTGTTGATCCAACATGAGCCACCATGTTGGATCATGGTCTTGGAAGGTGATTCATTTTAATTACGCGCGCATAAAATAAATTAGGCATGAAAGCCTTTTCATTATTACATAGCCAATCAAAATCGAATACATATCCAACAAGCGGCCAATCACATAGCTCAATTGTTTGGTCTAAGTCCATAATCATCTTTAATTATTTAAACGCTTTAAACAATTAAACTAGTAATGTCAAACATGCTCTTGGGTTGCATACATATATATGGGTTTAATTCAAGTGGTAACCATATTCAAACAAAATAAATTTACCATGGAGTGAAAACATTTTACTACAATAGTAAATGTAATTGTAGAAACCTTTTAAGCATAGTCACACATATCATATATTGCAACTATGTCCAAAACTATTCAACAATTAATAATGGATCCAAAGATGATCCACTAGGGTGTGGGGTTAAAGCATGCATTTGTATAACACAAAGTGGTGATCAATATTATTCCAACTAGGTGGATAATTATGTATGTGACTAGATAGGTCAACCACACTCACCAAAGTAATCAAATTAATTTTAGTGTGGTGGGTAGATAATTAGTGATATGAATAAATTGACCAACTTTTGCATTTTATATCAAATCACTAACATTTACATTTAGATAGACCCTACACACTCATCAAAGTAATTTTATTAATTTTAGTGTGGTGGGTAGATGTTTATCAAGTGGAAACATTTTTGAAAAACTTTCAATTTTATAATAAAATATCATTATCATCTTTTGACCTATTTTGGTGGAAAAATCCACTAACACAACCACCAAAAAATAGTCACCTAACTTATGGATCAAAAGATCATAACAAGAACATCAAGAACACCAAGAACACACATATGAACTAATATGAATGTTCATGCAATTTCCGGAAAAATTCATATTCCATTTTAACCATCTCATGCTCTTAATATCAAATATTTCATGAGGTTAAAATCATGGGGTTTTAATGCAACCATGCTCTAGTGTTCATACATACATATATGCATACAAAGAGAGCATCAATCATTAAAACATTAAACCGGAAATTCAAAATCCCAAACAACCCTTTTCACTTCATTTGATTTTATCCAATCATATCAAAATAAATCAAGCATAACTATTATACTTTAAATGAATTTTTCAACCCATATATATGCATCTCTAAACCCTAGAAACATATCAAGTTCATGACCTATGGCTCTGATACCAATTGTTGGTTTTAAAACATTTTTAAGAAGTTCATTTGAATATTAAACTTGCTTTTAATCAAGTTAATCGCAGCGGAAGAGTATGGTGGTTGTTTAAATTCAAAACAAAACTTCTTCCAAGTATCTTAAGCCATGAACATTTATATGATTTCATAAAGGAAAGCACAAGAGAAAAGGATAAGTCTTAATTACCCTTGATGCTATAATATGAACTAAGTTGTGTTTTGGTCTTCTCTTGATGATTTCCCTTTGTTGATCTCCTCTTTGATCTTTCTCCTCCTTGTGAGCCATAAAAGGATATGGCTTCTAAGTCTCGACACCAATGGAACCTTGAGATGAGAAGGAGTATCTTGAGAATACAAGAATGCTAGTTCAAGAATCTCAAGATTGGTTTCAATCTAAACCACTTTGAAAGATGAAAGTGTTTCACTCTTGAAAACTCTCTTTTTTCTCTCTTTGATCTCCCAAACCCCTTTGGTTGGTGTTGGATTGTGTTTGTATGTTAATTAGCTTCTTTGCTTACTTATGGAAACAATTCCCATACATATCTATATATGCATTTTCGGACAAACCCCATTGGGCTTCCAAAAGTGGGCCTTATGACACTTAAACCATAATCTTTAAGTGTGTAAAGCCCTTGGGCTTGATACCCAACCATTTGGGCTTCTCATTAACTATTACGGAGGCCCAAATACCATTTTACACGTTATAAATCATCCACATCAAATCAATCAAATTGATTTCCTCATTCTCATTTGTATTACTCAAAGTTAACCATTTAAGGTGTGCGATCCATTAGGTTCTAATTTAGCAAGGCAGTGGGAAAACAATTAGAACTCTTTCTAACCAACTGGAATTAAAACCCCCTTTTAATTCTTCCTTTATTCGAATCGATCACAATCAATCCTAGGACTTCCACAAGCCAAGAGTGACATCTAGCAACATATCATGGCTACCCAAGCTAATCAGAATAGACAAAGAACCTATTCAGTTGGAATTGCAATGCAATACGGTTCTTCTCTTATACAATGTTTCCAATCATATTTACAGGGTACGGATTGATAATGTCAAACCCCTAATATGATTAACCTCATGTGATTCAATAGAACATGACTAAAACACTTTCTAAATCATGTTCAAATACTTCGGCCGAAGATTTGCTGAATCACATCTTGAAACATTCTCTTTCTTTATCAAAAGTAGAGATTCCTTATTGTACATTCACATGCCCCTATGATGAATTAAGAGATCCCAATAACACTTTAGACAAATCTTTTACGACTTGCCTTTAAGAGCTATCAAAGATCAATAACGCATTACAGGACAACCATGATGCCTCAGGTCTAAGGACTAATTTGCATTATTGCAACTATGAGTTCTCGTTTGACATATAGATAAATACTCCATACGAGAACTACGATTGATCGCGTTCAGTGAACTCATTCACTAATGAGCGCCCACATACTTGTATTAGTGTCAACTACACAAATGGTTTGAGACTAACCATCCTCCCAATTGAGCATACATAATATGTGCTAATCTTGACGGTTTATCAATGCCCATTTGATAACCTATGATCAGGAACATTTTGGGGTACTACAGTTAGAGATTAAAGGTCTCATGAATCTAAACTTCTTTAGATTACTTTATCTCTTATATAGCATACCCTGGACATTTGTTTCTTTACACGATGTAATAGATAACAAAATAAGTTTGCCTTTTATTTACGAAATGTATTCTAAGGAGATTACATCAAATGTATTGGCTCTTAGGGCACATTTCTAACAGGTGTCGCCTAAAGAACTCCTAGACACTGTATTAACAGAGATGCTCATTGGAGTTACCATAAGTCAACTCATATGAAAAATCTTTTTCTTTTTTTTTTGTGTGTAAAAAGAAACATAAACTTCAAATAATAAGAAAACAAATTAAGGGAAAGGATTAGAATGCTCCCCCTTGAAGCAATTAGGTCGAGCATAGATGTATTTGGAGGTCGTGATTTCTCCAACTACTCCACACTTCTCATCATGTTTGGAGTTGCATTTTCTCTCCTTTTTTTATTTAGCTATCTAAATTGCTAAAACAAATACAAACAAAAACTTGAAAGAGAATTAAAAGGATTAGGACATAAAAACTAAAATGAAAAGGAGAAAGGAAAAAATAAATAAATAAAACAAGTAGGGAAAAGAAATAGAACCAAACTATGTTGCCAATCCCCGGCAACGGCGCCAAAAACTTGTTGTGTCGATTCAGCTGCATCCTCAACTTGTGATACTCGCAAGTGCACGAGCCGTTGGTACTTTAGCATATGTAAGTGCAAGGTCGATCCCACGAGGATTGATGATAGATTGATTTAATTCCATTCCCTGTACAAAACAGAAATGAAAAAAGAAAGGAAATGAATAAGATAAGAAAGAAGGAAAAGAAATTAACTCAAGCGGATTGATTCTAGCTAAAGTATGATTAAGCCATGGTGTATGGTCCTAACCTTGTGTTCCTAATTCCCTAACTTGATCATTTGTTGTCTAACCTAAATTAAGCATTAGGAACCCATTAAGCATAGAAGAACATTTTAAACAACCAAGCATGTATCTAATCCCTGTTGTCGAATGTCCATACATACTCTTCCTATTCATAGTTCAATTCGAATTAAAGCATGGTGTCTACTCTTAATTCAAACCAAGATAGCTAACATGCAAGCCTTAATGGTGATCAATCATTCAAACTAGCATATTAACTTATAAGCATAATGAATAAGAACAAAAACCATAATTGAAACTTGGAAACTACTCAAAATTGAATACTTAAAGAAAAGAATTTACATAGCAATGGAAAGTTAAGAAGAATTTAGAAAAACTCAAAGAAACATTTAGCAAAAGGATTTTATTACAACAATTGAGAACTAGAAAAGAAAACTAAAAGAATTTGAGGGAGAGAATGGAGGGGAGCTCTAGAGAAATGTTTGAGAGCTCCCCCCCTTGGGGTGTGTTTACAAGCTTGAGAAACCTCACTATTTATAGGCCTAAGGGAAGTTGAAAATCTGAATTAAGTATTGATTCTACCTACCACACTCACTTCACCAACTTCACCTAACACACCATTACATTTGAAAACAATTTTTATGTCTTTAAACTTAGTGGGAGAGCTCCCACTTCATCTTCTTTGTCTGCAATTGGCTGCTGAAAAACTCCACTTCAATTATAAGAATTGAATATGCTTCACCTAACCTTCCCACTATCAACAACACTTCATCATGCATGACATTGCATTGCAGTCAGCTTGTTGGCAGATTTTGGGCTTGCTATTCACTCCGAATAAATTTGGAAAAATATGGATCTTCAAGCCCTTTTCTTATGTTTCCAAGCATATGCAGCCCAACTCAAGGAAAAATCGGGAAAACCTTCAAATGTCATTTGTGGCCCAGTAACGCAGATGCTGCCGAATTTTGACCTTGATCTACTAAATCATGTATAACTTCATCTAGAAGACTCAGAATCATGAACCGTAAAATGCTACGGAAACTAGACTTCCGTATCTTTCCAATGATGTATGGCTCATTATCTGGTTCTTCTTGAGCAAGTACAAGTTAATCCGTGAAATTGAATGATCTGTAGACACTGTTTTGAGCTAATTTGTCTTCAAAATGCATGTAATGAGTCTCAACCTTATTACACTGAAACAAACAAAAACTTTATTAAAAGCACAAGTTTAACTCAAAAACATAACCAAATCATAAGTTAGAAGGGTACAAAAAGATATGTAATTATGCACCGATCAGTGAGATTGAGGTCTTCGCAGATCCATAAGATGTAGAGGGATGTTATGTATTTGAGAATCAAAGCTGGTTGAAAGTTTTGATTTGAAAGTCATCTAATCTCTTAATACCCTTCTATATCTTGCTAGTGAATTCTGGATTAGTCTCTTTGCATTTCTGGTATGTTCTTTGTCTCCCTAATTTCAGATTTTGTCTCTCTTGATTTGTCTGGTTTGTTTACATATTTTTTTATATTTCTGGTTTCTTTTTAGATTTTCTAATTTGGTTATCAGGAGATGAGGAGGAAGCTTGCAGATTTATAACTTTTTCTTTTGCAGGTTTTCTATGTGAGTCGTATGTTTTTTTGTTGTTGAAAATTTGCAGGTTCTCGATGGTCTTTTTTATGCTCATTTTACAAGTTTTTTTATGGAAATATGGACCAATGGTAAAATTTCTCTTCCACCTAATTTTTTATGTTTATATTCTTAGCTTTATTTACAGGGATGATGGAGGAGACTTCAATTGTGCATCATTTGTATGTTTGGATGAGGAATGCTTGGATTAGGAGTACGTAGGTCTTGTTAGGAATTATGTTTGTTGTAGAATAAAGATTGGTTAACTATGTAATAACTATTGAAGCTTCAAGTTTTATGAAAGAAACTATTTTTGAGTGTATATATTCATTAATAAAGCATTATGGTTGGTTTTCTAGTTAAAATCGTTGTCTAGCATCATAGGAAATAAAAAAGAACTAAAATGTAGCAGTTTGGAAACTTATTAGACGACGGTTTTTATAATAAATCATGGTCTCTAAAGATAATTAATGATGGTTTTTATACAAAAAAGGGTCTTCTATTATAGGTAAAGATGACGATTTTTATAAAAAGGGTCGTCTATTATATGTAAAGATGATGCTTTTTATAAAAAAACCATCGTCTATTATATGTAAAGATGACGATTTTTATACAAACCGTCGTCTATTATATGTAAAGATGACGCTTTTTATAAAAACCGTCGTCTTTTATATGTAAAGATGATGATTTTTATACAAACCGTCGTCTATTATATGTAAAGATGACGCTTTTTATAAAAACCATCGTCTATTATATGTAAAGATGACGGTTTTTTTTTAAAAAGGGTCGTCTATTGTTAAGTAAAGATGACCTTTTTTAAAAAGGTCGTCTATTGAATGTAAAGATGACGGTTTTTATAAAACAACCGTCGTCTTTATAAACAATCCATGACGGTTTTCATAAAAAATCGTCCTCTTTACATACAATACAAGACGATTTTATTAAAAACAGTCGTCTTTTCTCCTATAATTAACGATCTTTACCTCTAAACAACGACGATTTTCTTTAAAAACCATCGTCGTTACAGATAAACAACGACGGTGAAAAGCCGTCGTAGTTTGACACCCAAATAGATGTCGGTCGATTTCACGACGGTTTGAAAACCGAATACACGACGGTGAATTCCCGTCGTCTTTTGCCTTTTTTGTAGTAGTATGGTTATACTTTACTAGTTTTTTTTTTAATTCCAAACAGCAAAGGGTCATAAATCTTTGGATAAAACAAACTTCTCTTCAATAATCTTTGATAAAATAAAGGTGTAGAGGAGTTTGTGTTTTTCTAAAATTTAATATAAAGAGTGGTGGGGTGTGTTTATAGATGTATTAGGATTAGGTATTAAGTTGGATGACATTTTTTTATCTTTTTACACAATAATAAAACTTAAGAGCTTAATGATTTAAGTATTAGGGTGAAGAAAGAAAAGTGTAGGGTTTAAATAGAAAAACTCTATAATAAGAAAAAAGATAAGGGCCTAAATGAGTCATTAGAGTTGTTTTAATTTATTGTTAGTATGAAATTTGTATTGTCATTTCCTAGACTCTAGCATAGGTTGAAAACTAGTGTGTGAAGAATTGTTACTGGATGTTTTGGCACAACTCATTCAACCCCATACATCTGAGACATGACTTGACCGATATGAGAAACTTGACTTCAGGTAAATCATGACATAATCATGCATTCATTATAGGATTCCTAGTTGGAGTTTTTTCACTCAAAGTATTTTTATCTTAATCTTATTTTTAATAGGATTAGATTTTATCCCTTGAGATTACTTTCCTAGTTGGACTCTATTTTGATTTAAATTAAAATATTATTTTTCATCCTTGACTTGAAAAGCACATTTCATTGATACCTATTTGATCTCTTTGATAAAGATTGTTATCTTGAATAACAATCCTTGCATAAGTTGACGAATTATTTAGCATTAGTGGTCTCAATGGTTTTTGACGTTTTTCATCTTGTGCCCATATTGATTCACAACAAATAGTCATAGTTGAATATAGGTTTATTGGGTGTTCATATTGCATCAGGTTAGAAGTCTTAGTTGAATGGGTCTTATAGTTGCATTGGAAGTGTAGTGACGTGGGGTTTCTCTCCAGGTAGAGAAACTGGCTTTGAATAAAAAGGATTGTTTTTCCTTTTCATTAGTAGCTTTTCAACGCATGAGTTTTTGAATATATGAATCTGTTTTTGTGAAAGCTGCTGTTCTTATTTTTCTTAGATAAATCATCAAGTGTTCCTTGTCTACTTGGTGATTTATCAAATCCTTTCATCATTCATATTACATTCATATGCATGTCGGTGACTCATACGGTTGAGGGCACCAAGACCGTGGTGGTGGTTTTCCTCCGGTGGGCTTGAAGCAATCGTGGCCAGTATTGCATTCAACATAAGGAGTGTCGAAGATCATCCCGTGACAGAAGTTGAGTTATGAAGAAGTCGGTAAACATTATCTAGAATGTGTCTAGGATAAGTGTGTGAGTACTTCTTGTAATCATCGTTCTATAGTGGATTTGTGTTGGACTAAGGAGTCCCGTGGATTTTCCCCAAAGGTGGGGTTTTACCACGTAAAATAATTCTCTGTGTGTTTCTTTATTTTATGTTCAGCATGTCTCAGGATTGATAAGATCAATCCTGCTACCGAAGTTTATTTTTATTTATTTGATTATAATCTTAAATTGGCCTATTCACCCTCCTCTAGGCATTTTTAGTCATCCTACGGGTATTTTCATTTATTAATCAGTTCGCGCTTGAGCGTTATTTCTCTATCCCTGTGGAATACGGATGCATGCATTCTTGGTGGATTGGAGATCATCCTCCATTCTTGGCGGATTGGAGGTCTACGACTTGGCGCTTGAGCGTTTCTCTATTAGTACATGTTATATAGTAAATGAACAACAACTTAATTATTAATCTTTACAACATAATGTTAGTTGTTTGTAAATATATAAAAACAACTTAATTATTACGATCAATGCTTATTATATAAATGATGTGATGTGACTTCTTATATAAATGAGGCTCCTCAGGTAATGCTCTTTTAAGGACATAAAATTAACAGTGTCAAAGAAACCGTGTAGGGTCATCCGCTTTGCAAAAGCATTTGGGTTCTTATTTTTTTTGTAACATAAGTATCTGGGAGTAATGATCTCACTCGAAGACTCCAAGTCAATGAAATATTGAGTCACATAATATCTCAAGTTCTCAACAGCCCTTCAAAACTTGCTGCAAAACCGAACAAGAAGATCCATAATCCTTTGCAAAGAATCGAAACATGACTGGAGCTTTGGTTGGAGGGGCTTTTCTCTTTGCTTCCTTG
Source organism: Prunus salicina (assembly GCA_020226455.1). Taxonomy (NCBI): domain Eukaryota; kingdom Viridiplantae; phylum Streptophyta; class Magnoliopsida; order Rosales; family Rosaceae; genus Prunus; species Prunus salicina. Next base: position 27,277,858 of record CM035343.1, on the reverse strand, counting down.
CAGGTGCTGTGCAACAAGGTTGGTTCCTGCAAATTCAGGACTTACTCAAAAGTAATTAGGGTTTAAACTCAAATATTTATTCTTTTCTCAAGGAGGGATGTATATACTACATATATAGTGGGTACAAATAGGAAATATATACCAAATCTCCTAATTCTACACAATAAAATACAAATTCTATTCCTAATAAGAACGTTGATTTTGACTCACACCAACACTCCCCCTTAAGTTGGTGCATAGATATCTGTAATACCCAACTTGTCAAGTGAGCGTTCAAATCGACGCTTAACATATCTACAAGTTGCTCTGAAGAAGGCACAAAAGGTACAAAAATTAACTTATGCTCCAGTTTCTCCTTAATGAAATGCGGCAATCCCTCTATACTCAAACTCTGAAGAGGACCGAGACACAACATTTTGCTTCTTGCTACGCCACGTAACTAGGTTACCGCAAACAAAGGTGAAGTACCTAATGTAGAACGTCTATCTATAATATTCCCTGGATAATCTGCGTCAGTGTAACCTTCTAGATCCAAGTGGTCATTTTTCTTAAATAATAAACCTCTCGAGAAGACTTTAAGTAACTCAGAATGCGCATCACAGTAGCCATATGATCCTCAATAGGTGAATGCATAAATTGGCTAGCAACGCTTACAACATAGGCAATATTAGGGCGTGTTTCAGTGATAAATAGATCAATCTTCCAACCAACTTTTGGTATCTTTCTTTGTTAGTTGGGACCTGATCCACATAAACCCCAAGTTTATGATTCTCAACAATAGGTGTATCAGCTAGTTTACAGTCAATCATTCCAGTATATGCTAGCAAGTCCATGACATATACTTCCTTTATGAAAGAAATAAGTCATGTTTAGATCGAGTGACTTCCACTCCTAGAAAATATTTCAGACTGCCCAAATCTTTCATCTCATATTTCTCTTTTATGTTGTTAGATTCCCTTTTTATTATTCCATGTCTATTTTCTTGTACATACTTGTTGGCAATTAATTTTCAAAAGCTACAAGTGTTGGGGGTTAACAAGAGAAATTAATTTGCTGGGTTATTTACTCAAATGGTCATCAAACTTATTCCCGAGTTGTATTTTGGTCTCTCAACTAAATTATTTATTAAGATGGTCCACCAACTCTTTATTAATCAACGCATTGGTCCTACAGTTACATTTTCTATTAAATTTAGTCATGTGGGCAACACATGCTACATTAGTGCGAGTAAATAATACTTTTGAAAACTGAAAAAATAAAAATATATGATTAAAATTAATACAAACCCATCGTGGGTCTACAACAACCTCCTTCTCTCTCTCTCTCTCTTCCTGAACAAACCCAGAGCCTTGCAGCCCCAATATTAAACATTTGAAGAGAGAAATAGAGGGAGATAGAGGGAAGAAGAGGAGGGGACAAGGATTGAGGGGAAGAGATAGTGGGCTGTGGGGAGGAGAAGATGGGGCGCTACGACGCTGGGGCAATGGTTATCAGGCTGGGGCTTGGGAGGTAGGAGAGGGAGCTAGGTTTTTCTACTTTTGGTTTTTACTTTTTAATTTATTTACTATTTTAATTTATTGGGCTATTTTACCCTTATATTTGACAGCAATATTGATAGAATGTAATAATATGACCAATACGCTAATTAATAAAGTGTTGGTAGACCATTTGAACGAATAATTTAGTTGATGGACCAAAATGCAATTCAGGTATAAGTTTGAGGACCATTTGAGTAAATAACGTTTTCTAAGATCAATATAACCGATTCTTAATTTCTTCATACTTGAACTTAGGAGTAGTTCGTTGAGCTCAGATATGCATGAAAATGAAAGCACCCTGAAAGGTCGCTGTTTGCAATTGGACCTACAGTTCCATTTCACTAGAATTTTGCTTTTTGTTGTATCCTTTCCCTGAACTCCAGACTTTCTGCATATCATTCCCAATGAGAACTAACCCAACTTGACCCAATTTGGCTTCGTGTATTTTAAAATTTCAAGCTAACTGCAGCTTCTAATGGAAGCCCTTCTTTTAATTACATGTTAATTCTTAGCGAATAACTAACGTCAAGAAGTCGAGTCATTTATAGCAGGGGATGGATCATAGCTTTGGCGTTGGCCTTCTAAGCAAACAGTATTCTGAAGGGTATAATGCACAGCAACACAGATAAACAAATTTGCAACACCCCATTATCCATCAATTCTTTCCAATTAACTAATTTTTGGTTCTCCTTCGAGTCCACTTGTCTCTGTCTTCCAAAAAAATAATGAAAGTATATGTATTCAAAACATGAGAAGGAAAAAAATAGAATAGGGTACTTCTCTGCTTGTTCATTTTCTTCTTCTTTTTATGCATGATGTCGTAAATCCAATATCTTGCCTCTTTTACAAAGAGATTTGATATGAATAAAATAAAATAAAAAGAAATGAAGAAAAGTAAGCCAAAACTAATAAAAGGAAAAAGAAATCAGCACCAATGACATTTCACAAATGTTCAATCAAATTGTGCACATTTTGCATTAGTAGATTTCAATAAATAAATAAAAAAAATAAAAAAAAAGAGGCAGGAATGGGTAAGGGGTTTGGCAGCTACCCCGATTTCATTGGATTGGGATAATGATGCGGATGATTGACGCTGAATCGTGTGAGAGGGAAGTTTTTCTCCCTCTTGTGGAGAGAGACAAAAGTGTCAAAACCATGTGGAGTCCCCACATTACAAAAGCATTTGCTAATTGTCTCATTGGAAAAGCCTAGTCAATGAAATGAGTTTTTATTATTATTTATTTTATAGTTAAGAACTTTCAAAACTTATGTATTGATGGACACATATAAATATTGAATATTTGAATGTTGCATTATTAAATGACACAATTGACCTTCCGTTGTTTGTTTATGTTATTCTTGGATTGCTTAAACTCTGGTTAAACAATAATTTGATTTTAATATTAAAAATGAGAGAAGGAAAATATATATCAATGCTTGCTTAGCATAAACGCATAAAATAATATATTGATGGACGGTAGCTTTATGTTGAGTCTGTCGACCCCATCCTCATGTCAAGTTTGTTACACAAGCATTTGTTTTTTTGCTATATAATATAACTATTTGGTAGTAATAATCTCCCCCGAAGACTCCCAAGTCAAATGAAATTGAGAGTTACCTAATCTCAACACAACACCCTTCAAAACTTGTTCCAAAACTAAACAAGAATTTCCAAAACCCACAATACTTGGTCCAAATCCTTTGCAAATAGTCGTAACGTGGCTGGAGCTTTGGTTTTCTCGAGAATTTATCAAAAATAGCCAAAATTTACCCTCCACTTTCAAAAATGTCAGTTTTGATAAAATCTTTCAAATATAGCCAAAAACGCACTTAAATAGACACAAATGCCCTTAAAAATTAAAACCCACATAAACTTAAAAACAAAGATAATGTACAAACGGGATCCCGTGCTGCTAAGGTCCACAATCTCTCCGGGAGGGTCCACACCCACTGTCTGTGTGAGAGCAGCCATTGTTGTACATCGCAGCATCAATAAATAGGACCAAGAAACTGAAAAACTTATATTAGAGACACTAGTATTCAAAAATTATGTTTTGAATATTCAACTTATTGAAAAGCTGTCTTTCTTTCACACATAAAGGTCATCTAATCAAATTTGTAGAAAGCATCGTCATTGCATGAAATGAGGAGTGTCTCTATGGGAGTTGATCAGGAACTAAATAACCATACTAGAATGCTTATAGCTTGTTTTTCCAAATCACAAAATTGATAGAAAAATATAATAGCATTGAATCTATGTGCAAAGACTTTATCCTCACATGGGCCAAACCAAAAACGCTGCATCTCTACTGTATATCATCTCAAATCTACAAAAATTGTGAGGGAAAGCATGCTTTATTCCTCATCTTCAAAAGTTTACACCAAAGTTTAAGAAAATTATAAAATTAAATATTCATCCATTGTTCATAGTAATTCATAAATTTAAATAGTAAAATATTACACCTATCTACAAGGTAGGATGAAGAGCAATCGGATTTTTGCAAGTTTGTCGATAATTGCCGGTTGAACCACATCTTGAACACTTACGAGTTGATGGTTCTTCTCCGCGTGATGGGATTCTCTTTTCCTTGCGTCTGCCGTACCTTTTTCTTGTAATTGGTGGTAGGACAATTCTATTTCGTACGTCATTAGGTACCACCCAATCTGTCTGATCCCCAATTGGCCAAATAGGTTCTGCATACGCAATGACCAATGAATTTGTAGTATAATATTGTGAACACATTGGGTAACATGAAATTTGTCGATGCCTACATGCAGCACAAGCATGTGCACATGGTAGTTGGTCAAGATCAAACTCTCGGCATGTGCAACACTTCCTCTCTAAATTTACAACTTCAACACGACATCCATCATATACATGAAATGAGTAAGCCTCAATAGGAGAAACCTGCATATTCAAGAAACAAGAAATAAATTTATAATACTCCACAATTATTTTATTTGAAATATTTTCAAAAGATACGTAGAATATTATGCATGCATATATTTCTTAAATAAAAGAACAAATAAAAATATCAGCAAAAACCACAAAAGAAAATGTTTGCCCACTCTATCACATGTCTGCATATATTCCTTACTTGCAACAAAATAAAATTTAATGAATTTGAAATACCTGTAATGACAACCCTTTCTTGTTATTTTCTCGCACCAAATTATCTGCCCACTCTATCAAATGTGAATCCATTTTAGCTGCCTCAGTTCGACGTTCATGGAACCACTTTTGAAGTATATTCATTCTTAAATACTCCATAAAATTGGTAATAGGTAGTTTACGAGCATCTCTGGTGATTGAGTTGAGACATTCGGCAATATTTGTTGTCATTAGGTTGTATCGCTTCCCATTGAAGTGTGCACGAGCCCACTTTTCATATCCAGCCGCATTAAGATAATCACCCACTTTGGAATCAACATTAAATATTTGCACCATAAGACGATCAAATTCATGAACAAGATATGCTTTAGCAACTCTAAAATACAGTGAATGAGCTCTCTCATGCTTAAAATGGTTCTTAAGATTCTGACTTATATGGAATATGCATGCCCCATGATGAGCATCCGGAAATATAGTGGAGATAGCCTTACGAATGCTTTCATGTCTATCAGAAATGAAAACTAAGTCATTAATATCCCCAATAGCTCCCCGTAATTTTGTCAAAAACCAATTCCAAGATGCATCATTCTCTGAATCTCCAACTCCGAATGCAACAGGATATATTTGGTTATTTCTGTCTTTGCATATGGCAACAAACAATGTCCCACGATATTTACCTTTTAAAAATGTTCCGTCAAGTGCAATTACTGGCCTGATAACAGTGCGAAATCCTCTGATGCAAGGTCCAAGTGACATCTAAAAATACATAAAATGATTATTACTATCAGTTTCAATATGAGTTATCGTACCAGGATTTTTGGCTTCTAACATAGCACAATATGATGGAAGTATCGCATAAGATTCCTCTGGCGATCCCCTAACCAACTCTAGTGCATGTTCCCTAGCTCTCCAAGCCTTCACATAACTTATACTCACACCCATGTCCTTTCGCATATCCTCCATGATGTCATGGGGTCTATGTACTCGTGATACACCCTCGTACTTAGATTTTATGAATTGGCCAATAAGAGAACTACTTGCTTGTCGATGATGGCGATGAATAGCATCCAATGAACATGAGTGTTTTGTAAAATATTTTTTTACCATGAAATATGAGGATTTTCGTACCTTGGATGCACGCAGTTTCCACATGCATCGGTCATCAACACAACTAACTTCAAATCTTTCTTTATTGGATCTCTTCACTTTGAACTCATAATTTTTCTTCATAGCATCAATACCCAGCTTCGTTTTTATATCCTCCTTAGTCTCATACACTTGACCTACAATTATATCTCCACTTGCATTGCATAGCTCTGTCATGTCTGATTGATCGGTGCATAATTACATATCATTTTGTACCCTTCTAACTTATGATTTGGTTATGTTTTTGAGTTAAACTTGTGCTTTTAATAAGTTTTGTGTTTGTTTCAGTATAATAAGCTTGAGACTCATTTAATGCATTTTGGAAACAAATTAGCCCAAAACGGTGTCTGCAGATCATTCAATTTCACGGATTAACCTGTACTTGCTCAAGAAGAACCAGATAATGAGCTATACATCATTGGAAAGATACGGAAGTCTAGTTTCCGTAGCATTTTACGGTTCATGATTCTGAGTATTCTAGAGGAAGTTATCAATAATTTAGTAGCTCAAGGTCAAAATTCGGCAGCATCTGCGTTACTGGGCCACAAATGACATTTGAAGGTCTTCCCGATTTTTCCTTGAGTTGGGCTGCATATTCTTGGAAAGATAAGACAAAGGGATTGAAGATCCATATTTTTCCAGATTTCTTCAGAGCAAATACCAAGCCCAAAACCTGCCCACAAGCTGACTGCAATGCAATGTCATTGGATCCTCTTTTGAGCATTGGATCCTCTTTTGAGCTTTGGATCCTCTTTTGAGCCTTGGATCCTCTTTTGAGCCTTACATGTTGAGCAATTAAGAGAGCCTTGGATCCTCTCAAACACTAAGTTTAAAGAAAGAAAAATTGTTTTCAAATGTAATGGTGTGTTAGGTGAAGTTGATGAAGTGAGTGGAAAGCAATATTTAATTTAGATTTTCAACTTCCTTAGGCCTATAAATAGTGAGGTTTCCCAAGCTTGTAAACACACCCCAAGGGGGGGAGCTCTCAAACATTTCTCTAGAGCTCCCCTCCCTTCTCTCCCTCAAATTCTCTTAGTTTTCCTTTCTAGTTCTCAATTGTTGTAATAAAATCATTTTGCTAAATGTTTCTGAGTTCTTCTTAACTTTCCATTGTAATGTAAATTCTTTTCTTTAGCAATTCAAGTTTGAGTAGTTTCCAAGTTTCAATTATGGTTTTTGTTCTTATTCATTATGCTTATAAGTTAATATGCTAGTTTGAATGATTGATCACCATTAAGGCTTGCATGTTAGCTATCTTGGTTTGAATTAAGAGTAGACACCATGCTTTAATTCGAATTGAACTATGAATAGGAAGAGTATGTATGGACATTCGACAACAGGGATTAGATACATGCTTGGTTGTTTAAAATGTTCTTCTATGCTTAATGGGTTCCTAATGCTTAATTTAGGTTAGACAACAAATAATCAAGTTAGGGAATTAGGAACACAAGGTTAGGACCAGACACCATGGCTTAATCATACTTTAGCTAGAATCAATCCGTTAATCTAAATTGAACTTGGGAACTTATTCGCTTGAGTTAATTTCTTTTCTTTCTTTCTTGTTTGATTTATTTTCTCCTTTCTTTTTCATTTCTGTTTTGTACAGGGAATCGAATTAAATCAATCTATCATCAATCCTCGTGGGATCGACCTCGCACTTACATATGCTAAACTACCAACGGCTCGTGCACTTGCGAGTATCACAAGTTGAGGATGAGCTGAATCTATTTTGGTGCAGCTGAATCGACGCAACAAGTTTTTGGCGCCGTTGCCGGGGATTGGCAACATAGTTTGGTTCTATTTCTTTTCCCTACTTGTTTTATTTTATTTTATTTTATTTTATTTTCTCCTTTTCATGTCTTCCTAGGCACTTTCATGTTTTAAAATTAATGATGTTAATTGACAAGTTGTGTTTGTAGTCCAACGGAACAGGACAATTGCCTAACAAGCAAGAGAACTGGGTTTAAGTCCCGGCTTACACAACACCAACCAAAAAAAAAAAAAAAAAATACTTTGAAGCATGGAATTAGATGTGTGTTGTTTGTTTTTTTTTCTTTTCATTTTAGTTTTTATGTCCTAATCCTTTTAATTCTCTTTCAAGTTTTTGTTTGTGTTTGCTTTAGCAATTTAGATAGCTAAATAAAAAAGGAGAGAAAATGCAACTCCAATCATGATGAGAAGTGTGGAGTAGTAGGAGAAGTCGCGACCTCCAAATACATCTATGCTCGACCTAATTGCTTCAAGGGGGAGCATTCTAATCCTTTCTCTTAATTTATTTTCTTATTATTTTAAAGTTTATGTTTCTTTTTATACAAAATTTATAAAACAAAAAAAAAAAAGATTTTTCATATGAGTTGACTTATGGTAACTCCAATGAGCATCTCTGTTAATACAGTGTCTAGGAGTTCTATAGGCGACACCTTCGGTGTCTAAGAAGTTTGGGTTTTAAGCGGGACCATTGTGACCTCTCCAAACTTCCCGGAACCCCTGGCTGTGTTTTCTGAGGTTCTTAATTGGTAATCCATGAGTCACTTGTATATTCATGTGTTTTATTCAAAAAAAAAAATAATAAATAAATATATATAATAATAATAATTTAAAAAATTAAAAAATTAAAAAAATATAATATAATATATAAAAAAAACCTTCTCTTTCTTTTTCTTATTATTTGAAATTTATTTATTTTTTATTTATTTTTTATTTCTTTTTATATTAGTGTTTTTTTTTTATATTTAAATACTATTTTTTGTAAATGTTTATTAGTGGCTGGATTTTAACTTATTGTGGACTGCCAAACACTGAAACACTACCCACATTAACCATAAAATTAACTCTCTATCTTTCATTTAATCTAGCCGCCCTCTAACCCCTGAACATCTCAGCTTCCTCTTCCTCCCGAACCATACCTTCTCCAAATTGTTGTTTATTGTAGATCTTGTCAATGGAGAAACTCCAGGAGGCCATCGGTGGAAAGCTCAAGGAGGAGGAATCCGAATTGAGCATGGTGAAGGTGCCTAGCCCAATGATTTTGTTGAGCTCACTGCCAGCTATCCCACCAGAAGATCCTAAGGGAAAGGACACCATTATGCAACGGGTGTTTAAGGTGATTGAGGTGCTCGTGGTTGTGTTTGCCATGGATCCCTCAGAAGTTACCTTAGATGCCTTTCTGTTTCATAGAGGTAGGGTGATAGAGAAAATTGAAGACATGATTCCAAATTGGGATCTGGATTGTGGATTAGAAGAGATGCAACTTGTGGGGCTGGCACATTGTCTAGATACTTGGAGGGTATATCTACTAGATAGGAGGTTTGTGGTAAGAACTGTTGTGTTGAGCAGTCATATGTATTGTACAGGTAACATCCGAGTTGAGTTTGATATTTACTTAAGTGTGCTTAACGAGTTTGACTTCCAGTTAGGGTATATGACCACAAGGCTCCGAGACTTCGTGGAGCAGATGGATGAGTTGATGATAGATGGAGCCCTATATGTTTCGTCTGTTTCAGACCCTTCGGAAAGTGAGTCAGAAGAAGAGCCATGGGTGAGCTCAGCCATCGATAGCATTTTGAGAAATGCTATGTTTGAAGGATGAACCATGCAGTGCCAGGTTACCCTTAACCCATGTTTTCTGTTTTCTTATATGCTTTTACATTGTGGACAATGTCCAATTCAGGTCTGGGGGTATTAATGGAGGTTTTCAATTTTTTTTTTTTTCATTTGTGTTTTCAATTTTAATTTTTTGTTCATTTGATTTGTGTTTTCAATTTTTGTTCATTTGTATTTCCAATTTTCGTTCACTTGATTTTTTGTTCAAATTGGATTTCAATTTTCTTTTGAAAAAAAAAAAAATTTTGCATTGTTCTAGCATGATATGTTTGAAACCCTCTTTGCACTTGCCATTTGTTTCGTATTTTCCCAATTAAAGGATTTGCATGATCTAAAGAATTGTATCAAGCATAAATTAGACTTATATAACCATATAAAGTGAGCTTTTGAGCCTTATACTTCAATTCATGAGTGTTATAACATACTCTTATTTTCTTGGCATCAAAGTTGTTGTTTGATCTCATTATTCATTGATTTGGTTGAACACTTAAAAGTCATTCATTATTTTGCAATTTGATTTCATGACATTTAAGAAATGATATTTAGGCCCTCTTTGGATCGTTTGAGCCTTTCAAGATAACCGTATGCATGCTTAAGCATGATTTTCCATTGTCAACCATTTTGAGCCTACTTGTAAACCTTTTCTTTCATTTAACCAATTAGATTTCCTTACCTTAGCCTGAAAAACAAATATTTACCTTTCTAAGGAACTCATGAGCTTTAATTAAGATGTGTTTTCATGCTAAGTTTGGGAAGGGGCATTACATTTCCAAAAAAAAAAAAAAAAGAACAAAAAAGAACAAAAAAGAGAAAAAAAAAAAAAAAAAAAAAAAAGAGTTGTGAATAAGTGGTGGTTAATTGAAAATCCATGTTTGGGCCTTGAAAATAAATTAATGGTTGTTCAATAAGGGAGTATAAGGAGGTTTGATCCTGTAAAAAAAAAAAAAAAAAAATCTCATTGTGATGATTCGAAGTCTTGAAAGAAAAAAAAAAAAAAAATTTATTTTACACTCTTATATGTTGAGTTCCTTAGACTTTGTTTTATCCATACCTTTCATTTCTTACTCACCTTACACCCTTGGCCCCATTACAACCTATGTTAAAGACCTCAATTGATCTTAAATGTCATGTGGTTAAATTGCATCCATTTTCTTACTTTTAAGTGTTTGGCATCCTTCTTGAGATCATATTAATGCAAGTTCTTCAACGTTTTATCTGAGTTAGGTCCCTTCTGGTTTAACTCAATTCTCATGTTTATAACTGAGTGATGCATTATAACCTTTCTCTAAGTGATTCATTTGTGAGAGGAAAACTTTGGTGAGATTTGAAGTAAAATTTGTGCTTGGTATGACATTTGAAGTTGTGTGAAAACTAAGATTGAGAATTTGTTGCATTTGGCTATCACACTACTACATTTTGAGCATGTTGTGTTTTGAACATTGCCACCTTGTAAATAATATCCAAACCTAGGTTTTATTGTAAAAACTTTTGAGTCATGTTGAGTTTTATTTTCTTTGTTGTTTTTTTTGTTTTTGTTTTTGTTTTTGTTGAGTCAGTAAAACGTTTGTGGGTATCGTAACTGTTAAACCCTCAGGAGACACAACTCCTCCTACTAGGGATGCCTAGAGGTTTAAAGGCTTGTTGCATGCGCTCAATGCAATCGAGTTACCTACGAAAGTGGTCTAATAAACTTCTCGTTTTGTTTTTATCTTTGTTTTCCTTTTGTTTTACTCGAGGACTAGTAAAATCTAGGTTTGGGGGTATTTGATCGGTGCATAATTACATATCATTTTGTACCCTTCTAACTTATGATTTGGTTATGTTTTTGAGTTAAACTTGTGCTTTTAATAAGTTTTGTGTTTGTTTCAGTATAATAAGCTTGAGACTCATTTAATGCATTTTGGAGACAAATTAGCCCAAAACGGTGTCTGCAGATCATTCAATTTCACGGATTAACCTGTACTTGCTCAAGAAGAACCAGATAATGAGCTATACATCATTGGAAAGATACGGAAGTCTAGTTTCCGTAGCATTTTACGGTTCATGATTCTGAGTATTCTAGAGGAAGTTATCAATAATTTAGTAGCTCAAGGTCAAAATTCGGTAGCATCTGCGTTACTGGGCCACAAATGACATTTGAAGGTCTTCCCAATTTTTCCTTGAGTTGGGCTGCATATGCTTGGAAAGATAAGACAAAGGGCTTGAAGATCCATATTTTTCCAGATTTCTTCAGAGCAAATACCAAGCCCAAAACCTACCCACAAGCTGACTGCAATGCAATGTCATTGGATCCTCTTTTGAGCATTGGATCCTCTTTTAAGCATTGGATCATCTTTTGAGCTTTGGATCCTCTTTTGAGCCTTGGATCCTCTTTTGAGCCTTACATGTTGAGCAATTAAGAGAGCCTTGGATCCTCTCAAACACTAAGTTTAAAGAAAGAAAAATTGTTTTCAAATGTAATGGTGTGTTAGGTGAAGTTGATGAAGTGAGTGGAAAGCAATATTTAATTTAGATTTTCAACTTCCTTAGGCCTATAAATAGTGAGGTTTCCCAAGCTTGTAAACACACCCCAAGGGGGGGAGCTCTCAAACATTTCTCTAGAGCTCCCCTCCCTTCTCTCCCTCAAATTCTCTTAGTTTTCCTTTCTAGTTCTCAATTGTTGTAATAAAATCATTTTGCTAAATGTTTCTGAGTTCTTCTTAACTTTCCATTGTAATGTAAATTCTTTTCTTTAGCAATTCAAGTTTGAGTAGTTTCCAAGTTTCAATTATGGTTTTTGTTCTTATTCATTATGCTTATAAGTTAATATGCTAGTTTGAATGATTGATCACCATTAAGGCTTGCATGTTAGCTATCTTGGTTTGAATTAAGAGTAGACACCATGCTTTAATTCGAATTGAACTATGAATAGGAAGAGTATGTATGGACATTCGACAACAGGGATTAGATACATGCTTGGTTGTTTAAAATGTTCTTCTATGCTTAATGGGTTCCTAATGCTTAATTTAGGTTAGACAACAAATAATCAAGTTAGGGAATTAGGAACACAAGGTTAGGACCAGACACCATGGCTTAATCATACTTTAGCTAGAATCAATCCGTTAATCTAAATTGAACTTGGGAACTTATTCGCTTGAGTTAATTTCTTTTCTTTCTTTCTTGTTTGATTTATTTTCTCCTTTCTTTTTCATTTCTGTTTTGTACAGGGAATCGAATTAAATCAATCTATCATCAATCCTCGTGGGATCGACCTCGCACTTACATATGCTAAACTACCAACGGCTCGTGCACTTGCGAGTATCACAAGTTGAGGATGCAGCTGAATCTATTTTGGTGCAGCTGAATCGACGCAACACTGATCCATGTACATTGCTTTTATCCTTGTTCCGAGCATTTGGTTTGTTGGAGTTGGGTTCATCAGAGTGCACATTGATAGTTGGAACATCATCACATCCCATGTTTTCACGAGACAATTCATTGAATTCAACATTATCTTGGAACGCATTATCAACCTCTACATGTGGCATATCCTCAAATTGAATGTTCTCACAAAGCAACTCATCTAGCTGTGTTGTATTGTTTTCCTCTTCATATTCTGAGTCCTCAATTTCTGCATTTTCCAAGTCATTTTCTGAATCATGGTATTGATCATTATCTTCTAAATCAGCTTGAGTACCCAAGTTGAGGTCCATTGGCATTGGTTGATTGCTTCCACAAGAAAATATTTTACGCTTCAATGTAATGCACAATGGAATCTTGTAAGTCCTTGAAAGACTTTCAAAAATAAAAGCTCTCATATCATCATCATCAACTATTTCTACAGGCCATGCACTTTTCATTGCATCGTGTATGACTTTCATAGTTATCTCATACTCATTTCGGTCCACATTTACAATGTCATATACCTTATTCCGAAGCTCCTCTATCGTAATTTTATCTGAAACAAGTAGTGCTTTAGTTTTGCAATTTTTGTACGTTGAGTTAACCCACTTTCCATCGTAGTTAATCAAAATTGTCAAACTAGACATTATCCTGAAAGGTAAACCAACATAATAAATAATACAATACACATTGAGAAAATATCGTTCAAACCATATATATATATAATGTCAGAATAGCAAATATATATATATATGATTTGTATATTTTGTTGTGAGAATACCATATCAGTAATCATGTGCAATTTGGGTCTACCACAGGAGAAACACTCAACACCCACGAAACACAAGAAACAAATTTACAGAGAGGAAATTTCCAATTATTTCTGCTAGGGGATGGATTTGCCTAGATCATTGTAAAGTACTTTCTACTCTCTGGCCAATCCCAATGGGCAACACGTCTGTATAGCCTCACCATTCCCTAATTCAACTTTCAATGATCTAGGCAAACCCAAATTGGAAATATATTCATCCAAATCGAAAAAGAAATACAATTAATAAGTTCTTTATCTTCAAATCCAATCCAACAAACAAAATTAATTGTATTTCAAGTGGCCAACAGAAAATCATGGAATTAAAACAAAGATGGAAGGAGAGAGAGAAAGAAAAGCAAACCTCGGATTACAGATTGGTAAGTTGAATTAGGGAGTGTAGGAATTGCTTCAGACCAAGGCTATAGACATGCGTGCTCAGCAATAGTTCGACCAAAGGCTACAAACGTGCGTGCGAATCCAAATTTTGTGTCGTAGGGTTTTGCTTTTTAGGTTTATGTGGGTTTTAATTTTTAAGGGTATTTGTGTTTATTTAGGTGAGTTTTTGGCTATATTTGAAAGATTTTATAAAAACTGACATTTTTGAAAGTGAGGGGTAAATTTTGGCTATTTTTGATAAAAACTCGGTTTTCTCAAGGGAGAATATTCGCATGTAGATTCATAGAGTTTAGGGTTTACCCTTTGATCTTCCTTCTCTCCTTTCCTTGGTTCTTGCGAAACAAATAGGAATAAAAGACCACACCCAAAGGCACTCCGATTCCTAATTTAGTTCGATTAGATCTTTGAGAAAAGATGCGGCAATAGCTAAAATGGACGAAGTTTTCTCTCACGAGGAGAGTCGGGTGGCCAGAATCCCGTGTACTGGCACTTAGCCATGTGGGAGAGGGAGAGATGAGAGGGGCAATGGCAAGGAGAGAGGGGTTTTTCGTAGGGTTTTGAAATTACCTTGTGTGTTGGATGTGGCTATGTATTTATAGGGCTCTAGCCATCTAGGGTTTTTCAAAGAATAGTTCCTATTTGGAAGGAAGATGTTATTTCCCTTAAATGGAGAGATTGAGTCAATTAGGGATTTTGATTAGAATCATATCCCTAATTGATGATAATATCCTAAATTGATGATATTCTCTTTAATTGGTGATTATATTCTCATATAAAGATAATATCCCATATTTAAGATATCCCTATTTTTGGTCTCAATTAATTGACCAAATAAATGGGCTCAATTATTGACATAGGAGATATTCTTCTTCTCCATGTGACGCCTTGTTATTAGAAGCCAGAATATTTGCTCCCACAAATGCCTCCAGTTGCTGCATGGCGCTTGTGAGGCATGGAAGAAACAAGAGATATTTTTCAGGCTTCCCAACTGCATCTGGGCTTCTTTCTTTGAGTTGGGCTCCTAATTGATTCTAATCCCGATGTTGATCCGACGCAACTTACCGGTGATAGTCACAGCACCAAGAGCTTTCAAGGGAGGCAGACATGTATAGTGGAGTAGGATTTTGATTTATTCTTAGAGTTGGGCTCCAAATGAGAATAGGCTTATGATTCCTCCTTGACCTAGGATGCACAACCTTTATAAATACAAGGCTTCTCTTCACTCTTCTTCAAATTGAAAACTTGCTTTCTCCACTTTCTAGCTTATGAGAGCGATCTTGGAGAATTATACTGTTTGTTGAGAAGAGGAGTCGCCGTGCACACCAAGGTAGGTCGAATATATATATTCTTTTTTTTGCTTTCCGATTAGGACTGGTTGGCCTTGGCTAGCCAGTTGTTGCCGTGACTAGTGCCGATTGAAGTGGCGATGGCTGTTGGTGCTAATTGGCGGGAGTAGTTGGTTGTGTTGCAACCTAGCTAAAAGGGCTGCGGCATGGAACTGGGTCATTCCCTGGGGTTCCTGCGAGGCGCGCTTGCTCTGGTCTAGGCTTCGTTGTGGACTGGGCCAGTGCTAGCTGCTTGGGCCGCTCCCTTTTTTTTTTTTTTTTTTTGTTGCACTCTTGGGCTGGAGCAACTTGGGATGGAGTTGTCAACGGGCTAGAGCTGGCTTGGGTTCGCCTAGGATGGCTCACTTCGTGCGCCTGTCGCTTGCTGCTTCCTGTGGCTAGGGCCTGGTTTGATGGCTTGGCTGGTGCTGGCAGTCCTCT
This sequence comes from Prunus salicina, assembly GCA_020226455.1. Taxonomy (NCBI): domain Eukaryota; kingdom Viridiplantae; phylum Streptophyta; class Magnoliopsida; order Rosales; family Rosaceae; genus Prunus; species Prunus salicina. Next base: position 27,262,105 of record CM035343.1, on the reverse strand, counting down.
TCTTTTTTCTTTTTTTTGGCATTTTGAACTTTTGACATGTAATTTGACTCACAAATTTTTTCCTTTGTTTCGCAATTGTTCAGTCATCTTGTCTTCTTCGAAAGAGGTCCCGTCTGCTAAGAAGACTCAAGTAGGAACTGCTCCTTTGTCATCTGACAGGGTCAAGCACCTTGTTAGCTCGGATAGCAAGAAGATTGGTGGCATGCGAAATATTCGGGACATTTTGCTCAAGTCTCCAATTGACAAGCTCAGAAATTGCAATCTGCCTTGTAATGAAGTCTGATGTCGAACCAGTTCGCCTGTTGAAAAGTAAAGAGATGATGACATTTTAGTGTCGTGCCTTTGATTATAACATTTGATAATTGAATATGCATCTTTCAGTGTCGTCCCCTTTAAGTTTTTAGCTTTGACGTAGTCTTTATTAATGTTGCCCCTTCAAGGACAGCCAGTTTTATACTAAAAGTTGTTTCCAACAAAACCTAGTGTCTTTATTTTGAACGAAGGAATTATGGTTCCTAGTTGCTTCCAAATTGAAGCAATATGGGCAATATATGGTCAGAAAATAGTCTTGCCTTGAATTATAGTCTTTGTTTCTTGAAAATATGTTGGTGCTTTCTGTTTATATCATTCCCCATTGGGGACTACCCAAGTGTTACCCAATTCGACATTTCAAGGTAGCTGCTGACAAAGCAGCTCTTATTTCATGTCTTAAGGTTTAGGGACTAACTGTCCAGAATTGAATTCATTTCCAGAACAAATATTTGCCCTCAATTCTACATTCACTTTAAATCTATGTGATCCGAACTTGTTTTTGATAACATTAGTAGCCTCCCTGTGTAGTAAAAACACAGTCTTATTGACCGGGATAGCACTGTTTTTCTTTTTCGATAACTTTTTCGTGTGTTATTGTGTTATTGGCCGGAATAACATTAGTAGCCCCCTTAACTTTTTTGTGTTATTGTGTTTTTTTTTACTACACAAGATGATATTGCATTCCCGTAACTTACCAAAAATGAGAATGCAATTTCTTATCAATTTCCGAACTCCGAATTTTCCAACCATATGTCATATGCCTGTCAGTTTGAGTTCTGCACCACAATGACCAGCCTACTACAATCACTTTTGATAAGTCCACCGACACTAAAACAAAAATAAAAGAAAGAACTTGAAACTATAACCACATAAAAATTTATTTACCAACCAAAAATCTTCGAACACAATAAGTCCACCATAAAAATCTTCTCCAACACTAAAAACAAAGAATAGTTCCAGTTGTGTTTCCGTATACGTAACAGTTTGAGCCATGCAAAATGAATAGAACATCAATTAATGTTCAGATTACGCATGGATATTGTCAATCTGACGCATATGCCGTATGCGACAAGCCATTTGTGACAGTTGGAAGAAGAAAAGGACGTAAATATCTTTCCAACTTTTTCAACGCGGTTCCTTCAGCTGGCAGCAGTGGCAAAGTGCTTCGATTGGTCGCAAGCTTTGAACTCAGGAGTTAGACGACAAAAAAAGCTTTGAAATCAGGAGGTCCTCTCACCGTGGAGGCCCCCTCTTTGGACTTAATAATGTCGTCTACAATTTGGACGACAGCTTTGTTTACCGATAAATAGAAGAGCTCCCTCTAAGAGCCGATACACACGACTCATCAAGATATTCAACCCATCTAGAATATTGAGAAAAGGCAGTTGGTTATCTTAGAGAAGATCTCTCTACTTGAGGGGTTCATTCAAATGGCAGAATAAGGTTAGTGTTCAAGTTTAATAGCTTATGAAGTTTACATATTTTTTCGTTACAATTACAATGTTCTAGCATTTTTCAGCTCCATTCTATGAATGATCTCCATGGAGGGGAGCAAATATAGGAGTAGATTAATGTATTGGAGAAATTATATAGTGGTACTGGAATACCACGTGGCACTTGCCAGGGATCAAGACATATTGCACTATACCTATTTAACTGAAATCTAACATTTTCTTCATAACAAAACATTAATTAGATAGTTTAGTAAAAAAATAGTCTTGATTTCCAGACTAATAGTCTCAAATTTCATGCCCCGCCTTAATAGTGTGCGTTCTACTCGAACATTTCAGTCATTTTCCACGTATGAGGTCCCATCACAATGACCAGCTTACACGATCACTCTATTACCACAATGACAAATAAACCACCACTTTTCTTCCCTCTACCTTATCTATTGAAATATGTTAGGAGCCGTAGTCATAAAGAGATCATCGGCATGTCATCCACCACTCTCCAACAGTCCAAACCAGCGTATTATTCCTTAGGCCGTGTGGGTCCCAAGAACCCACATACACAATTTGAATTAATTAATGGCATTGACGAACCGTCACATAGTGAGGGCAAAGAAACTCGAACAGTGACAAGACAGCCAACGAACGGTACTTGTTAAATACATAATATAAAATTACTACAATCGCAAAAGCTTTCATACTGCCTTACCTGTATTTCCAAGTTCTGCTAGCTGCACTATCGGAGAACAACATAAATCTTAACTCAACTTCTCAACAGCCAAATCCTTTGCTGCAAAGAATCAAAACATGGCTTTGGTTGGAGAGGCTTTTCTCTGTGCTTCCGTGCAGGTGCTGTGCGAGAAGATTGGTTCTCGTGAGTTCAGGGACTTGTTCCGGGGAAAGAAACTAGACGAGTCGCTTGTAAAGAAACTGAAGATAACGCTATTGAGCCTCAATGCAGTGCTTAATGACGCGGAGGAGAAGCAGTTCACGAACACTTACGTCAAAGAGTGGCTTGATGAGCTTCAAGATGCTGTCTTTGATGCGGATGACCTTCTGGATGAGATAAATGCTGAAGTTCTGCGATGCAAGGTGGAAGCTGAATATCGAACCGTCAAAACTCAGGTGTGGAACTTCCTCTCTACTTCTCTTAATCCATTTTATCAAGGCATGAATGGTAGGATTCAAGAGTTGTTTGATAGATTAGAACACCTTGCAAAACAAAAGGATGTGCTTGGCCTGAGAGATGGTGTTGTTGGGGGGAAGATTTCTCAAAGAACTCCAACAACTTCCTTGGTGGATGAATCTTGTGTGTACGGTAGGGATGGAGATAAAGAAAAGCTGATGAATCTCTTGTTATCTGATGAAGCAAGCAACAAGGATGTATCTGTCATCACCATAGTGGGAATGGGCGGGGTTGGCAAGACAACCCTCGCTCAGCTCCTTTATAATGATGACAAAGTGAAAGAGCATTTTAATCTCAGAACTTGGGCTTATGTTTCGGAAGATTTCGATGTTACTAGGGTAACTAAAACCCTACTTGAGTCAGTCAGTTCAAAAGCTTACGATAATAAAGACCTGAGTTTTCTTCAAGTTGAGCTAGGACAACAAATAAAGGGCAAGAAATTTTTATTTGTGTTGGATGACCTTTGGAATGAGAACTATGGTGATTTGAGTGTCTTGCAACGTCCTTTTGCATCCGGGGCAAGTGGAAGTTGGGTCATTGTGACAACACGTAACGAAAGTGTTGCAGCTCGCATGCGCACCGTTCCGATTCACTTTTTGGAACAGCTGTCCGATGAGGATTGCTGGTTGTTACTTTCAAAACACGCCTTTGAAAATGGAAACTCGAGTGCACATCCATACCTGCAAGAAGTTGGTAAGAAAATTGCCCTGAAGTGTAATGGTTTACCTTTAGCGGCAGAAACACTTGGAGGCCTCTTGCGTTTCAACACAAATTATGAGGAATGGAATAGCATACTAAATAGCAATATTTGGGAGCTACCTCCTGAAAAATGTAATACAATTCCAGCTCTAAGATTGAGTTACCATTATCTCCCAACTCATTTAAAACGATGTTTTGCTTATTGCTCAATTTTTCCGAAGGGCTATGAATTCCAAAAAGAATATATAGTTCTACTGTGGGTGGCAGAAAGTTTAATTCCACAAGCTGAGAGTGAGAAAAGAATGGAAGAGCTCACTAAGAAATACTTTGATGACTTATTGTCACGATCATTTTTTCAAAGATCAAGAAATGAGAAGTTCACAATGCATGATCTCATCAATGACTTGGCCATGTCTGTGTCAAAGGAATCCTGTTTGAGATGGGAAGGGGGTGAATCACATAAAATTTTGAAAACAGTTCGGCATTTGTCGTATGCTAGAGGCCAATTTGATTGTGCTGCGAAATTTGAGCCATTATATGAGGTTAAGCATTAACCTTCCTACCTCTTAGAAGAGAATGGTATGAAAATTATGTAAGTAAAAGGGTTTTACATGAGTTAGTGCCATCTCTATTATGTTTACGGGTGCTAACATTGTCAAAATATTATAATATAGTTGAGTTACCCAATTCTATTGGTAACCTCATTCATTTGCGCTACTTGGATCTCTCTAATACTGGAATCAAAAGGTTGCCTGCCATAGTTTGCACTCTCTATAGTCTACAAACATTACTATTGGCAGGTTGTCGGTCTCTTTTTGAACTGCCTACAGACATGAGAAAATTGATTAACTTGAGGCATCTTGATTGTAGTGGAACTCAAATTGAAGAGATGCCGGTGCAAATGGGTAGACTAAAAAGTTTGAGAACACTGACTACTTTTGTTGTGGGGAAATCTATTGGGTTGACTATTGGTGAATTGGGGGAGTTTTCCCATCTTGGAGGAAAGCTTTCAATTTTGAAGCTTAATAATGTGGTTGATGGTAGGGATGCCTTGCGAGCTAATTTGAAGAACAAACAAGATCTCAAGGAGTTAGAGTTGGCATGGGGCACCAAAGATGCCGATCATTCCGAAAAGGTGAGAGATGTACTTGACAAGCTCCAACCTTGCATGAATTTGGAGAAATTGACCGTCAAACTTTATGGTGGGACCAGATTCCCAAACTGGTTGGGAGACTCCGCATTCCATAAAATAAAAGTAATGCGCCTCGAAAATTGTCATTATTGTTTTTCGTTGCCGCCCCTTGGACAACTACCCGCTCTTAAGGAGCTCTACATATATAAGATGACATTTCTTAAGAGAGTAGGTCCTGAGTTGTATGGTCAGCCATTTCAGCCATTTCAATCGCTGGAGAGGCTGGAGTTTAAGGAGATGGCAGAGTGGGAGGAATGGGTACCAAGTGGAAGTATTGGTCCAGACTTTCCTCATCTCCAGAAGTTAATTCTAGAAAAGTGTCCGAAGCTGAGAGGAAGCTTGCCTTGTGATCTTCCTTGCTTGAAAAAGCTTCGCGTGAAAGGGTGTGGGGTTTTACATGATCAAAGGGCCACTGCTACTACTAGTACTAGTACTAGTCTCAACTACAACTCTCTTGAAAAATTTATTACAGAAGATGGATACCAAACAGGTCTATTATCATTACTAGAAACAAATCTCCTGTGCCAACTTTACATTCAAAATTTTGGTGACATGCAGTGGTTGCCCAATATCAATCGTCTTCAATGTTTAACTCTCTCAAATTGTCCAACGCTGTCATCGTTCCCTAAAGATGGCCTACCCACTACGTTGACATCACTTAGGATATTCAATTGTAAGAGATTAGAATTCCTACCTCATGAGATGTTGGCCAACCAATTAACATCGCTCGACTGTTTGTGGATAGAGAATAGCTTTGATTCAATGAGGTCCTTCCCCTTGGGCATTTTTCCCAAATTGACGACACTTATTATTGGGAATTGTGAGAATCTGGAATCGCTTAGCTTGATTGAAGACGAAGGAGCGGCGGTTGAGAATCTCAGTCGTCTCAATGCCTTGTATATCGAAGTCTGTCCAAATCTGGTGTGTTTTCCCCAAGGAGGATTGCCCACTCCTAACCTGATTCGATTGGAGGTTCAAAGATGCAAGAAGTTGAAGTCATTACCTAAACGCATTCAAACCCTCACAGCCCTAAGATATTTGGATATAAGGAATCTTCCAAATCTGGAGTCAATTGCTGAAGATGGGGGTTTGCCTCCTAACCTCCGAGTTTTTTACATTCATAATTGTGAGAGACTGAGGGCTTCATCTTCATCAGTGGAAGACTACTGTAACTGGGGTTTGCAAGTAGTTGAAGAATTTAGAATTGGTGGCAGGGGAAGTGATGAAATCTTGGAGACGTTGCTCAAGCAACAGCTGCTCCCTACCACTCTTCACACTCTCAGGATCTCTTCATTATCAACTCTGAAATCTTTGGATGGAAAGGGACTTGCACACCTTACTTTTCTTCGAAGTCTATCTATTTTTAGTTGCAAAAGTTTGAAATTCTTGCCAGGAGAGGCACTTCAACACCTCACTTCTCTTCAAAAGCTAAAGATTAGTTGGTGTGACAATCTCCAATACCTGCCAGAAGAGAGTCTGCCGCCATCTCTTTCTTATCTGAAGATCTTTAGATGTTCTGCCCTGGAGAAAAGGTATCAGAATAAGACGGGACAAGATCATTGGGCCAGCATATCTCACATTCCTTGCATCGAGATAAATGATGAAGTTATCATATGATGATATGACCTCTCTCTTTCTCACATAGAGACAAACAAACTCTGGTCAGGTACGTACTTCAAATAACCGTTTTAACTGCTTTTCTTCTAATTCAATACAAAAAGTGAAATTCACTATCCAAATAAACCGAAATACACATTTTTAACTATTTTTATGTCCACAAATTTGTTGAATTGCCCCAAATTTGCCATCAATTTTGCATCCAATTAACTTTGCATTAACTCTTGGAAGTCAAAGCAACTTGCATATAAACTTCTTCATTTGCAGGTTTCTTTCAAGTCACTGCCCGAGGAGAGTTTACCATTGTATATAGATTTTTGTTTTTCTACAAACAAATTGCAGCAAAGAAGGGGGAGGAAATGTTCATATTTTTGTTGGAAATTAGTTTGTTCATATTCTATAAGACGAATCTAACGATCCAATTCTTAATGTCTTGAACTTAGGAGTATCTTGTTGAGCTGAGATACATAGCATCAATTTTGCATTCAAAATACATATATAGCATCGAACGCTTCTTCCCAGATCATGCTCGCTCTTGTCAATAATTGAATATTCAGTTACTTTTGAGCTCAATTTTGTTTTTGTGTTTTTTGTTCTCCATTAATATTTCATCTCAGTTTTGTGAATTACAATGTCACTGCTGCTTACTGGTCCCATGCTATTTTCTGATCAGAATCATTTTCCAGAAAAACACACAAAAACTCAATCCAATTTCTATTATTAATTTATTCAGTAAATTCTCTCCTTCTATTGACTCAATTTCTTCGCAACTTATATCCTATAGTAAGTCTCAAATGCTGAATAATTAATACTCTTTTTGCAGGACAGCACCTTCTCTTGGAAAGCTTTTCATTTGCAAGGTTCATAGACTTTTGTTTTTCTACAAAAACAATTGTCACAACAAGGGGAGACGGAAAGGTTCACCTGGAATATCTGGATTGACACATTCCTACAGATAGGCATCAAATGTCCCACATTTTTAGGTACTCTTTCATAATAAAAATGTATTCAATGTCTATGAATAACCTGTGAGCTTAAGTTGTTAGATAAAACCGGCAGTATATTATTGCTGTCATCAAATGTCCCACATTTCTTCATTTGCAGGTTTCTTTCAAGTCACTGCCTGAGGAGAGTTTACCATTCTATATGGATTTTTGTTTTTCTACAAACAAATTGCGCCAAAGAAGGGGAAGGAAATGTTCTCAAGGTGGTGCTCTAGCAAGGAAATGTTCTCAATCTAACATAACAAGCATCACATGTCCATTCATGATTAGGTAATCTTTCATCATAAAATTCCTTTCCCTACGTAATAACTTGAAAACGTCATTTATGAGTTTCCTTTGAGATGGATGAAAATGTGTACATATGTATGAATAACCTGTGAGAGCTCAAGTTCTAGGACAGAATGTTGAGGAAACTCCATGCTTGGTCTTGCACACTTCAGTAATGACTTGTTTATCTAGAAGAAACATTTGTTTATTGAGAAAAGATAGTAAAATACCACAGAAGTGAACAAGTACTCGTCCACCACAGAACAGGAACAGAGCTGATCTTAAGAGAAATACAACTTTAAGAGCTTTAACAAAGAAATTATCCTTGAGCTGCCTTCCATCCCTGAATTGTGAATAAACCAATGCTCAAGGTGAAGATAGGAACCACACCCTATTCAGAAGCTCTTCCATCCCCAACCCCTTATAATTGTCGAATACCCTCCTATTCCTTCCCTTCTGATGTTAGCCAACTCACTCCAGCCTTCCTGAATAATACATCCCTCAAATTTGAGATACTGGCATCCCTCAAATAATACATCCGTATTGGCGCATCGTATCGTATCACCATACCCGTATCCGTATCGGTGCCACGTAGCTGGGCAATAATTGGACGGCACTCTCCCTTTTCATCTTACACAAAATGAACCAACTTGAAGAAATATAGGAATTAGGTCTCCTTTAAGCAGCAAATCACACGTATTCACCCTCTTGTGAGCCACAAGCCACACCAAAATCTTCAACTTTGTGGGAGCCTTTGACACACAATTAATTTCCCTATTCATGTTTTGTTCCTGGCTAGTCCCTTTACATGATAATTTTTATAGATGCAAAGGCTTCTTAGGTGCTGTTGTCAAGTGAAAGTATATTATTTTTTGTTATTAAACTATCAATATTATTATTATTAGTGTCCTTATTTATTTTGCTTCCCCATTGTTGTAATAGATAACATCCATGCCTTCTCATCTGATTTACTCATTTGCCAGAGTGGGAGGAATGAAGACCAGAAGGCCGGTGTCCAGATTTTCCTCATCTCAAGGAGCTGACTTTAGACAAAGTGTCTGAAGCTAAGAGGAAGCTTGCCTTCTCATCTTACTTGCTTGAAAGACTTAGCTTGTCGTCCGGGTGTGGGGTTCTACATCATGAAAGGGCCACTACTACTCGTAACATGGACTACTTATCTCTTGAAGAATTAGAAATATATGATGGATGCCCAGGTCTGTTCTCGTTACTAGAGACAAAGCTCCTGTTCACGTTCCTATTTGATACGATGCCATTTCCAATTCAAAAACTTTTCAGGTAGGTTAAGAAACTTTTTAGCGTATCAACTAGTCTCTTTCATATCTATTTTCTTGTACATACTTGTTGGTTGGAAGTTGGGGTTAACTAGAGAAATTACTTTGTTCATATTCTAAGATGAATCTAACGATCCAATTCTTAATGTCTTGAACTTAGGAGTATTGATGTAGTACAGCCCGTAGGTATTAGATTAAGCACTCAAACAATAGAACATAGAAGAATATAAGAGACCGAGGGGAAGAATAAGAGATCGAAAAGACGAGATAAAGGACAGAAACAGTAGAACGAGAAGAATATCGGAGATTAAGGAGAAGAAATATAGATCGAAGGGACGAAGTCAGAGAGTTCTAGGAAAAGGTTTACTCAACATTCAAATCTGAATTTTAAAGAATACATGGGGGTATTTATAGCAAACTAAAACCTAGACATAACAGGATAAAAAACCCTTGCTTAAACAGAAATCCTAACCCAAATAAAATAGGAAACTTAAAACTAGAAATCTGGAAAAGTAAAAATCCTACTATAATTGGGAAAACTAGAGAATCTAGGAAACTAATAAATCTAGGTCCTATGCGTCCTGCATCATTCTCTCCCGGCGAAAAGAACTCGACTCCGACGAGTAAAAAACCAAAAAGGTAGATTAATGATGCCAATGCCGACTGCAAGTATGAATAATAGGGGACAAGGGTCAGCAATCATCGATGTCCGGATCATAGACAGCTTCAAGAGGCTCCACAATCTCACAAAGCTCACTAGAGGGAGTGTTGATAGTTAAAGTTCGCTGTGGACAACGAGAGGCAATATGTCCTTTGGCATGGCAATGGAAACATTCAATGCGAGCATTAGTAGAAACAGCCGGTCCTTTGTGAGGTGGTGGTGCAGGCGGGTTAGATGGTCCTGAAAACCCCGTCTGCATACTCGTAGTGGGAAGAGTTTGGTTGGCGGTTGCAAGTTGACCAGAATATCCTGAATGTTGTGGTGACAAATATGTCTCAGCCCCCAAGGCTTGGCAATAGGCGTCCTCCAACACATCCGGACGTGACCTACTAACCTCGTGTTTGAGATCATCCCTGAGGCCATGAATAAAACGAGAAACTGTAACTGCAAGCTCTTCCTGTACAGCAGAACGCAATTTGTGCTCCACAAAGCGGGAATAATAGTCTTGGACTATTGACGTGCCCTGGGAAAGAGTCCATAATTGATCTAATAATTGGTGACGATAAAAAGATGGAAGGTATTGTTCCCGGAGTTTCAATTTCATCTCGTCCCATAAAATCACAGGGGTGTGTCCAAGTTGTTGAAGATGGTGCTCAGTGGCCCTCCAGTATTGCCTTGCGGCTCCTACCAGTTTGAGTTTGGCAAACCGGATCCGTTGTGCATCAGACATATCATACCATTCAAAATAATCTTCCATAGTTGAGATCCAATCAACAAAGAGAGTAGGATCCCCGCGACCATCGAAGTCGGGGGCGGTAGGCTTGGCATGACGGGCGATCTCAAAACCCAAGTTTCTGTGGACAACGTTCTGTTCTTGGGGTCCGGGTGGCGGGGGAGGGATAGTGGCCTCCACCAGAGGAGAACCCATTGTATGTTGGGTATAATGTGGTTTAGACACAGATCTTGTGGAAAAAATTGGTTCGGACCGAACCATAGATGTCCCCCCAGAAGAGGATGGAAGGCCCAGGTGGCCTTGGAACTTGGAATCCCTAGACGATTTGGGAAGGAGACCAGCCTGTAGAGACGGTGTGGACGAACTGGAGAGAATAGCGGATGTGGAGGATGGTTCAGGAGTCGCCGTTGAGATGTGGTTGACGAGCAGGGTCACGGAAGCTTGTAACTTAGCAATATCTGTGGACATGGACGAAAATTCAGCCTTTTGATCAGCCAGCAATTTGGTGAATTGAGTGTCCAAATTAGTGACATCCGTAGAAATTTTCGCCTTGAATTCCTGAAATTGGTCAGCCAAATTGGCAACGGTGATGTTGGGAGCCATGGCGACCAGAAGCAGAGCAACAGCGGCGGAGCAAGAGGCTCTGATACCAATTGATGTAGTACAGCCCGTAGGTATTAGATTAAGCACTCAAACAATGGAACATAGAAGAATATAAGAGACCGAGGGGAAGAATAAGAGATCGAAAAGACGAGATAAAGGACAGAAACAGTAGAACGAGAAGAATATCGGAGATTAAGGAGAAGAAATATAGATCGAAGGGACGAAGTCAGAGAGTTCTAGGAAAAGGTTTACTCAACATTCAAATCTGAATTTTAAAGAATACATGGGGGTATTTATAGCAAACTAAAACCTAGACATAACAGGATAAAAAACCCTTGCTTAAACAGAAATCCTAACCCAAATAAAATAGGAAACTTAAAACTAGAAATCTGGAAAAGTAAAAATCCTACTATAATTGGGAAAACTAGAGAATCTAGGAAACTAATAAATCTAGGTCCTATGCGTCCTGCATCAAGTATCTTGTTGGGCTGAGATATGCATGAAAATGGAAAGCAATCGAGTTGAAATCGAAAAAGAAAAAAGTTTGGGTTTTGATATTTGAAAGTAGGCACCTTTATATTCTTAGCACTAGACCGTTGCTCCGAACCACCCCCAGAAACAACCCCCAAAAAATGAAAAAACCAATCTCGTAGTTACCATAATAATATGCCATTCATCTGAAATTTGAGAATTCACACGGTCCCTTGAACTCACTTCTCTTCAACAGATACATATTTATGGCTGTCTGAGTCTCCAATTCCTGCCACAAGACTCTTTCTTTTCTGAGCATCTCCAGTTGTTCTGCCCTGGAGTAAAGGTATGAGAATAATAGGGGAGAAGATTGGGCTAAGATATCTCACATTCCTTGCATCTTCATAGGCCAAGAAGTGATCATATGATATGAGCTCGTTATCGAACAAAGTTTTTGCTTTTCGACATTTCACTCTCAAGTCAAAGTCAGGCACATAGCATCAAGTAGGTCCCTTGTCATTATTTGTTAGATTTATTTTTATGAGCTGCAATAATTAGATTTAATTAAAGGCAGTAGAATTAATTTCTCCTTGGATTTAGGAGCATCTTGTTGAGCTGAGGTATGCACGGGAAGTGAAGGCACTCAAGTAAACATCCATATTAAAAAGCTATTAGAGGAAGCAGGCTTTTCAAAATTTGATCTGTAACAGAGTGGGAGAAAACAAATGAAGGTAAGGCTTGTCTGTGTTCTTTCTCTGCGCCTTTAACTTCTGAAGTACTCTAAAACGTTACTTGCTCAAAATGGAACAACAGCAATAGTTCATTAGCATTTTCTTTTTCTGTAAAAAAGAATCTTGCCTTGAATTGCAAATTTGATTATATTGGTATTAAACTTGATAAATTCTGATAATTCTGTCACTTTGTTTCTCACTGGGGCTGGTCCTTATGTCTGTCTAGTCTCAAATTCTGATCTCTCCAAAGTATTGCTCCACTCTCTCACAATCTCTGTTCCTTGTATTATGAAGCTTACAGGATTACTCGTTACTGACCATCATCACATGATCTTGCAGGTGATTGTGGGGAGGTTTGCCAATTGACCGTAGTGAAATCTAAAAAGAAAAGTAAGTTTGCTTTTTTACATTTGAAAGTTGGCACCTTTGTTATTCTTAGCACCGTTAAGATTTAAGGACGGACCCTTAGCCCACACCACTAGCAACATCGATATTGTCCCTAATTTAACCACATGTTTAGCAGGTGTGGGGTTTGATACTAAAGACCTCGATGTTATTAGGAGTGGAACCATTTATTATATGAGACTTTCTATTTTGTTAAGTTTCCGATGTGGGACTCGTGTATTCTTTAACAAGCACTAGACCGTTGCTCGGAACCATCCATCTTAATCTTTCTGATAATTTACAAGGTCCCTTGAAGGTAGTGGAAGGGGCACACGTTTTGAACTAAAGGGATACTTAACGACAGCAATAAACTTAACATCCTTATTATATGCTTTCTATTAGCTTTTGATCAGAGCTATCTTGTCCTGCAGATAGTTCATTTGTGTTTGGCGGGGCGGCCTTCATTTGATCTGACCACATGGAAAAGCTCTCTTTGTGTTGATGAAGAATTCTTGATCTCAAACAAGATAAGCTGATGTTAAACACTGGGGGGCACGTCTTCGTTTGGGTTTCTTGCAAGAAAACTTTATCAGATGATTATGAAGTTGTTGAAAGTTACTTTCTATGTAATGCCATATGCAGCCAAGTTGTTGAAAGATTATAGCTTTGTCTATGAATCCTTCAAGGACAGCCAGTTTGATACTGATTGTCGTTTCCAACAAAAGCATTGTCTCTATTCAATGTTTCCACACATTTCAAGAATTTTGACAAGCAAACGGTCATTGAAGTTCAATATGAAATCTTCTCAGGTTGTCTATGCTATGGGATGAGCTGCTCATGTTATCATTATTTCCATGTTCTGTTTTTATAGATTGTTATGACCCTTCTCTTCCTTGTTCGCATGACAATCACAATAGCATGCCTCTGATCGGTGCATAATTACATATCTTTTTGTACCCTTCTAACTTATGATTTGGTTAGGTTTTTGAGTTAAACTTGTGCTTTTAATAAGTTTTGTGTTTGTTTCAGTGTAATAAGCTTGAGACTCATTAAATGCATTTTGGAGACAAATTAGCCCAAAACGGTGTCTGCAGATCATTCAATTTCACGGATTAACCTGTACTTGCTCAAGAAGAACCAGATAATGAGTCATACATCATTGGAAAGATACGGAAGTCTAGTTTCCGTACCATTTTATGGTTCATGATTCTGAGTCTTTTAGAGGAAGTTATACATGATCTAGTAGCTCAAGGTCAAAATTCGGCAGCATCTGCGTTACTGGGCCACAAATGACATTTGAAGGTCTTCCCAATTTTTCCTTGAGTTGGGCTGCATATGCTTGGAAAGATAAGACAAAGGGCTTGAAGATCCATATTTTTCCAGAATTTTATGAATGTATTAACAAGCCCAAAACGAACCCAAAAGAAGAGTGCAATGCATTGTCATGCATGACATATGTATGATGAAGTGCACTATCTAGTGGGAGTTGTTGGTGAAGTGCACTAGCCAAAAGGATGAGTTTTTAATTACAAGTGCTATTAGCATAGACCATATTTAATTCAGAATTTCAACTCCCCCAAGCCTATAAATAGTGAGTTCTCCAAGCTTGTAAACACACCCCAAGGGGGGGAGCTCTCAAACATTTCTCTAGAGCTCCCCTCCCTTCTCTCCCTCAAATATCTTAGTTTTCCTTTCTAGTTCTCAATTCTCGTTTTCCTTTTGCTTCTTAGTTGTAATTTATTTTTTTGTAATGTAAATTCTTTTCTTTAGAATTCAAGCTTGAGTGGTTTCCAAGTTTCAATTATGGTTTTTGTTCTTATTCATTATGCTTATAAGTTAATATGCTAGTTTGAATGATTGATCACCATTAAGGCTTGCATGTTAGCTATCTTGGTTTGAATTAAGAGTAGACACCATGCTTTAATTCGAATTGAACTATGAATAGGAAGAGTATGTATGGACATTCGACAACAAGGATTAGATACATGCTTGGTTGTTTAAAATGTTCTTCTATGCTTAATGGGTTCCTAATGCTTAATTTAGGTTAGACAACAAATGATCAAGTTAGGGAATTAGGAACACAAGGTTAGGACCAGACACCATGGCTTAATCATACTTTAGCTAGAATCAATCCGTTAATCTAAATTGAACTTGGGAACTTATTCGCTTGAGTTAATTTCTTTTCCTTCTTTCTTGTTTGATTTATTTTATTTCTTTTTTTTCATTTCTGTTTTGTACAGGGAATTGAATTAAATCAATCTATCATCAATCCTCGTGGGATCGACCTCGCACTTACATATGCTAAACTATCAACGGCTCGTGCACTTGCGAGTATCACAAGTTGAGGATGCAGCTGAATCTATTTTGGTGCAACTGAATCGACGCAACAAGTTTTTGGCGCCGTTGCCGGGGATTGGCAACATAGTTTGGTTATATTTCTTTTCCCTACTTGTTTTACTATTTTTTTTCTCTCATTTTCATGTCTTACTAGGCACTTTCTGTTGCGTCGATTCAGCTGCATCCTCAACTTGTG
Source organism: Prunus salicina (assembly GCA_020226455.1). Classification (NCBI taxonomy): domain Eukaryota; kingdom Viridiplantae; phylum Streptophyta; class Magnoliopsida; order Rosales; family Rosaceae; genus Prunus; species Prunus salicina. Next base: position 27,246,969 of record CM035343.1, on the reverse strand, counting down.
ATACTCGCAAGTGCACGAGCCGTTGGTAGTTTAGCATATGTAAGTGCGAGGTCGATCCCACGAGGATTGATGATAGATTGATTTAATTCAATTCCCTATACAAAACATAAATGAAAAAAAGAAAGAAAATAAATCAAACAAGAAAGAAAGAAAGAAAAGAAATTAACTCAAGCGAATAAGTTCCCAAGTTCAATTTAGATTAACGGATTGATTCTAGCTAAAATATGATTAAGCCATGGTGTCTGGTCCTAACCTTGTGTTCCTAATTCCCTAACTTGATCATTTGTTGTCTAACCTAAATTAAGCATTAGGAACCCATTAAGCATAGAAGAACATTTTAAACAACCAAGCATGTATCTAATCCCTGTTGTCGAATGTCCATACATACTCTTCCTATTCATAGTTCAATTCGAATTAAAGCATGGTGTCTACTCTTAATTCAAACCAAGATAGCTAACATGCAAGCCTTGTTCGCACTAAATCTGAACAGATAAAGAGTTTAGGCTAACTTACAGGTGTTGAAGACAAAGAACCGGAGTGGCCTTCTTCCGTGATAGCCGAAGGTTCGAGCGGGGGCCGAATCTAGGCTGAGGAGAGGATACCGGTGTGGTACCTGCCGAAGGCGCTCCGATGCCAAAGTTAGTACTTAAGAGCAGTTCTATTGACAGTGTGAGCACTTAGTCAAGTTAGAAAATCTTACCACTTGGCTGGGCCAAGGGGTTCTATTTATAGGAAGCAAAGGGGAAGCTCTTAGTACTTAATTCCGATGTGGGACTCGTGGGAGTGCCTTGGGAGGTTGACACGTCGTTCTGACAGGTTCTGGCAAGAATCCTGAGGTGGTCTGCCAGAATCGGTATGATGTGATGGTTGGCCTGTCGGCAGATGATGCCGAATGTCGGCAGAGATGGTGGTACGTGCTTGGCCCATGAATCGGCACATCATGCCGAGCGGATTCTCAGTATGACCAGTTGGGCTGGTCTGCGTGGCAGGAGTGCGTTCTACGTGTCAGGACGTGAGTGGGTGGTCAGATATGGTACAAACAGTAGTCCCCCAAGTTTCCGATCGAGGAGGGACTTCTTGGTTGGGGACTTGCTTGTCCCTAAGCTCCGGCATTCTGACCCGGGAACGAGCGTCTGTCGTGTGTAAGCCGGTGGTGATCATGTAGTCCTCAAGCCAAGGGGTTGGTGTGTAGATTGGGAGGGAGTGGCAGGAAGAGCGTATCCGAGCGTGCCTGCCGTTCGGCACGATAGGGAGTGGAGACTCGGCCTAGGCGTGCCTGCCGTTCGGCATGAGAGGTGGGGAGAAGCAGACCTGAGCATGCCTGTCGTTCGGCCTGATAGGGAGTGGAGACTCGGCCTATGCGTGCCTGCCGTTCAGCATGAGAGGTGGGGAGAAGCAGACCTGAGCATGCCTGCCGTTCGGCCTGATAGGGAGTGGAGACTCGGCCTATGCGTGCCTGCCGTTCGGCATGAGAAGTGGTGGGAACCAGACCTGAGCATGCCTGCCGTTCGGCCTGATAGGGAGTGGAGACTCGGCCTATGCGTGCCTGCCGTTCGGCATGAGAGGTGGTGGGAACCAGACCTGAGCATGCCTGCCGTTCGGCCTGATAGGGAGTGGAGACTCGGCCTATGCGTGCCTGCCGTTCGGCATGAGAGGTGGTGGGAACCAGACCTGAGCATGCCTGCCGTTCGGCCTGATAGGGAGTGGAGACTCGGCCTATGCGTGCCTGCCGTTCGGCATGAGAGGTGGTGAGAACCAGACCTGAGCATGCCTGCCGTTCGGCCTGATAGGGAGTGGAGACTCGGCCTATGCGTGCCTGCCGTTCGGCATGAGAGGTGGTGAGAACCAGACCTGAGCATGCCTGGCGTTCGGCGCGATAGGGAGTGGAGACGCGGCCTATGCGTGCCTGCCGTAAGTGCCTGCCGTTGGTCAAGAAAGTTGTGCTGTTTTGGCGTTGCAAAGGGAGGAGTGGAAACGTCAAAGACAGGCTTTTGGACTCCCCTGTGCATGGGTGACAAGTGTCGGAGAGGAAGTGAGGAGTTGCGACGGTTCAGTTCCCGATGCTAGGCTCGTCCTATAAATATGAGGAGGAAACGGTAGGGGCAGGTACTTGAGATTTTGAGAGCGGACGGAGCTTGAGAGAGGCGATTTCCGGCGACTGTGTTGCGGCGGCAAAGGCGATATCCGGCGAACATTTCCGAAGCGGAGCGATTTCCGGCGACTTCCACCACCGTGAAAAACAAGGTATGTTGAACATTTCTTGTGTAATATGAATCAAGCACCAGTAGTTTTGCATGAACACGTATGAACACTGAAGAACGTAGAAGAACTTAGATGAGTGTAGATGAACATCAGCTCTTGGGCCCTAGGATAGGGGTTTGATTCGAGCATGTCGTTTAGTTTCATTTGTCTTGTGTTTGTAGATGTCAGATACCGAATTAGACTATAGTCGTAGCCCAAGAGCTTTTGACGGAGAGACGGCCTCGGAAAGCACAACCGAAGGCTTGGATAGTGCAGATTTTGAGGAGACCGAGAGAGGGGCCCCGGAAGTGTCCACCGATTCGGGGAGTACTTCGAGCGTCGAGGTAGTAGGTGTGGATGGCGCGGGGCCATCAACGAGTGGCCGTCGGACAGGAGAGGCCGAAGAAACTGTGACCGTAGCCGGCCCTGGGGAGGGAGTGCTGACGGTGGTGAGGGGTCTGCAGAGGATACCGATGGCGAAGCCAACGGAGCTAGTGTTCGGTGTAGACCATCTGGAGCCCAATGTGATGACGGAGGCGGATTTAGCCAAGATCCGTGCTCTGTACAATATACCGGATTCGGTAAAGATGCGGATTCCGGAGCCGTTGGAGAAGCTAAGCAGGCAGAAGGAGGAGACGGTCTTTTTCACCGATGTGTTCAAACATGGGCTTCGGCTGCCCTTGAGGCATTCGGTGCAGAAGATCCTTGCCGCAATCGGCTATGCCCCGGGGCAGTTTAACCCCAACTTCTGGATTACACTCCTAGGGGTCATCATAGCGTTCGGCATAGCTGGGGAGGGGGAGCCTAGCTATGAACAATTCGCCCATCTGTACAGTGTGACGAGGGCGAAGAGCGCGGACCAAGGGGGCTGGGTGCAATCGAACTGCGGCAGGACAGAGGGGGCACTTTGTAGTGGGGGTGCCGTCGTCACAAAAGACGTGGCGTCGGGATCGGGTGTTGGTGTCCGGAGCCTGGGAATCGGCTCCGGGGGTAATAGTGGAGAGGCACATCCTCACAACTTTCCAAACAGTCGGTAGGACGCTGGGCACTTTTTTTTTTTTTTTTTTTCTTTTGTTTGTTTTTTTTTTTTTTTTTGTGACCGAAGGTTTGTTGGCTGTGCAGTGTCATTGAAGCGGCCGATCGCGACGAAGCGGGAGATTGAAGTGATTGAACGTGTTCGGTCCCTGATCCCGGAGGAGGACCGGTTCCATAAGGCGCTTCTGGACTTCAAGAACCTATTCAGGGCGGGGCTGATCAGCGAGCCTGAATACCTTCGGCGGAAGAAGGAAGAGGAAGAGAAAGAGGAAGCAAGTAAGTACTGCCGTTCGGCTTTGCTTGTGGTTTGGTTTATGATGTGCCGAAGGTGGGCTGACTTGTTATTGTTTTGTGCAGTGGCTGGAGGAAGAGAGATGAACGAAGCCACCAGGAGGCGGCTCCAGGCTCGGGCACCCCAGAAGAAGGCGCGTCCGTCGAAGCCGAAGGGGAAAGCCCCGAGGCCGGCCGAAGGTGGTTCGGCGCAGGCTAGCAATCCGGCCGAGCGGCGGAGGGAGAAGAGGGTGGCCGAGGCCGAGCTTATCCGGGAGGCCCACCTCCAAGCAACTGGCAAGAGGGTGATTGATGGTGCCCTCGATGTGACCCCTCTGCCGAAGAGGCCAAGGGGACCGAACGAGGATGTGGTCGTCCTCGTTCCGGACGATGAGGAAGAGGCCGAGGCAGGGCCGGTGAACATAGCCTGTCCTCGGAAGGTCGTGCCGTTCGTCAACTGCGTCATCGAGGGCGCCCAGATGGAGCTGCCGGAGCTGGAGCAGCTGCCGATGAAGTCGCTACGTGAACAGGCCAGCCGAGCCCTCCGCCTTCAGGCTGCCGTAAGCATACCAGCTTTGTGTGGGTTGAGTTTGTGAGGGGGAAGTGGCTAACCCGTGTGTTTTTGTGTGCAGGCAAACATGGAAATGTGGCTCGGCATGAAGCGAGCGGTCAACTCTGCCGAGCGCTCTCAGAAAAAATACGAAGAGGGCCGAGCCAAGATCGCTGATGCAGGGAAGATGCTGCAGGATGCGGATCGGCACGCCGAGGCGAATGCTGCCAAGATTGCCGATCTGTCCTCCAAGCTGGCAGAGGCAGAGAGGGCGGCCGTGGATGCCGAGGAGGCGAGGGCGAGGGCAGAGGCTGCAAAGGAGGCTGTGCTTCGGTCTCAGGCGACGGAGGTAGAGGAGGCGAAGAAACAGGCGGTGGAGGAGTACCGGAGCTCGGAGGAGTTCACGGCGTTGCTGGACAAGGAGGTGATGGTGCAGTGTGAAGACCTCATCTACCGATTCAAGCGCTTTAATGCGGATAAGAAGCTGAACCTGAACTTCCTCCGGGACCCGCCGCCGTTGCCCGAGGGAGTGTCGGAGGAGAGGGTAGAGGCGTACCTCGGCGAGGATGCCGAAGTGGATAGCTCGAGTGGCTCGGAATCGGGCAGTGAGGATGAAGAAGAGAATCCGCCTCCAGAGCCATCGAGTGTCCCAGATGCCGAGACGCCAGGCCAACCTGATGCCGAAGACGCTCCTCCTACTCCGTGAGGCCATAGCATTTATTTTTGTTGTAGTGGTCATACAGGCCTTGAGGCTGTTTTTGTAAAGACAATGGCCCTTTTTGAGGCTTTTTGGATTTTTATATATGTTTGAATCAGCTTTGGTAATTCCAGTTTGTTTTTTGCATAATAAGGACATAATGCCGTTTTTAAGTATCGACTGGTGTCTGAACACGTAAGATTATAAGAAAGTGTAGTGGCCGAAGGTCCAGCTACTTGTGATAAAATTTTAAATGTTCAACATTCCAAGGGTGGCCAAGGGTTTGACTATCAGAACCACGCAATCGGTAGGCACCGCGTCGGCCGATGCTGGCCACTTGATAGGGTCCTTCCCACGATGGGCCGAGAGTACCTTCGGTAGGGTTTCTCGTTGCTAACGATACTTTACGCAGAACCCAGTCCCCCACTTTGAACGATCGGTGTTTGACGCGCGAGTCGTAGTACCGAGCCGTTCGTTGCTTGTAGGTAGCATTTCGGAGCTGTGCTTGCGATCGGTGTTCGTCGATAAGGTCCAGATTGAGCGCAAGCTGGCTGTCATTTTGTTGAGGGTCGTAGGTTGCCGTTCGGCATGTGGGCGCATGTACTTCTACCGGTACAACAGCGTTTTCTTGATGATCTTGTTGATGGGGTCTCGCCTGTGGACCTTCGGTACGAGGTGTTAATGGCCCATAGTGCTTCCGGTAGGATTTCGGGCCAGTTGCCTTTGGCAGCTCTTAGCTTCTTCTTCAGCGTTTTCTTGATGATCTTGTTGATGGCCTCTACCTGTCCGTTGGATTGTGGATGTGCCGGAGATGCAAAGAAGATGCTGATGTTGAATCGGGAGCAGCGATGCCGAAAGCGTGAGCAGTCGAATTGCTTGCCGTTGTCCGTGACGATTGCGTTCGGTAGTCCGAATCGGCATAGGATGTTTTTCCATACGAAGTGCTCGATCTTTGCTGCCGTTATCGTCGTAAGGGCTTCGGCCTCCGTCCACTTGGTGAAGTAGTCGACGGCGACGACCGCGAATTTGACCTGCCTTGTGCCTGGGGGCATGGGGCCGATGAGATCGAGTCCCCATTGGGCGAACGGCCATGGGCTAGTCATCGGGCTAAGTGGTTCGGCAGGGACCTTTGGTACCGAGCCGAAGCGTTGGCACGGGTCGCATTTTTGCACGATCCGGGTGGCATCTGCGTGGAGAGAGGGCCAGTAATATCCCTGCCGAACGGCTTTGAATGCCAAGGATCGGGATCCCGAGTTATCGCCACATGCGCCTTCGTGTATTTCGCGGAGGATGTAGTCCCCTTGTTGTGGGGCAACGCATCGGAGCAATGGTAAGGAGTAGCTGCGCCGATAGAGGATACCTTGCAGAAGAAGGTATCGGGCCGATCGTCGTCGTACCGTCTTGGCTTCAGTCCGATCGGTTGGTAGGGTGCCGTTGGTGAGGTAGGCGTGGATCGGATCCATCCAACTAGGATCCTGTCGGACGGTATTGATTTCGGCCTCGGTGGTACTACGCCGAGCGAGAACTTCCACCGGGACGTGGCGTCCGATGCGGTCGTCAATTGCCGAAGCCAGCCTGGAGAGAGCATCGGCATGACTGTTTTCGGATCTAGGAATTTGCCTGATGTGGTAGGTTTTGAACTGGCTAAGCAATCGGCGGGCCTGGGCCAGATAGGCAGCCATGGATTCGTCCTTTGCGGCGAATTCGGTGCCGACCTGGTTAACGACCAGCTGAGAGTCGCTACAGATCAGCAGCCGTTCGGCACCTGTGTGCTGGGCTAGCCGAAGGCCTGCCAGGAGGGCCTCGTATTCGGCTTCGTTGTTGGAAGCGCGAAACTGGAAACGGACTGCATATTCGATCGTGGTGTGATCTGGTGTCTTGAGGACAAGGCCGGCACCGCTGCCCTGCCGATTGGATGAGCCATCCACATATAGTGTCCAGTGAGGGGAATTATGATCGAATGCGGCCTTAGCCGAAGGTGAATCGGTAGCTACCGTTGATGGAACGGCTTTGACTGGAATGGTGAATTCGGAGATGAAATCGGCCACGGCCTGCCCCTTTTCTGATGGCCGAGGTTGGTAGCTGATGTCGAACTCACCAAGCTCGATGGCCCACTTGATCAGTCGTCCTGATGTTTCTGGCTTCTGTAGGACCTGTCGGAGGGGTTGATTGGTCAAGACACTGATGCTGTGAGCCTGAAAGTAGGGACGAAGTCTTCGGGCAGAGAGAACGAGAGCATAGGCCAGCTGTTCGAGCTGAGGGTACCGTTGCTCTGCGTCCTGCAAAGCATGGCTCATATAAAATATGGGGAGCTCAATGCCGTTCGGCTGTCGGATGAGAACGGAGCTTAGTGCCGATGACGAGACCGAGAGATAGAGTATGAGGGTTTCTCCCGGAAGAGGGGTGGACAGCAAAGGGGCTCTGCTCATGTAGCTTTTGAGATCATCGAATGCTCGATCGCATTCGGAAGTCCAATCGATCTGTCGCTTATTTCCTTTGAGGGCTTTAAAGAAAGGGGCGCACCGATCGGTGGCTCTTGATATGAATCGGGCCAAGGCGGCGACCCGGCCTGTGAGGCTCTGAACCTCCTTCTTTGTCTTCGGCACCCGCATATCGATAAGTGCCCGGATCTTTTCGGGGTTGGCCTCGATTCCCCTTTGGCTGATCATGAATCCGAGGAATTTGCCGGAGGCGACGCCGAAGGCACATTTGCTCGGATTCAGGCGCATGTTGTATTGTTTCAGTTTGTCGAACATGAGGGAGAGATTCCGAAGGTGGTCGTTAGCGGTCCGGCTTTTGACAAGCATATCGTCCACGTAGACCTCCATTGTAGTGCCAATGAGTTCGGCAAAGATTTGGTTGACCAGCCGTTGGTACGTAGCTCCGGCATTTTTGAGGCCGAACGGCATGAGATTGTAGCAATATAGCCCTCTGTCGGTGATGAATGCCGTATGCTCCCGATTGGCAGGATGCATGAAGATCTGGTTGTAACCGGAGTACGCGTCCATGAAGCTGAGGAGCTCATGGCCAGCCGTAGCGTCGACCAGTTGGTCAATTCTGGGCAGTGGAAAGCTATCCTTCGGACATGCCTTGTTCAGGTTCGTGTAATCCTGGCACATTCGCCAGGCTCCGCTGGATTTTTTCACCAAGACCGAGTTGTCGAGCCAAATGGGATATGCGACCTCCCGGATGAAGCCGATGGTTTGAAGTTTGTCCACTTCTGCCTTCATGGCTTCATACCGTTCGGTGTCGTAGGATCGTCTCTTCTGTCTGACCGGTTTGAAGGAAGGGTTGATGCTGAGTTTGTGGCTGATGACGTCTGGGGAGATGCCGGGCATGTCGTCGTAGGACCAGGCGAAGACCTCCGAATTGGCCCTTAAGAAGGAAATGAATTTGCTTCGGAGAGATGGGCTGAGGGAAGTCCCGATTCTTACCTGTCGATCCTGTGCGTCGGAGAGGGAGATCGTTTCGAGCTCTTCGGCCGGTTGAGCTTGTGGCGTGGCATTGTCGTCTCGAGGGTCATCTGGGGGGTCGGCTCCGCCCCTGCCGTTCGGCAGGTTTGGGTGAGCTACGGCCAGAGTTTCCGATGTTTCCCGTCTCGGCGTTTGTTTTGCCGCTTCCGTTGTTGACGAGACGTAGCATACCCGTGCGCTCAGTTGGTCTCCTCGAACCTGCCCGATTCCTGATTGAGTTGGGAATTTTAGCAACAGCATATGTGGGCACAGAATGGCCTTCATCCGGGTTAGGGCAGGTCTGCCGATGATGGCATTATATGCAGTCGGACAACTGACGACGAGGAAGTGAGTATAGACAAAAGCTCTTCTTTGGCCGGGGCCGATGGCGAGAGGAAGCTGAATGCTCCCAATCGGCTCGATCACGTCGCCCGAGAAGCTTAGTAGAGGAGTGATTTCCTTATTGAGGCTTTGATGGCCGATGCCTAGGCCGTTGAAAGCATCGGCAAAGAGAACGTTGACCGAGCTTCCGGTATCGATGAGGATCCGGCCCACGTCAAAATCGGATATGTCTGCCCGAATGATCATGGGATCGGAGTGGGGGAAGATAATGCCCTTCTCTTCTTCTTCGGAAAAGGTGATGGGTTCCCATCCGAGTCGCCGAATCTTGCTACTGCGCTCCTCAGTAAGGCTGTAGATCTGGGGGTGCCGAACGGCACGTATGTAGCTTTTGGTGGACCGACGGCTGGAGTCAGCGATCGGTGTTCCACCACTGATCGTGTTTATCTGTCGATTCACCGAAGGTTCGGGCCCTGCGCGCGCATTCAGATATTGGTCTAGTTTGCCTTCGCTGATCAATTTCTCGACGATCCTTCGGAGGGCGACACAGGACTCGGTGTCGTGGCCATTGTACTGGTGGTATCGGCAGAAGACTCCGGTGTCTTTGTCGACCTGCCGAGGGAGCTTTCGGAAGCTCGGCTTCGGTATCATCTGATTTTCGGCCATGAGAACACGTTCGTAACTGGTGTTGAGGATGGTGAAGATCTCCGGTGGCCGGTCGTTTTTGGTGCTTCGGAAATTTCTGTTACCTGACTCCTTACTGCGCTTCGTGCCGTCCTGCCGACCCTGGAACGAGTCACTCCGCTTGTCCCCGTAAGTGTAACTTGTGGTTATGGGAGGTACCGTTCGGTAAGGAGCCTGGACGGCTGTCTGCTGCGGACGGAAATGGTCGTAGGCGGGTGCCGCAGGTTGTCCTGTGGTTGCCGAAGGGGTCGACGCCGAAGGCATCCCCTTGGAGTTAAAGTGTTCGACTTTGGCGTGTATGGCCGCCTGTTTCATGAGTTCGCCGTAGGTGGTCCAGTTGCTGCTGTGCACCAGGTAGCGAAATTGGGAGGCGCGAAGGCCGCTTTTGAAGGCGCCGAAGGCTGCTCGGTCGTCGATTTCTGGGCACCGAGAGTATTCGTGGCTGAACCTGGCAGCGTATTCCCGAAGGGGCTCGCTGTCCCCTTGCCGAATGGTGTAAAGGTCGTCAGCAGAGTAGAGACGATCGGTCTGTATCATAAAATGATTGAGGAAAATCTGTTTTAACTGATCGAAAGAGTCCACAGTACCTGGCTCCAGCCGATAAAACCAATTGAGGGCTGCCCCTGCTAAAGTTGACGGGAACAACTGGCATTGGCCTTCGTCGGTAAGCCCCTTGCAACCCAAGGCTGATTGAAACGTATGGATGTGGGTGACAGGGTCCTCTACTCCTGAGTAAAATGAGATTCGGAGGGCCTGTACCTCTTTTTCAGGTCGGTAGGATCGGATTCGGCTGGTGAATGGTCCTAGTTGCACCTTACCCCAGGTTGACGTTCGGGTCTGATTCTGCTCTTCCTCGATTCGATTGATCTTCTGAAGGAGGAGGCGGATTGTAGGATCGGTAGGCGGGAGGTCGGTTCCGAAGGGCTCCATCGCTTGGTTCCGTCTTATCGATCCGATCGTGGTGGACTGGCGTGAGGCAGTCGTGCCGAGGGATGTTGGAACGTAATCCGATTCGTCCGTCTCCTCCAAACCGACCTCGGCATACCTTCGTCGGGGAGGAGATTTCGGCCCGAGGACCTCCAAATGATGATCGTTGAGTTTGGCCTAAACGTGGATTGGTGACATCTGCCGTTCCCGACGTTGGTGGTTGATCCTATCGCGGCAGTCGGAGTAGACCTGATATTCCTGGTGTTTGGCCGGAGTTGGTACGAACAATCTTCGGGAGGCAGACGGCCTATCCCGAGCCAACTGCTTTCCGACGTCCCGATTGCTTGGATTCGGTACGCTCTTCTGTGAAGGTTCCTGCCGAAGCTGCCTGGTTCGTTCTACCCCGCGTGGTGGCTGAGCCGAACACGACTCTTGCTCGTGGAGTTGCTTCTGGGTGTCGTCCAGTTTTGAAGATAGGATATTGTTGTGCTCCTGCATCTTGATCATTTCCCGCTGTAGGGTTTCCATCCTGTCTTCCAGGGTACTCTGCCGATTGGGCGTTTCTACCCATGGTGTACCAGTTGGTGGAACAGGGTTCTCTTGGCCAGAGAGTCCGAGGATGGGACCATCGGCCGTGAGGGGTGAAGGTGGGTTCATAGTAGGTAGGGAGAGATATGGGCTGATTATCAGTCGGGTTTCCCACAGACGACGCCAATCTGTTCGCACTAAATCTGAACAGATAAAGAGTTTAGGCTAACTTACAGGTGTTGAAGACAAAGAACCGGAGTGGCCTTCTTCCGTGATAGCCGAAGGTTCGAGCGGGGGCCGAATCTAGGCTGAGGAGAGGATACCGGTGTGGTACCTGCCGAAGGCGCTCCGATGCCAAAGTTAGTACTTAAGAGCAGTTCTATTGACAGTGTGAGCACTTAGTCAAGTTAGAAAATCTTACCACTTGGCTGGGCCAAGGGGTTCTATTTATAGGAAGCAAAGGGGAAGCTCTTAGTACTTAATTCCGATGTGGGACTCGTGGGAGTGCCTTGGGAGGTTGACACGTCGTTCTGACAGGTTCTGGCAAGAATCCTGAGGTGGTCTGCCAGAATCGGTATGATGTGATGGTTGGCCTGTCGGCAGATGATGCCAAATGTCGGTAGAGATGGTGGTACGTGCTTGGCCCATGAATCGGCACATCATGCCGAGCGGATTCTCAGTATGACCAGTTGGGCTGGTCTGCGTGGCAGGAGTGCGTTCTACGTGTCAGGACGTGAGTGGGTGGTCAGATATGGTACAAACAAGCCTTAATGGTGATCAATCATTCAAACTAGCATATTAACTTATAAGCATAATGAATAAGAACAAAAATCATAATTGAAACTTGGAAACTACTCAAACTTGAATACTTAAAGAAAAGAATTTACATAGCAATGAAAAATTAAGAAGAACTTAGAAAAACTCAAAGAAACATTAGCAAAAGAATTTTATTACAACAATTGAGAACTAGAAAGGAAAACTAAGAGAATTTGAGGGAGAGAAGGGAGGGGAGCTCTAGAGAAATGTTTGAGAGCTCCCCCCCTTGGGGTGTGTTTACAAGCTTGGGAAACCTCACTATTTATAGGCCTAAGGAAGTTGAAAATCTAAATTAAATATTGCTTTCCACTCACTTCATCAACTTCACCTAACACACCATTACATTTGAAAACAATTTTTCATTCTTTAAACTTAGTGTTGCAGCTCTCACTTCAATTATAAGACTTGAATATGCTTCACCTAACCTTCCCACAATCAACAATACATCATGCATGACATTGCAGTCAGATTGTGGGCAGATTTTGGGCTTGGTATTTGCTCCGAAAAAATCTGGAAAAATATGGATCTTCAAGCCCTTTGTCTTATCTTTCCAAGCATATGCAGCCCAACTCAAGGAAAAATCGGAAAGACCTTCAAATGTCATTTGTGGCTCAGTAACGCAGATGCTGCCGAATTTTGACCTTGAGCTACTAAATTATTGATAACTTCCTCTAGAATACTCAGAATCATTAACCGTAAAATGCTATGGAAACTAGACTTCCGTATCTTTCCAATGATGTATAGCTCATTATCTGGTTCTTCTTGAGCAAGTACAGGTTAATCCGTGACATTGAATGATCTGCAGACACCGTTTTGGGCTAATTTGTCTCCAAAATGCATTAAATGAGTCTCAAGCTTATTATACTGAAACAAACACAAAACTTATTAAAAGCACAAGTTTAACTCAAAAACATAACCAAATCATAAGTTAGAAGGGTACAAAATGATATGTAATTATGCACCGATCACTTTCATGTTTTAAAATTAATGTTGTTAATTGACAAGTTGTGTTTGTAGTCAAACGGAACAGGACAATTGCCTAACAAGCAAGAGAACTGGGTTTAAGTCCCGGCTTACACAACACAAAAAAAAAAAAAAAATACTTTGAAGCATGGAATTAGATGTGTGTTTTTTTTTTTTTCCTTTTCATTTTAGTTTTTATGTCCTAATCCTTTTAATTCTCTTTCAAGTTTTTGTTTGTGTTTGTTTTAGCAATTTAGATAGCTAAATAAAAAATGAGAGAAAATGCAACTCCAATCATGATGAGAAGTGTGGAGTAGTAGGAGAAGTCACGACCTCCAAATACATCTATGCTCGACCTAATTGCTTCAAAGGGGAGCATTCTAATCTTTTCTCTTAATTTGTTTTCTTATTATTTTAAGTTTATGTTTCTTTTTTTTACAAAATTTTAAATAAAAAAAAAAAAGATTTTTCATATGAGTTGACTTATGGTAACTCCAATGAGCACCTCTGTTAATACAGTGTCTAGGAGTTCTTTAGGCGACACCTTCGGTGTCTAAGAAGTTTGGGTTTTAAGTAGGACCATTGTGACCTCTCCAAACTTCCCGGATCCCCTGGCTGTCTTTTCTGAGGCTCTTAATTGGTAATCCGTGAGTCACTTGTATATTCGTGTGTTTTTAAAATAAGTTTTTCACTTTCTGAACACATTTGATGAGATTGTAATAAATATTTGCATGACTTAAATGAAAATTGGATTTCATTTTTCTTATGAAAAAAAAAATTGAAAAAAGAAAAAAAAGAAAAATTGGCATTGTTCTAGCATGATATGTTTGAAACCCTCTTTGCACTTGCCATTTGTTTCGTATTTTCCCAATTAAAGGATTTTCATGATCTAAAGAATTGTATCAAGCATAAATTAGACTTATATAACCATATAAAGTGAGCTTTTGAGCCTTATACTTCAATTCATGAGTGTTATACACATACTCTTATTTTCTTGTCATCAAAGTTGTTGTTTGATCTCATTATTCATTGATTTGGTTGAATACTTAAAAGTCATTCATTATTTTGCAATTTGATTTCATGACATTTAAGAAATGATATTTAGGCCCTCTTTGGATCGTTTGAGCCTTTCAAGCTAACCGTATGCATGCTTAAGCATGATTTTCCATTGTCAACCATTTTGAGCCTACTTGTAAACCTTTTCTTTCATTTAACCAATTAGATTTCCTTACCTTAGCCTGAAAAACAAATATTTACCTTTCTAAGGAACTCATGAGCTTTAATTGAGATGTGTTTTCATGCTAAGTTTGGGAAGGGGCATTACATTTCAAAAAGAACCAAAAAAGAACCAAAAAAAAAGAAAAAAAAAAAAAGAATTGTGAATAAGTGGTGGTTAATTGAAAATCCATGTTTGGGCCTTCAAAATAAATTAATGGTTGTTCAATAAGGGAGTATAAGGAGGTTTGATCTTGTAAATAAAAAATAAAAAAAATCTCATTGTGATGATTCGAAGTCTTGAAAAAAAAAAAAAATTTATTTTACACTCTTATATGTTGAGTTCCTTAGACTTTGTTTTATCCATACCTTTCATTTCTTACTCACCTTACACCCTTGGCCCCATTACAACCTATGTTAAAGACCTCAATTGATCTTAAATGTCATGTGGTTAAATTGCATCCATTTTCTTACTTTTAAGTGTTTGGCATCCTTCTTGAGATCATATTAATGCAAGTTCTTCAACGTTTTATTTGAGTTAGGTCCCTTCTGGTTTAACTCAATTCTCATGTTTATAATTGAGTGATGCATTATAACCCTTCTCTGAGTGATTCATTTGTGAGAGGAAAACTTTGGTGAGATTTGAAGTAAAATTTGTGCTTGGTATGATATTTGAAGTTATGTGAAAACTAAGATTGAGAATTTGTTGCATTTGGCTATCACACTACTACATTTTGAGCATGTTGTGTTTTGAACATTGCCACCTTGTAAATAATATCCAAACCTAGGTTTTATTGTAAAAACTTATGAGTCATGTTGAGTTTTATTTTCTTTGTTGTTTTTTTTGTTTTTGTTTTTGTTTTTGTTGAGTCAGTAAAACGTTTGTGGGTATCGTAACTGTTAAACCCTCAGGAGACACAACTCCTCCTATTAGGGATGCCTAGAGGTCTAATAAACTTCTCGTTTTGTTTTTATCTTTGTTTTCCTTTTGTTTTACTCGAGGACTAGTAAAATCTAGGTTTGGGGGTATTTGATCGGTGCATAATTACATATCTTTTTGTACCCTTCTAACTTATGATTTGGTTAGGTTTTTGAGTTAAACTTGTGCTTTTAATAAGTTTTGTGTTTGTTTCAGTGTAATAAGCTTGAGACTCATTAAATGCATTTTGGAGACAAATTAGCCCAAAACCATGTCTGCAGATCATTCAATTTCATGGATTAACCTGTATTTGCTCAAGAAGAACCAGATAATGAGTCATACATCATTGGAAAGATACGGAAGTCTAGTTTCCGTACCATTTTACGGTTCATGATTCTGAGTCTTTTAGAGGAAGTTATACATGATCTAGTAGCTCAATGTCAAAATTCGGCAGCATCTGCGTTACTGGGCCACAAATGACATTTGAAGGTCTTCCCAATTTTTCCTTAAGTTGGGCTGCATATGCTTGGAAAGATAAGACAAAGGGCTTGAAGATCCATATTTTTCCAGAATTTTATGAATGTATTAACAAGCCCAAAACGAACCCAAAAGAAGAGTGCAATGCATTGTCATGCATGACATATGTATGATGAAGTGCACTATCTAGTGGGAGTTGTTGGTGAAGTGCACTAGCCAAAAGGATGAGTTTTTAATTACAAGTGCTATTAGCATAGACCATATTTAATTCAGAATTTCAACTCCCCCAAGCCTATAAATAGTGAGTTCTCCAAGCTTGTAAACACACCCCAAGGGGGGGAGCTCTCAAACATTTCTCTAGAGCTCTCCTCCCTTCTCTCCCTCAAATATCTTAGTTTTCCTTTCTAGTTCTCAATTCTCGTTTTCCTTTTGCTTCTTAGTTGTAATTTATTTTTTGTAATGTAAATTCTTTTCTTTAGCATTCAAGCTTGAGTGGTTTCCAAGTTTCAATTATGGTTTTTGTTCTTATTCATTATGCTTATAAGTTAATATGCTAGTTTGAATGATTGATCACCATTAAGGCTTGCATGTTAGCTATCTTGGTTTGAATTAAGAGTAGACACCATGCTTTAATTCGAATTGAACTATGAATAGGAAGAGTATGTATGGACATTCGACAACAGGGATTAGATATATGCTTGGTTGTTTAAAATGTTCTTCTATGCTTAATGGGTTTCTAATGCTTAATTTAGGTTAGACAACAGATGATCAAATTAGGAAATTAGGAACACAAGGTTAGGACCAGACACCATGGCTTAATCATACTTTAGCTAGAATCAATCCGTTAATCTAAATTGAACTTGGGAACTTATTCGCTTGAGTTAATTTCTTTTCCTTCTTTCTTATCTTATTCATTTCCTTTCTTTTTTCATTTCTGTTTTGTACAGGGAAAAATTAAATCAATCTATCATCAATCCTCGTGGGATCGACCTCGCACTTACATATGCTAAACTACCAACGGCTCGTGCACTTGCGAGTATCACAAGTTGAGGATGCAGCTGAATCTATTTTGGTGCAGCTGAATCGACGCAACAGCCTCCACTTAAGCAAATTAGAAGACACTTCGGAGTTGGGATATTAAAAGTAGAATGCTACATGCACAACCGATCATAACATTCTCTTAAAAGAATTTAGCGTTAACAAGTAAATAAACATGCACTAACATTTTATTTGCACTTGAAAATTAAAATTGTTGTGCATGGAACTAAATTGACACTGATTTTATTTTATACCTTATCTTTCTTATTTCCATGAGTGAATATGTTTTGCTTGCTAACTCTCAACAATTTTAAGACAAATGCTATATGATTATGCCTCAGTTTTAATTTGTCACCTTAATTTTTCAAAATTCATTTAACACCACTTAATTTTCCATATATTTTAAGGGTATTTTAGTCTTTACATTTTCTGGGTATTTTATGAAACGACCCGACCCAAATTCCAATTTGGAATCCGGGTCGAATCCTGTTTAAAACTGACACCTGGTAAGTATGAGACAAAAATGACCAAAATGCCCCTAAAACAAAAACACAACTGAGGGACTTTGGTTTGTGGCTGCGCCCGGTAACTGTAGGTTGCCTACGTACCCTTACTGAGGGATCAAGCCATACGTAGTTCTGTCCTCTGTTCTTGATCTATAAACTGGCAGGCCTCGGAGATACTGCTTTTATCCGGGCCACAACCTATAACTGATTTATTTACTGTACACCTTGCCCTAGGGTTGACATTTCTGGAGTAACCGGGACTCCGTTTTACGATCCATCAAATACTATACGATCCTGGGAAAATCTAGCTTAACATATCTGAAAATGGTTACGATCTAACAGTGCAAAACTATTGAACCCGAAAATCACACAAGATGCGAGATCCGTTCGGGGTTCAAACGGTATCCGAATTAAGATCCGCGAAATCCTACGTGCTCGTGACAACCCAAGGATCATTCTGGAACTGAATGTGGTCTCTACCAATCTGCCCACGCGCCGCCACACGCGCTGGCAGCGTGTGGGTGGCTTGATCAATTTCCGGCGACCGGAAAAACTCCGAACCGCCAGCCCAAACTCCTAACTTAGGTAAAACACCCCATTTGGAACAACTTTTGTTCTTAGACCTACCCCAAAAAGTGGCCAGAAGTGGCCAAAACAGTGACCCGAAAATCTGCTGAAACCTAACTTAAAAAATCGAACGATCTATGCTTGAAATCTCTGAAATCCTACCCAACCAGCAGCTAGAGCATGAAAAATAGCTAGAAATCCATACCTCACTCGTCCGAATTGGCGCCCGAAATCGTTCGAATGAAGCTAGAGAAAATCTGTCAAAAACTGGCCACTTCTATGGCAATTCCGGCAAACTCCGGCGGTCCCAGGGGCTGAGACCGATCGGGAAGGGGAGAGGAGGGGGTGGCCGTCCGTTTGGGTCCGATCTCGTGGCCCACCGTGGCCTGTGGCAACGACGGTGGCTCTTGGAACCCACCGACTAAGCTGAAGAAAATATGGGGGGTGAGGGTTCTGTCGAACCATGGAGACTTGGCAAATTATCATTTTACTCCTGAACGTATTTTGACCGTATTTTCTTCGTTATAACTCGAATTTGAGCCCAATACGTGTCTACGGACTCGTTTCGTCTCGCTCTATGCAACGGTGCCATTGGAATGGTCAAATTCTTTCTTGGTCAAAAAGTCAACTTTTCCTTCACTAAATTATTCCAAAGGCAAAAGTGTCCTTTCCTCTTATTATTTTAATAATTAAATATTAATTAAGGATCAGGTTGTCAAATTTTAAACATGGAAAATTCATTATAACACAAATTGTATATCTTTTAAACAATTAAAATTGGAAAGAAAAAAAAATCGTCTTCCCCTATCCCTTGTGTGCCTCCGACAACTCCAACCAACCTTGCCCACCTTCAAATTCATTCACCCTTCCCTCTTCACAGCCCCTTCCTCCATTCCCCCTTCCCTCTACCCCTTCCTCCTTCTCTCTCTACTATGGCACACCTACCTTCTACACACAAATTCCCTCAGCCCACCCAGACCAAGTCCACACATTCTTCTTTTTTTCTTTTTAAAAATTTTAGACATGCTCAATGCACACCATAAAAAAATTTAGAGAGAGAGAGAGAGAGCGTGGAGAGAGGAAGGAGAGAGAGAAAAAAAAAACTATAAAATTAAATATATATTTTTTTGTTTCTAATAATGGGGTGTTTTTGAGTTTTTAAAAATGGGCCTACCAAATGGGTTTTTGTGGCTTTAGATTTAAAATTTATTTTTCAATTTATAGAATTGGATCCAAATAAGATACCAAACAAATCCTTAACATGTCATAAGTTTTTTTTTGGGTTGGGTTTTTTATTTTTATTTTTGTTTGGTTACAAACTACGCTTGAATTAAAGGAAAAGAAAAGTAGAAAAAAGAAAACAAAAGCTTAGGCCATGTTTGGTATCCTATTCAAAAATAAAAATAAAATAAAAAACTGTGATTCTTTTTAAAAACATGAGTTTTCAAATAGTGATTTTAAGATCTAAAAACTTGTTTCGTATAGAACTCCAAAATATTTTTAAGATCTAAAAAAAATTGAAATTAAAATTAGAAAATCATAAACCCTAATTCCAAAATTGAAATTAACAAAAGAAAAGGAAAAAGATGTGAGGCATAAACCCAATCAATTTTGGTGGTGTGCAAGAGAGAGAGAGATAGAGAGAGAGAGAGAGAGAGGAGACGACAAAGGGAGGAAAGAGAGAGAGGGCGATAGGGAGGGAGGAGAGAGGACAGAGAGAACACGACAGATCTAGAGAGGGAGGAGAGAGAGAAAAAAAATTCTAAAACCTTTTTTTATATTTTATTTTTATAAATAATAGGGTGTTTGTGAATTTTTTTTGGGTTTGAATTTTTAAACATGGGTCTACCAAACAGATTTTTGGGACAATTTTATTTTTGATTTTAAAAAATTTGATCCGAATAGGATAGGCCCTTACTGACTAAGCAAAGATAGATACTCAAAGCGACACGTGCACGGATACAAAAAGACTCCTAGCAGCGAAAGAGATAAATTCCCATCTGTCCTACAAGTGTCCCCCGGCGAAATTGAAATCGAAATCATCTTCTTCTTCCTCCTTGTGCAACTCAACCTCTTCGTCTTCTTACCTTTCCTTGCATTCTCATCCTTGGCAGAAGAATCAAATCCCTCCCAACTCCAAAACATGGCCACTCTCGGCCCAGTCCACCAATCCCATGCCTCCCAGAACAGCCTCGAAACCGAAGACCTCGCTCGCTTCGCCGTCCAAGACCACAACAAGAAGGAGGTCTTTACTCATTTTTTTCAATATTATGCTGGAATTTTAATTAATTAGATTATTAAGCAATTAATTGAAATTCTTGCAGAATGCTCTGCTTGAGTTTGCTGGAACTCTGCACCATCTGAGGATCGAGGCCATCGATGCCGGAAAGAAGAAGCTATACAAAACCAAAGTCTGGATGAAGCCATGGACGGGCTTTAAGGAAGTGCAGGAGTTCAAGCACGCTGGTGAGTGCGAGAAATTAATTTGCTGATATTCTAAGATCAACCTAACATTCCAATTCTTAATTTCTTCATCCTTGAATTTAGCAGTATCTTGTGTTGAGCTGAGATATGCATGAACATGGAATGCACTCGAGTAGCTATTAGAACTGGCTTTTCGAAATCTGACGCGGAACAGAAGTATGAGAAAACACATGAAGGTAAACCTCTGTTTATCCTTATAACTTCCAAGTTGGACTCCCAAAGGTTCCATTTCATTAGAATTTTGTTTTTTGTTGCCTCTCTTCCCTGAACTCCAGACTATCTACGTAACATTCCTATTGGGAAGAACGGCAAGTTGACCCAATTGGTACAGTCTTCGTTTGGTTTTCTTGCAAAAAAGCTCTCTCTCGGATGTTGATGATGTTGTTGAAAGTTTCTCTCTATGAATGTCCTATGCAGCCAGTTTGCTGGACTCTGTCTTAAAGACAGCCATGGATTGTGACCTTAAACCTGTTAAAGTTTGTATAGAAATTCAATTTCCTCTTGTCCTGCATTGAAAGATTATAGTTTTAGGGACTAACTGTCCAGAATTGAATTCATTTCCAGAACAAATATTTGCCCTCAATTCTACATTCATTTTAAATCTATGTGATCCGAACTTGCTCGTGTGAGTCTGCATGGAAGTATAAATCAATGTTACATCTTTGTAAACAAAAATATAAAAGATATGTTCAGTCAAATTTCATTCAGTACTAAGGAGTACCAGTACCTGTCAACAACATGTACCGTATTCATCCTGATTGATGAAAACAATTGATTAAATAAAAATCTCCTTAAGTATCATTCCAGATTTGGATTTTTTCTCATAGTTTCCTTCATCCTACTGTTTCATGGGAGCAATGTATATCTGGGAGGGAGGGATTTTGTAATCTGTGAATCCTTGCTGAGGAATGTTCTTATTAAATTGATTCATTACAAATTGTCAGATCCTTGCTGAGGAATTAGTTTCTTCTTATCTATTAATTTAATTCTTGTTTTTTTTATAACATTAATAGCCCTCCTCCTGTATTACAATTTGGTACAAACTGTGCCAAAGAACTGTATTTTCTATCCACGAGATGGATTCATGCCGCCCTACGAATTAACTGTTAATAACATAACTGAATGTTGGTTGTGGCTTAAATGGAAAACAAGAAGCATCTACATGCTTAAATTGGATATGAAACAATATTTATCCAAGAAGAGAAGAAATTGTGATGTTATTTCAGTTATTTCTTTCTTCCCTTTGTTTATTTGTTTGTCCTTAGAGGTGTATTTCATTGACCAAAAAACTGCATGATTATTATTATTATTTTCCAATTTATGCCATATATATATATATATATATCTTGTAAGTCTAATGTTTAAATGTTACTATATTACAGATAAAGCTCCAGAGAGCAGCTGAGGATAATCCAAAACCAAACAACTGTGTTTTTCAGCATCCTTCTAGTTCACAGCTCGTTTTTGTACAAAGGGACAGCTGAAATAATGAGGAAGCAGAAAAGTCTGTGTTTTCTATCATATGTTTTTGCATTCCGCCGCGGTCACTTACAGGATGACTTCTCCTGTCAACGTTTTCCGTTCATTAGCTATGAAAGTAGAGGATGTTACAGAGTGAGTTTTATGGCTCGTGTTTTTTCCTCTGTTTTTAAAAATACCCCAGGTGCTGATTTTATAGCCATGACGGAGCACTGGGGCTATCATTGTAGCGGAGCCCTGTGGTTTTCCCCATCTTGAATTTGTAACTTCATCTTTTCCTTTTGAAGCAAAAGGAAGTTCATCTTGTAATCTTAATCTTAATATAAATTAGCTTAATCATCTCATTTCTAATTGTATGCATTCAGAAGAACTTGAAACCATGACCATATAAACATAAAAGCTTTATTTACCAATGTAAAATCTCCTAACACAATAAGTCCACCGACACTAAAAAGTAGTGAGGAAGTACTTGAAACTATGACCATTCAAAAATATTCTAACACAATAATGGACGACAGCTGTATGACGAGTCTAACCGTGTGGGTTCCCCACGTTATTACAAACGCGCTTGTCCTTTTGCAATAATATTCTCACTCGGAGACTCCCAAGTCAATGATACTAAGAGCAACATAAATCTCAACTTCTCAACAGCCAAGTCCTTTGCTGCAAAACTTGCTTCAAATCTCAACTCAATTCCAAATCCTTTGCAAAGAATCAAAACATGGCTTTGGTTGGGGAGGCTTTTCTCTCTGCTTCAGTGCAGGTGCTGTGCGACAAGATTGGTTCTCGTGAGTTCAGGGACTTGTTCCGGGGAAAGAAACTGGACGAGTCGCTTGTGAAGAAACTGAAGATAACACTGTTGAGCCTCAATGCAGTGCTTAATGACGCGGAGGAGAAGCAGTTCACGAACACTTACGTCAAAGAGTGGCTTGATGAGCTTCAAGATGCTGTCTTTGATGCGGATGATCTTCTGGATGAGATAAATGCTGAAGTTCTGCGATGCAAGGTGGAAGCTGAATATCGAACCGTCAAAACTCAGGTGTGGAACTTCCTCTCTACTTCTCTTAATCCTTTTTATCAAGGCATGAATGGTAGGATTCAAGAGTTGTTTGATAGATTAGAACACCTTGCAAAACAAAAGGATGTGCTTGGCCTGAGAGAAGGTGTTGTTGGGGGGAAGGTTTCTCAAAGAACTCCAACAACTTCCTTGGTGGATGAATCTTGTGTGTACGGTAGGGATGGAGATAAAGAAAAGCTGATGAACCTCTTGTTATCTGATGAAGCAAGCAATAAGGATGTATCCGTCATCACCATAGTGGGAATGGGTGGGGTTGGCAAGACAACCCTCGCTCAGCTCCTTTATAATGATGACAAAGTGAAAGAGCATTTTAATCTTAGAACTTGGGCTTATGTTTCGGAAGATTTCGATGTTACTAGGGTAACTAAAATCCTACTTGAGTCAGTCAGTTCAAAAGCTTACGATAATAAAGACCTGAGTTTTCTTCAAGTTGAGCTAGGACAACAAATAAAGGGCAAGAAATTTTTATTTGTGTTGGATGACCTTTGGAATGAGAACTATGGTGATTTGAGTGTCTTGCAACGTCCTTTTGCATCCGGGGCAAGTGGAAGTTGGGTCATTGTGACAACACGTAACGAAAGTGTTGCAGCTCGCATGCGCACCGTTCCGATTCACTTTTTGGAACAGCTGTCCGATGAGGATTGCTGGTTGTTACTTTCAAAACACGCCTTTGAAAATGGAAACTCGAGTGCACATCTATACCTGCAAGAAGTTGGTAAGAAAATTGCCCTGAAGTGTAATGGTTTACCTTTAGCGGCAGAAACACTTGGAGGCCTCTTGCGTTTCAACACAAATTATGAGGAATGGAATAGCATACTAAATAGCAATATTTGGGAGCTACCTCCTGAAAAATGTAATACAATTCCAGCTCTAAGATTGAGTTATCATTATCTCCCAACTCATTTAAAACGATGTTTTGCTTATTGCTCAATTTTTCCGAAGGGCTATGAATTCCAAAAAGAATATATAGTTCTACTGTGGGTGGCAGAAAGTTTAATTCCACAAGCTGAGAGTGAGAAAAGAATGGAAGAGCTCACTAAGAAATACTTTGATGACTTATTGTCACGATCATTTTTTCAAAGATCAAGAAATGAGAAGTTCACAATGCATGATCTCATCAATGACTTGGCCATGTCTGTGTCAAAGGAATCCTGTTTGAGATGGGAAGGGGGTGAATCACATAAAATTTTGAAAACAGTTCGGCATTTGTCGTATGCTAGAGGCCAATTTGATTGTGCTGCGAAATTTGAGCCATTATATGAGGTTAAGCATTTGCGAACCTTCCTACCTCTTAGAAGAGAATGGTATGAAAATTATGTAAGTAAAAGGGTTTTACATGAGTTAGTGCCATCTCTATTATGTTTACGGGTGCTAACATTGTCAAAATATTATAATATAGTTGAGTTACCCAATTCTATTGGTAACCTCATTCATTTGCGCTACTTGGATCTCTCTAATACTGGAATCAAAAGGTTGCCTGCCATAGTTTGCACTCTCTATAGTCTACAAACATTACTATTGGCAGGTTGTCTGTCTCTTTTTGAACTGCCTACAGACATGAGAAAATTGATTAACTTGAGGCATCTTGATTGTAGTGGAACTCAAATTGAAGAGATGCCGGTGCAAATGGGTAGACTAAAAAGTTTGAGAATATTGACTACTTTTGTTGTGGGGAAATCTACTGGATCGACTATTGGCGAATTGGGGGAGTTGTCCCATCTTGGAGGAAAACTTTCAATTTTGAAGCTTGATAATGTGGTTGATGGTAGGGATGCCTTGCAAGCTAATTTGAAGAACAAACAAGATCTCAAGGAGTTAGAGTTGGCATGGGGCTCCAAAGATGCCGATCATTCCGAAAAGGTGAGAGATGTGCTTGACAACCTCCAACCTTGCATGAATTTGGAGAAATTGACCGTCAAACTTTATGGCGGGACCAGCTTCCCAAACTGGTTGGGAGACTCTGCCTTCAATAAAATAAAAGTTATGCGCCTCGAAGGCTGTCATTATTGCTTCGAGTTGCCACCGCTTGGACAGCTACCTGCTCTTAAGGAGCTCTTCATATGTCAGATGAAATTTCTTAGGACGTTAGGTCCTGAGTTGTATGGTCAGCCATTTCAGCCATTTCAATCACTGGAGAAGCTGGAGTTTGAGGAGATGGCAGAGTGGGAGGAGTGGGTACCAAGTGGAAGTGGAGGTCCAGACTTTCCTCGTCTCCAGGAGCTGATTCTAGTAAGGTGTCCAAAGCTAAGAGGAAGCTTGCCTTGTGATCTGCCTTGCTTGAAGAAGCTTAGCGTGAGGGGGTGTGGAGTTTTACATGATCAAAGGGCCACTGCTACTAGTACTACTAGTACTAGTCTCAACTACAATTCTCTTAAAGGATTGGAAATAGAAGATGGATGCCAAACAGGTCTGTTATCATTACTAGAGACAAAGCTCCTGTCCAAACTTGACATTCGAGATTTTAATGACATACAGTGCTTGCCCAACATCAATCGTCTTAAAAGGTTGACTCTCTCGAATTGTCCAACCCTATCGTCGTTCCCTGAAGATGGCCTACCCACTTCGTTGACTTCACTTGCGATAGTCAATTGTAGGAGATTAGAATTCCTACCTCATGAGATGTTGGCCCAATTAACATCGCTCGACTGGTTGTGGATAGAGAATAGCTGTGATTCAATGAGGTCCTTCCCCTTGGGCATTTTTCCCAAATTGACGACACTTGTTATTCAGAATTGTGAGAATCTGGAATCGCTTTGCTTGATTGAAGAAGAAGCGGTCGAGAATCTCAGTCATCTCAATACTTTGAGAATCTCAAGCTGTCCAAATCTGGAGTGTTTTCCCCACGGAGGATTGCCCACTCCCAACCTGACTCGTTTGGAATTCAGCAGATGCGAGAAGTTGAAGTCATTACCTGAACGCATTCACACCTTCACAGCCCTTGAAAGATTGTGGATAAGGAATCTTCAAAATCTGGAGTCAATTGCAGAAGATGGGGGTTTGCCTCCCAATCTCCAACATTTTTGGATTGAGAATTGTGAGAGACTGAGGGCTTCATCTTCATCAGTGGGAGACTACTGTAACTGGGGTTTGCAAGCACTTGTCTCCCTTAAACAATTTAGAATTGGTGGCAGGGGAAGTGATGAAATCTTGGAGACGTTGCTCAAGCAACAGCTGCTCCCTACCACTCTTCACACTCTCAGCATCTCTTCATTATCAACTCTGAAATCTTTGGATGGAAAGGGACTTGCACACCTTACTTTTCTTCGAAGTCTATATATTTTTAGTTGCAAAAGTCTGGAATTCTTACCAGGAGAGGCACTTCAACACCTCACTTCTCTTCAAGAGCTACATATTTCCAGTTGTCCGAGTCTCCAATTCCTGCCAGAAAAGGCACTTCAACACCTCACTTCTCTTCAAGAGCTATATATTTCCAGTTGTCCGAGTCTCCAATTCCTGCCAGAAGAGGGTCTACCGCCATCTCTTTCTTATCTGCAAATCAACAATTGTTCTGGCCTGGAGAAAAGGTATCAGGATAAGACGGGACAAGATCATTGGGCTAGCATATCTCACATTCCATGCATCAAGATAAATTATGAAGTGATCATATGATGATATGACCTCTCTCTCTCACATAGAGACAAACAAACTCAGGTCAGTTATGTACTTCAAATAACCGCTTTAACTGCTTTTCTTCTAATTCAATACAAAAACCGAAATACACATTTTAAATAATTTTTATGTCAATTGCCCCAAATTTGCCATCAATTTTGCATCCAATTAACCTTTGCAGTTGCATCGAATGCTTCTTCCCAGATCATGCTCGCTCTCTGTTGTTCAGCACATTTTTATTTATTTAATTCATATTCATTTGATCAGCACATTTTTTTTTTGTTCTCCGTTAATATTTCATCTCATGGTATTTTCTGATCAGAATCATTTTCCAGAAAAACACACAAAAACTCAATCATTCATCAATTACAAAAAAATTTAAGCTTTGTTTGTCATCTCTCTCCTTTTCTCTGTTTTTAGATTTGTTCATGTTATAAATGTTGGGATGTGTAATTTCTCTCCTTTCCTCTGTTTTTAGATTCTACTGTATTTAAATTTCTTCATGTATTGTTAGGATGTTTAATCTCTGTTTTGAGGTTGTGTTAACTTGTCCCCTGTTTTGTAATATTTTTTTTTTCTTTCTAATGAAAGTCGCAATTAGATCTTTTTGTGGAAGATCTGGAGGTGTACTTTCTAACACTTTTTAAAAATATATATCAGAGAATCAATTTCCGAATAGTTCATGTATTTCATGGTGCGAATTTCATTTTTATTTTTCCGACAATCGAATATTTGAAGAATATATGCATTATTTGAAGACGTGCTTTTGACGTTTGTAAGATTGTTCTTCTATTTGTTGTACTTTCTAAATATAAAAATCAGCAGTAACAAAAATAATTTATTACCAGCGGTTATTTTATTATCTTACACACATACGGATCTCAATCTAGCAAGAGACCAGCATTTGGACAATGTGGTAAACGGATCTCAATCTAACATAACAAGCATCACTTTCCATTCATGATTAGGTAATCTTTCATCATAAAATTCCTTTCCCTACGTAATAACTTGAACACGTCATTTATGAGTTTCCTTTGAGATGGATGAAAATGTGTACATATGTATGAATAACCTGGGAGAGCTCAAGTTCTGGGACAGATGACGTTGAGGAAACGTCATCTATGATTTTCCTCTGGTAGGGAATCACATAAGTGTTCCTTATGCAATGAATATTAATGCTGCAAACTTCATATGACTTGTTTATTTAGAAGAAACATTTTTTTTATTGAAAAAAGATAGTAAAATACCACAGAAGTGAACAAGTACTCGTCCATCATAGAACAGGAACAGATCTGATCTTAAGAGAAATACAACTGTAAGAGCTTTAACAAAGAAATTATCCTTGAGCTGCCTTCCATCCATGAATTCTGATTAAACCAATGCTCAAGGTGAAGATAGGAACCTCACCCTATTCAGAAGCTCTTCCATCCCCAACCCCTTATAATTGTCGAAAACCCTCCTATTCCTCCCTTTCTGATGTTAGCCAACTCACTCCAGCCTTCCTGAATAATACATACCACAAATTTGAGATACTGGGCAATAAACAAACAATTGGTCTGCACTCTCCCTGGTTTATCAAGCAAACAACACAACCAATTGGTCTGCATTTTGCTTCCTCATCTGATTTACTCATTTGCCAGAGTGGGAGGAATGAAGACCAGAAGGCCGGTGTGCAGATTTTCCTCATCTCAAGGACCTGACTGTGTCTGAAGCTAAGAGGAAGCTTGCCGTCTCATCTTACTTGCTTGAAAGACTTAGCTTGTCGTCTGGGTGTGGGGTTCTACATGTGGAATAATGTCTTGAAGAATTAGAAATATATGATGGATGCCCAGGTCTGTTCTCATTACTAGAGACAAAGTTCCTGTTCGTGCTCCTATTTGATACGATGCCATTTCCTATTCAAAAACTTTTCAGGTATGTTAAGAAAGTATTACACAACTAGATGTTTATGATTCAAATTCAAAACAAAGCACAAATTGGATTCATATAAATCTACCTAATTGCCGTGCCATTGATTATAACATTTGATAATTGAATGTGCATCTTTCAGTGTCGTCCCCTTTTAAGTTTTTAGCGTATCAATTAGTCTATTTTCTTGTACATTGTTGGTTGGAAATTAGTTTTCAGAAGCTACATGAGTTGGGGTTAACAAGAGAAATTAGTTTGTTCATATTCTAATGTCTTGAACTTAGGAGTATCTTGTTGAGCTGAGATATGCATGAAAATGGAAAGCAATTGAGTTGAAATCCTCACTGGCTTTTCAAAATCTGGTGAGGAACAAAAGTATGAGAAAACACATGAAGGTAAAATTCTGTTGGGCCTTCTCTGTGCCTTTCACATCTGAAAGGTTTGCTTGCTGCAATTAATCGAACTACAGTTCCATTTCATTAGAATTTTTTTTTCTTTGTTGTATCTCTAGACTCTCTGCGTAAGATTCCCAATGGGAACTACCCCAACTTGACCCAATTTGGCATGGATTGTGTATTTTGAGATTTCTAGCTAACTGCTGCCAACGGAAGCCCTCCTTCTTTCACTTGTTAATTCGAGAAATGCATGCTCTGATGTGTTGAAGTTGAAGATTTCGAGAAAGAATGAAAGTTGTAGCAGAAAACATAGGGCTGAGATCTCTCCAAGTTATTGCTCTACTCTCTCACAATCTATGTTCCTTGTATTATGAAGCTTACAGGATTACTCATAACTGACCATCATCGCATGATCTTGCAGGTGATTGTGGGGAGGTTTGCCAATTGACCTTAGTGAAATAAAAAAAAGAAAAGTAAGTTTGCTTTTTTATATTTGAAAGTTGGCATCTTAATCTTTCTGATAATTTACAAGGTCCCTTGACGGCAGTGGAAGGGGCACATGTTTTTTACTAAACCGATACCTAACGACATCAATAAACTTAACATCCTTATTATATGCTTTTTATTAGCTCTTTGATCAGAGCTATCTTGTCCTGCAGATAGTTCATTTGTGTTTGGAGGGGCGGCCTTCATCTGATCTGACCACATGGAAAAGCTCTCTTTGTGTTGATGAAGAATTCTTCATCTCAAACAAGATAAACTGATGTTAAACACTGGGGGGCACGTCATCGTTTGGTTTTCTTGCAAGAAAACCAATGTTAAACTGATGATAAACTGATGTTAAAGCTCGTATTGTTGAAGTTCAATTTCCTCTTGTCCCGCATTGAAAGATTATAGCTTTGTCTATGAATTCTTCAAGGACAGCCAGTTTGATACTGATTATTGTTGCTTCCATACATTTCAAGAATTTGGACAAGCAGACGGTCATTCATTGAAGTTCAATATGAAATCTTCTGAGGTTGTCTATGCTATGGGATGAGCTGCTCATGTTACCATTATTTCCATGTTCTGTTTTTATAGATTGTTATGACCCTTCTCTTCCTTGTTCCCGTGACAATCACAATAGTATGCCTTCACTTAAGCAAATTAGAAGACACTTTGGAGTTGGGATATTAAAAGTAGAATGCTACGTACATGCACAACCGGTCATAACATTCTCTTAAAAAAAAAATTAGCGTTAACAAGTAAATAAACATGCACTGACATTTTATTTGCACTTAAAAATTAAAATTGTTGTGCATGGAACTAAATTGACACTGATTTTATTTTATACCTTCTCTTTGTTATTTCCATGAGTGAATTTATGTTTTGCTTGCTAACGCTCAACAATTTTAAGACAAATGCTCTATGATTATGCCTCTGTTTCAATTTGTCACCTTAATTTTTCAAAATTCATGATTTGTCTTTAAGACCATCCAATTTTCCATATATTTTAAGGGTATTTTAGTTTTTATATTTTCAAGGGTTTTTTTTTTTAAAAATCCAAAATGAGATATTCATTCAACCATGGCACCAGCCAACATAAGAGTTTACAAACAGACGGAGAGCGTTAGTGTGGCCTCATTAAAACCTTGTCATCCAAAACCCCCGTGGGGGAAAATCCGGTCAAGGAAAAAGAGTACCACCACATCTCGAAAACAAACAAAGAACTACACCATTGTTATATCCCTATCTAACAACCCACTTAACCACGGAGGAGCAGTGTCGTTCCAAAACAGCCGAGATCTCACTCTCAACCCGTGCTGGACTAGCCTGTGTGCCACCCCATTACCTTTCCTGTGTTGGTAGAACACTCCAGCCACCTCTCGATCAACCATTAAACAACGAACATCCTCCACCACATTACCAACATTACCCCACCAGTCCCGCCCATCTTTAAGAATCGAAACAGCTTCCTGAGAGTCAAGCCCAATGGTAAAACGAGAAAAACCCATGTATCCCATCATCAACAAGCCTTCCCGGACCGCCACCAACTCCGTGCCCAAAACATCTAGACCAGGCGGACCAGCAGCTGCGAAACCACAGATAAAATTTCCACCGTGATCAAGACAACATCCCCCAGACCCCGATCACCTTGCCCACGTCCCACAGCCCCATCACAGTTAAGGAGAAGAGCATTGACCATTGGTTTCAACCATCGAACCTGTGGAGAAACAAGGGGGAGCTTGGACCGCTCCTCACATGACTTAAACCTGGCCAACATATCCAACGTATTTTCCACCAGGTGATCCACCCGTGTAACCGATTTCCCATGCAAAACATCATTACGCAATTTCCACGCACTCCACACACAGCAACCAAACCGTTCCAAATCAGCTTCCGACAACCTTGACGCCACCGCCTCAAAGGCATCTGCAAAGGTGCCTCCCGCCAAATTAATTCGCCGGAAAAAATGGGTACACTTCCATAATTTTTTGCTCGATTTACAGGACCACAGAGCTTGGTAAGCATCCTCAGAATAATTCCCACACCTGGCGCACACAAAAGATGTAAGCACCCTTCTCTTAACCAAATTGACTGCAGTAGGTAAAATGTCCATGCATGCCCGCCATAGCAGCATTTTAATTTTGTTGGGGACAGCTAGCTTCCAAATTCGCATCTAGAAGCCTTCAGAAGTCCTCTGATCCGATCCCCCCACTCCAAAATCCTCATCGCACTGCCTTACCGCCACACGATACCCCGTATTAACGGAATATTTCCCGTTCTTTGAGAAAAACCAGTATCTACTATCACCCTGCTGTGAAACTGATCCCAAAGGATTACCAGCAATAACATCCCAATCATCCAAACTAAAGTGCTGCTCTAAAAGTGATAAATTCCAAGAGCCGGAAGCCGTTAGAAAGTCAGAGACCATAGCAGTCTGCTCCAACCCTCTAGTCATCATCGGTTTAAAAGTAAAAGGTTTCGGGAGCCACCTATCTTGGAGAACCCGGATAGAAACTCCATTGCCCACCCTCCACAGCAAGCCCCCCTCAATAACCTCACGTCCCCACAGAATGGATCTGCATATCAATGACGGCGAGCTCCCCAAACTAGCCTGCATAAAATCATCATCTGGAAATATATCGGGCTTTAAGTATCTTAGCCACCAACGAGGTGGGGTTCTCTAAAATACGGCAAGCCTGTTTGGCAACCATGGCTTTATTAAAAGCTTCAAAGTGTCTGAACCCGAGACCCCCCCGACATTTTGGTTTACACAATTTCCTCCAACCCAACCAATGAATTCCTTTCTTGCCACTCTTCCCCCACCAGTTCCTTGCAATCATAGCAGATGGTTCCTGACATAAGGATTTTGGCAACTTAAAAACTCCCATTGTATAAGTAGGTAATGCTTGGCCAACCGCCTTGATTAAGACTTCCTTGCCCGCCGCTGACAACAACTTCGTATCCCAAGTATTAAGCTTGCGCCACACTTGTTCACGCACATGATTAAACATCCGGGATTTGCTACGTTGGGCTAAGGTGGGCAGCCCAAGGTAGCCTTCATGACAACTAACAATCGGGACTCCAAGCATGTCAGAAATCAGTTGCTTCATCACCGGATCAATGTTGGGGCTAAAACATACTGCAGACTTATCAAAATTAATTTTCTGACCAGATGCTCGCTCATACAAGCTTAGAATCTGAAGCAAAGAATCACAATCAGCTAGGAGGGCATTACAAAAAAATAGACTATCATCAGCAAAAAATAAATGAGAGATAGTAGGTGCTCCCTGAGCCACGGAAATTTCGCTAATACGCTTGATTCTGAGGGCGTTAGAAAGCAAAGCAGACAGTCCCTCCGCACAAATTAAAAACAAATAAGGAGAGAGAGGATCTCCCTGACACAGCCCCCTTGATGGCACGATCAATCTGGAAGCCATACCCCGAACTTGAACAGAGTATGTAACCGTGGATATACAATCCATAATTAGTTCCACCCACCTTTCGGTAAAGCCCAAACGCTTAAGCATAGCCTCAATGAAGGTCCATTCCACTCTGTCATAAGCTTTAGACATATCCAGCTTTAAAACCATTTTCTTCAGCTTACTCCCACCACGCCGTTTAATAGCATGGATGCTTTCAAAAGCAGCAATAATATTATCCGTAATCAACCTTGTAGGGACAAAAGCGCTCTGAAATTCAGAGATGATAAGCGGCATAATAGGCTTCAACATGTTAACTATAGTCTTAGAAATCATCTTGTAGATCACCGTACACAAACTAATTGGCCGAAACTCCGTAACTTTTACTGGGTTGTCTACCTTAGGAATGAGCGTCAAAAGTGTGTGATTTATTTCTTTCACACTAGCACCCCCATTCAATACATTAAGACAGAACCCTACCACATCATTGCCTACCACCCCCCAATACTTCTAATAAAACAGTGCCGACATACCATCCACTCTTGGGGACTTGGTAGGAAACATTTGACCCAAAGAAGTTTCGATCTCCTCTCTTGAGAAAACTTGATTGAGACGCAAATTTTGAGACAGAGTGAGTAGCGGCTTGACCACCTCAGTGATTGCCCCTGTCTCCTGAAGCCCATTGGAAGCAAACAAACCTTGAAAATAATCACAAAAGACACTACCAATACTCTCAGTAGATGTGTGCCAAACCCCCTGATCATCTACAATAGTCTGAATTAAATTCCGCCTACCCCTCATTTTTGCATGTTCATGGAAAAACCTTGTGTTTTTGTCCCCATATTTCATCCATGAGACTCACGATCTCTGCCTCCATAACATTTCTTCTCTTTCCAGTAACACATCCATCTCCTTACAAATTTCCCTCTGTTGAAACTCAGCTATTGGAGAAAAACTTCTTCTCTAGGTGTCATCTAACTTCCTCTGTAGGTATTCGGCCTACATGGCCCTTATTCCACCTCCGCAGGGACCCCTGACATGCCTTCAATTTCTCTACGACAGTTCTCGTCTCAGACTCCCAAGCATGCGAAATGACATCTTGGCAACCCTCAACAGTAGTCCACAATTCCTCGAATAAGAACCGCTTATGCTTTCGTGACCAAGTACTGGGTCTCAAATATAACAGCAAAGGAAGATGGTTTGACACTAAAGAGTTTAGATGATGCGTTGCAACCTCAGGAAAGGGCCTAACAAAGTCACCATTAGCCACCATTCTATCCAGCCGGAGCTTGACATTCCCATCACCTTGCCATCGGTTAGACCATGTAAACTTATACCCCTGAAACCAAATAGTTGTCAAGCCACACTCCTCCAGAGCTCTCGAAAGGCCCTCATTTGTGACATGGGTCGGAAACGGTGACCAAAGTACTCATGAGCCTCAAGGATTTCATTGAAATCCCCACCTACAATCCATGGCCCTTGAACAGACCCTGCAATACGTCGTAGTAAATCCCAAGAATGCTGACACAACCTCATCTCAGGATTCCCATAAAACCCAGTAAAACGGAAAGTCTCCATATCCACCCCCTTTAAAATAGCGTCAATATGCCTTCCCCCATCCCTTGTTTGTTGACCGGGCAATATTGTACACGAATCTTTAACACGACACGTATTCGAAATTTTTTTTTTCATTTTTCGGGTATGAGTTATCGGGTCGTGTTGACCCGTTAGCCACACGATAAGCTAACGGGTCGTTTCGTGTTCATTCGCGAAAACACGAATCAACCGGTTAAGCGGGGGTATTTTTGTAATTTTCTAGCATTCTGCGTTCCTCTCTTCTCTTCATTCCGCCTCCATTTCTACTAGGTTTTCATTTTCATATTGTTTGTTTTGCCAATAAGCTCATTTTTGTCCAATTTTCAAATTTTTCTGACTTTTTGTTGGTGGGTTTTGCAAATTCTTTACAAATATGAATGATTTTATGACTAAATTGTTCTTAAGTTATGTGGAATTGAAGAAACAGACACAGAAGGACCTTGAATCCGATCTTGATGTTGAAGGAGGCCAAGGCCAACCAACTCAACCTGTCAGACCAAGAAAATCTCTCTTATTTTTTCCAAGAAGTCATAGCAATCAAGAGCGAAATGGAAGCGATCACTAGAGACTTGTATGACCTTCAAAGTTTTAATATTTTATTATTTCAGTTTTTTGAAATTATTTTTAAATATTTTTATTATTATTAACGAGTGAAAGGGGTCATGTCGTGTTGTGTGATTCGCGAATTGTAACGGGTCTTGTTCGTGTTTGACATTTTCAACCCATTTTCTTATCGTGTCATGTTGTGTTAACCCGTTAAGAAAAGCAAGTTGACACGAAAACGACACGTACATTGCAAAAACGACATGAATGCCAGGTCTACTTGTGTGCCACCGGCAACTCCAACCAACCTTGCCCACCTTGAAATCCATTCCCCCTTCCCTCTTCATAGCCCCTTCCTCCATTCCCCCTTCCCTCTATGTAAGATCCCACATCGACCAACAGAGAGGGGGTGATGTGCCTTATATGTGCACACCCGCATCCATCTAGCACGAGGCCTTTTGGGAGCTCACTGGCTTCGGAGTTGAGGGAACTCCGAAGTTAAGCGAGTTAGAGGCTAGAGCAATCCCAGGATGAGTGACCCACTGGGAAGTTGCTTGTGAGCTCCCAGAAACAAAACCGTGAGGGCAGAAAGGGGGGCCCAAAGCGGACAATATCGTGCTACGGCGGAGCCGGTCCCGGGATGTGACAATTTGGTATCAGAGCCACTCTGCCATGTGGTGCGAGTGTAAAGCACACCTGTATCCATCTAGCACGAGGCCTTTTGGGAGCTCACTGACTTCGGAGTTGAGGGAACTCCGAAGTTAAGCGAGTTGGAGGCTAGAGCAATCCCAGGATGGGTGACCCACTGGGAAGTTGCTTGTGAGCTCCCAGAAACAAAACCGTGAGGGCAGAAAGGGGGGCCCGAAGCGGACAATATCGTGCTACGGCGGAGCCGGTCCCGGGATGTGACACTCTATCCCTTCCTCCTCTCTCTACCATAGTACACCTACCTTCCACACACAAATTCCCTCAGCCCACCCAAACCGAGTCCACTTTTTTTTTTTTTTTAAATTTTAGATATGCTCAGAGAGAGAGAGAGAGTGGAAGGAGAGAGAAAGAGAGGGGAGAGGGAGGAGAGAGATGGAGAGACAGGGGAGGTTTAGGCAGAGAGAGAGAGAGAGAGAGAGAGAGAGAGTGTGTGTGTGTGTGTGTGTGTGTGCGTGTGGGGAGAGAGGGAGGAGAGAGAGAAAAAAAACTATAAAATTAAATATATTTTTTTGTTTTTAATAATGGGGTGTTTTTAAGTTTTTAAAAATAGGGCTACCAAATGGGTTTTTGTGGCTTTAGACTTAAAATTTGTTTTTCAATTTATAGAATTAGATCCAAATAAGATACCAAACATATCATAAACATGTCATAAGTTTTTTGTTTTTTGGTTACAAAACAAAAAGAGTGTTTTTTTTTCTTCGTTGGTTTGGTTTTTTATTTTTATTTTTGTTTGCTTACAGACTACGCTTGAATTAAAGGAGAAGAAAAATAGAAAAAGAAAACAAAAGCTTAGGCCCTGTTTGGTATACTACTAAAAAAAAAAAAACTAAAAAACTAAAAAACTATGATTCTTTTTAAAAACATGAGTTTTCAAATAGTGATTTTAAGATCTAAAAACTTGTTTGGTATTGAACTCCAAACTATTTTTACGATCTTTAAAAAATTTAAATTAAATCAGAAAATCATAAACCTTAATCCCCAAATTGAAATTAACAAAAGAAAAGGAAAATAATGTGAGGCATAAACCAAATCAATTTTGGTGCTGAGAGAGAGAGAGAGAGAGAGAGAGAGAGAGAGAGAGAGAGAGAGAGAGAGAGAGAGAGAGAGAGAGAGAGAGAGAGAGAGAGAGAGAGAGAGAGAGAGAGAGAGAGAGAGAGAGAGAGTGGGAGGAGAGAGGAGAGAGAGCGCGACAGATCTAGAGAGGGAGGAGAGAGAAAAAACTCTACAACCTCACTTCCTTTGTTTTTAATAATAGGTGTGTTTCTGAACTTTTTTTTGTTTGGTTTTTTAAAAATGGGCCTACCAAACAGGTTTTTGAGGCAAAATGCTTTTGAGTTTATAAAATTAGATCCAAATAAGATACAAAGAGCACTTCCAGCGACCAGCCTTGGCCAGGGCACAAGGGGGCCCAAGCCCCATTTCCACGTTCCAGTGGGCTTCAAAAGCCTGGGCAGCTGGTGGGCTCCACAAGCTTGGGCAGGCCTGAAGGCAAGAACAACTCGGGCTGTTGCTTGGTTTGCTGACATCAACAACGAAAAAAATATAAAAAAATAATGAAAAAAATACTAAAAATTTCAAAAATTTTTAAATAAATACTTAATCATGTTTTTCACTTCCCACACCAAAACTCTATATAAATTTATCTCCTCACATTTCATGTGAATAGTGGTTGCCCTTGGGTTGCCATGGCAATTGGTGGAAACACCACAAGCCTTTTGCAAGGACAGCCACTATTCATGTGAGTAATAACAATTATTGCCTTACTCTTGTCTTTTATCATTGTACATGGGTGGAAGTGCTCTAAACTAGCCTTTATTGACTAAGCAAAGATAGATACTCAAAGCGACAGGTGTCTGACACGTATACAAAAAGACACCTAGCAGCGAAAGAGATAAATTCTCATCTGTCCTATAAGAGCAACTCCACCCATTTGCCCTTAGCCATGGCAAGGGGGGAGCTAGGGCAGCCACTATTCATGTGAATAGTGGTTGCCCTTGCAAATAGTATTTTGTGTTTCCACCCGTTGCCATGGCTAAGGGCAATTACTATTCATTTTTTTGTTTTTTTACAAATTTGTTTACTTCAACAATTAATTTGGAAAATATTTTCGGATAAAATTTTCGGGTTTGTATGTGTCAATATTTATTATAAAATTCATATCTCAATCGGATAAAATTTTGGTATGTATAGAAAAAAAAACATTAATTTTTTGGTATTTTTTTTCATTTTTTTATTGCACAAAAATGGGCTGCCGTTGGATTGGAAAAAAAATCTGATCGGAGAGCCCAGAGCGCGACACGTGGACTTTAGTGTACTGTAGCACATAGCACTGTAGCATGTGGGAGCACTGTAGCGTAACTGTAGTATCACTGTAGCAGTGGGACCCATGCCAGCCCTCGTTTTGGACTTGGGGCTAAACTTGCCTTCGGGCTGGCCCGACTTGGTGGGACCCACAGCCAGCCCGGGCCTCAGCTGACTGCTGGAACAACTTTTTTTTTTCTCACCCCCCCCAGCCTCGGGCTGGGCTTGCCGCTGGACTTGGTCTAAGCGTCCTACAGCAAAATTGAAATCGAAATCGAAATCATCTTCTTCTTCCTCCTTGTGTCTGTTTTACATAACTCAACCTCTTCGTCCTCTTACCTTTCCTCGCATTCTCATCCTTGGCAGAAGAATCAAATCCCTCCCAACTCCAAAACATGGCCACTCTCGGCGGAGTCCACGAATCCCATGCCTCCCAGAACAGCCTCGAAACCGAAGACCTCGCTCGCTTCACCGTCCAAGACCAGACCACAACAAGAAGGAGGTCTTTACTTTTTTTGCCTTTTAATTTCTTCAATATTACGCTGGAATTTTAATTAATTAGATTATTAAGCAATTAATTGAAATTCTGGCAGAATGCTCTGCTTGATTTTGCTGGAACTCTGCACCATCTGACGATCGAGGCCATCGATGCCAGAAAGCTTTACGAAGCCAAAGTCTGGATGAAGCCATGGATGGTCTTTAAGGAAGTGCAGGAGTTCAAGCACGCTGGTGAGTGCGAGAAATTAATTTGCTGATATTCTAAGATCAACCTAACATTCCAATTCTTAATTTCTTCATCCTTGAATTTAGCAGTATCTTGTGTTGAGCTGAGATATGCATGAACATGGAATGCACTCGAGTAGCTATTAGAACTGGCTTTTCAAAATCTCACGGGGAACAGAAGTATGTGAAAACACATGAAGGTAAACCTCTGTTTATCCTTTTAACTTCCAAAGGTTCCATTTCATTAGAATTTTGTTTTTTGTTGTCTCTCTTCCCTGAACTCCAGACTATCTACGTAACATTTCCATTGAGAAGAACGGCAAGTTGACCCAATTGGTAGGGTCTTCGTTTGGTTTTCTTGCAAAAAAGATCTCTCTCGGATATTGATGATGTTATTGAAAGTTTCTCTCTATGAATGTCCTATGCAGCCAGTTTGCTGGACTCTGTCTTTCATTTTAAATCTATGTGATCCGAACTTGCTCGTGTGAGTCTGCATGAAAGTATAAATCAATGTTACATCTTTGTAAACAAAAATATAAAAGATATGTTCAGTCAAATTTCATTCAGTACTAAGGAGTACCAGTACCTGTCAACAACATGTACCGTATTCATCCTGATTGATGAAAACAATTGATTAAATAAAAATCTCCTTAAGTATCATTCCAGATTTGGATTTTTTCTCATAGTTTCCTTCATCCTACTGTTTCATGGGAGCAATGTATATCTGGGAGGGAGGGATTTTGTAATCTGTGAATCCTTGCTGACGAATGTTCTTATTAAATTGATTCATTACAAATTGTCAGATCCTTGCTGAGGAATTAGTTTCTTCTTATCTGTTAGGTTGTGAATCATACTCCATTTATTGATTTCATTGAAAGTACTGCACTATTACTTTAAGTCTTGTTTTTTTATAACATTAGTAGCCCTCCTCCTGTATTACAATTTGGTACAAACTGTGCCAAAGAACCGTATTTTCTATCCACGAGATGGATTCATGCCACCCTACGAATTAACTGTTAATAACATAACTGAATGTTTATCCAAGAAGCAAGAAGCATCTGCATGCTTGAATTGGATATGAAACAATATTTATCCAAGAGAAGAAATTGTGATGTTATTTCAGTTATTTCTTTCTTCCCTTTGTTTATTTGTTTGTCCTTAGAGGTGTATTTCATTGACCAAAAAACTGCATGATTATTATTATTATTTTTCAATTTATGCCATATATATATCTTGTAAGTCTAATGTTTAAATGTTACTATATTACAGATAAAGCTCCAGAGAGCAGCTGAGGATAATCCAAAACCAAACAACTGTGTTTTTCAGCATCCTTCTAGTTCACAGCTCGTTTTTGTAAATAGGGACAGCTGAAATAATGAGGAAGCAGAAAAGTCTGTTGTGGATAAAATGTTTTGTTTCTGTCATATGTTTTGGCATTCCATCGCGGTCACTTACAGGATGATTTCTCCTGTCAACGTTTTCCCCAAACCGGGTTTGATGAGCGAATCCTTTTTCTGTTCTTTAGGTATGAAAGTTGAGGACGTTAGAGTGAGTTTTATGGCTCGTGTTTTTTCCTCTGTTTTTAAAAATAGTCCAGGTGCTGGTTTTATGGCCATGACGGTTCTAAAATAGTCTTTGAAGCACTGGAGCTATCATTGTAGCGGAGCCTTGTGGTTTTCCCCATCTTGAATTCGTAACTTCATCTTGAATTTTCCCCATATAAATGAGCTTAATCATCTCATTTCTAATTGTATGCATTCAGAAGATTAAGAATTACTTAAGATTACGAGATGAACTTCCTTTTGCTTCAAGAAGAAAGTTAAGAGAGAGATTCTTTTAAGTTTCAAATTTTATGTTTGTATTCTAAATTTTTAAAGTAATTAATTTTTTATTATTTTTTTAATGCATGCTGGAGGTAGGTTCTACTTTGCCACATTACCCACTCAAATTTATGAATAAAAAATAAAGGTGCACAAAATTACTAAAATACCCACGTCATCAAATTTAACAAATTTTTTGATGGGATTGACAGTAGGGGGCATTGTGGAACATCAAATTTTGGTCAAGATGGCAAAGTGGGTCACTTTAACGTTAAGGAAGTAAAGTGAGAATTGAGCAATATTTCAGGATGCACTGTAGTAATTAAGCCTAAAAATAAAAACTTTATTTACCAATCAAAATTCTTCTAACACAATAAGTCCACCAACACTAAAAAAAAATAGTGAGGAAGAACTTGAAACTGATAACAGTTTAGAAGAGGAAGCTTAAGAATTGAGAAGACTAAGAAGGAAAAAGAAATGATATATCTCAATAACCAAAATGAACTGTATATTGATTTTCACAAAATGAATTACAACAGCAGTGTCATTAGTGTTATATCTCAATAACAAAGACTTAACACTCTTAACTAATTACAGTTACTACTAACTGACAACCCGTGAGCCACGTGACAGCTTAACAAACTAACTAATATTGTTATCAGAAACCATGACCACTCAAAAATAAAAGTTTTATTTACCAAAAATCTTCTAACACAATGGACGACAAAAATCTTCTAACTTCAAAATAATATTCTCACTCGAAGACTCCCGAGTCAATGATACTGAGAGCAACATAAATCTTAACTCAACTTCTCAACCACCAAATCCCTTGCTGCAAATCTTAACTCAAGTCCAAATCCTTTGCAAAGAATCGAAACATGGCTTTGGTTGGAGAGGCTATTCTCTCTGCCTCCGTGCACGTGCTGTTTGACAAGATTGGTTCCAGCGAGTTTGTGGACTTGTTCCGGAGAAAGAAACTGGACGAGTCGCTTGTGAAGAAACTGGAGATAACGTTGTTGAGCCTTAATGCGGTGCTTAATGACGCAGAGGAGAAGCAATTCCTGAACAGCTACGTGAAAGAGTGGCTTGATAGGCTTCAAGATGCTGTCTTTGATGCGGATGACCTTCTAGATGAGATCAATGCTGAAGTTTTGCGATGCAAGATGGAAGCTGAATTTCAAACCGTCACAAATAAGGTGTGGAACTTCCTCCCTACTTATCTTAATCATAATTATCAAGGCATGAATGGTAGGATCCATAGGTTGCTTGAAAGGTTAAAGCACATTGCAAAGCAAAAGGATTTCCTTGGGCTGAGAGAAGGTGTTGTTTGGGGGAAGAGTTCACAAAGAACTCCAACAACTTCCTTGGTGGACGAATCTTGTGTGTACGGTAGGGATGGAGATAAAGAAGAGCTGATGAACCTCTTGTTATCTGATGAAGCAAGCAACAAGGATGTATCTGTTATCACCATAGTGGGAATGGGTGGGGTTGGCAAGACAACCCTCGCTCAGCTCCTTTATAATGATGACAAAGTGAAAGAGCATTTTAATCTTAGAACTTGGGCTTATGTTTCGGAAGATTTCGATGTTACTAGGGTAACTAAAACTCTACTTGAGTCAGTCAGTTCAAAAGCTTACGATAATAAAGACCTGAGTTTTCTTCAAGTTGAGCTAGGACAACAAATAAAGGGCAAGAAATTTTTATTTGTGTTGGATGACCTTTGGAATGAGAACTATGGTGATTTGAGTGTCTTGCAACGTCCTTTTGCATCGGGGGCAAGTGGAAGTTGGGTCATTGTGACAACACGTAACGAAAGTGTTGCAGATCGCATACGCACCGTTCCGATTCACTTTTTGGAACAGCTGTCCGATGAGGATTGTTGGTTGTTACTTTCAAAACATGCCTTCGAAAATGGAAACTCGAGTGCACATCTGGACCTGGAAGAAGTTGGTAAGAAAATTGCTACTAAGTGCAATGGTTTACCTTTAGCTGCAGAAACCCTTGGAGGCCTCTTGCGTTTCAACACAAATTATGAGGAATGGAATAGCATACTAAATAGCAATATTTGGGAGCTGCCTCCTGAAAAATGTAAAACAATTCCAGCTCTAAGATTGAGTTACCATTATCTCCCAACTCATTTAAAACGATGTTTTGCTTATTGCTCAATTTTTCCGAAGGGCTATGAATTCCAAAAGGAAGATATAGTTCTACTATGGGTGGCAGAAAGTTTAATTCCACAAGCTGAGAGTGAGAAAAGAATGGAAGAGCTCACTAAGAAATATTTTGATGACTTATTGTCACGATCATTTTTTCAAAGATCATCAAGAAATGGGAAATCACATTTCACAATGCATGATCTCATTAATGACTTAGCTATGTCTGTGTCAAAGGAATCCTGTTTGAGATGGGAAGGGGGCGAATCACATGAAGTTTTGAAAAGAGTTCGGCATTTGTCGTATGCTAGAGGGCAATTTGATTGTGCTGTGAAATTTGAGCCATTATATAAGGTTAAGCATTTGCGAACCTTCCTACCTCTTAGAAGAGAATGTTATGAAAATTATGTAAGTAAAAGGGTTTTACATGAGTTA
Source organism: Prunus salicina (assembly GCA_020226455.1). Lineage (NCBI taxonomy): Eukaryota > Viridiplantae > Streptophyta > Magnoliopsida > Rosales > Rosaceae > Prunus > Prunus salicina. Next base: position 27,204,608 of record CM035343.1, on the reverse strand, counting down.
TTGCCAAAATTAACATGTTTACGAGTGCTAACATTGTCAGAATACGGTAATATTGTTGAGTTACCTAATTCTATTGGTAAACTCATTCATTTACGCTACTTGGATCTCTCTAATACTGGAATCGAAAGGTTGCCTGTCACAGTTTGCACTCTCTATAGTCTACAAACATTACTATTGGCAGGTTGTTGGTCTCTTTTTGAATTGCCTACAAACATGAGAAAATTGATTAACTTGAGGCATCTTGATTGTAGTGGAACTCAAATTGAAGAGATGCCGGTGCAAATGGGTAGACTAAAAAGTTTGAGAACATTGACTACTTTTGTTGTGGCGAAATCTACTGGGTCGACTATTGGCGAATTGGGGGAGTTGTCCCATCTTGGAGGAAAGCTTTCAATTTTGAAGCTTAATAATGTGGTTGATGGTAGGGATGCCTTGCAAGCTAATTTGAAGAACAAACAAGATCTCAAGGAGTTAGAGTTGGCATGGGGCTCCAAAGATGCCGATCATTCCGAAAAGGTGAAAGATGTACTTGACAAGCTCCAACCTTGCACGAATTTGGAGAAATTGACCGTCGCACTTTATGGCGGGACCAGCTTCCCAAACTGGTTGGGAGACTCTGCCTTCAATAAAATAAAAGTTATGCGCCTTGTAGGCTGTCATTATTGCTTCGAGTTGCCACCACTTGGACAGCTACCTGCTCTTAAGGATCTCTTCATATGTGAGATGAAATTTCTTAGGACGTTAGGTCCTGAGTTGTATGGTCAGCCATTTCAGCCATTTCAATCACTGGAGAAGCTGGAGTTTGAGGAGATGGCAGAGTGGGAGGAGTGGGTACTGAGTGGAAGTGGAGGTCTAGACTTTCCTCGTCTCCAGGAGCTGATTCTAAAAAAGTGTCCAAGGCTTAGAAGAAGCTTGCCTTGTGATCTGCCTTGTTTGAAGAAGCTTATCGTGAAAGGGTGTGGGGTTTTACATGATCAAAGGGCCACTGCTACTACTAGTACTAGTACTAGTCTCAACTACAATTCTCTTAAAGGATTGAAAATAGAAGATGGATGCCAAACAGGTCTGTTATCATTACTAGAGACAAAGCCCCTGTCCCAACTTGACATTCGACATTTTAAAGACATTCAGTGCTTGCCCAACATCAATCGTCTTCAAAGTTTGACTCTCGGGCATTGTCCAAAGCTGTTGTCGTTCCCTGAAGATGGCCTACCTACTTCGTTGACTTCACTTCAGATACACAGGTGTAGGAGATTAGAATTCCTACCTCAGACGTTGGCCCAATTAACATCGCTCCGCTATTTGAGTTTAGAGAATAGCTGTGATTCAATGAGCTCCTTCCCATTGGGCATTTTTCCCAAATTGATGTCGCTTAATATTGGGAATTGTGAGAACTTGGAATCACTATCCTTGATTGAAGAAGAAGGAGTTGATGAGAATCTCAGTCATCTCAATAGATTGACTATCTCAGGCTGTCCAAATCTGGGTGTTTTCCCCAGGGAGGATTGCCCACCCACCAACTGACTTCGCTGCAAGTTAATAGATGCGACAAGTTGAGGTCATTACCTGAATGCATTCACACACTCACAGCCCTTCGATATTTGATTATAAAGAATCTTCCAAATCTGGAGTCAATTGCAGAAGATGGGGTTTTGCCTCCCAACCTCCAACATTTTAGTATTGAGAATTGTGAGAGACTGAGGGCTTCATCTTTATCAGTGGGAGACTACAGTAACTGGGGTTTGCAAGCAGTTGAAGATTTTACAATTTGTGGCAGGGGAAGTGATGAAATCTTGGAGACGTTGCTCAAGCAAAAGCTGCTCCCTACCACTCTTCACATTCTCTGCATCGAGGAACTTTCAACTCTGAAATGTTTGGATGGAAAGGGACTTGCACACCTTACTTTTCTTCGAAGTCTATCTCTCTATTTTTAGTTGCAAAAGTCTGGAATTCTTGCCAGGAGAGGCACTTCAACACCTCACTTCTCTTCAAGAGCTATATATTTATGACTGTCCGAGTCTCCAATTTCTGCCCGAAGAGGGTCTGCCGCCATCTCTTTCTTATTTGAGAATCTACAAATGTTCCAGCCTGGAGAAAAGGTATCAGAATAAGAAAGATCATTGGGCCAGCATATCTCACATTCCATGCATCGAGATAAATGATGAAGTCATCTTAAGAGAATAAAACAAACAAGGTATGTACTTCAAATAACCGCTTTAACTGCTTTTCTTCTAATTCAATACAAAAACTGAAATTCAAATAAACCGAAATACACATTTTTGTGTTTTTTGTTCTCCATTGATATCTCATCTCATTTCTAGTTGCATGTATTCCCAGCTTTTTGTGAATTACATTGTCACTGCTGCTTACTGGTCTTATGATATTTTCTGATCAGACTAATCAGAAAAACACACAAAACTCGATCCAATTTCTATTACGGAAAGGTTCACCTGGAATATCTGGATTGACACATTCCTACAGATAGGCATCAAATGTCCCACATTTTTAGGTACTCTTTCATAATAAAAATGTATTCAATGTCTATGGATAACCTGTGAGCTTAAGTTAGATAAAACCGGCAGTATATTATTGCTGTCATCTTGTTGAAGATGTGAGCATGATATTTATCATTCATATTGTTCCAGTGCCCGAGGGGCACATTCATTGGGAATTTTAATAGGTTCATGTCATTAATTTATCTTTGGAATTTTCCAGGTACTTCATGTATGTTATAAATGTTGTCACTTTACTAATGTATATTTTCTTAGCATCAACCGGTGGTCTTTGGTTGAGCAGAAAGATCATTCAGCAATTACAAAATTTTCTTAGGGAGTGTTTAAGCTTTGTTTATCATCTCTCTCCTTTTCTCTGTTAAGTCTTGGTTGTTCTAAGTTATGCCTGATCCTCATCCCCCACATCACACATATTGGAAAAGAATCTTGCCTTAAATTGCAAATTTGATTTTATTTACTATACTTGATAAATTCTGATTTTGTCACTTTGTTTCTCGCTGGGGTGGTCATTATCGTTATCCAAGAGCATGCTGATCACAACTTATGTCTGTCTGAAGTCCCAAATGCTGAGTTATTAGTCACTCTTCAGGATGACAAGTCTTCTCGTCAACATTTCTTCTTTTGCAGGTTTCTTTCAAGTCACTGCCCGAGGAGAGTTTACCATTGTATATGGATTTTTGTTTTTCTACAAACAAATTGCGGCAAAGAAGGGGAAGGAAATGTTCTCCAGGTGGAGCTCTAGCAAGGAAATGTTCTCAATCTAACATAACAAGCATCACATGTCCATTCATGATTAGGTAATCTTTCATCATAAAATTCCTTTCCCTACGTAATAACTTGAAAATGTCATTTATGAGTTTCCTTTGAGATGGATGAAAATGTGTACGTATGTATGAATAACCTGTGAGAGCTCAAGTTCTAGGACAGACAATGTTGAGGAAACTCCATGCTTGGTCTTGCACACTTCAGTAATGAGAAAAGATAGTAAAATACAACAGAAGTGAACAAGTACTCGTCCACCACAGAACAGGAACAGAGCTGATCTTAAATACAACTTAAGAGCTTTAACAAAGAAATTATCCTTGAGCTGCCTTCCATCCCTGAATTGTGAATAAACCAATGCTCAAGGTGAAGATAGGAACCACACCCTATTCAGAAGCTCTTCCATCCCCAACCCCTTATAATTGTCGAATACCCTCCTATTCCTTCCCTTCTGATGTTAGCCAACTCACTCCAGCCTTCCTGAATAATACATCCCTCAAATTTTAGATACTGGCATCCCTCAAATAATACATCCATATTGGCATATCGTATCGTATCGTATCACCATACCCGTATCCGTATCGGTGCAACGTAGCTGGGCAATAAACAAACAATTGGACGGCACTCTCCCTTTTCATCTTACACAAAATGAACCAACTTGAAGAAATATAGGAATTAGGTCTCCTTTACGCAGCAAATCACACGTATTCACCCTCTGGTGAGCCACAAGCCACACCAAAATCTTCAACTTTGTGGGAACCTTTGACACACAATTAATTTCCCTATTCATGTTTTGTTCCTGGCTAGTCCCTTTACATGATAATTTTTATAGATGCAAAGGCTTCTTAGGTGCTGTTGTCAAGTGAAAGTATATTATTTTTTGTTATTAAACTATCAATATTATTATTATTAGTGTCCTTATTTATTTTGCTTCCCCATTGTTGTAATAGATAACATCCATGCCTTCTCATCTGATTTACTCATTTGCCAGAGTGGGAGGAATGAAGACCAGAAGGCTGCAGATTTTCCTCTTCTCAAGGAGCTGACTTTAGACAAAGTGTCTGAAGCTAAGAGGAAGCTTGCCTTCTCATCTTACTTGCTTGAAAGACTTAGCTTGTCGTCCGGGTGTGGGGTTCTACTTCATGAAAGGGCCACTACTACTCGTAACATGGACTACTTATCTCTTGAAGAATTAGAAATATATGATGGATGCCCAGGTCTGTTCTCGTTACTAGAGACAAAGCTCTTGTTCATGTTCCTATTTGATACGATGCCATTTCCAATTCAAAAACTTTTCAGGTAGGTTAAGAAACTTTTTAGCGTATCAACTAGTCTCTTTCATATCTATTTTCTTGTACATACTTATTGGTTGGAAATTAGTTTTCAGAAGCTACACAAGTTGGGGTTAACTAGAGAAATTAGTTTGTTCATATTCTAAGATGAATCTAACAATCCAATTCTTAATGTCTTTAACTTAGGAGTATCTTGTTGGGCTGAGATATGCATGAAAATGGAAAGCAATCGAGTTGAAATTGAAAAAGAAAAAAGTTTGGGTTTTGATATTTGAAAGTAGGCACCTTTATATTCTTAGCACTAGACCGTTGCTCCGAACCACCCCCACAAACAACCCCCAAAAAATGAAAAAACCAATCTCGTAGTTACCATAATAATATGCCATTCATCTGAAATTTGAGAATTCACACGGTCCCTTGAACTCACTTCTCTTCAACAGATACATATTTATGGCTGTCTGAGTCTCTCCAATTCCTGCCACAAGACTCTTTCTTTTCTGAGCATCTCCAGTTGTTTTGCCCTGGAGTAAAGGTATGAGAATAATAGGGGAGAAGATTGGGCTAAGATATCTCACATTCCTTGCATCTTCCTAGGCCTAGAAGTGATCATATGATATGAGCTCGTTATCGAACAAAGTTTTTGCTTTTCGACATTTCACTCTCAAGTCAAAGTCAGGCACATAGCATCAAGTAGGTCCCTTGTCATTATTCCATGTTTATCTTGTCTAATAATTGGACTATCATTTGTTAGATTTATTTCCATGAAGCTGCAATAATTAGATTTAATTAAAGCCAGTAGAATTAATTTCTCCTTTGGATTTAGGAGCATCTTGTTGAGCTGAGGTATGCACGGGAAGTGAAAGCACTCAAGTAAACATCCATATTAAAAAGCTATTAGAGAAAGCAGGCTTTTCAAATTTTGATCTGGAACAGAGTGGGAGAAAACAAATGAAGTTAAGGCTTGTCTGTGTTCTTTCTCTGCGCCTTTAACTTCTGAAGTACTCTAAAACGTTACTTGCTCAAAATGGAACAACAGCAATAGTTCATTAGCATTTTCTTTTTCTGTAAAAAAGAATCTTGCCTTGAATTGCAAATTTGATTATATTGGTATTAAACTTGATAAATTCTGATAATTCTGTCACTTTGTTTCTCACTGGGGCTGGTCCTTATGCCTGTCTAGTTTCAAATTCTGAGTTATTAGTCACTCTGCACGATAACATGCCTTCTCATAAACAGTTCTCATTTGCAGGTTTCTTTCATGTCACTGCCCGAGGAGAGTTTACTGTTGTATATAGATTTTTGTTTTTCTACAAACAAATTGTGGCAAACAAAGGGGAAGGAAATCTTCTCCAGGTGGCGCTCTAGCAACAGACCAGCATTTGGACAATGTGGTGAAGACGTCATTTATGATTAGGTAATCTTTCATCATAAAATTCCTTTCTGTAAGTAATAACTTGAAAACGTCATTTATGAAATTAAATTTGAGATGGATGAAAATGTATACATACTTGTTGGTTGGAAATTAGTTTTCAGAAGCTACATGAGTTTGTTCATATTCTAAGATGAAAATTAATGTCTTGAACTTCGGAGTGTCTTATTGAGCTGAGATATGCATGAAAGTGGAAAGCAATTGAGTTGAAATCCTCATTGTATAGCTATTAGACTTGGCTTTTCAAAATCTGATGAGGACCAAAAGTATGAGAAAACACGTGAGGTAAAATTCTGTTGATCCTTTTCTGTGACTTTCACTTCCGAACTACAGTTCCATTTCATTAGAATTGTTTTCTTTGTTGTATCTCTGGACTCTCTGCGCAAGATTCCCAATGGGAACTACCCCAACTTGACCCAATTTGGCATGCATTGTGTATTTTGAGATTTCAAGGTAACTGCTGCTAATGGAAGAAAGCTAAAGCCTATTGGGTTCTCTTTTAAGGTAGAATGACCTTATCATCTTCCAACAAACTCAAGAAATGCATGCTCTGATGAGTTGAAGTTGAAGATTTTGAGAAAGAATGAAAGCTGTAGCAGAAAACATGGGGCTGAGATCTCTCCGAAGTATTGCTCCACTCTCTCACAATCTCTGTTCCTTGTATTATGAAGCTTATAGGATTACTCGTTACTGACCATCATCACATGATCTTGCAGGTGATTGTGGGGAGGTTTGCCAATTGACCGTAGTGAAATCAAAAAAGAAATGTAAGTTTGCTTTTTTACATTTGAAAGTTGGCACCTTTGTTATTCTTAGCACCGTTAAGATTTAAGGACGGACCCTTGGCCCACTACTAGCAACATCGATATTATCCCTAACTTAACCACATGTTTAGCAGGTGTGGGGTTTGATATTAAAGGCCTCAATGTTATTAGGAGTGGAACCATTTATTATATGAGACTTTCTATTTTGTTAAGTTTCCGATGTAGAACTCGTGTATTCTTTAACAAGCACTAGACCGTTGCTCGGAACCATCCATCTTAATCTTTCTGATAATTTACGAGGTCCCTTGAAGGCAGTGGAAGGGGCACACGTTTTGAACTAAAGGGATACTTAACGACAGCACTAAACTTAACATCCTTATTATATGCTTTCTATTAGCTTTTGATCAGAGCTATCTTGTCCTGCAGATAGTTCATTTGTGTTTGGAGGGGCGGCCTTCATTTGATCTGACCACATGGAAAAGCTCTCTTTGTGTTGATGAAGAATTCTTGATCTCAAACAAGATAAGCTGATGTTAAACCCTGGGGGGCACGTCTTCGTTTGGGTTTCTTGCAAGAAAACTTTATCAGATGATTATGAAGTTGTTGAAAGTTACTTTCTATGTAATGCCATATGCAGCCAAGTTGTTGAAAGATTATAGCTTTGTCTATGAATCCTTCAAGGACAGCCAGTTTGATACTGATTGTTGTTTCCAACAAAAGCATTGTCTCTACACAATTTAGCTTATTCTTCGAATGTTACATATATGATATATTCAATGTTTCCATACATTTCAAGAATTTTGACAAGCAAACGGTCATTGAAGTTCAATATGAAATCTTCTCATGTTGTCTATGCTATGGGATGAGCTGCTCATGTTATCATTATTTCCATGTTCTGTTTTTATAGATTGTTATGACCCTTCTCTTCCTTGTTCGCATGACAATCACAATAGTATGCCCCCACTTAAGCAAATTAGAAGACACTTCGGAGTTGGGATATTAAAAGTAGAATGCTACATGCACAACCGATCATAACATTCTACTAAAAGAATTTAGCGTTAACAAGTAAATAAACATGCACTCACATTTTATTTGCACTTAAAAATTAAAATTGTTGTGCATGGAACTAAATTGACACTGATTTTATTTTATACCTTATCTTTCTTATTTCCATGAGTGAATATGTTTTGCTTGCTAACGCACAACAATTTTAAGACAAATGCTATATGATTATGCCTCAGTTTTAATTTGTCACCTTAATTTTTCAAAATTCATTTAACACTATTTAATTTTCCAAATATTTTTAGGGTATTTCAGTCTTTACATTTTCTGGGTATTTTATGAAACGACCCGACCCAAATTCCACTTTGGAATCCGGGTCGAATCCTGTTTAAAACTGACACCTGGTAAGTATGAGACAAAAATTACCAAAATGCCCCTAAAACAAAAACACAACTAAGGGACTCTGGTTTGTGGCTGCGCCCGGTAACTGTAGGCTGCCTACGTACCCTTACTGAGGGATCAAGTCATACGTAGTTCTGTCCTCTGTTCGTGATCTATAAACTGGCAGGCCTCGAAGATACTGCTTTTATCCAGGCCGCAACCTATAACTGATTTATTTACTGTACACCTCGCCCTAGGGCTGACATTTCTGGAGTAACCGGGACTCCGTTTTACGATCCATCAAATAATATACGATCATGGGAAAGTCTAGCTTAACATATCTGAAAATGGTTACGATCTAACAGTGGAAAACTATTGAACCCGGAAATCACACGAGATGTGAGATCCATTTGGGGTTCAAACGGTATCCGAATTAAGATCCACGAAATCCTATGCGCTCGTGACAACCCAAGGATCATTCTGGAACTGAATGTGATCTCTACCAATCTTCCCACGCCCGGCCACACACGCTGGCAGCGCGTGGGTGGCTTGATCAATTTCCGGCGACCGGAAAAACTCCGAACCGCCGGCCCAAACTCCTAACTTAGGTAAAACACCCCATTTGGAACAACTTTTGTTCTTGGAACTACCCCAAAAAGTGACCGGAAGTGGCCAAAACAGTGACCCGAAAATCTGCTGAAACCTAACTTAAACAATCGAACGATCTATGCTTGAAATCTCTGAAATCCTACCCAACCAGCAGCTAGAGCATGAAAAATAGCTAGAAATCCATACCTCACTCGTCCGAATTGGTGCCCGAAATCGTTCGAACGAAGCTAGAGAAAATCTGTCAAAAACCGGCCACTAAACCAGGGCATTTAATGCGTTCCCACGGCCAAGGGTGCAGAGCCCTCGATCTGAGCAAAGGTCGAGATCTGCCGAGATTTATGGGGGTCACACCACCATGCTTCACAATCCCAAATGCTGACCAAACCCAGCCATGCTTGCCCTGATTAGACTCCACCATGCAGGTCTTGTCAAGCCTCGATTGTCTCTCCCGGACTCCTGCTATATAAACCAAGCTCAAGACCACATGCAAAAGGTCCAACACCAAAAACCAAAAGCCTCCCACGGAGCAACTTATTTTTTCTGTCATGTACTTTCAATATCTTTACATGCTTTCTTAGGAGTAGTGATAGATTGTAAGAAACTTCCATTCATCAATATATCATACGACCCTTGATTTCTCAAGGCGCCGGAGCACCACCCTTGTTGTCGCCTCACTCACCCCATATATCATACGACCGTCGCTCTCCGAGCAATGCGCCGGAGCACCGCCCAAAACCCACCACCTACCACCAACGGCCTTGTAGTTCAGGCCGTGAACCTAACGGCTGATCGGTGCATAATTACATATCATTTTGTACCCTTCTAACTTATGATTTGGTTATGTTTTTGAGTTAAACTTGTGCTTTTAATAAGTTTTGTGTTTGTTTCAGTATAATAAGCTTGAGACTCATTTAATGCATTTTGGAGACAAATTAGCCCAAAACGGTATCTGCAGATCATTCAATTTCACGGATTAACCTGTACTTGCTCAAGAAGAACCAGATAATGAGCTATACATCATTGGAAAGATACGGAAGTCTAGTTTCCGTAGCATTTTACGGTTCATGATTCTGAGTATTCTAGAGGAAGTTATCAATAATTTAGTAGCTCAAGGTCAAAATTCGGCAACATCTGCGTTACTGGGCCACAAATGACATTTGAAAGTCTTTCCGATTTTTCCTTGAGTTGGGCTGCATATGCTTGGAAAGATAAGACAAAGGGCTTGAAGATCCATATTTTTCCAGATTTTTTCGGAGCAAATACCAAGCCCAAAACCTGCCCACAAGCTGACTGCAATGCAATGTCATTGGATTCTCTTTTGAGCATTGGATCCTCTTTTGAGCATTGGATCATCTTTTGAGCCTTGGATCCTCTTTTGAGCCTTACATGTTGAGCAATTAAGAGAGCCTTGGATCCTCTCAAACACTAAGTTTAAAGAAAGAAAAATTGTTTTCAAATGTAATGGTGTGTTAGGTGAAGTTGATGAAGTGAGTGGAAAGCAATATTTAATTTAGATTTTCAACTTCCTTAGGCCTATAAATAGTGAGGTTTCCCAAGCTTGTAAACACACCCCAAGGGGGGGGAGCTCTCAAACATTTCTCTAGAGCTCCCTTCCTTTCTCTCCCTCAAATTCTCTTAGTTTTCCTTTCTAGTTCTCAATTGTTGTAATAAAATCCTTTTGCTTCTTAGTTGTAATTTTTTTTTGTAATGTAAATTCTTTTCTTTAGCATTCAAGCTTGAGTGGTTTCCAAGTTTCAATTATGGTTTTTGTTCTTATTCATTATGCTTATAAGTTAATATGCTAGTTTGAATGATTGATCACCATTAAGGCTTGCGTGTTAGCTATCTTGGTTTGAATTAAGAGTAGACACCATGCTTTAATTCGAATTGAACTATGAATAGGAAGAGTATGTATGGACATTCGACAACAGGGATTAGATACATGCTTGGTTGTTTAAAATGTTCTTCTATGCTTAATGGGTTCCTAATGCTTAATTTAGGTTAGACAACAAATGATCAAGTTAGGGAATTAGGAACACAAGGTTAGGACCAGACACCATGGCTTAATCATACTTTAGCTAGAATCAATCCGTTAATCTAAATTGAACTTGGGAACTTATTCGCTTGAGTTAATTTCTTTTCTTTCTTTCTTGTTTGATTTATTTTCTTTCTTTTTTTCATTTCTGTTTTGTACAGGGAATTGAATTAAACCAATCTATCATCAATCCTCGTGGGATCGACCTCGCACTTACATATGCTAAACTACCAACGGCTCGTGCACTTGCGAGTATCACAAGTTGAGGATGCAGCTGAATCTATTTTGGTGCAGCTGAATCTACGCAACAACGGCCGAGACCAGTTCCTTTCTCGGCCACAATCGTTTGATAAGAAGTCCAGACCAAACAGGCGCAATATTCTAAACACCTTCTAAACCAAACGCTCCACCGAACTCGACGCACGGTAGACCGTGCTGGCACGCCCGCGCACAAATCGCACCGCATTCCAAAAGTAGGACTCCGTGTTATACGCACGTCCCCTCGGCCCGGAGAACCAGGCCGAAGAGATTTGCGCAGCCAACACACCGTGGCCTGTGGCAGCGACGGTGGCTCTTGGAAGCCACCGACTGAGCTGAAGAAAATATGGGGGGGGAGGGTTCTGTCGAACCAAGGAGAGAGGGGTTAAAAAATCTGACTTGGCAAATTACCATTTTGCCCCTGCATGTATTTTGACAGTATTTTCTTCGTTATAACTCGAATTTGAGCCCAATACGTGTCTACGGACTCGTTTCGTCGCGCTCTATGCAACGGTACCATTGGAATGGTCAAATTCTTTCTTGATCAAAAAGTCAACTTTTCCTTCACTAAATTATTCCAAGGGCAAAAGTGTCATTCACCTTGAAATTCATTCACCCTTTCCTTTTCACAGCCCCTTCCTCCATTCCCCCTTCCCTCTACCCCTTCCTCCTTCTCTCTCTACTATGGCACACCTACATTCTAAACACAAATTCCCTCAGCCCACCCAGACCAAGCCCACACATTCTTCTTTTTTTCTTTTTAAAAATTTTAGACATGTTCAATGCACACCATAAAAAAAATTTAGACATGTTCAAAAACTCAATGGGGTGTTTTTGAGTTTTTAAAAATGGGCCTACCAAATGGGTTTTTGTGGCTTTAGATTTAAACTTTATTTTTCAATTTATAGAATTGGATCCAAATAAGATACCAAACAAATCCTAAACATGTCATAAGTTTTTTTTTGGGTTGGGGTTTTTATTTTTATTTTTGTTTGGTTACAAACTACGCTTGAATTAAAGGAAAAGAAAATTAGAAAAAAGAAAACAAAAGCTTAGGCCATGTTTGGTATCCTATTCAAAAATAAAAATAAAATAAAAAACTAAAAAACTGTGATTCTGTTTAAAAACATGAGTTTTCAAATAGTAATTTTAAGATCTAAAAACTTGTTTGGTATAGAACTCCAAACTATTTTTAAGATGTAAAAAAAATTGAAATTAAAATCAAAAAATCATAAACCCTAATTCCCAAATTGAAATTAACAAAAGAAAAAGAAAAAGATGTGAGGCATAAACCCAATCAATTTTGGTGGTGTGTAAGAGAGAGAGAGAGAGAGAGAGAGAGAGAGAGAGAGAGAGAGAGAGAGAGAGAGAGAGAGAGAGAGACGACATAGGGAGGAGAGAGAGAAAGAGGGCGACAGAGAGGGAGGAGAGAGGACAGAGAGAACACGATAGATCTAGAGAGGGAGGAGAGAGAGAAAAAAAATTCTAAAACCTTTTTTTATATTTTATTTTTATAAATAATAGGGGTGTTTGTGAATTTTTTTTGGGTTTGAATTTTTAAAAATGGGTCTACCAAAAATTTTTTTGGGTCTCTCGCAAGGAGAGGAGGGTTTTGCTTAGGGTTTTGGGAGTCTGGCCGTGGCGGCTGCTTGTGCAATCTTAGTATCCCTTTGGCTTGGGAGTAACGGTAATAGCCCTTGGTGGGTATAAGGACAACGGAGTGGTGGGGCTCCCTTAGCTGTTTTGGAGTGGCGTACGGGGCACGTTACGCGAGTCGGATCAGCGATTGAAGTTCATCTAGGGTTGGAGGGAACAACATAACTGCGTATCCCGTCGATTGTTGGTAGGGAGGTTTTTCTTGCTAGGGATCTCGCGACAACAACAAATACGAAGAGGGGATATGGAGGAACTAGAAATCAGGTTTGGGACAAATCTACAACTCTCTGACAAGGAGCGTAAGGGGGTAGTGATTGGGGAAGATGAAATAGCTAATATGATGCTGGGCTCTGGGTTTACACTTGTGGCACGTGTTCTTACCACTAGAGCAGTACACCGGGAGGGATTTGTGAAGGCTTTCAAGCGATTGTGGAAGGGCACGAAGGAGGTTTCAATTAAGGAGATTGATGATAACCGGTTCCTGGTTCGTTTTACCAACCAACGTGACATGCATAAGGTCTTGGACATGGAACCGTGGACATTCAGAGATTCCTTAGTCTTATTGGCTGAGGTGTGGACGAATATCGACGCCAGGTCTGTCAATCTTACTGCGGGCACCTTCTGGGTGCAACTCCATGGAATACCACCACTGCTCATGACAACGGCTGTTGCTCGGAAAATTGGGTCTTTGGTAGGGCGAGTGGTAGAAGTAGATCAGACGGTGGCGCAGAGAGTCACACTATGGAGATGGAGACAGTGTATTACGACAGTCAACATGGCCTCGTCTCCATGTAAGCCTGGTACGGCAACAACTAGTCTCGCAGAGCGCATTCGACGACAACAAGAGAATGAGCAGCGGCGGTGGGAGAGTATGGAATAGGCCTGGGATGCCGGGATGATAGGCCCAGGGGGTGAGTCCTAGGTGGGGACAGGGACGCCATAAACCAATCGGTTTCTGCTGAAGGGCTGCTAATGGAGCAGGTGGTACAGGGAACCATGGGATCCCCTGACTTTTTGGCCGCAGGAGGGGGGAGATCCTTTGATCTCAATGTTGCGGCGGACTTAATGGAGCCAGTAGTGGAACACAATTTTAATGTACTTGAGGAGCAACTGGTACGGGTTTCTGAGAGGGTGGAGCAGGATCTTATTCCCACTAATTCGGATCCCTTTGAACTGGGACCATTGATTGACATGCTCCAAGCACAGGGAGGGCAGCATGGTAATAAGAGACAGCGAAGTCGAGATGTGGAGGAGATGGGTGGTAGAAGGGAGAACTGAATGAGACCGACAGGATCAGATCTGATTTCAGGAATCGATGGGGAACTTGGTGGGGTTAGGCGACAACTTTCTTTTGGACATGTTAACGAGGAGGCCTTGGAGACTGGCCATAATGGGTCTCCACGGTCATCATGAGGACAATAGTATGGAACTGTCAGGGTATTGGGAGTGACCTGATAGTTTCTAGTTTGAAGGAGCAAGTAAGGCTCCACACCCCTGACATTGTGGTGCTTCTGGAAACAAAGACCAGAAGTCACCGCTATGAATATCTTAAACGACAACTTAAAATGGATTTTCTATATGCAGTTGAGCCACGAGGGCTTAGTGGTGGTTTAGCATGTTTTTGGAAGGATGCGAGCCAGGTTGTTTTAGTGAAATATGCAGGTTTTGTCATTGAAGTTTTGGTAACAGACGCAGAGACAGACAGGGTCTGGCGTTTCTATGCTATTTATGCAAGTACAGATAACCGAGTTCGGCGAGGACAATGGAATATTCTTATGGACCGAATACATGGTGGGGTTGAGCTGTGTTTGTTGATGGGTGATTTTAATGACATTTTAGATAGCTCTGAAAAGGAGGGAGGCAATTATCGTACACTCAATAGTATGCAAGACTTTCGGGGTTTCGTGGCTGATAGTCATCTAATAGACTTGGGTTATATCGGCCACCCTTTTACTTGGAGAAATAGACGGGAAGGTGGTTTTATTCAAGAGCGACTCGATCGAGGCCTTGCTACGGAGTCTTGGATTAAATTATACCCTAATGCCCAAGTTATGCACCAGTTAGTACCGGGCTCTGACCATTCTATGCTCATTTTGAAGACGAATCCCTTGGCACGACAGTGGAGGAAGCGGTTGATTTTTTACCCTAGATGGGGGAAAGAGGAGAGGTGTAAGGAAGTAATCCACGATTGTTGGCACAAGCAAGCTAGGGGTTCCAAAGGCTGCCAGGCGTAAGCGAGAAGGTTGTAATAGGGTTTAGGTTGTAATAGTAGACACCCATTGGAACAACTTCTATCAAGGGTGTCGCCCCATCTGACTTGTGCAAGTAGCTGAACTGAGGCCTGCAAACTGACCCACGAAAACTGGACTGAGGCCTGGTTTGTCTGTGAACCAGGTTCGGTATTTGACATGCTGAGGGCTCCAGACCTATCCAATGGGGCTGCAATTTGGATATGTTATAGTAGACACCCATTGGAACAACTTCTATCAAGGGTGTCGCCTCATCTGACTTGTGTAAGTAGCTGAACGGAGGCCTGCAAACTGACCCACGGAAACTGGACTGAGGCCCAAATGTTTGACCTTGAGCTACTAAATCATGTATAACTTCCTTTAGAAGACTCCAAATCATGCACCGTAAAATGCTACGGAAACTAGACTTTCGTATCTTTCCAGTGATGTATGGCGCATTATCTGGTTCTTTTTGAGCAAGTACAGGTTAATCCGTAAATATGACTGATCTGCAGACACTGTTTTGAGCTAACTTGTCTTCAAAATGTAAATAATGAGTCTCAACCTTATTATACTGAAACATACACAAAACTTTATTAAAAGCACAAGTTTAACTAAAAAACATACCAAATCATAAGTTAGAATGGTACAAAAAAGATATGTAATTATGCACCGATCAAATACCCCCAAACCTAGATTTTACTAGTCCTCGAGTAAAACAAAATGAAAATAAAGATAAAAACAAAACTAGACCACTTTCGTAGGTAACTCGATTGCATTGAGCACATGCAACAAGCCTTTAAACCTCTAGGCATCCCTAGTAGGAGGAGTTGTGTCTCCTGAGAGTTTAACAGTTACGATACCCACAAACGGTTTACTGACTCTACAAAACAAAAGGTTAGAAAACTAACTTTGAAAACAACTAATGAAAATGAAAGAAAACTTTAGTCATACCTCCAACACCATAGAGTTGCCAAGATAGATGATCAATAAGTGTGTACAGTGCAAGCTATAGCTCAAAGGCACACGGCTTCAAAGTAAACATACTCAATTCTTGAAGGAAGAACATGCTTCAACTCTAATTCTCACATATAGCACTCAATCACTCAGAACCTATGGCTTTATTCTCTCAAATAAGCAAAATGAGTATATGAAATAGAAGCACAATATTTGGTTAGATCTCATGAAGGGAATCAAATACTAAGAATAGAGATACACACATACATACCAGCACCCATGAATACATCCTCAAAGATCAGCTAGGTCTTTCACAAGGTTGTAATGAAAGGCTAAGGTTAAGGGAAGTGAAAGAATTGGAAGGAACACAATTAACTTAAGAACATACCAAGGTTGCATTCTTCATTGATCTGCAAGGTATCATTGATTTAAAATGGTATGGCTGCAACTTCATAGCATCATCTGGCATAGACCTTAAATTTCACATTTAGATCAAATCGAAACACTTTCTCTTTATTTTTCTTATTTGCTGACTTGATCATTTTTTTTTTTTTTTGTAGAAACTTGCACAGATTCACACCAATTTACATTTAGGCATGTGGCAGCAACTTCCTTGCTTCAAACTTTATCTTGGCACACCTTGGTATATTTCTAAGCTTTATAGGGTATGGCTATAATAAGTTAAATATCTCAGATTGAGATACAAAGTTATGGGAATCATGAGGGTGATAGAAGAAAATGGCTTGAAGTGTTTGGCTACAAGAGAGCTGATGGAACACACGAATGGGTAGGGTGAAAAGAAAGCACAGAGAATGGTTATACACACATAGCCTAGCATCACTTCAATGAGTTCATTCATGAGTGAGAGCATGCACCTGATATCTGCAAATAGAATCATCATTAGTATTCAATCAAAATGGAACAATGAGATCATTTTAGAGTGAATTGAAGAAAATAAGTAGAGATGAGGAATAGAAACACTTTAAACCCTCTCAAGAAAGCAATTAGGCTCGAAATAGCTCACTAGGGTAGTCTCCACTATTATCCTTCAAGAATCTGAGCATGGTACTTTAGCCACCAGAATTCTAAGAGCAAAAGCTTTGTGAAGTGTAAAATGTTTGATATGAAAATCTAAATGGCAGCTCCATAGCATTGGTTGTATGACATTCTAAAAAAAAATTAGTAACACGTGGAAATTGAAAACACAAGTGAACAAAAATTGAAAACACAAATCAAATGAACAAAAATTGAAAATTGAAAACACAAATGAACAAAAAAAATGAAATACAAGTGAACAAAAATTGAAAACCTCCATTAATACCCCCAGACCTGAATTTAACATTGTCCTCATTGTGAAAGCATAAGAAAATAGAAAATAGGGATTAAGGGTAACCTGGCACTGCACGGTTCATCCTTCAATCCGACTCACTTTTCGAAGGGTCTGAAACAGAAGAATCATATTGGGCTCCATCTATCATCAACTCATTCATCTGCTCCACGAAGTCTTGGAGCCTTGTGGTCATGTACACTAATTGGAAGTGAAACTCGTCAAGCACACTTAAGTAAATGCCAAACTCGTCTCGAATGTTACCTGTACAGTACATGTGACTGCTCAGCACAACAGTTCTTGCCACAAACCTCCTATCTAGCAGATATTCCCTCTAAGTATCTAGACAATGTGCCAGCGCTGCAATCTGCATCTCTTCCAATCCACAATCCAGATCCCAATTTGGAACCATGTCTTCAATTGCCTCTATCAGCATACCTCTATGAAACAGAAAGGCATCTATGAAAACTTCTGAGGGATCCATGGCAAACACAACCACGAGCACCTCAATCACCTCAAACACCCGTTGCAAAATGGTGTCTTCTCCCAAAGGATCTTCTGGTGGGATAGCTGGCAATGAGTTCAACAAAACCATTGGGCTAGACACCTTCACCATGCTCAATTCGGACTCCTCCTCCTTGAGCTTTCCACCGACGGCATCCTTGAGTTTTTCCATTGACGAGCCCTACAATAAGCAACAATTTGGAGAAGGTTTGGTTCGGGAGGAAGAGGAAGTTGAGATGTTTAGGGTTTAGAGGGCGGCTAGATAAACATTTACATATAAAAGAAACATAAACTTCAAATAATAAGAAAAAGAAAGAGAGAAAAATAATAATAATAAATAATAAATAATAATAATAATAATAATAATAATAATAAATAATAATTTAATTTAAAAATACACGAATATACAAGTGACTCATGGATTACCAATTAAGAACCTCAGAAAACACAGCCAGGGGATCCGGGAAGTTTGGAGAGGTCACAATGGTCCTGCTTAAAAACCAAACTTCTTAGACATCGAAGGTGTCGCCTAAAGAACTCCTAGACACTGTATTAACAAAGGTGCTCATTGGAGTTACCATAAGTCAACTCATATGAAATTTTTTTTTTTTTTTTGGGTAAAAAGAAACATAAACTTCAAATAATAAGAAAACAAATTAAGGGAAAGGATTAGAATGCTCCCCCTTGAAGCAATTAGGTCGAGTATAGATGTATTTGGATGTCACGACTTCTCCTACTACTCCACGCTTCTCATCATGTTTGGAGTTGCATTTTCTCTCCTTTTTTATTTAGCTATCTAAATTGCTAAAACAAATACAAACAAAAACTTGAAAGAGAATTAAAAGGATTAGGACATAAAAACTAAAATGAAAAGGAAAAAGAAAAAATAAATAAATAAAACAAGTGGGTATAATAAATGAAGTAGGCCCGTTGGGCTTTCTCAAGCCCCGTTTATGGGTAATTGAATGGGCTGCAAAATAGAAAAAAAAAATTGCACGGGGTAAGCTCATAAGAAATTAAGAAAAATAAATTTATAAATAAATAAATAAATAAAGAAAATTAAACATTGGGTTGCCTCCCAATAAGCGCTTGGTTTATAGTCGTTAGCCAGACTATTGGGACTCTCATGCAATGTACTGAAAAGGTTGGAGAGTCATTCCTCTCTATGCTCAAAGCTCATCTCAATATAAGGCTTTACTCTATTCATTCCATGAATGTCTGATTCTTCTCTTTGCTATGATCAACTCCTTCTATCCCACATGAAACTCCTTCCTAACTAGCTGCTTATCATGATACGCCTTGGTCCACTCCTTATACAACTTAGCATTCTCATATGCATCATACCTCAACTCTTCTAGCTCATTCAGCTGTAACTTCCTCTTGTCACCTGCTTGTGGTATATCAAAATTAAATTTTTTAATAGCCCAATATGCTCTATGCTCCAACTCCACTGGTAGGTGACATGCCTTTCCAAAGATTAAACGATATGGGGACATGCCAATTGGGCTTTTGTACGCAGTCCGATATGCCCACAAGGCATCATTCAAGCGTAGAGACCAATCCTTCCTTATAGTATTCACTGTCTTCTCTAGGATGCTTTTGATCTCTTTATTGCTTATCTCTACTTGACCACTGGTTTGAGGATGATATGGAGTGCCAACCTTATGTGTGATCCCATATTTCTTCATTAAGGAAGCAAAAACTTGGTTATTGAAATGGCTACCTCCATCACTAATTATCGCCCTTGATGTCCCAAACCTAGTAAAGATGTTATCCTGTAAGAATTTCACAACAACTTTGTGATCATTAGTTTTTGAGGGGACAGCCTCGACCCATTTAGATACATAATCCACACCCACAAGAATATATAAATAATCAAAGGAGTTAGGAAATGGACCCACGAAGTCGATACCCCACACATCAAAGAGCTCCACCACTTGAATGTTTTGCAATGGCATTTGATTTCTAGAAGAGATATTCCCTGTCCGTTGACATCTATCACAAGCCCTGCAAAACCAAAAAGCATCTTTAAACACATTAGGCCAATAGAACCCAGATTGTAATACCTTAAGTGATATTCTCTTCGCTCCAAAGTGTCCTCCACATGCAAATTGATGACAATGTTGGAGAATGCTCATATGCTCCTTCTCTGAAACACACATTCTGATAATTTGATCTGGACAAAATTTGAACAAGTAGGGCTCGTCCCAATAATAGTGCCTAGACATAGACACTAATCGTTTCCTTTCTTGGCTAGACATACCTGGAGGAAAAACCTTAGTAGTTATATAATTAACAATATCTGCATACCATGGAAGTTGTAAATCAATTGCAAATAACTGCTCACACTACTACAAAAAGGGTAAAAGACGACAAGAAAAAGACGACGGTCGGAGTAAGAGCCGTCGTGGTTTGTAAAAAGACGACGGTTATAAAAAAACCGCCGTGTAATACCACCTTAGACACCTAAAAATCGAGATTCAAATGGCTGTTCAATATCTAATTCAACAACCGACGTCTATTTGAAACAAGATTTCCGAAGTGTAAAATCAAAGCCAACAAACAACGGCAGAAGATATAAATCTACCGACGTAGAAAGTAAAGACGACGATTGATCGGTGCATAATTACATATCATTTTGTACCCTTCTAGTTTATGATTTGCTTATGTTTTTTTTTAGAAAAACTTATGCTTTTAATCTATTTTGGTTTGTTATTCAGTTCATTGGGCTTTAGGTTACAATGGTGGCTTTGGATAGGAAAATATGCAAAAATACGGCACTACTTGGATTTGCATACAGTGGCTCTATAAATTGCATGTACCGATATGCGATTGCACGGCACTATTTGGATTTGCATACAGATGATTAGTAATTGCATATAGACATATGCAATTGCACGAACATTACAACCATGAATGTGGGGGTGAATTTTCCAGAACCAATTTGGGACACTCCTGTCAGTCCAGTTTCGTGGGTCATCTTGCAGGCCTCAATTCAGCAACCTGCACTACTTGGATGAAGAGACATCCTTCACAGAAAATGTTCCAATGAGTGTCTAGTATGTCATATCCAAATTTCGGCCCAATTGAAGATATATAGAGTCCTTAGCCCTTCAAACACTGAACCATGCTCAGAAGTATGGGCAGCTGCCAGCTATAGAGCCATATGCTTAAAGCAGCCACATGGGAGACAAACCAGCATGTAAACTCAGAAGTATGGGCACCTGCCATTCCTAGAGCCTTGTGTTACACAGAAAAACAGCCACAAAGGGGAGATAAAGAGCCATGTGCTCAAAGCAAACACATGGGCAACTCACATGGACAGCTCATACATGGGCAGCTCACATGGACAGCTCACATATGGGCAGCTCACACATGGGTGTGCTTGATCAGCCAAAGGGGGAGCTTCACACTCTATAAATAGAGAGCTTCACACTCACCCAAACACACTCCATTTTCAGCCATCCTCTAACACTTCCACCCTTTCCCAAACACTCCATTCTATCCAAAATCACCAAAACAGCTCCAGAAAGCCTCCATTCCAATTCTCTACGAATTTCTTCTTTCTTTGCCATCACCACTCACCCAAACTCATCCCAAATCACTTCTTTAGCTGCCATACTCTAGATGTGAGGAAGCTCTTGGAGCAGCATTAGACGTGGAGAAGCACTTGGAGAAGGTTTGGGACACCACAAGCAACTTCAGAAATGGGTTTTTCCACTCTTATTGCATTCATTATGTTTTCTCATTTCTGTTTAAGTTTCATTTCCATTATGAGTAGCTAAATTCATAACTAGGGCTTCGATGTAACCTAACATGAATATTCTGGGTTTATAAGTTGAAGTTTTGAGTTTCAAGTTTGATTCATGATTCATGTTCTTATTCATTATGCTTATCAGTTAATATGCTTGTTTGGATGATTGATCACCATTAGAACTTGTTTATTAGCTATCTTGGTTTAAATCAAAAGTAGACACCATGCTTTGATTCGAATTGAACTATGAATAAGAAAAGTATGTATGGACATTCGACAACATAGATTAGATACATGCTTGGTTGTTTAAATTGTTCTTCTATGCTTAATGGGTTCCTAATGCTTAATTTAGGTTAGACAACAAATGATCAAGTTAGGGAATTAGGAACACAAGGTTAGGACCAGACACCATGGCCTAATCATACTTTAACTAGAATCAATCTTTGAATCCGAATTAGACTTGTCACTTAACTAATTTATAGCCCAGAATTGAATTGTTATGGTAAATCGAATGCCCTAGTCTCCCATTCTATTTTCCAACCTACAAACTTACTCTTTGTTACATTTGCTCACTTTGCTTTTGTTTAAAACTTCGTTTTGCATCATTTGTTCAACAATTACAATCACTCTTGCTTTAAATTCTATTTTAGACTTAACCTCCTACTTTCTTGAATTTGGTAATCTAAGTACATAACTAATATTAATTTCTCAGTCCTTGTGGGTACGACCTCGTACTTGTCTTGCTATACTACTAATTGGCCCGTACAATTGCGAGTAACATTTCTAACAACAACTTTTGGCGCCGTTGCCGGGGACTGAACGAAAGTTCTTCCCTGGTTATGTGCCCAAGGTTACCCTATTCTTTTATTAGTACTAATTAACTCAAGTTATTTTCTGTTTCAGGTTGTTTATGTCTAGAAATCCCTTTCTTGAACAAGTGAGGACTTCGTTCCAACGTTCGAGATCTTTGAACGCAGGGCCATCTTTGCAACCAAACCGGGTGATCTCTGAAAGAGAGTTGGAAACTGTAAAAGAGCAAGTCATTGCCACATTTGAAGGTCTTGCTATCCACACTGACCTCCCAGGTTCTTCACCTTCAAATTCGGAATCAAGTTCAGACCAAGAAGAAGAAGAAGAAGAGATGGCTGCCAATGAGTTCATGGGAGACCTTGATATCCCAACAATTCCAGCATCCCCTTCAAGCATCTTGCTGCCCACCGCAGCCCGAAACTATGAGCTTAAATCTTCTTATCTTAATATGCTACCTTCCTTTTATGGTTTACCTAATGAAGATCCATTAACTCATATAAAGGATATTTTTAATGTTGTGAGCTCTTTTCCCTTGACAGGTGTGACAGAAGATCAACTTCGAATGAGATTGTTTCCTTACACTTTGAAAGATAAGGCGAAATATTGGTTGAATTCTTTGAAGCCTGGTACACTCACGACTTGGGGAGCCATTCAAAAGAAGTTCTTGGAGAAATACTTCTCCACGCAAAAAACCGACATGCTTAGGGACAAGATCTTCCTATTTGCACAACAAGATGATGAGTCGTTTTGTGAAGCATGGGAGAGATTCAATGGGCTGCTCAATCAATGTCCTCATCATGGGATTCCATTGAAGCTTCAGATGCGTATGTTTTATAAAGGACTAACCCCCTCTAGTCATAATATTGTCACTAATTTTGCAGGTGGTTTTTATAAGACTAAGACTCCAGAAGAAACATATGAACTCGTTGAGGGGATAGCAATGGAGACCCAACACATCGATACAAGAGGTAAACGTATTGCTGGTGGTTTTAATGATTCTTCTAGTGTGCAGATTTCCAAATTAGAACAAAAGCTAGATGCCCTCCTTGCATTGAATTCAAGAAACCCTTCAAAGGAAGTGTGTAGCTTCTGTGAAACTCATGATCATCCTACCATTTCTTGTCCCTTTGGGACAGCATATCCAGAATTTGTGCAAGAGCAAGCTAAGTTGGTAAATTCCTACAACCGAGGTCCAAGAATGATCCATATTCTCAAAGTTATAATCCAGGTTGGAGGAATAATCCAAACTTTTCATGGAGGAGTACACAGAATCAAGCAAATCCCCCTTCACTCCAAAGGCCACAACAATCATCATCATTGGAGGATATAGTGAAGCAAATGGCAATCAACCAATCCAATTTCCAGCAAACTACACAAGCTGCCATCTCCAAGTTGGAAGTCCAATTAAGCCAGATAGCAACGGAAATAGCTCAAAGAGAGCCTGGGAAATGGCCAAGCCAAACCGTGATCAATCCAAAAAACCAAGAAGCCAAGGTCATTCATGTGCTCAGATCAGGTACGATTGTTGATAACAAAGTTGGTTCTGATCTATCAAATGATGTTGTGATTGTAGAGGATAAAGATGAAGAGGAAACTACAGCTATGGAAGAAGAACAACTCAAAACGTCCCAATCTGCTCCTAAGGCCAAATCTGATTCTAAGGACCCCAATCCATTTCAATTGCATAAAAGAGATGACAAATTTGTGCCATCACATCTTCATTAAGATAGATACATCCCACCTCCTCCATATATTCCACCGATTCCATTTCCAGGCAGTTTGAAGAAAGCAAATCAAGATAAGGCGTTTAAAGAGATTTATGATATTTTGAGTAAAGTTAATATCAATTTGCCCTTGCTTGATGTTGTTAAACAGATCCCTGCATATGGAAAGTTCATCAAGCACTTGATAACTCACAAGCTCAATTTTGCTCCAAGTGAAGAAGTAAAGTTCAACAAAAATGTGAGTGCTGTGTTGCAAAGGAAGCTTCCACCAAAACTAGAAGATCCTGGCAGCTTTGACATTCCCATTAACATCGGAGATAAGAAGGTTGGAAGAGCCATGTTGGACTTGGGAGCAAGCATCAATGTAATGCCATATTCAGTTTATCAGGAGCTTGGCTTAGAAGGGATGAAGAAAACGTCAACCCGTCTTGAACTAGCTGATCATTCTATCAAATATCCAAAAGGTATTGTAGAAGATATTTTAGTTCAAGTTAATACACTCATTCTTCCGGCTGATTTTGTAGTGATGGATATGGAGGATAACCCATATGGAGACCGTGTTGATCCCATTCTCCTCGGACGACCATTTATGGCCACTGCAGACACAATCATCAAAGTGAAAGATGGCACCCTCTCCATGACTGTTTTGGGTGAAACTGTTGAATTTAAAGTGTTTGATGCTCTTTCTCAACCTTCTATCACTCATGATACTTGTTTTTCAATTGATGTTGTGGATCATGAGGTTTCTTCTAAAATTGTGCAGAAAAATTCTAATGATGCTCTAGAAGCGGTCCTAACACAAGAAGAGGAAGATCTTTATGAATCAGAGTTCCAAGAAGTGATGGCTGCCTTAGAAGTGTTTCAGCCATATCCACCATCCTTTAAGCCACCACACGAGCCTCTTAGACCATCCTCCACAAAATTGGAGCCATCCATTATCACCCCACCAAAGCTAAAACTTAAACCTTTACCCAATCATCTTAAGTATACTTATTTGGGTGCTAATGAAACTCTCCCTGTTATAATTACTACAGGTCTCACCTTACATGAAGAGGACAACTTAATTGAAGTTCTAAGAGAGCATAAAACAGCTATTGGATGGACCATAGCAGACATCAAAGGAATTAGTCCAAGCATGTGCATGCACCGAATTTTAATGGAAGAAGACAGCAAACCATCTCGTGATGCACAAAGGAGGCTAAATCCCAACATGAAAGAGGTGGTTAGGGCTGAAGTTTTAAAGCTACTTGATGTGGGAATCATCTACCCAATTTCAGATTCTAAGTGGGTGAGTCCTATGCAAGTTGTTCCAAAGAAGTCTGGAATCACTGTTGTAAAGAATGAGAAGAATGAGCTAGTTCCAACACGAACTATCACCGGGTGGAGAGTTTGCATTGATTACAGGAAGTTGAACACATCCACGAGAAAAGATCATTTTCCCTTGCATTTCATTGATCAAATGCTTGACCGTTTATCTGGCCATGCTTACTACTGTTTTCTTGATGGATTTTCAGGTTATAATCAAATTCCCATTGCTCCGGAAGACCAGGAGAAAACCACGTTCACATGCCCATTTGGTACGTTTGCTTATAGAAGGATGCCATTTGGTTTGTGCAGTGCTCCAGCAACTTTCCAAAGATGCGTGATGGCAATCTTTTCTGATATGGTGGAACGATTCATGGAGATATTTATGGATGATTTTTCAGTTTTTGGTTCATCTTTTGATGATTGTCTTCACCACTTGTCTCTAGTGCTTAAAAGATGTCAGCAAACAAATCTGATTTTGAATTGGGAGAAGTGTCACTTCATGGTAAGACAAGGAATTGTGCTAGGCCATGTTATTTCAAGCAAGGGAATTGAAGTGGACAAAGCCAAGATAAATATCATCTCAAATCTACCACCCCCTTCCTCTGTTAAAGGAGTTAGAAGCTTTCTGGGCCATGCTGGATTCTATAGAAGGTTCATAAAAAAATTTTCAAGCATTTCAAGACCATTGTGTAATCTTCTTGCTAAGGATGCTGTTTTTGAGTTTGACGAAACTTGCATGGAAGCTTTTACGACCTTGAAGAAAGAGCTAACTTCAGCCCCTATTATTATAGCTCCAGATTGGTCTTTACCATTTAAAATAATGTGTGATGCCTCTGACTTTGCTATTGGTGCAGTTTTAGGTCAAAAGAAGAACAAGCTTCCCCATGTGATTCATTATGCGAGCCGGACCTTGAATGATGCCCAACTCAATTACTCCACAACAGAGAAGGAGTTGCTTGCTGTGGTTTTTGCTTTAGAAAAATTTCATTCTTACCTTGTTGGTTATAAAGTAATTGTTTATTCTGACTATGCTGCTCTTAGATACTTGCTCACTAAGAAGGACGCCAAACCACGCTTGATCAGATGGATTCTCTTGCTGCAAGAGTTCGATTTAGAGATTCGAGACAAGAAGGGATGTGAAAATGTGGTGGCTGACCATTTGAGCTGAATCGTGGTTGAAGACCAAGGAGAAGCTGTATTACCATTGAATGAGACTTTTCCAGATGAACAACTATATGTTGTCCAAGTCAAAGAGCCATGGTATGCTGATTTTGTTAATTATCTTGCTTGTGGTGTTCTTAGAAATGATCTAACTTATCAGGACAAGAAGAAGTTCTTTTCCATGGTGAAACATTATGTCTGGGATGAACCTTTCTTATTCAAGCATTGCCCAGATCAACTCATTAGAAGATGTGTTCCAGAAGAAGAACAAGAAAGCATCCTTAGGCACAGCCACGAATTGGCTTGTGGAGGCCACTTTGGAGCTAAGAAAACAGCACTTAAAATTTTGCAATCAGGTTTCTTTTGGCCTACTCTATTCAAAGATGCATTTAATTTTTGTGTGAAGTGTGATAGGTGTCAAAGGATGGGAAACATAAGCCGCAGGAACGAAATGCCATTAAAGAACATACTCTTTGTGGAACTCTTCGATGTATGGGGTATTGATTTCATGGAACCATTCCCATCTTCCTTTGGTTATACCTACATACTTGTTGCTGTTGATTATGTGTCTAAGTGGGTGGAAGCCATAGCCACCAAAACCAATGACCATAAGGTGGTGCTGAAGTTCTTGAGGGACAATATTTTCACAAGGTTTGGTACTCCAAGGGCTGTCATTAGTGATGGAGGCAGCCACTTCTGCAACAAGCCATTTGAAGCACTCATGAAGAAGTACAACATCACCCACCGTGTCTCTACACCATATCATCCTCAAACTTCTGGTCAAGTAGAAATAAGCAACAGAAAAATTAAGAAGATCCTAGAGAAGGTGGTGAATAGTACAAGGAAAGATTGGGCTGCCAAGCTCAATGATGCATTATGGGCTTATAGGACTGCATATAAGACTCCCATCGGAATGAGCCCTTATCGTCTTGTATTTGGGAAAGCCTGTCACTTGCCAATGGAGCTTGAACACAATGCTTATTGGGCAATCAAGAAGTTGAATTTTGATCTAGACAAGGCCGGCCATGTTAGAAAGTTTCAGCTCAATGAATTGGAAGAAATTAGACATGAGTCCTATGAGAATGCAAAGCTTTACAAAGAACGTACCAAGAGTTACCATGACAGGAACATTCAACGGAAAGAGTTCAGCAAAGGTATGTCAGTTCTTTTGTTTAACTCACGTTTGCGTCTCTTTCCAGGAAAATTGAAGTCTAGGTGGCTTGGCCCATTCACTGTGGTTAATTTTTCTCCCTATGGAGCTGTGGAGATTCAAAACCCTAAAGATGGCTCGACTTTCAAAGTAAATGGACAACGGTTAAAGCCATTCTATGAGGGAGTGTCAGTTAGAACTCAAACTGGTCATGTGGTGGATCATCTTCCCTTCGTACAATCACGTTAGCTAATGGCATAATGTCTTGCCAAGACATTAACTAAGGCGCTTCTTGGGAGGCAACTAATCGGTGCATAATTACATATCTTTTTGTACCATTCTAGTTTATGATTTGCTTATGTTTTTAAGAAAAACTTGTGCTTTTAATCTATTTTGGTTTGTTATTCA
The DNA here is from genome assembly GCA_020226455.1 of Prunus salicina. NCBI lineage: Eukaryota > Viridiplantae > Streptophyta > Magnoliopsida > Rosales > Rosaceae > Prunus > Prunus salicina. Next base: position 27,176,576 of record CM035343.1, on the reverse strand, counting down.
GTTCATTGGGCTTTAGGTTACAATGGTGGCTTTGGATAGGAAAATATGCAAAGTGATACAATTCATGCCAGTCCAGTTCCGTGGGTCATCTTGCAGGCCTCATTCCAGCAACTTACACTACTTGGATGAAGAGACATCCTTCACAGAAAATGTTCCAATGGGTGTCTAGTATATCATATCCAAATTTCGGCCTAATTGAAGATATATAGAGTCCTTAGCCCTTCAAACACTGAACCATGCTCAGAAGTATACCTAGCTGCCAGCTATAGAGCCATGTGCTTAAAACAGCCACATGGGAGACAAACCAGCATGTAAACTCAGAAGTATGGGCACCTACCATTCCTAGAGCCTTGTGTTACACATAAAAACAGCCACAAAGGGGAGATAAAGAGCAATGTGCCCAAAGCTCACACATGGGCAGCTCACACTCACACATGGTAGCAAACACATGGGCAGCTCACACTCACACATGGGTAGCTCACACATTGGTGTGCTTGATCAGCCAAAGGGGAGCTTCACACTCTATAAATAGAGAGCTTCACACTCATTCAAAACACACCCCAAGGGGGGGAGCTCTCAAACATTTCTCTAGAGCTCCCCTCCCTTCTCTCCCTCAAATTCTCTTAGTTTTCCTTTCTAGTTCTCAATTGTTGTAATAAAATCCTTTTGCTAAATGTTTCTTTGAGTTTTCTGAGTTCTTCTTAATTTTCCATTGTAATGTAAATTCTTTTCTTTAGCAATTCAAGTTTGAGTAGTTTCCAAGTTTCAATTATGGTTTTTGTTCCTATTCATTATGCTTATAAGTTAATATGCTAGTTTGAATGATTGATCACCATTAAGGCTTGCATGTTAGCTATCTTGGTTTGAATTAAGAGTAGACACAATCCTTTAATTCGAATTGAACTATGAATAGGAAGAGTATGTATGGACATTCGACAACAGGGATTAGATACATACTTGGTTGTTTAAAATGTTCTTCTATTCTTAATGGGTTCCTAATGCTTAATTTAGGTTAGACAACAAATGATCAAGTTAGGGAATTAGGAACACAAGGTTAGGACCAGACACCATGGCTTAATCATACTTTAGCTAGAATCAATCCGTTAATCTAAATTGAACTTGGGAACTTATTCGCTTGAGTTAATTTCTTTTCTTTCTTCCTTGTTTGATTTATTTTCTTTCTTTTTTTTTCATTTCTGTTTTGTACAGGGAATTGAATTAAATCAATCTATCATCAATCCTCGTGGGATCGACCTCGCACTTACATATGCTAAACTACCAACGGCTCGTGCACTTGCGAGTATCACAAGTTGAGGATGCAGCTGAATCTATTTTGGTGCAGCTGAATCGACGCAACAAAAACCCATGTGTTGAAGAATAAGGTGCTTGGTAGCGGTCGACCTAATTGCATCAAGAGGGAGTTTATCTAATCCTTTGTCTTAAATTTTCCCCTTATTATTTACATGTTCTCACTCATCTTTGTTATGCTTTAACATTGAGGACAATGTTCAATTTAAGTTTGGGGGTAGGGATTGACAATTTTGTTAGGTTTTGTAGTGGAGTTAAGTTGTGTGAGCCTTGTTTTGCTTAGTATAATTTTGTTCAATGTCTTGCAAGCTTATGAAAAAAAAAAAAAAAAGATTTTTCATATGAGTTGACTTATGGTAATTCCAATGAGTATCTCTGTTAATACAGTGTCTAGGAGTTCTATAGGCGACACCTTCGGTGTCTAAGAAGTTTGGGTTTTAAGCGGGACCATTGTGACCTCTCCAAACTTCCCGGATCCCCTGGCTGTGTTTTCTGAGGTTCTTAACTGGTAATCCATGAGTCACTTGTATATTCGTGTGTTTTATTCAAAAAAAAAATATATATATATATAATATTTTTAAATATAAAAAAAAAAAAAAATTAAAAAATTAAAAATAAAAACCTTCTCTTTCTCTGAAACACTACCTACATTAACCCTAAAAATAACTCTCTATCTTTCATTTGATCTAGCCGCCCGCTAACCCCTGAACATCTCAGCTTCCTCTTCCTCCCGAACCAAACCTTCTCCAAATTGTTGTTTATTGTAGATCTTGTCAATGGAGAAACTCCAGGAGGCCATCGGTGGAAAGCTCAAGGAGGAGGAGTCCGAATTGAGCATGGTGAAGGTGCCTAGCCCAATGGTTTTATTGAGCTCACTGCCAGCTATCCCACCAGAAGATCCTAAGGGAAAGGATACCATTGTGCAACGGGTGTTTGAGGTGATTGAGGTGCTCGTGGTTGTGTTTGCCATGGATCCCTCAAAAGTTGTCATAGATGCCTTTTTGTTTCATAGAGGTAGGCTGATAGAAGAAATTGAAAACATGATTCCAAATTGGGATCTGGATTGTGGATTGGAAGAGATGCAGCTTGCGGCGCTGGCACATTGTCTAGATACTTGGAGGGTATATCTGCTAGATAGGAGGTTTGTGACAAGAACTGTTGTATTAAGCAGTCACATGTATTGTACAGGTAACATTCGAGACGAGTTTGGCATTTACTTAAGTGTGCTTAACGAGTTTCACTTCCAAATAGTGTACATGACCACAAGGCTCCGAGACTTTGTGGAGCAGATGGATGAGTTGATGATAGATGGAGCCCTATATGATTCGTCTGTTTCAGACCCTTCGGAAAGTGAGTCAGAAGAAGAGCCATGGGTGAGCTCAGCCATCGATAGCATTTTGAGAAATGCTATGTTTGAAGGATGAACCATGCAGTGCCAGGTTACCCTTAATCCCTGTTTTCTGTTTTCTTATATGCTTTCACATTGGGGACAATGTCCAATTCAGGTCTGGGGGTATTAATGGAGGTTTTCAATTGTTTTGTTCATTTGTGTTTTCACTTGTATTTCAATTTTTGTTCATTTGATTTGTGTTTTCAATGTATTTCATTTTTTTTCCATTTGTGTTTCCAATTTTCGTTCACTTGTTACTAATTTTTTTTTTTTTAGAATGTCATACAACCAATGCTATGGAGCTGCCATTGAGATTTTCATATCAAACATTTTACACTTCACAAAGCTTTTGCTCTTAGAATTCTGGTGGCTAAAGTACCATGCTCAGATTCTTGAAGGAGAATAGTGGAGACTACCCTAGTGAGCTATTTCGAGCCTAATTGCCTTCTTGAGAGGGTTTAAAGTGTTTCTATTCCTCATCTCTACTTATTTTCTTTAATTCACTCTAAATGATCTCATTGTTCCATTTTGATTGAATACTAAGGATGATTCTCTTTGCAGATATCAGGTGCATGCTTTCACTCATGAATGAACTCATTGAAGTGATGCTAGGCTATGTGTGTATAACCATTCTTTGTGCTTTCTTTTCACCCTACCCATTTGTGTGTTCCATCAGCTCTGTTGCAGCCAAACACTTCAAGCCATTTTCTTCTATCACCCTTATAATTCCCCTAACTTTGTATCTCAATCTGAGATATTTAAACCTATTATAGCCATACCTTATAGCTTAGAAATATACCAAGGTATGCCAAGATAAAGTTTGAGCAAGGAAGGTGCTGCCCCATGCCTAAATGTAAATTGTTGTGAATCTGTGTAATAAAGTTAAAGAAGAAGTAGATCAAGTCAAAAAAAAAAAAAAAAAAAAAAAGGAGAAAGTGTTTCGATTTGATCTAACTGTGAAATATAAGGTTTATGCCAGATGATGCTATGAAGTTGCAACCATACCATTCTAAATCAATGATACCTTGCAGATCAACGAAGAATGCAACCTTGGTATGTTCTTAAGTTAATCGTGTTCCTTCCAATTCTTCCATTTCCCCTAACCTTAGCCTTTCATTACAACCTTATGAAAGACCTAGCTGATCTTTGAGGATGTATTCATGGGTGCTAGTATGTATGTGTGTATCTCTATTCTTAGTATTTGATTCCCTTCATGAGATCTAACCAAATATTGTGCTTCTATTTCATATACTCATTATGCTTGTTTGAGAGAATAAAGCCATAGGTTCTGAGTGATTGAGTGCTATATGTGAGAATTAGAGTTGAAGCATGTTCTTCCTTCAAATATTTGAGTATGTTTACTTTGAAGTCGTGTGCCTTTGAGCTATAGCTTCCACTGTACACACTTATTGATCATTTATCTTGGCAACTCTATGGTGTTGGAGGTATGACTAAAGTTTTCTTTCATTTCCATTAGTTGTTTTCAAAGTTAGTTTTCTAACCTTTTGTTTTGTAGAGTCAGTAAAGCGTTTGTGGGTATCGTTTCTGTTAAACTCTCAGGAGACACAACTCCTACTACTAGGGACGCCTAGAGGTTTAAAGGCTTGTTGCATGCGCTCAATGCAATCGAGTTACCTACGAAAGTGGTCTAATAAACTTCTCGTTTTGTTTTTATCTTTGTTTTCCTTTTGTTTTACTCGAGGACTAGTAAAATCTAGGTTTGGGGGTATTTGATCGGTGCATAATTACATATCATTTTGTACCCTTCTAGTTTATGATTTGCTTATGTTTTTTTTAGAAAAACTTGTGCTTTTAATCTATTTTAGTTTGTTATTCAGTTCATTGGGCTTTAGGTTACAATGGTGGCTTTGGATAGGAAAATATGCAAAAATACGGCACTACTTGGATTTGCATACAGTGGCTCTATAAATTGCATGTACCGATATGCGATTGCACGGCACTGCTTGGATTTGCATACAGATGATTAGTAATTGCATATAGACATATGCAATTGCACGAACATTACAACCATGAATGTGGGGGTGAATTTTCTAGAACCAATTTGGGACGCTCCTGTCAGTCCAATTTCGTGGGTCATCTTGCAGGCCTCAATTCAGCAACCTGCACTACTTGGATGAAGAGACATCCTTGACAGAAAATGTTCCAATGGGTGTCTAGTATATCATATCCAAATTTTGGCCCAATTGAAAATATATAGAGTCCTTAGCCCTTCAAACACTGAACCATGCTCAGAAGTATGGGCAGCTGCCAGCTATAGAGCTATGTGCTTAAACAGCCACATAGGAGACAAACCAGCATGTAAACTCAGAAGTATGGGCACCTGCCATTCCTAGAGCCTTGTGTTACATAGAAAAACAGCCACAAATGGGAGATAAAGAGCCATGTGCTCAAAGCAAACACATGGGCAGCTCACATGGACAGCTCACACATGGGCAGCTCACATGGACAGCTCACATATGGGCAGCTCACACATGGGTGTGCTTGATCAGCCAAAGGGGGAGCTTCACACTCTATAAATAGAGAGCTTCACACTCACCCAAACACACTCCATTTTCAGCCATCCTCTAACACTTCCACCCTTTCCCAAACACTCCATTCTATCCAAAATCACCAAAACAGCTCCAGAAAGCCTCCATTCCAATTCTCTACGAATTTCCTCTTTCTTTGCCATCACCACTCACCTAAACTCATCCCAAATCACTTCTTTAGCTGCCATACTCTAGATGTGAGGAAGCTCTTGGAGCAGCATTAGACGTGGATTGGGGCTGAGTCATGAGAAAATGCATGCATGCCCCAATGATTGCATCTTGTATAGGAAGGAGTATGAGGATTCAACTAATTGTCCTACTTGTGGTATCTCAAGGTGGAAGGAAGGCAAAGATTCAATCTTGAAAGAGGGTGTGCTAGCGAAGGTGGTGTGGTATTTTCCTCCAATTCCAAGGTTTAAAAGGATGTTTCAATCACATGAGACAACTAAGAGTTTGACTTGGCATGCTGCTAGAAAATCAATTGACGGTCAGATGTCTCATCCGGCGGATTCCCCATCTTGGAAACTTCTTGATGATAAATGGCATGAGTTTGGTAATGACCCGAGAAACTTGAGATTGGCTCTTTCATCTGATGGATTCAATCCCCACAGTTCTCTAAGTAGCAGATATAGTTGTTGGCTAGTTATCTTAGTTACATATAATCTCCCTCCATGGATGTGCATGAAACGAAAGTTCATGATGTTGACCTTATTGATTTCCGGTCCTAAACAACCCGGAAATGATATAGACGTCTACTTGGAGCCTTTGATTGATGATTTAAAATCTTTGTGGGATGGGATTAGAGGAGTGTATGATGCACATAATGGAGAATACTTTACACTCAGAGCTGCATTAATGTGGACAATTAATGATTTCCCCGCCTATGGAAACTTATCTGGTTGTGTTGTTAAAGGATATAAAGCTTGTCCAATATGCGGCGATGATACACCTAGTCACAGGTTGAAAAATGGCCACAAAATTTGTTACATTGGGCACAGAAAATGGTTACCAATCAATCATCCATATAGGAGGCAACGTGCAGCTTTTAATGGGAAACCTGAATATGGCACACTTCCCGAGCCATTAACCGGAGAAGAAGTGCTGCATATGGTTGAAGATGGTGACAGAGTTTGTTGGAAGAAGAAATCAATATTCTTTGATCTCGAGTATTGGAAATACCTTCCTGTGAGGCATGCGTTAGATGTTATGCACATTGAGAAGAATGTTTGCGATAGTATCATTGGTACATTGCTGGAGATCCCTGGAAAAAATAAAGATGGGATTGCTGCTCGATTAGATTTATTGAACATGGGGGTCAAAACTGATTTGCAACCCGAGTATGGAGAAAGACGTACTCGTTTGCCTCCCGGGCCTTGGAATTTGTCGAGAGCAGAGAAGAGAGAGGTTTGCAATTCTTTCTATGGTATGAAGGTCCCTGAAAGTTATTCTTCAAATATAAAAAATCTTATATCTTTACAAGATTCAAGACTTCTGGGCCTTAAATCACATGATTGTCATACCTTAATGCAACAATTGCTCCCTGTGGCAATTCGTTCTGTTTTGGAGAAGCCTGCAAGGTATGCAACAACTCGTTTGTGCTTCTTCTTCAATGCTATATGTGCAAAGACTGTTGATGTTTCCAAGCTAGATAAGTTGGAAGAAGATGTAGTAGTTACTCTGTGTTTGCTGGAGAAGTACTTTCCCCCTTCATTCTTTGATATCATGGTTCATCTAGTAGTACATCTTGTCAGAAAAGTTCGTCTATGTGGGCCAGTATATTTTAGGTGGATGCATCCGTTTGAAAGATATATGAAAGTGCTAAAGGGGTATGTTCAGAATCGTACTCGTCCCGAAGGTTGCATTGCTGAGCGGTATATAGCTGAAGAAGCTGCAGAGTTTTGTACCGAACATTTATCTGATGTTAGTACAGTTGGAGTGCCTTCAAGCCAAAAGATGGGAGTTTCAAAGCCATTATCAGGTTGCACAATGAGCGTAGTTGATCGGGACCTGTTGGATCAAGCACATCTATATGTCTTGGAGAATACGGAGGAAGTCCAACCTTATATCGAGTACGTATGAGTTTTATTCTTTAAGTTTCCATTTTAAATTATTTCTTATGTTTATCTTATATGTTTGGGACCGTAATGCTTGAATTTTTCGTGTCATGTAGGCAACATATGATACACATCATGACCGCTTATCCAAAATTTAGAAAAAGAACAAAGTGGCTACAGGATAAGCACAATAGCACTTTCATTCAATGGCTACGCTTCAAGGTATATGTTGTTGAATAACATATTTCTCTTTTAATTTTCTTCTTATTTCTATGTTAGATTGAATTAAGATATGATTAATTTGCAGGTTCAAAGTGAACTTGAGGAAGACAATCATGGCGTATCAGAAAATTTAAGGTGGCTAGCAGCTGGTCCAAACATGGCAGTGCCATTATATAGGAGCTATCTTATTAAAGGTATTAAATTCAACATCAAGGCACAAGATGATATGCAGACAACTCAAAATAGTGGAGTTAATTTACTTGCACATACCATGCAAGTTGCTAGTGCCAAGGATAAAAACCCAATTCTCTCAAATATGGGTTTTTATGATGTCATTCAAGAAATTTGGGACCTTGACTACCAAAAGTTTACAATCCCAGTCTTTAGGTGTGATTGGATAGATAGTTCTGGTCTTGTAGTCGACGAACTTGGATTTACCCTTGTAGATTTGAGTAAAATTGGACATAGGAATGACCAATTTGTTTTGGCTTCTCAAGTCAAACAAGTATTTTTTGTTGACGACCCGATGCATCGTGGTTGGTCGGTAGTGTTATCAATGCCTAATAAAGAATATAATGATGTTATTGGTGATGAAGTCTTAGGTGATGTGATAATTGAGTGTGAGCCATTTACTAGAGGGATGCCAAATGTTGACACATTTGATGAACTGGTGGGTGAGTTAGGTGGTCAAAATATTAGAGATGGGTGTGAAGATATATGGATTGAATGATGCTTATGTAATTGGCAGTGTATGACATTAATTTTGTAATATATTGTAATGTGATTTCTTCACTTTCATTATACAGGTTTTGGCCACAAAACAATCTGTGCAAAAAATACAGGTTCCAGATTACAAACACGACGGTCTTGAAAAAAAAAGTAAAAAACCGACGTCTGTTCAAATAAAAAACGACGTAATTGTGAACAAGTTATTCAGCATATTTACCGACCTCTTAAAGCAACGTAACAATGAAGAACCACGACGCTATTGTTAAAAAGATATTCAGGATATCACATCGGGGAATCATTAAGAACCGCCATGTAATTAAAAATATCACGACTCCAATCCCATAATACCAACGTCTAAAAGACGATATAATTAATCTGAACGTTAAAAAACACGACGTCATCATTAATTTACCACGTCGCAAGTTCTTTCATAAATGAAGAGGAACATATGTAATTCCCGACGGTAATTCATTTTAAACGCCGTCTAATAAATATTAGACGACGTTATTTTGTAACAAAGCTCTCATCATAATCAACGCCGCCTATATGAAATGTAATACGACTCTCATTTATTTATATCCGACGTTGTTTCTTCGTTCCACGTCGTCTATATAACCTCATGCGTCGTGAGTAATGACAATGTCATCTATTTCCACGTCATCTTTACGTTTTTAAAGTAGTGACGTAGTAAGTATAGATAACGTCGTCTTTACGTTTTTAAAGACGTCATATTTCTTCTTGTCGTGAAATTCTTTTTTAACGGCGCTATGTTTTAGATCTCGTCGTTGTATGTCTATTTTGCGGCCATGTTCTGTTAATATATGTCATATGTTGTATTTTTAACGACGATTGTTTGTTAGATTCCGTCGTCTATTCTCATCCTCGACTATTTATAACGTCGGTTTTTGATCAGTGCATAATTACATATCTTTTTGTACCCTTCTAACTTATGATTTGGTTATGTTTTTGAGTTAAACTTGTGCTTTTAATAAAGTTTGTGTATGTTTCAGTGTAATAAGGATGAGACTCATTACATGCATTTTGAAGATAAGTTAGCTCAAAACAGTGTCTGCAGATCAGTCACATTCACGGATTAACTTGTACTTGCTCAAGAAGAACCAGATAATGAGACACACATCATTGGAAAGATACGGAAGTCTAGTTTCCGTAGCATTTTACGGTTCATGATTTGGAGTCTTCTAGAGGAAGTTATCCATGATTTAGCAACTCAAGGTCAAAATTCGGCAGCATCTGCGTTACTGGGCCAAAAATGACATTTGAAGGTCTTTCCTATTTTTCCTTGAGTTGGGCTGCATATGCTTGGAAAGATAAGACAAAGGGCTTGAAGATCCATATTTTTCCAGAATTTTTTGGAGTGAATAACAAGCCCAAAATCAGCCCACAAGCTGACTATGTCATGCATGACTATCTAGTGGGATTTGTTGGTGAAGTGCACTAGCCAAAAGAATGAGTTTCTAATTACAATGGGATTTGTTGGTGAAGTGCACTAACCAAAAGAATGAGTTTCTAATTACAATGGGATTTGTTGGTGAAGTGCACTAGCCAAAAGAATGAGTTTCTAAATTACAAGTGCTATTGGCATAAACCATATTCAATTCAAATATTCCCCTTCCATTCTCCCTATAAATAGCACTCCAATTCTAAACACAATTCATTCAACAATCCATCACTTCACTTCATCCATTACTCATACACATTCAAATAGAGAGAGAGAGAGAGAGAGAGAGAGAGAGAGAGAGAGAGAGAGAGAGAGAGCTAGTTGCAAAAGGAGCAAAGCTTGGAGCTGTCTTGGGAATTCCTTGCTGCCATCATCTAGTTCTTTTCTTCTCTTTATCCTATCTTATGTATTTCCATTCTATATTGTTTTTCAATTATTAAATTGATCAATGCATAATTCTGTATCTTTTGGTAGCACTCTACCCTATTGTTTGCTTATGTTTTTAAGTAAAACTTGTGCTTTTAACCTCTTTTGTGTTTGTCATTCAGTTCATTGAGCTCTAGGTAATACTTGAGGCAATTGGAGTAAAATGGTGAAAACAATGTGTAAAAACGGAAGACTGAGTTACAAATTCATTTCGGACTTATCTTCTTCGTCCGAACTCGGATTGGCCCAAGTAACATGTGGATCGAAAGATAAGAGTCTGAACTTGAGGATGGGCTGCTCACATACATGAATTGAGTAAGGGAAGTCCAATCCGTCGGCCCATCAAAGTACATGTCATGCTGACTTACAGATGAGCTCATTGCTTGCTTGGTCATGCTTAGCTAAGGGATGAGGTGTGGTTTCTGGTGGGAATTGTTGGTGAGCAGCCAAGAAACTAATATCTAATTGCAATGGCTGATGGTGGAGGCTTAATTCAATTCAGATTTCTCTTCTCACTCTCCCTATAAATACCACATCCATCCCATTCCAAAACACACAACATCTGAGCATTCAGCTTCCTCTAGTCCTCTTCCCAGCAACCTCTCCATCCTTCACATCCCCATCACCTCCCAAACACAATTCCTCTAGCCCAATTCCCAGAAACCACTCCATCCTTCACATCCCCATCATCTCATTCCATTCAGCCACTACAATTCACTCTAGCCAACCTCTAACACTTCCATCCTTCCCCAAACACTCCATTCTGCCCAAAATCATCAAAACATCTCCAGAAAACTTCCCTTCCAATTCTCTACGAATTTCCTCTTCCTCTACCATCACCACTCACCCAAACTCATCCCAACTCACTTCATCCACTACACTCATACACACATTCAGATTCACATCATTCTTCACCTCTGGCTGCAAGTATACATGGTGGAAGCTGTGAGGAGTTCTTCAACATCATAATTTGATCTTCACGGGTTTTTCTTACCTTCTCCATGTTTACTTTGATTCAATTGTATTCTCCATTAATGATGTGTAACTAATTACCATAACTAGGGTTTCAATGTAGCCTGTCAAGACAATTTCATGTTTTCAAGTTAATGTTATCCTTTGTTGATTACTTCTAAATTCTGGTCTCATTCACTTGTTCTTATTGAATCTTTATGCATGTTTAAATAACTGGCCATTATTAACACCTGCATGTTGATTATCTAGTTCAAGTTTACATAAACATCATATGACTCTTGAACTGATTAGTGAATGAGTGAGTAATGCATTTAGGACAAACATCATGTTTAAATGTCTACTTGGTTCTATAGTGTTGGTACTCAAGCTTAATGGATTCAGATTCATAGCTTAGACTAAACATCATAGCTAGGTTGTGTTTCTGAGTACTTGATTAAAACCAAACATCATATGGATAATCATACATAACACGAACTCCAGAATTGTAATCAATTTAGGTGATTGTCAACTTGTAACTTGAAATTGGATTGTCATGGTGAAGTTGAACCCCTAGTGCTTGTCTCATCGTCTTTACATTCTCTAAACATCTACTCCTGATCACTTGCTATTTGCATTCCTTTGTAGTAGTTTTCACTCCAAACAACTCAATTCAATCTCATTTAAATTCTGTTTAGCTTTAGGTTATTTGGAATCTAAGTAGTAGTATTAAGTACTTTCATCTAAGTCTCTGTGGAACGACCTCGTACTTGCATTCCTATACTATAATTGATTCGTGCACTTGCGAGAAATAGATAAAACAAAATCTGTTCAATCAACATAAATATGAGTAACTAAATTTCTTCTTAGTTAGAGGTGAATTCGAAGCCATGGACATATGTTTTATATGAATTGATCACTTCCAGTTATGGTTTCGTAAAGTATGAATGTGATTTACTTTTCTGTTTTATTCAGAACTTATTCTTGCATGTTTATTAAGGATGCATACTTAGTTTGCATGCAGGGATTTGATGCTAGAATATGAGGGAATTTCACCTAATCGTTATAAACTTATATTCACAAGTAGTAAAAATCACTAGTCATGATTGTGTTAAGTAAATTCCTGGCAGGAGTATCATGCTTTTCATAGTTACAAATGTTTTGTCAAAGCTTATGATTTTCATAGAACTTAATGATCTTTGATATGTATCTCTATCATGCTGTTCATATAGGGAACTTGATAAGAATAATTTGATTGAGTCGCTGAGTCCAATTCAATGAACTTAGGAAAATCTGAGAGTTAATTAGTGCAGTTCACAATTAATTTGGGGCTTTGTCATTCATACTTTATTGAAAGAGTAACTGGAGATCAATTTGTATGCATATGTTCCATGTGTGGAGAAGAATCCTGGATAACTTCCTCTAGAAGACTCCAAATCATGAACCGTAAAATGCTACGGAAACTAGACTTCCGTATCTTTCCAATGATGTGTGGCTCATTATCTGGTTCTTCTTGAGCAATTACAGGTTAATCCGTGAATGTGACTGATCTGCAGACACTGTTTTGAGCTAACTTATCTTCAAAATGCATGTAATGAGTCTCATCCTTATTACACTGAAACATACACAAACTTTATTAAAAGCACAAGTTTAACTCAAAAACATAACCAAATCATAAGTTAGAAGGGTACAAAAAGATATGTAATTATGCACTGATCAGTTTTTTGTTTTTTTTGACGTTGATGTTATTAACAACGACGATTTATTACCGTCGTTGTTTGAACAGAAAAATATGACATATAAATTCTGTAATACGGCTCTCATATATTTGAAACCGACGTTTCATATGTCAACGTCATCTGTAGAAATACATACGTCGTAAAAAATGACACTGACAACTATTTCCACGTCATCTTTCATAGAAAAATCAAAGTAGAAAACTTATTTTACGACGGTTTTTTGTAACTAAGTGACGTAGTATATTTCAATAACGTCGTCGTCTCATGTATTAAAGACGTCATATTTTTTATTGTCGTTAAAATTTTATTTAACGACGTGGTGTTTTAGTTTTCGTCGTTGTATGACTATCTTGCGTCGTTGTTCTGTTAATATTTGTCATTTTTTCCTTTTTAACGACGGTTTTTTTGTTTGATTTAGTCGTCTATTCTTATCCTCGACTGATTTTTTAGATCTTTTGCAGTACAAAGACGTCGGTTTTTATTTTTGTCATGACGTTGTTTGTTTTAACAACGACGGTGATTTCGCGTCGTGGTTTCTTAGGGAAAAGATGACGGTGGATTCCACGACCATTGAGAAATCGAATACACGACGGTGAATTACTGTCGTCTTTTGCCTTTTTTGTAGTAGAGTCATCTGGAAAGTTTTCACTCAAGGGAAGCTTGTTTTCTTCCTCATCATGAAGTAACCTGGACAAGTGATCTGCAACCACATTCTCACTACCCTTCTTGTCCTTAATCTCAAGATCAAATTCTTGCAGTAAGAGCACCCATCTAATCAACCTAGGCTTAGCATCTTTCTTACTAAACAAAAATCTCAAAGCAGCATGATCAGTAAAAACAATAACTTTGGAACCAATCAAGTATGACCTAAACTTCTCTAAAGCAAATATAACAGCTATCAATTCTTTTTCAGTAGTAGAATAATTAAGCTGAGCATCATTTAAAGTTCTAGAAGCATAAAAAATAGCATGAGGTACCTTCTTAACTCTCTGACCCAGAACAGCTCCCAGAGCATAATCACTGGCATCACACATAAGCTCGAATGGGAGGTTCCAATCAGGTGCCATCATAATGGGTGCAGTGATCGGTGCATAATTACATATCATTTTGTACCCTTCTAACTTATGATTTGGTTATGTTTTTTAGTTAAACTTGTGCTGTTAATAAGTTTTGTGTTTGTTTCAGTATAATAAGCTTGAGACTCATTTAATGCATTTTGGAGACAAATTAGCCCAAAACGGTGTCTGCAGATCATTCAATTTCACGGATTAACCTGTACTTGCTCAAGAAGAACCAGATAATGAGCTATACATCATTGGAAAGATACGGAAGTCTAGTTTCGGTAGCATTTTACGGTTCATGATTCTGAGTATTCTAGAGGAAGTTATCAATAATTTAGTAGCTCAATGTCAAAATTCGGCAGCATCTGCGTTACTGGGCCACAAATGACATTTGAAGGTCTTTCCGATTTTTCCTTGAGTTGGGCTGCATATTCTTGGAAAGATAAGACAAAGGGCTTGAAGATCCATATTTTTCCAGATTTTTTCGGAGCAAATACCAAGCCCAAAACCTGCCCACAAGCTGACTGCAATGCAATGTCATTGGATCCTCTTTTGAGCATTGGATCATCTTTTGAGCTTTGGATCCTCTTTTGAGTCTTGGATCCTCTTTTGAGCCTTACATGTTGAGCAATTAAGAGAGCCTTGAATCCTCTCAAACACTAAGTTTAAAGAAAGAAAAATTGTTTTCAAATGTAATGGTGTGTTAGGTGAAGTTGATGAAGTGAGTGGAAAGCAATATTTAATTTAGATTTTCAACTTCCTTAGGCCTATAAATAGTGAGGTTTCCCAAGCTTGTAAACACACCCCAAGGGGGGGAGCTCTCAAACATTTCTCTAGAGCTCCCCTCCCTTCTCTCCCTCAAATTCTCTTAGTTTTCCTTTCTAGTTCTCAATTGTTGTAATAAAATCCTTTTGCTTCTTAGTTGTAATTTATTTTTTGTAATGTAAATTCTTTTCTTTAGCATTCAAGCTTGAGTGGTTTCCAAGTTTCAATTATGGTTTTTGTTCTTATTCATTATGCTTATAAGTTAATATGCTAGTTTGAATGATTGATCACCATTAAGGCTTGCATGTTAGCTATCTTGGTTTGAATTAAGAGTAGACACCATGCTTTAATTCGAATTGAACTATGAATAGGAAGAGTATGTATGGACATTCGACAACAGGGATTAGATACATGCTTGGTTGTTTAAAATGTTCTTCTATGCTTAATGGGTTCCTAATGCTTAATTTAGGTTAGACAACAGATGATCAAATTAGGGAATTAGGAACATAAGGTTAGGACCAGACACCATGGCTTAATCATACTTTAGCTAGAATCAATCCGTTAATCTAAATTGAACTTGGGAACTTATTCGCTTGAGTTAATTTCTTTTCTTTCTTTCTTGTTTGATTTATTTTCTCCTTTCTTTTTCATTTCTGTTTTGTACAGGGAATCGAATTAAATCAATCTATCATCAATCTTCGTGGGATCGACCTCGCACTTACATACGCTAAACTACCAACGGCTCGTGCACTTGCGAGTATCACAAGTTGAGGATGCAGCTGAATCTATTTTGGTGCAGCTGAATCGACGCAACATGCAGATGTGAGTAGCTCTTTCAATGTATGAAAGGCTTTCATGCACCCTTCTGTCCACATAAACTCAACATCTTTAGACAATAATGCACAAAGAGGTCTAGAAATTTTAGAGAAATCTTTTATCAATCTTCTGTAAAACCCTGCATGCCTTAGAAAACTTCTCACACCCTTCACAGATGTAGGAGGAGGCAATTTTGATATGATGTCAATCTTTGCCTTGTCCACCTCCATGCCCCTGCTAGAAATTACATGACCTAAAACAAGACCTTGTTGTACCATGAAATGACACTTTTCCCAATTCAGCACTAGGTTGCATTCCTCACATCTCTTTAGAACAAGCTGCAAATGGTTAAGACAATTATCAAAGTTAGAACCAAAACACTGAAATCATCCATAAATACCTCTATAAATCTCTCCACCATGTCTGAAAATACGCTCATCATGCACCTTTGGAATGTGGCAGGTGCATTACACAAACCGAATGGCATCCTTCTGTATGCAAATGTGCCAAAAGGGCATGTGAATGTGGTCTTCTCCTGGTCTTCTGGTGCTATAGCAATCTGATTATAACCACTATAACCATCTAGAAAACAATAGTGACTATGACATGCTAACCTTTCTAACATCTGATCAATAAAGGGAAGAGGAAAATGATCTTTCCTGGTTTCAGTATTAAGCTTTCTGTAATCAATGCAGACTCTCCAACCTGTGGTGAGCCTGGTAGGAACAAGCTCATTCTCTTCATTCTTTATCACTGTGATTCCACTCTTCTTAGGCACAACATGAACTGGACTCACCCATTTGCTATCTGAGATGGGGTAGATAATGCCAACATCCAAGAGCTTAAGAACTTCTGTTCTCACTACTTCCTTCATGTGTGGGTTAAGCCGTCTCTGAGCATCTCTGTTAGGCTTTGCATTATCTTCAAGGAGGATCCTGTGCATGCACTTGGATGGACTTATGCCTTTGATATCGGCAATGGTCCACCCTAATGCAGTCTTGTGCTCCCTAAGAACTCTCAATAGCTTCTCTTGCTCCACCAAACTCAAGTTTGCAGCAACTATCACTGGTAATGTCTGGTTCTCTCCCAAGTAAGCATACTTCAGTTGTTCAGGTAGTTGCTTCAATTCTAGATTTGGTGCCCTGACAATGGAAGGGACAAGAGTAGTATTAGTAGACACAAGAGTTTCAAAGCGAGGTACATACTTACTTGGATAAGGCATAGACGCCTGTTGCGTCGATTCAGCTGCACCAAAATAGATTCAGCTGCATCCTCAACTTGTGATACTCGCAAGTGCACGAGCCGTTGGTAGTTTAGCATATGTAAGTGCGAGGTCGATCCCACGAGGATTGATGATAGATTGATTTAATTCAATTCCCTGTACAAAACAGAAATGAAAAAAAGAAAGAAAATAAATCAAACAAGAAAGAAAGAAAAGAAATTAACTCAAGCGAATAAGTTCCCAAGTTCAACTTAGATTAACGGATTGATTCTAGCTAAAGTATGATTAAGCCATGGTGTCTGGTCCTAACCTTGTGTTCCTAATTCCCTAACTTGATCATTTGTTGTCTAACCTAAATTAAGCATTAGGAACCCATTAAGCATAGAAGAACATTTTAAACAACCAAGCATGTATCTAATCCCTGTTGTCGAATGTCCATACATACTCTTCCTATTCATAGTTCAATTCGAATTAAAGTATGTCTACTCTTAATTCAAACCAAGATAGCTAATATGCAAGCCTTAATGGTGATCAATCATTCAAACTAGCATATTAACTTATAAGCATAATGAATAAGAACGAAAACCATAATTGAAACTTGGAAACTACTCAAACTTGAATTCTTAAAGAAAAGAATTTACATAGCAATGGAAAATTAAGAAGAACTTAGAAGAACTCAAAGAAACATTTAGCAAAAGAATTTTATTACAACAATTGAGAACTATAAAGGAAAACTAAGAGAATTTGAGGGAGAGAAGGGAGGGGAGCTCTAGATAAGTGTTTGAGAGCTCCCCCCTTGGGGTGTGTTTACAAGCTTGGGAAACCTCACTATTTATAGGCCTAAGGAAGTTGAAAATCTAAATTAAATATTGCTTTCCACTCACTTCATCAACTTCACCTAATACACCATTACATTTGAAAACAATTTTTCTTTCTTTAAACTTAGTGTTGCAACTCCCACTTCAATTATAAGACTTGAATATGCTTCACCCAACCTTCCCACAAGATAGTGCACTTCATCAACAATTCCCACTAGATAGTGCATTTCATCATGCATATGTCATGCATGACAATGCATTGCACTCTTCTTTTGGGTTCGTTTTGGGCTTGTTAATACATTCATAAAATTCTGGAAAAATATGGATCTTCAAGCCCTTTGTCTTATCTTTCCAAGCATATGCAGCCCAACTCAAGGAAAAATCGGAAAGACCTTCAAATGTCATTTGTGGCCCAGTAACGCAGATGCTGCCGAATTTTGACCTTGAGCTACTAAATTATTGATAACTTCCTCTAGAATACTCAGAATCATGAACCGTAAAATGCTGCGGAAACTAGACTTCCGTATCTTTCCAATGATGTATAGCTCATTATCTGGTTCTTCTTGAGCAAGTACAGGTTAATCCGTGAAATTGAATGATCTGCAGACACCGTTTTGGGCTAATTTGTCTCCAAAATGCATTAAATGAGTCTCAAGCTTATTATACTGAAACAAACACAAAACTTATTAAAAGCACAAGTTTAACTCAAAAACATAACCAAATCATAAGTTAGAAGGGTACAAAATGATATGTAATTATGCACCGATCAAATACCCCCAAACCTAGATTTTACTAGTCCTCGAGTAAAACAAAAGGAAAACAAAGATAAAAACAAAACGAGAAGTTTATTAGACCACTTTCGTAGGTAACTCGATTGCATTGAGCGCATGCAACAAGCCTTTAAACCTCTAGGTATCCCTAGTAGGAGGAGTTGTGTCTCCTGAGGGTTTAACAGTTACGATACCCACAAACGTTTTACTGACTCAACAAAAACAAAAACAAAAACAAAAAAAAACAACAAAGAAAATAAAACTCAACATGACTCAAAAGTTTTTACAAAAAAACCTAGGTTTGGATATTATTTACAAGGTGGCAATGTTCAAAACACAACATGCTCAAAATGTAGTAGTGTGATAGCCAAATGCAACAAATTCTCAATCTTAGTTTTCACACAACTTCAAATATCATACCAAGCACAAATTTTACTTCAAGTCTCACCAAAGTTTTCCTCTCACAAATGAATCACTCAGAGAAGGGTTATAATGCATCACTCAGTTATAAACATGAGAATTGAGTTAAACCAGAAGGGACCTAACTCAGATAAAACGTTAAAGAACTTGCATTAATATGATCTCAAGAAGGATGCCAAACACTTAAAAGTAAGAAAATGGATGCAATTTAACCACATGACATTTAAGATCAATTGAGGTCTTTAACATAGGTTGTAATGGGGCCAAGGGTGTAAGGTGAGTAAGAAATGAAAGGTATGGATAAAACAAAGTCTAAGGAACTCAACATATAAGAGTGTAAAATAAATTGTTTTTTTTTTTCTTTCAAGACTTCGAATCATTACAATGAGATTTTTTTTTTTTTTTATTTTTTTATTTTACAGGATCAAACCTCCTTATACTCCCTTATTGAACAACCATTAATTTATTTTGAAGGCCCAAACATGGATTTTCAATTAACCACCACTTATTCACAACTCTTTTTTTTTTTTTTTTTTCTCTTTTTTTGTTCTCTTTTTTTTTTTTTTTTTTTTTGAAATGTAATGTCCCTTCCCAAACTTAGCATGAAAACACATCTTAATTAAAGCTCATGAGTTCCTTAGAAAGGTAAATATTTGTTTTTCAGGCTAAGGTAAGGAAATCTAATTGGTTAAATGAAAGAAAAGGTTTACAAGTAGGCTCAAAATGGTTGACAATGGAAAATCATGCTTAAGCATGCATACGGTTAGCTTGAAAGGCTCAAACGATCCAAAGAGGGCCTAAATATCATTTCTTAAATGTCATGAAATCAAATTGCAAAATAATGAATGACTTTTAAGTGTTCAACCAAATCAATGAATAATGAGATCAAACAACAACTTTGATGACAAGAAAATAAGAGTATGTGTATAACACTCATGAATTGAAGTATAAGGCTCAAAAGCTCACTTTATATGGTTATATAAGTCTAATTTATGCTTGATACAATTCTTTAGATCATGCAAATCCTTTAATTGGGAAAATACGAAACAAATGGCAAGTGCAAAGAGGGTTTCAAACATATCATGCTAGAACAATGCCAATTTTTCTTTTTCTTTTTTTCAAATTTTTTTTTTTTTTTTTTTTTCATAAGAAAATTGAAATCCAATTTGAACAAAAAATCAAGTGAACGAAAATTGGAAATACAAATGAACAAAAATTGAAAACACAAATCAAATGAACAAAAAATTAAAATTGAAAACACAAATGAAAAAAAAAAGAAAAAAAAATGAAATACAAGTGAACAAAACTTGAAAACCTCCATTAATACCCCCATACCTGAATTGGACATTGTCCACAATGTGAAAGCATATAAGAAAACAGAAAACAGGGGTTAAGGGTAACCTGGCACTGCATGGTTCATCCTTCAAACATAGCATTTCTCAAAATGCTATCGATGGCTAAGCTCACCCATGGCTCTTCTTCTGACTCACTTTCCGAAGGATCTGAAACAGACGAATCATATAGGGCTCCATCTATCATCAACTCATCCATCTGCTCCACGAAGTCTCGGAGCCTTGTGGTCATATACCCTAACTGGAAGTCAAACTCGTTAAGCACACTTAAGTAAATATCAAACTCAACTCGGATGTTACCTGTACAATACATGTGACTGCTCACCACAACAGTTCTTGCCACAAACCTCCTATCTAGCAGATATTCCCTCCAAGTATTTAGACAACGTGCCAGCGCTGCAAGCTGCATCTCTTCCAATCCACAATTCAGATCCCAATTTGGAATCATGTCTTCAATTTTCTCTATCACCCTACCTCTATGAAACAGAAAGGCATCTAAGGTAACTTCTGAGGGATCCATGGCAAACACAACCACGAGCACCTCAATCACCTCAAACACCCGTTGCATAATGGTGTCCTTTCCCTTAGGATCTTCTGGTAGGATAGCTGGCAGTGAGCTCAACAAAATCATTGGGCTAGGCACCTTCACCATGCTCAATTCGGATTCCTCCTCCTTGAGCTTTCCACCGATGGCCTCCTGGAGTTTCTCCATTGACAAGATCTACAATAAACAACAATTTGGAGAAGGTAAGGTTCGGGAGGAAGAGGAAGCTGAGATGTTCAGGGGTTAGAGGGCGGCTAGATTAAATGAAAGATAGAGAGTTAATTTTAGGGTTAATGTGGGTAGTGTTTCAGTGTTTGGCAGTCCACAATAAGTTAAAATCCAGCCACTAATAAACATTTACAAAAAATAGTATTTAAATATAAAAAAACACTAATATAAAAAGAAATAAAAAAGAAATAATAAATAATAAATAAATAAATAAATTTCAAATAATAAGAAAAAGAAAGAGAAGGTTTTTTTTTATATATTATATTATATTTTTTTTTTAATTTTTTAATTTTTTAAATTATTATTATTATATATATATATATATTTTTGAATAAAACACACGAATATACAAGTGACTCATGGATTACCAATTAAGAACCTCAGAAAACACAGCCAGGGGATCCGGGAAGTTTGGAGAGGTCACAATGGTCCCGCTTAAAACCCAAACTTCTTAGACACCCAAGGTGTCGCCTATAGAACTCCTAGACACTGTATTAACAGAGATGCTCATTGGAGTTACCATAAGTCAACTCATATGAAAAATCTTTTTTTTTTTTTTTTTTTTAAAATAATAATAATAATAATAAATTTTGTATAAAAAGAAACATAAACTTTAAAATAATAAGAAAATAAATTAAGAGAAAGGATTAGAATGCTCCCCCTTGAAGCAATTAGGTCGAGCATAGATGTATTTGGAGGTCGCGACTTCTCCTACTACTCCACACTTCTCATCATGATTGGAGTTGCATTTTCTCTCCTTTTTTATTTAGCTATCTAAATTGCTAAAGCAAACACAAACAAAAACTTGAAAGAGAATTAAAAGGATTAGGACATAAAAACTAAAATGAAAAGAAAAAAAAAACAAACAACACACATTTAATTCCATGCTTCAAAGTATTTTTTTTTTTTTTTTTTTTTTTTGGTGTTGTGTAAGCCGGGACTTAAACCCAGTTCTCTTGCTTGTTAGGCAATTGTCCTGTTCCGTTGGACTACAAACACAACTTGTCAATTAACATCATAAATTTTAAAACATGAAAGTGCCTAGGAAGACATGAAAAGGAGAAAAAAAAATAAAATAAAAAAAAATAAAACAAGTAGGGAAAAGAAATAGAACCAAACTATGTTGCCAATCCCCGGCAACGGCGCCAAAAACTTGTTGCGTCGATTCAGCTGCACCAAAATAGATTCAGCTGCATCCTCAACTTGTGATACTCGCAAGTGCACGAGCCGTTGGTAGTTTAGCATATGTAAGTGCGAGGTCGATCCCACGAGGATTGATGATAGATTGATTTAATTCAATTCCCTGTACAAAACAGAAATGAAAAAAAGAAAGAAAATAAATCAAACAAGAAAGAAAGAAAAGAAATTAACTCAAGCGAATAAGTTCCCAAGTTCAACTTAGATTAACGGATTGATTCTAGCTAAAGTATGATTAAGCCATGGTGTCTGGTCCTAACCTTGTGTTCCTAATTCCCTAACTTGATCATTTGTTGTCTAACCTAAATTAAGCATTAGGAACCCATTAAGCATAGAAGAACATTTTAAACAACCAAGCATGTATCTAATCCCTGTTGTCGAATGTCCATACATACTCTTCCTATTCATAGTTCAATTCGAATTAAAGTATGGTGTCTACTCTTAATTCAAACCAAGATAGCTAATATGCAAGCCTTAATGGTGATCAATCATTCAAACTAGCATATTAACTTATAAGCATAATGAATAAGAACGAAAACCATAATTGAAACTTGGAAACTACTCAAACTTGAATTCTTAAAGAAAAGAATTTACATAGCAATGGAAAATTAAGAAGAACTTAGAAGAACTCAAAGAAACATTTAGCAAAAGAATTTTATTACAACAATTGAGAACTATAAAGGAAAACTAAGAGAATTTGAGGGAGAGAAGGGAGGGGAGCTCTAGATAAGTGTTTGAGAGCTCCCCCCTTGGGGTGTGTTTACAAGCTTGGGAAACCTCACTATTTATAGGCCTAAGGAAGTTGAAAATCTAAATTAAATATTGCTTTCCACTCACTTCATCAACTTCACCTAATACACCATTACATTTGAAAACAATTTTTCTTTCTTTAAACTTAGTGTTGCAACTCCCACTTCAATTATAAGACTTGAATATGCTTCACCCAACCTTCCCACAAGATAGTGCACTTCATCAACAATTCCCACTAGATAGTGCATTTCATCATGCATATGTCATGCATGACAATGCATTGCACTCTTCTTTTGGGTTCGTTTTGGGCTTGTTAATACATTCATAAAATTCTGGAAAAATATGGATCTTCAAGCCCTTTGTCTTATCTTTCCAAGAATATACAGCCCAACTCCAGGAAAAATCGGAAAGACCTTCAAATGTCATTTGTGGCCCAGTAACGCAGATGCTGCCGAATTTTGACCTTGAGCTACTAAATTATTGATAACTTCCTCTAGAATACTCAGAATCATGAACCGTAAAATGCTGCGGAAACTAGACTTCCGTATCTTTCCAATGATGTATAGCTCATTATCTGGTTCTTCTTGAGCAAGTACAGGTTAATCCGTGAAATTGAATGATCTGCAGACACCGTTTTGGGCTAATTTGTCTCCAAAATGCATTAAATGAGTCTCAAGCTTATTATACTGAAACAAACACAAAACTTATTAAAAGCACAAGTTTAACTCAAAAACATAACCAAATCATAAGTTAGAAGGGTACAAAATGATATGTAATTATGCACCGATCATCAAGAGAATGCACAGCTTCATGGAGGTCTATCTCTGTAACTTCACATCCACGTTCATAATTCAGCCTTGTGAGGCTGTGGGCTATGCATGCCTCCAATGGTGCAATGCTATGTACCTGAAACACTTGCTCCACAACACTTCCTACCACATCAATCTTGAAACAATCATGGTTATCATGTGGTAATTTGATAGTGTCAAACAACATGAATTCTATCTTCTTACCATCAACTTTCATGCGTATAGTACCCTTTTTTACACTTATCTTTGTATCAGCAGTTATCATAAAGGGCCTACCAAGAATAATAGGTAATAAAGATGGCATAGGAGAATCTTCCATATCCAAAACAACAAAATCAGCAGGCAAAATAAATTCATTTACCTGAACCAAAACATCCTCTAAAATACCTCTAGGTCTTCTGATGCTTCTATCTGCCAATTGCAATGTAATTGAGGTTGGTTTGAGCTCCCCCAACCTCAACTCCTTATAAACTGTATAAGGCATCAAATTGATGCTTGCTCCTAAATCAAGCAAAGCACGTTCAAATAGACGGTCACCAACCCTGCAAGGAATTGTAAAACTACCTGGATCTTTTAGTTTATGTGGTAATTTTCTCAATAAAACCGCACTTACCTCCTCAGTTAATGCAACTTTCTCATGTTCCTGAAACTATCTTTTGTGTGTACAACAATCCTTTAAAAACTTAGCATAAGATGGAATCTGTTTAATTGCATCAAGTAAAGGAATGTTAATTTCTACTTTTCTCAAAGTTTCAAAAATATCAAGAAGATGTTTTTCTTTCTTTTGCTTAACTAACCTTTGAGGGAAGGGTGGAAATATCACCTTCTCCTTCTCACTTACTTTTGTGGCTGGAGGTGGTTCAACATTTTCTTGTTCTTTCTCATCTGTCCCTACCTTGTTGTTAACTACCTTGCCACTTCTGAGGACTGTCACAGCCTTGAGCTGCTCCTGACCTCCCGGATTATGTATGGTTTGTGATGGAAACTCTCCTTTCTTCCTCTCACTCAACTCCTTTGCCAATTGCCCTACTTGTGCCTCC
This sequence comes from Prunus salicina, assembly GCA_020226455.1. NCBI lineage: Eukaryota > Viridiplantae > Streptophyta > Magnoliopsida > Rosales > Rosaceae > Prunus > Prunus salicina. The sequence continues at coordinate 27,151,960 of CM035343.1, read as the reverse complement.
AATCTCTGAATAGCTCTGCTAGTTGTTGCTTCTAGTTTCTGAATGTTCTGACTAGTTAGAGCATTTGTCTGTTGCTGTGCAGTCAAGAACTGGAGTATGGCACCCTCAAGATTATTATTCTTCTTCTGGTCAGTATTTGGTTGTGCCACCTGTGATGAAGTATGATAATTACTTCCCTACTGAAAGTTCTTATGCTGTCCTTGTGGATTAAGCACATTTTGACTGTTGCTCCAAGAAATATTTGGGTGGTCTTTCCATCCTGGATTATGTGTTCGAATATGGATTGTTCTTGGGATGATAGTTGTTTTGCCCCACATAATTAGCTTGCTCATGATCTGTAAAACAAGACATAGGACAAGTCTCAGTAGTATGATTAGAATGAGAACATATAGCACATACCTCGATTTTAGCAACTTATTGAACTTGAGAGATGTTCTGAGCTGACATTGCTTTCACTAGTATATCTAACTTCTTCTCCATTGCTGCCATTTGACTCTGGACTCCATCATTTGTGCTAACTTCATATACACCTTTACCTTTCACTCCTTGTCTCCCTTTTGATGAGAATTGCTGAGAATTTTCACTTAGGGTCTCAAATAGCACAATGGCTTCATCACTACTCTTTTCCATAAGCACACCTCCACAACCTGAATCAACAAGACTTTTGTTAGTATCATTTAAACCTTCATAAAAAGCTTGTACCTGATCATCTTGAGATAGATTGTGGTGTGGACACTTGAGAAGCAACTCCTTGAAATGCTCCCATGCCTCAAAGAAAAGATCTCCATCCTTCTGTTGGAAGGTTTGAATCTCCCTTTTAAGTTGTCTTGTCTTTTGGGCTGGGAAAAACTTCTTCAAAAATTTAGTGGCCAAATGTTCCCAAGTAGTAATGGAACCTGCAGCCAGAGAATTCAACCACAACTTAGCATTATCTTTTAAGGAGAAAGGAAAAAGAATTAACCTGATTCCTTCTGTTGTCAAGCTTTGTATGTTTTGAGTCTTGCAGAGATCAAAGAAATCCCTAATGTGCAAGTATGATCTCTCAAAAGGTGGCTATAGTGTGGACCATGTTAAGCAATTGAGGTGATAAATTGAAGCTGCCTTGCACATTTGGTTGGTAGGCAATGCATGATGGTTGATTAAGGTTTTGAGGGACAAAAGAGTCCTTCATTGGCCTTCGAACCTATTCATCCCCCATTTCGTTCACAGTTTCTAATCGTTTTGCCCTCTCAGCTTGCTTACGAAGACGTGTAAGAGTTCGTTCAATCTCAGGATTGTAGACAACAACATCTAAATTTTGGGATCGACGACCTTGCATAAACAAAATTCAACCTGTAAAAGAAAACAAATAAAAAAAACAAAATTCAGCACAAACTAGTTACACAATCCGCGGCAGCGGCGCCAAAAACTTGTTGAACAAATAGTAACCTAAAAATTAAGCAACTATATGCATGTTTTAACTCGCAAGTGCACAAGATTGGATAAATAGTATAGAAAGCAAACACAAGATCGTTCCCACGAGGATTGGATTAATTTGTGCTAAATATTGAAAACAGCGTTTGATTAAAAATAGAATTGGATTGTGGTTAAAACAATGAGAAAACTAGTTAGGGATTCGATGTTCACCACTAATCTTTTTCCTTAAGCAAACGACATGCACAATGCTACAAAACAGATTTTGGATGCTTATGTTTGTCAACCTAAAGGCATGATATCTACTCTTTAAGTTATTGATTTCCCTAAACAACAAGTTAGGCATGGGTATCTACTCTAACTCTTTTCATTCTTAAAGTGTTTAGCATGGTATCTACTAAGTTGTACTTTAAGAATGCATAACACAATAGAAATTGACAAACACACAAATTCTAGAACATGGTATCTATTCTAGTTATTCATGATGATTAATTTCAAGAACTTATAACTAGTTCTTTTGTTACTTTCATAGGTACAAGACTCGGTCATCTAAATTTACCTATGTAACAAACTCAATACACAGCATGCATATGATGATCAAGCATAACATAACGTATGTAAAGAGTAAAATATAATCTGAAATTAATCAATAAGCTCACAAAAGTAATTTATAGCAAAGACATATCGAAATCCTTAAAGAAACATGATTAGGGCTTCAATCGAGCCCTAACTAAAATATTTAGCTATCCATAATTTGAATGGATAGCAAGAACATACAAAACAGAAAATAAAAAAGAGAAAGAAGAAGAAGATAGCTCTTTGATAAAGAAGACAACTCTTCGATGGTGTAAACAACTCTTTGATGGTAGACAACTCTTTGATGGTGTAGACAACTCTTTGATGGTGTACAATGGAAATGTAATTTATGGAATGATATCCTCCTTTAAATGAGCTGAAACTCTGTATTTATAGGCTTCAAATTCGTCCTCCCCCTTGGCTGGTCTCTTAGCTGCCCATGTGTGGCAGCTCATGCTTTGTCTCCCATGTGTGGCAGCTCATGCTTTGCAGCTGCCACAAGCTTTGCCTCCATGTGTGGTTGCTTTAAGCACATGGATCAACAGCTGCCCATGCTTTGCCTCCATGTGTGGCTGCTTTAAGAACATGGCTCAACAGCTGCCCATGCTTTGCCTCCATGTGTGGCTGCTTTAAGCACATGTGACAGCAAAGGTTTGTCTGTGAACCAGGTTCGGTTTTGGACTTGCTGAGGGCTCCAGACTTATCCAATTGGGCTGAAATTTGGATATGTTATAGTAGACACCCATTGGAACAACTTCTATCAAGGGTGTCGCCCCATCTGATTTGTGCAAGTAGCTGAACGAAGGCCTGCAAACTGACCCACAGAAACTGGACTGAGGCCCGAATGTTTGACCTTGAGCTGCAAACTGACCCACGTAAAATGCTACAGAAACTAGACTTTCGTATCTTTCCAGTGATGTATGGCGCATTATCTGGTTCTTTTTGAGCAAGTACAGCTTAATCCGTAAATATGACTGATCTGCAGACACTGTTTTGAGCTAACTTGTCTTCAAAATGCAAATAATGAGTCTCAACCTTATTATACTGAAACATACACAAAACTTTATTAAAAACACAAGTTTAACTCAAAAACATACCAAATCATAAATTAGAATGGTACAAAAAAGATATGTAATTATGCACCGATCAGGTCCAGTTATTGAAACGAGAACTATCTCAAGAATATCAGTCCAATTGTTTTAATGGGGAGCATGTGCGCTTAAAGGAGCAGGAGCTCAAAACAGCCTTGAGGGAGGAAGAAGGGTACTGGAAACTCAAGTCTAGAATATAATGGTTAAATGAAGGCGACAAAAACACGAAGTTTTTTCACTCTAAGGTCACTACTCGGAGACGCAGAAATCAAATTATGGGCCTCGCAGATGCTGCTGGTCAATGGTACACCGATGATGTCTCGATCCAGGATATTGCTGTCTCCTATTTCCTAAATATTTTTGCGACGAACCACCCACAACGGAGTCATGAGATTTTGGAATGCATTGAACAACTGGTCACACACCAAGATAATGAAGCTTTAATGAAGGCAGTGGAGGCGGAGGAGATTTGTTATGCGATGAAGGACATCCACCCATTAAAATCACCAGGGCCCGATGGTTTTACAGGAAGCTTTTATCATCAATTCTGGGGGACGGTTGGCACAGATGTTATAGGGACTGTTCAAGGCTTTTTTCATTCTGGGAGGATGTTCAGGAAGTGGAACCATACACACCTGGTCCTTATCCCGAAGGTCCCTAGCCCTAAAAGCATGATGCAGTTTCGGCCAATTTCTCTTTGTAATGTGATATACAAAGTCATATCTAAGGTGCTCACAAATCGCTTAAGGAGGGTCCTACCGAAGATTATAAGCCAACACCAATCGGCTTTTGTGGCGGACAGGCAGATCACAGATAATATTTTGGTGGTTCATGAGATTTTACATTCTTTGAAACAAAAGAAGGGGGGAGGTGTGTGAGATGGCGCTGAAGCTTGACATGGCAAAAGCCTATGATAGAGTGGAGTGGTGTTTTGTGGGGGATATGCTTCGCGCTCTTGGGTTTCATGGGACTTTCTGTCATTGGATACAGGAATGTATTTCCACTGTTACGTACAGTATACTGATTAATGGGGAGGCTACCGGAAACATTGTGCCCTCGAGAGGGATCCGTCAAGAGGACCCCCTCTCCCCTTTCCTATTTCTTATCTGCGCAGAGGGATTAACGGCGTTACTTCGCAAATGTGAAGCAGACAGGTTTCTCCATGGTTTTCAGGGTAGACCCGATGGGATACAGATTTCTCATTTATTTTTTGCCGACGACTCGGTAATTTTTTGTAGAGCTGAGGAACAGGAGGTTTTGTGCCTGAGGCAGGTTTTGAAGTGCTACGAGGAGGGTTCGGGCCAATGCATTAATTATGATAAGAGTTCCTTATTCTTCAGTAACAATTGCCCAAGACGCCGACGCCGACGATTGGAAGCTCTTTTACCAAAAAAACAGAAGGAGGAATTTGGGAAATATTTGGGAATACATGCGGATTTTATGCAGTTAAAGAAAAAAGTTTTTGAGAATGTGTGGGAAAAAATTTCCCAACGATTGCAAGAATGGGCAGAGCAATACTTATCTGTCGCTGGAAAGGAAGTGCTCGTCAAAGCTGTTGCCATGGCTATGCCTACTTACAGTATGTCCTGCTTTAAACTCCCCATTGGACTGTGCAAGGAAATTGAGCGGGAGATCACGAATTTTTGGTGGAAAGGACAAAAGGATAACAAAGGGATTCATTGGGTCGCATGGCAAAGAATGACGCACAAGAAAACACATGGAGGATTGGGTTTCCGCGATTTGGTATGCTTTAATCTAGCTCTGTTAGCTAAGATCAGCTGGTGGCTAGTTCAACACTCTGACTCACTTTTGGCACAGCTTCTTCACATAAATACTACCCTAGAGGAAGCTTTCTATCCGCTGGATCGGTTCGGGGGTCATCATGGGGGGAAGGGCATTCTGTAGGGTCGAAGGGTGCTAACTGCGGGTTTAAGATGGAGGGTGGGCAATGGTGAGTCCATACGGGTGACGGGGGATCCATGGCTACCAGTTCCGTATACATTCAGACCCACCTCACATCATGCTGACATGCCAATTTATGTGAGGGACCTGATTGATCCGACTACAAAACAATGGAACGGAGCGGCGGTGGCGCGGCTGTTTAATGAGGCGGAAGCCAAAATAATTTGCGGATTGTCATTTAGCAGGTGGGGGTGTCCAGACAAGCTCATCTGGCACTTCACAAAGCATGGCGGTTTCACTGTTAAGTCAGCCTATGAGGTTGCACAATATCTACAGAGAAATGGGGAGCTGGGAAGACAAGGGCAGGTAACAAACACAGGCCGCTGTGGGGGAGTATCTGGAAGCTACAGGTGCCACCGAAAATTAGAAATTTTATCTGGAGAGCTTGTTTGAATGCTCTGGTGGTTCGCCAGAATCTTCGAAAACGGCATGTTGATATTGAGGATGTGTGTATCCTCTGTGATGGGGAAGGGGAATCTCAGGTGCACCTTTTTTTCCAATGTGAGTTTGCAAGAATGTTTTGGTTCTCTAGCCCTCTGCAGTTAGATACGAGGTTGCTTACAGGAGGGGACTTTCTGTCATGCTGGCAACTTCTTCTTCACAAATATCAAAAAGAGGACAACCCTCAAGATATTTTGCAGTGGGTGGCATTTGGGCTATGGAGGGTATGGAAGGCCCGAAATGTTGCAGTGTTTGAGGGGCACCACCCACAGCCACACGATATTACTCTCGTATGTCAGAAGCAAATTGAGGAGTTCGTGGCAGGCAGACAACCAAGTATTCCTCTTATACAGGATCAACCGAGACCTCCTGAATGTGTATGCAGTGCCTTCCAGGTCTAGCAGAAACCCGATGATGGCTGGTTAAAGTTTAATTGCGATGGCGCTTGGACGCAAGCGCACTTGAGAGGCGGAGCAGGATGGGTGGCACGAGACAGTAATGGCTGGATGGAAATGGCAAGAGGTGTAGGGGGTTTTTCTTGTCAGTCGGCACTGGCTGCAGAAGCGGAAGCAGTGCGAGAGGGGGTGGCAGCAGGCTTGGAGGCAAGGGTCCATAAGATGCTGGTAGAGACAGATTGCAAACAGCTGGTGGCGATGTTACATGGTGACTTGAAGACAGATACTAGTATTGACGGTATTATTCATGATATTCAGTTATTGGCCTCGCGTGTGGATCAGGTCTTGTTTCTGTATGTGAATCGTAGGTGCAATGCAGCGGCGCATATGGTCTCAGTGCATGTATCTCGAGAGGGTGGACAATTTCTTTGGGATCAACTTTGGCCTGAGTGGTTGTTTGACACTTGCTATTGATGTAGACATTTCAATTCGGCTTTAATAAATAGGGACAGCTGAAATAATAGGGACAATTTCTTTGTGTTTTTCAGCATCCCTCTAGTTCACAGCTCGTTTTTTTAAATAGGGACAGCTGAAATAATGAGGAAGCAGAAAAGTCTGTGTTGTGGATAAAATGTTTTGTTTCTGTCATATGTTTTTGCATTCTGCCACGGTCACTTACAGGATGACTTATCCTGTCAACGTTTTCCCCAACCCGGGTTTGATGAGGGAATCCTTGTTCCGTTCATTGGCTAAGAAAGTAGAGGATGTTACAGAGTGAGTTTTATGGCTCGTGTTTTTTTTCCTCTGTTTTTAAAAATAGCCCAGGTGCTGGTTTTATAGCCATGACGGTTCTAAAATAGTCTTTGAAGCACTGGGGCTATCATTGTAGTTTTCCCCATCTTGAATTTGTAACTTCATCTTTTCATTTTGAAGCAAAAGGGAGTTCATCTTGTAATCTTAATTAGCTTAGAGCAGATATAAATTAGCTTAATCATCTCATTTCTAATTGTATGCATTCAGAAGATTAACAATTAGCTTGATGAACTTCCTTTTGCTTCAAGAAGAAAGTTTTAACTGCATTCTTGGGACAATCCATCAGGGAGAGCAGATAGAGGAGGGAGATTAATGTCAGTGATACTGGAATACCACCTGGCACGTGCCCGGTATCAAGACACGTGGTATTATACCCTATTAAACTGAAAAGGATCTGGCATCAACAAGCTCTTTATTTTTTAATTAAAATTTAACTAAAATACTATAAAGTTATTTTAACCATACTCCTAAGGAGTTATAAATGTTTTTAATATTTTTTATTTCAAATTTTGAATAAAAAAAAGGAGCTTCTAAAAGTCTTCCTATTTTAGGAAAAATTATAAAGAGTACTGCTAAACGAACCCATTAATTGAGTATACCCTATTATCTAAGTACACCCTAATATTTAAATCAAAATGTAAAATTAACTAAATACACCTTATCTAATTGTCAAAAATACCCTTTATACACCCTAATATACTCTATCACACAACATCAAACACACAAAGAAATTCGAATGTAGATAAAATTTCATTCACTTGGTGATGGTTATTAACATCCTCGGTAATGCTCAACTTGGCATAAAGATCCAAAATTGCACTTCCCACAAAGACACATTCAAATGGAAACCTATCTTCGGTGCACATGCATGAAGTTGTTGCTTGCCTATTTTCAAGTCTCCAAGTGCAGTTGACGAGTTTGCATCAATGAATTAAGAAATAACAATGAAACAAATTGTTGGAGTTAATATTAAGGTTTTTGGAAGTATGTTTTTTTTTTCTTAATTCAATATATCCTTTTTTGTCATTTTATATTAGAGCGAATTAGTAATTTAATAAATAGTTTGATAGTATGGTGTACTCAGTTAATTTTAGGGTTCGTTTAGCAGCACTCTTATAAAATGATACAGTATTACTATCTGACCTAGTGATATCGTATCATTCTATAATTTCTCCTATTGAGGAGAAGAGTTGGATATGGAGAGTAGTTAGATGTGGTTTTTTTCAATTCCTTCCTAAATTCTACTCCCATAATTTACCAAGAATGCAATTTCATATCAATTTACAAATTCCTAATATTTCATCCATATGTCAATTTATGAGTTCCCCATCATAATAACCGTGCTACAATCACTCTGGATAAAGCCCACCAACACAAAAAAAATAAATAAATAAATAAATAAATAGAAGAACCAATAAAAATAACAATAAAAAATCTTCTAACCCAATAAGTCCGCCGACACTAAAGAAATAGTGAGGAAGAACTTGACACTATGACCACTCAAAAATAGAAGCTTTATTTACCAAAATTATTCTAACACAATAATGGACGACAGCTGTATGACAAGTCTAACCGTGTGGGTTCCCCACGTTATGACAAACGCGCTTGTCCTTTTGCAATACAATTCTCACACCAAGACTCCCAAGTCAATGATATTGAGAGCAACATAAATCTCAACTTCTCAACAGCCAAATCCTTTGCTGCAAAACTTGCTTCAAATCTTAACTCAAGTCCAAATCCTTCGCAAAGAATCGAAACATGGCTTTGGTTGGAGAGGCTTTTCTCTCTGCTTCAGTGCAGGTGCTGTGCGACAAGATTGGTTCTCGTGAGTTCAGGGACTTGTTCCGGGGAAAGAAACTGGACGAGTCGCTTGTGAAGAAACTGAAGATAACACTGTTGAGCCTCAATGCAGTGCTTGATGACGCGGAGGAGAAGCAGTTCACGAACACTTACGTCAAAGAGTGGCTTGATGAGCTTCAAGATGCTGTCTTTGATGCGGATGACCTTCTGGATGAGATCAATGCTGAAGTTCTGCGATGCAAGGTGGAAGCTGAATATCGAACCGTCAAAACTCAGGTGTGGAACTTCCTCTCTACTTCTCTTAATCCTTTTTATCAAGACATGAATGGTAGGATTCAAGAGTTGTTTGACAGATTAGAACACCTCGCAAAACAAAAGGATGTGCTTGACCTGAGAGAAGGTGTTGTTGGGGGGAAGGTTTCTCAAAGAACTCCAACAACTTCCTTGGTGGATGAATCTTGTGTGTACGGTAGGGGTGGAGATAAAGAAAAGCTGATGAAACTATTGTTATCTGATGATGCAAGCGACAAGGATGTCTCCGTCATCACCATAGTGGGAATGGGCGGGGTTGGCAAGACAACCCTCGCTCAGCTCCTTTATAATGATGACAAAGTGAAAAAGCATTTTAATCTTAGAACCTGGGCTTATGTTTCGGAAGATTTTGATGTTACTAGGGTAACTAAGACCCTACTGGAGTCAGTCGGTTCAAAAGCTTACGATAATAAAGACCTGAATTTTCTTCAAGTTGAGCTAGGACAACAAATAAAAGGCAAGAAATTTTTATTTGTGTTGGATGACCTTTGGAATGAGAACTATGGTGATTTGAGTGTCTTGCAACGTCCTTTTGCATCCGGGGCAAGTGGAAGTTGGGTCATTGTGACAACACGTAATGAAAGTGTTGCAGATAGCATTCGCACTCCCACCGTTCCAATTCACTATTTGAAACAGTTGTCTAATGAGGATTGCTGGTTGTTACTTTCAAAACACGCCTTCGAAAATGGAAACTCAAGTGCACATCTAGAGCTGGAAGAAGTTGGTAAGAAAATTGCTTCTAAGTGCAATGGTTTACCTTTAGCTGCAGAAACCCTTGGAGGCCTCTTGCGTTGCAACACAAATTATGAGAAATGGAATAGCATACTAAATAGCAATATTTGGGAGCTGCCTCCTGAAAAATGTAATACAATTCCAGCTCTAAGATTGAGTTACCATTATCTCCCAACTCATTTAAAACGATGTTTTGCTTATTGCTCAATTTTTCCGAAGGGCTATGAATTCCAAAAAGAATATATAGTTCTACTGTGGGTGGCAGAAAGTTTAATTCCACAAGCTGAGAGTGAGAAAAGAATGGAAGAGCTCACTAAGAAATACTTTGATGACTTATTGTCACGATCATTTTTTCAAAGATCAAGAAATGAGAAGTTCACAATGCATGATCTCACCAATGACTTAGCTATGTCTGTGGCTAGGGAATCCTGTTTGAGATGGGAAGGGGGCAAATCACATGAAGTTTTGAAAAGAGTTCGGCATTTGTCGTATGCTAGAGGGCATTTTGATTGTGCTGCGAAATTTGAGCCATTATATGAGGTTAAGCATTTGCGAACCTTCCTACCTCTAAGAAGCGAATGGTTTCAGCATTGTTTAAGTAAAAGGGTTTCACATGAGTTAATGCCATCTCTTTTATGTTTACGGGTGATAAAATTGTCAGAATATGATAATATTGTTGATTTACCCAATTCTATTGGTAACCTCATTCATTTGCGCTACTTGGATCTCTCTAATACTGCAATCAAAAGGTTGCCTGCCACAATTTGCACTCTCTATAGTCTACAAACATTACTATTGGCACGTTGTCGGTCTCTTTTTGAATTGCCTACAGACATGAGAAAATTGATTAACTTGAGGCATCTTGATTGTAGTGGAACTCAAATTGAAGAGATGCCAGTGCAAATGGGTAGACTAAAAAGTTTGAGAACATTGACTACTTTTGTTGTGGGGAAATCTACTGGGTCGACTATTGGCGAATTGGGGGAGTTGTCCCATCTTGGAGGAAAGCTTTCAATTTTGAAGCTTAATAATGTGGTTGATGGTAGGGATGCCTTGCAAGCTAATTTGAAGAACAAACAAGATCTCAAGGAGTTAGAGTTGGCATGGGGCTCCAAAGATGCCGATCATTCCGAAAAGGTGAGAGATGTACTTGACAAGCTCCAACCTTGCATGAATTTGGAGAAATTGACCGTCAAACTTTATGGCGGGACCAGCTTCCCAAACTGGTTGGGAGACTATGCCTTCAATAAAATAAAAGTTATGCGCCTTGTAGGCTGTCATTATTGCTTCGAGTTGCCACCGCTTGGACAGCTACCTGCTCTTAAGGAGCTCTTCATATGTAAGATGAAATTTCTTAGGACGTTAGGTCCTGACTTGTATGGTCAGCCATTTCAGCCATTTCAATCGCTGGAGAGGCTGGAGTTTGAGAAGATGGTAGAGTGGGAGGAGTGGGTACCAAGTGGAAGTGGAGGTCTAGACTTTCCGCGTCTCCAGGAGCTGAGTCTAAATAGGTGTCCAAAGCTAAGAAGAAGCTTGCCTTATGATCTGCCTTGCTTGAAGAAGCTTAGCGTGAGTGGGTGTGGAGTTTTACATGATCAAAGGGCCACTACTACTAGTACTACTAGTACTAGTCTCAACTACAATTCTCTTGAAAAATTGGAAATAGGACACGGATGCCAAACGGGTCTGTTATCATTACTAGAGACAAAGCTCCTATCCCGACTTTACATTGGACGTTTTAATGACATACAGTGCTTGCCCAACATCAATCGTCTTAAAAGTTTGAATCTCTCGAATTGTCCAACCCTATCGTCGTTCCCTGAAGATGGCCTACCCACTTCGTTGACTTCACTTAACATATACAGCTGTAGGAGATTAGAATTCCTACCTCATGAGATGTTGGCCCAATTAACAGCGCTGTACTCTTTGTGGCTAGTGAATAGCTGTGATTCAATGAGGTCCTTCCCCTTGGGCATTTTTCCCAAATTGATGGCACTTACTATTAGGAATTGTGAGAATCTGGAATCGCTTTGCTTGATTGAAGAAGAAGGAGCGGTCGAGAATCTCAGTCATCTCAATCATTTAAATATCGAAGGCTGTCCAAATCTGGTGTGTTTTCCCCAGGGAGGATTGCCCACTCCCAACCTGACTCATTTGGAATTCAGTAGATGCGAGAAGTTGAAGTCATTACCTAAACGCATTCACACCCTCACAGCCCTTGAAAGTTCGAGGATAAGCGACGTTCCAAATCTGGAGTCAATTGCAGAGGATGGGGGTTTGCCTCCCAACCTTCGATATTTTAGTATTGAGAATTGTGAGAGACTGAGGGCTTCATCTTCATCAGTGGGAGACTACTGTAACTGGGGTTTGCAAGCACTTGTCTCCCTTAAACAATTTAGAATTGGTGGCAGGGGAAGTGATGAAATCTTGGAGACGTTGCTCAAGCAACAGCTGCTCCCTACCACTCTTCACACTCTCAGCATCTCTTCATTATCAACTCTGAAATCTTTGGATGGAAAGGGACTTGCACACCTTACTTCTCTTCAAGAACTATTTATTGCTGGGTGTGACAGTCTGGAATTCCTGCCAGGAGAGGCACTTCAACACCTCACTTCTCTTCAAGACCTATATATTTCCAGTTGTCCGAGTCTCCAATTCCTGCCAGAAAAGGCACTTCAACACCTTACTTCTCTTCAAGAGCTATATATTTCCAGTTGTCCGAGTCTCCAATTCCTGCCAGAAGAGGGTCTACCGCCATCTCTTTCTTATCTGAGAATCAACAATTGTTCTGGCCTGGAGAAAAGGTATCAGGATAAGACGGGACAAGATCATTGGGCTAGCATATCTCACATTCCATGCATCCAGATAAATTATGAAGTGATCATATGATGATATGACCTCTCTCTCTCACATAGAGACAAACAAACTCAGGTCAGTTATGTACTTCAAATAACCGCTTTAACTGCTTTTCTTCTAATTCAATACAAAAACTGAAATTCACTATCCAAATAAACCGAAATACACATTTTAAATAATTTTTATGTCAATTGCCCCAAATTTGCCATCAATTTTGCATCCAATTAACATTTGCAGTTGCATCGAATACTTCTTCCCAGATCATCCAATTAATTTTGAGATTTCAAGGTAACTTTTATGGTCAATTGGCAAAGATCCCCACAATCACCTGCAAGATCATGTGATGATGGTCAGTAATGAGTAATCCTGTAAGCTCATAATACAAGGAACGGAGATTGTGAGAGAGTGGAGCAATACCTTGGAGAGATCTCAGCCCTATGTTTTCTGCTACAGCTTTCATTCTTTCTCGAAATCCTCAACTTCAACACATCAGAGCATGCATTTCTTGAGTTCGTTGGAAGATGATAAGGTCATTCCGCCCTATGTTTTCTACCATTGCATTCTATTTACATTTACATGCTCTTTTATGGTAGAATGACCTTATCATCTTCCAACGAACTCAAGAAATGCATGCTCTGATGTGTTGAAGTTGAGGATTTCGAGAAAGAATGAAAGCTGTAGCAGAAAACATAGGGCGGAGATCTCTCCAAGGTATTGCTCCACTCTCTCACAATCTCCGTTCCTTGTATTATGAGCTTACAGGATTACTCATTACTGACCATCATCACATGATCTTGCAGGTGATTGTGGGGATCTTTGCCAATTGACCTTAGTGAAATCAAAAAAGAAAAGTAAGTTTGCTTTTTTATGTTTGAAAGTTGGAACCTTTGTTTATATTCTTCGCACTAGACCGTTGCTCAGAACCATTCATCTTAATCTTTCTGATAATTTACAAGGTCCCTTGACGGCAGTGGAAGGGGCACATGTTTTTTACTGATGGGATACTTAACGACAGCAATAAACTTAACATCCTTATTATATGCTTTCTATTAGCTCTTTGATCAGAGGTATCTTGTCCTGCAGATAGTTCATTTGTGTTTGGAGGGGCGGCCTTCATCCGATCTGACCACATGGAAAAGCTCTCTTTGTGTTGATGAAGAATTCTTCATCTCAAACAAGATAAACTGACGTTAAACACTGGGGGGCACGTTTCTTGCAAGAAAAGCAACGTTAAACTGATGATAAACTGATGTTAAAGCTCGTATTGTTGAAGTTCAATTTCCTCTTGTCCCGCATTGAAAGGTTATAGCTTTGTCTATGAATTCTTCAAGGATAGCCAGTTTGATACTGATTGTTGTTTCCAACAAAAGCTTTGTCTCTACACATTATAGCTTATTCGTCGAATGTTACATATATTCAATGTTTCCATACATTTCAAGAATTTTGACAAGCAAACGGTCATTCATTGAAGTTCAATATGAAATCTTCTGAGGTTGTCTATGCTAAATATGAAATCTTCTGAGGTTGTCTATGCTATGGGATGAGCTGCTCACGTTACCATTATTTCCGTGTTCTGTTTTTATAGATTGTTATGACCCTTCTCTTTCTTGTTCCCATGACAATCACAATATTATGCCTCCACTTAAGCAAATTAGAAGACACTTTGGAGTTGGGATATTAAAAGTAGAATGCTACATGCACAACTGATCATAACATCTCTTAAAAATTTTGAGCGTTAACAAATAAATAAACATCACTGAAAAATTAATGTAGTTGTGCATGGAAATATATTGACACTGATTTTATTTTAGGGACATTTTGGAAAAAGCCAAAGGAGAGTGAAATTTTTTAAAAGAAGCCAAAATGGACAAAAATGCCCTTATTTATTTTTAGATTTCCTAAGGAATCCAATACATTTGCATGTCTTTGATTTGAAAGTTGAGCGGTTTTTCTGTCTTTTTTGAAAAAGCTTTGGCTTTTTCTAAAAATGAAAATTTTTTTATGGCTAAAACCTAAAAAACCTTTTATTTACCTTCTCTTTCTTATTTCCCTTAGTGAATGTATGTTTTGCTTGCTAACGCTCAACAATTTTAAGACAAATGCTAATCATACCTCAATTCAATTTGTAGAAATGTTAGCTGAACTTATACCTCAGTTTCAATTTGTCACTTTAAAGAAAAATTTAAAAGAAATATCACTTTAATTTTTCAAAATTCATGATTTGTTGTTTGACTTTAACATTATCCAATTTTCCATATATTTTAAGGATATTTTAGTCTTTCTATTTTCAAGGGTATTTCAAACATGGAAAGTTCATTATATAAAAAAATTGTATATCTTTTAAACAATTAAAATTGAAAAAAATAAATAAATAACTTCCCCGATCCCTGTGTGTCACCGACAGCTCCAACCCTTTGCCCACCTTGAAATCCATTCCCCCTTCTCTCTTCACAGACCCTTCCTCCATTTCCCTTTCCCTCTACCCCTTCCTCCTCTCTCTACTATGGCACACCTAGCTTCAACACACAAATTCCCTCAGCCCACCCAAATCAAGTCCACCTTCTTCTTTTTTCTAATTAAAAATTTTTTTAGACATCCTCAATGAACACCATAAAAAAGTTTAGACATGCTCAGAGAGAGAGAGAGAGTGGAAGGAGAATGATAGAAATGGGAGAGGGAGGCGAGAGATGGGGAGACGGGGGAGGGTAGAGAGAGAGAGAGAGAGAGAAAAAAAAAACTATAAATTATATATGATTTTTTGTTTTTAATAATGGGGTGTTTTTGAGTTTTTCTTGGGTTTGAGTTTTTAAAAATGAGCCTACTAAATTAGTTTTTATGACTTTGGACTTAAAATTTGTTTTTCAATTTATAGAATTGAATCCAAATAAGATACCAAATAGACCCTAAACAAGTCATAAGTTTTTTTTGTTATGAACAAAAAGAGTATTTTTTTTTCTCCGTTGGTTTGGGTTTTTATTTTTGTTTTTGTTTGCTTACAGACTACGCTTGAATTAAAGAAAAAGAAAAGAGTAAATAGAAAGAGGAAAAGAAAAGCTTACCGACTAAGCAAAGAAAGATACTCAAAGCGTGTATGACACGTACTCAAGGAGAAGATACATGAAATAGGCCCAATGAGAGGAAGTGGAAGTCCTTAGCGGGCAGGCTGTGCATATGTATCAGCCAGCGAAGAAAATCTCAAAATAACATCATGCTAATCATACTATATTTGCATATTATTTTTTTAATAGATGTGATACACAAGGTGGTATATAAATGTGATATAGCTAGTATTTTTGTTCGTATACTTACTAGGAAGATGGATCTTAAATTAAATAATTCATTTTTGCTGTCTCAAACCCTACCACGTTTCTTGGTAAGCATAAACGACGACCCTCCACAAAGAAAAGCCATGGTCCTAGATTCTTGATTAAGTTGTTTGTAAATATATAAAAACAGCAATGAGCTAATGCTTTTCAATGTCCAAAAATGAAAAACTGAAAAAAGAGAAGCAAACGATCAATGCTTATTATATAGATGATGTGATGTGACTCTTCTTATATAAATGATGCTCCTCAATAATGATCGTTTAAGGACAGAAAATTAACAGTGTCAAAGAAACCGTGTAGGGTCATCCGCGTTACAAAAGCATTTGGGTTATTGTTTTTTTTTTTTTATTAACAAAAGTATCTGGGAGTAATGATCTCATTCGAAGACTCCAAGTCAATGAAATATTGAGTCACATAATATCTATAGTTCTCAACAGCCCTTCAAAACTTTCTGCAAAACTGAACAAGAAGATCCATAATCCTTTGCAAATAATCGAAACATGGCTGGAGCTTTGGCTGGAGGGGCTTTTCTCTCTCAGCTTCCTTGCAAGTGCTGTGCAACAAGATTGGTTCCCGCGAATTCAAGGACTTACTCAAAAGTAATTAGGGTTTAAACTAATATGTTATTCTTCTCTCGATGAGGGATATATACACAGCATATATACATAGTGGGTACAAATAGAACATTGACTTTGACTCATACCAACACTCCTCCTCAAGTTGGTGCATAGATATCGGTAATGCCCAACTTGTCAAGTGAGTCTTCAAATTGGTGCTTTGATACAGCATGGGTCAACATATTCGCAAGCTGCTCCGAAGAAGGCAAAAAGGTATAGAAATTAACTTATGCTCCAGTTTCTCCTTAATGAAATGCCGATCAACTTCTACATGGTTAGTTCGATCATGTTGCACCTGATTGTTAGCAATTTCAAATGCAGACTATCATAGTGAAGCTTTGTAGCAGCATTCGGTCTAAACCCAATTTTAGCAAGTAACCATCTTAACCACAGTATTTCACAAACCCCTTGGGCAATTCCTCTTTACTCAAACTCTGCAAAGGAATGAGACACAACATTTTGCTTCTTGATATGCCATATAACTAGGTTACCGCCAACAAAGGTGAAGTAACTTGATTTAGAACGTCTATCTATAATATTCCCTGGATAATCTGCGTCAGTATAACCTTCTAGATTCAAGTGACCATTTTTCTTAAATATTAAACCTCTTCCAGGAGCAAACTTTAAATAACTCAGAATATGCATCACAACAGCCATATGATCTTCACTAAGGTGAATGCATAAATTGACTAGCAACGCTTACAGTATAGGAAATATCAGGGCGTGTCAGTGATAAATAGATCAATCTCTCAACCAACCTTTGGTATCTTTCTTTGTTAGTTGGGATCTGATCCACATAAACCCCAAGTTTATGATTTTCAACAAATGGTTTACATTCAAGCATTCTAGTATTTGCTAGCAGGTCCATGACATACTTCCTTTATGAAATAAATAAGCCATGTTTAGATCGAGTGACTTCCACTCCTAGAAAATATTTCAAACTGCCCAAATCTTTCATCTTATATTTTTCTTTTATGTTGTTAGATTCCCGAGTTTCATTTTGGTCTCTCAACTAAATTATTCATTCAAATGGTCCACAAACTCTTTATTAATCTGTGCATTGGTCCTACAATTACATTTTCTGTTAAATTAGTTATGTGAGCAACACTTGCTACATTTGTAAAGGTAAATAAAACCTTTGAAAACTAAAAAAATAAAATTATTTGATTCAAAATTAATTCAAAATTTTCTTTATTTTTAAAAATAATTTAAAACTATAAACGAATAAAAAACAACAAAAAGTAACCCTAAAAAAAATCAGCCCACCCAACCCCTATCTCATCGTGGGTCTGCAACAACCTCTCTCTCTCTCTCTCTTCTCGAACAAACCTAGAACCTTGCAGCCCCAATATTAAACATTTGAAGAGAGAAATAGAGGGAGATAGAGGGAAGAGGTGGAGGGGACAAGGAGGGAGGGGAAGAGATGGTGGGCTGTAGGGGGGAGAAGATGGGGCGCTAGGGTGCTGGGGCAATGGTTATCGGGCTGAGGGTTGGGAGGTGGGAGAGGGCGATAGTTTTTTTTTACTTTTGGTTTTTAGTTTTTAATTTATTTACTATTTTATTTTACTGGACTATTTTACCCCTATATTTGACGGCAATATTGACAAAATGTAACGGTAGGGCCAATAAGTCAATTAATAAAGTGTTGGTGGACTATTTGAACAAATAATTTAGTTAATGGACCAAAACACAATTCGGGTATAAATCTGAGGACCATTTGAGTAAATAACGTATTCTAAGATCAATCTAACAAACCAATTCTTAATTTCTTCATACTTGAACTTAGGAGTAGCTAGTTGAGCTCAGATATGCATGAAAATGAAAGCATCTTTGAAAGGTCGCCGTTTGCAATTGGACCTACAGTTCCATTTCACTAGAATTTTGCCTTTTGTTGTATCCTTTCCCTGAACTCCAGACTTTCTGCGTATCATTCCCAATGAGAACTAACCCAACTTGACCCAATTTGGCTTCGTGTATTTTAAAATTTCAAGCTAACTGCAGCTTCTAATGGAAGCCCTTCTTTTAATTACATGTTAATTCTTAGCGAATAACTAACGTCAAGAAGTCGAGTCATTTATAGCAGGGGATGGATCATAGCTTTGGTGTTGGCCTTCTAAGCAAACAGTATTCTGAAGGGTATAATTCACGGCAACACAGATATACACAATTTTGCAACACGCCATTATCCATCAATTCTTTCCAATTAACTAATTTTTGGTTCTCCTTTGAGTCTACTTGTCTCTGTCTTCCAAAAAAATAGAATAGGGTACTTCTCTGCTTGTTTATTTTCTTCTTCTTTTTATGCGTGATGTCGTAAATCCAATATCTTGCCTTTTTTTACCAAGAGATTTGATATAAATAAAATAAAATAAAACGAAATGAAGAAAAGTAAGCCAAAACTAATAAAAGGATAAAGAAATCAGCACCAATGACATTTCACAAATGTTCAATCAAATTGTGCACATTTGCATTAATAGATTTCAATAAATAAAAAAAAGAGGTAGGAATTAATGGGTAAGGGGTTTGGCAGCTACCACGATTTCACTGGATTGGGATAATGATACGGATGGCTGACGCTGAATCGCATGAAAGGGAAGTTTTTCTCCCTCTTGTGGGGAGAGACAAAAGTGTCAAAACCATGTGGAGTCCTCACATTACAAAAGCATTTGCTAATTGTCTCATTGGAAAAGCCTAAGTCAATGAAATGAGTTTTTATTATTATTTATTTTATAGTTAAGAGCTTTCAAAACTTATGTATTGATGGACACATATAAATATTGAATATTTGAATGTTGCATTATTAAATGGAAATTGTGTCATCACAAATGACCTTCCGTTGTTTGTTTATGTTATTCTTGGATTGCTTAAACTTTGGTTAAACAATAATTTGATTTTAATATTAAAAATGAGAGAAGGAAAATATATATCAATGCTTGCTTAGCATAAACGCATAAAATAATATATTGATGGACGGTAGCTTTATGTCGAGTCTGTCAACCCCATCCTCATGTCGAGTTTGTTACACAAGCATTTGTTTTTTTGCTATATAATATAAGTATTTGGTAGTAATAATCTCACCCGAAGACTCCCAAGTCAAATCAAATTGAGAGTTACCTAATCTCAACACCCTTCAAAACTTGTTCCAAAACTGAACAAGAATTTCCAAAACCCACAAAACTTGGTCCAAATCCTTTGCAAAGAATCGAAACATTGCTGGAGTTTTGGTTTTCTCACGGGAGAATATTCGCATGTAGATTCTTCATCTTTCGGGTTTTCTTCTCTCTCTTTCTCGGTTCTTGCGAAACAACTAGGAACAGTGGTGGACCTAGGAATTTTTCAACGGAGTTTCAATTCTTAAAAGCTAAAAGCTCAAAAAAAAAAAAAAAAACAGCTAAATATCCTTATAATTTAAACAATACTAATGTTTAAATTCCATGAACAAGTTGCAACCAAAATACAAGTGCCTCTCTGTCTGGACTGGACTATAGTCCAGGAACATGAAAGGATGGATATCCTCTGTTCTAACGCCGAAGCAGCGGTCGTGGGATAAGTGCTCGAGGTTGATGAGGGAGCAGCGGACGCTGCTTTTGTATCATGTGGAAACTGTCATATTTCTATGCTGGGATGAGTGACAGGAAGAAGAGGGTTACATACTCTACAGGGTTTAATGAATCTGTAGATATATTGGGGAAGTTAATTAACTGTTGAGGCAAGTATGTGTTTGTAGCTGAGGAAGATGATATCGAAAAAGACTTGATGAGATGGCGACAGATAATGCGGAGCAGGCAACTGGAGCTGTTGAATATTTTAAAGATTGCATGTTTATTTTTTGGTTAAGCTTTAGAGATATGGTGTTGCTACTTCTTTCAATACATAAGCAATCTAGAATAGTTAAGTTTGAGTCATGCAATATCAAGACATAATCAATCTAAAATGTGCCAAATTATTATTTTTGCTACATTTTTGGTTTCATGTATGCTCATGAGTTACCATAAACGAAAGATAAATAATAGAAGTAATTTCCTTTTGGTTATGCACTACTTCGATAAATATTAAAAGATGATACCATTCATAAAAGGGTAATGCTATGCTTACCACATAATTATACCACATTTTAAATACCATCTCACGTGGCAGTTGATGTGGACATCCAACTCATTAAAATTATATTTTTTTTTATAAAAGATATCAGTTTCTTATAATTTTCTTTAATTTAAAAATTAAAAAAACTTAACCCTAAAGACTTTTCAGTTTTCACGTTATCTGTTGGTGTCTCCAAATTCCCTTTCTCCCTCTTCCTCTCCTCTCCCCTCTACCCATCACCGGCGCTTCGCCGTACCTCTGTCGTCGATCCACCACCGCTTCACTCCCTCCTCCTTTAATTTTTGGTTAGTCCACCTTTGAGATTATGTCTACAGTCTATGGTCAATGGTAGTTGAGGGGTCATAACACTGCTCCTTGCATCACCAGCCCCGACCACCTCCATAACCTCTCATAGAAGGACCATTATACCGTGATGATGTTGATCATGATATGGGTCTTGATAAAGCATATCTGCAGTTGTTATTACATGTGTACTGACCAAAAAGCCAAGTGCGAGGGAGTCTTGCTGCGGCGAAGAGGTGATTGATCGGTGCATAATTACATATCTTGTTGTACCCTTCTAACTTATGATTTGGTATGTTTTTAAGTAAAACTTGTGCTTTTAACCTCTTTTGTGTTTGTCATTCAGTTCATTGAGCTCTAGGTAATACTTGAGACATTTGGAGTAAAATGGTGAAAACAATGTGTGAAAACTGAAGACTGAGTTACAAATTCATTTCGGACTTATCTTTTTCATCCGAACTTGGATTGGCCCATATAGAATGTGGTTGGAAAGATGAAAGCCTGAACTTCAAGATGGATAGCTTAATGTCATCAGTTGAGTAAGGCAAGCCCAATCCGTGAGCCCATCAAAATACGTCATGTTGACTTACAGGATGAGCTCATTGCTTGCTTGGTCATGCTTAGCTAAGGGATGAGGTGTGGTTTCTGGGGGAATTGTTGGTGAGCAGCCAAGAAACTAATATCTAATTGCAATGGCTGATGGTGGAGGCTTAATTCAATTCAGATTTCTCTTCTCACTCTCCCTATAAATACCACATCCATCCCATTCCAAAACACACAACATCTGAGCATTCAGCAATTCCTCCATCCTTCACATCCCCATCATCTCCCAAACACAATTCCTCTAACCCAATTCCCAGCAACCACTCCATCCTTCACATCCCCATCATCTCCCAAACACAATTCCTCTAGTCCAATTCCCAGCAACCACTCCATCCTTCACATCCCCATCATCTCCCAAACACAATTCCTACATTCACACCACTCTTCACCTCTGGCTGCAAGCATACATGGTGGAAGCTGTGAGGAGTTCTTCACCATCATAATTTGATCTTCACGGGTTTTTCTTACCTTCTCCATGTTTACTTTGATTCAATTGTATTCTCCATTAATCATGTGTAACTAATTACCATAACTAGGGTTTCAATGTAGCCTGTCAAGACAATTTCATGTTTTCAAGTTAATGTTACCCTTTGTTGATTACTTCTAAATTCTGGTCTCATTCACTTGTTCTTATTGAATCTCTATGCATGTTTAAAATAACTGGCCATTATTAACACCTGCATGTTGATTATCTAGTTCAAGTTTACATAAACATCATATGACTCTTGAACTGATTAGTGAATGAGTGAGTAATGCATTTAGGACAAACATCATGTTTAAATGTTTACTTGGTTCTATAGTGTTGGTACTCAAGCTTAATGGATTCAGATTCATAACTTAGACTAAACATCATAGCTAGGTTATGTTTCTGAGTACTTGATTAAAACCAAACATCATATGGATAATCATCATAACACGAACTCCAGAATTGTAATCAATTTAGGTGATTGTCAACTTGTAACTTGAAATTGGATTGTCATGGTGAAGTTGAATCCCTAGTGCTTGTCTCATCATCTTTAAATTCTCCAAACATCTACTTCTGATTACTTGCTCTTGCATTCCTTTTTAGTAGTTTCACTCCAAACAACTCAATTCAATCTCAATTAAATTCTGTTTAGCTTGTGGTTATTTGGAATCTAAGTAGTAGTATTAAGTGCTTTCATCTAAGTCTCTGTGGAACGACCTCGTACTTGCATTCCTATACTATAATTGATTCGTGCACTTGCGAGAAATAGATAGAACAAAATCTGTCTAACAGTGATGGATCGGCTGCATAGGTTCAGTAGAGTGCTGGCAGTGGGGAGGAGAGGAAGGAGGGAGAGATGGAATTGGTGGAGGTCGATAGACAACATGAAAACTGAAGAGTCTCTAATCCAACGAGGTTGGTTTTTTTAATTAATGAAAATAATAAGAAATTGATATGTAAAAAACTAATATAATTTTAATGAGTTGGATGTCCACATCAACTGCCATGTGAGATGGTATTTAAAATGTGGTATAATTATGTGGTAAGCATAGCATTACCCTTCATAAAATAAACAAAAAAGTAAATAAAATTCCATGATAAAAGTCTTATGAAACAAGTCATTAAGCACATGTCAGCTTTATGGAATGAATAAACCCACGCCATCTACCTTCTGTATTGAAATCTGTTAAGAGCCGTAGATTCACAAAGAGATCAACGGCATTCGAGTCTGTTCCACATCCGGACCGTTGAATTGTCGTTGTCTTCTTGTCATCCTCCAACAGTCCAAACCAGAGTATTATTCTCTTGCGGGTTCCAAGAACCCACCGACACAATTTGAATTAATTAATTAAAGGAAAACTTGTGAGGGCAAAGAAAAATACATTTTTATAAATTAACGAACCGTCCCCATGTGAGGGCAAAGAAAAACTTGTCCCCCCAGAGAAATACATTTTTATAAATTAATTAAAGGACTAACTATAATTTAATTTAAATTATCATCACTTGCGCTAAAAACTTCGAACACTGACAGGACAGCTAACAAACGGTACTTGTTAAATACAATCACAAAAGCTTTCATAAATCTTAAATCAACTTCTCACCAGCCAAATCCTTCGCTGCAAAACTTGCTTCAAATCTTAACTCAAGTCCAAATCCTTTGCAAAGAATCGAAACATGGCTTCGGTTGGAGAGGCTATTCTCTCTGCCTCCGTGCAGGTGCTGTTTGACAAGATTGGTTCCAGCGAGTTCGTGGACTTGTTCCGGAGAAAGAAACTGGACGAGTCGCTTGTGAAGAAACTGGAGATAACGTTGTTGAGCCTTAATGCGGTGCTTAATGACGCGGAGGAGAAGCAATTCCTGAACAGGTACGTGAAAGAGTGGCTTGATAAGCTTCAAGATGCTGTCTTTGATGCGGATGACCTTCTGGATGAGATCAATGCTGAAGTTCTGCGATGCAAGGTGGAAGCTGAATATCGAACCGTCAAAACTCAGGTGTGGAACTTCCTCTCTACTTCTCTTAATCCTTTTTATCAAGGCATGAATGGTAGGATTCAAGAGTTGTTTGATAGATTAGAACACCTCGCAAAACAAAAGGATGTGCTCGGCCTGAGAGAAGGTGTAGTTGGGGGGAAGGTTTCTCAAAGAACTCCAACAACTTCCTTGGTGGATGAATCTTGTGTGTACGGTAGGGATGGAGATAAAGAAAAGCTGATGAAACTGTTGTTATCTGATGATGCAAGCGACAAGGATGTCTCCGTCATCACCATAGTGGGAATGGGCGGGGTTGGCAAGACAACCCTCGCTCAGCTCCTTTATAATGATGAAAAAGTGAAAGAGCATTTTAATCTTAGAACCTGGGCTTATGTTTCGGAAGCTTTTGATGTTACTAGGGTAACTAAGACCCTACTTGAATCAGTCGGTTCAAAAGCTTACGATAATAAAGACTTGAGTTT
The DNA here is from genome assembly GCA_020226455.1 of Prunus salicina. NCBI lineage: Eukaryota > Viridiplantae > Streptophyta > Magnoliopsida > Rosales > Rosaceae > Prunus > Prunus salicina. The sequence goes on along the minus strand of CM035343.1, from coordinate 27,127,718 downwards.
TCTTCAAGTTGAGCTAGGACGACAAATAAAGGACAAGAAATTTTTATTTGTGTTGGATGACCTTTGGAATGAGAACTATGGTGATTTGAGTCTCCTACAACGTCCTTTTGCATCCGGAGCAAGGGGGAGTAGGGTCATTGTGACAACACGGAACAAAAGTGTTGCATCTCTGATGCGCACCGTTCCGATTCACTTTTTGGAACAGCTGTCCAATAAGGATTGCTGGTTGTTACTTTCAAAACATGCCTTTGAAAATGGAAACTCGAGTGCACATCTGGACCTGGAAGAAGTTGGTAAGAAAATTGCTTCTAAGTGCAATGGTTTACCTTTAGCTGCAGAAACCCTCGGAGGCCTCTTGCGTTTCAACACAAATTATGAGGAATGGAATAGCATACTAAATTGCAAAATTTGGGAGCTACCTCCTGAAAAATGTAATACAATTCCAGCACTAAGATTGAGTTACCATTATCTCCCAACTCATTTAAAACGATGTTTTGCTTATTGCTCAATTTTTCCGAAGGGCTATGAATTCCAAAAGGAAGATATTGTTCTACTGTGGGTGGCAGAAAGTTTAATTCCACAAGCTGAGAGTGAGAAAAGCATGGAAGAGCTCACTAAGAAATACTTTGATGACTTATCATCACGATCATTTTTTCAAAGATCTAGATATGTGAAATCACAGTTCAAAATGCATGATCTCATCAATGACTTAGCTATGTCTGTGGCTAGGGAATCCTGTTTGAGATGGGAAGGGGACGAATCACAAGAAGTTTTGAAAAGAGTTCGGCATTTGTCGTATGCTAGTGGGCAATTTGATTGTGCTGCGAAATTTGAGCCATTATATGAGGTTAAGCATTTGCGAACCTTCCTACCTCTAAAAAGAGAAGAATGGTTTCAGCATTATGTAAGTAAAAGGGTTTTACATGAGTTAATGCCATCTCTATTATGTTTACGGGTGCTAAAATTGTCAGGATATGATAATATTGTTGAGTTACCCAATTCTATTGGTAACCTCATTCATTTGCGCTACTTGGATCTCTCTAATACTGCAATCAAAAGGTTGCCTGCCACAATTTGCACTATCTATAGTCTACAAACATTACTATTGGTAGGTTGTCGGTCTCTTTTTGAATTGCCTGTAGACATGAGAAAATTGATTAACTTGAGGCATCTTAATTGTAGTGGAACTCAAATTGAAGAGATGCCGGTGCAAATGGGTAGACTAAAAAGTTTGAGAACACTGACTACTTTTGTTGTGGGGAAATCTACTGGGTTGACTATTAGCGAATTGGGGGAGTTGTCCCATCTTGGAGGAAAGCTTTCAATTTTGAAGCTTAATAATGTGGTTGATGGTAGGGATGCCTTGCGAGCTAATTTGAAGAACAAACAAGATCTCAAGGAGTTAGAGTTGGCATGGGGCACCAAAGATGCCGATCATTCCGAAAAGGTGAGAGATGTACTTGACAAGCTCCAACCTTGCATGAATTTGGAGAAATTGACCGTCAAACTTTATGGTGGGACCAGATTCCCAAACTGGTTGGGAGACTCCGCATTCCATAAAATAAAAGTAATGCGCCTCGAAAATTGTCATTATTGTTTTTCGTTGCCGCCGCTTGGACAACTACCCGCTCTTAAGGAGCTCTGCATATATAAGATGACATTTCTTAAGAGAGTAGGTCCTGAGTTGTATGGTCAGCCATTTCAGCCATTTCAATCGCTGGAGAGGCTGGAGTTTAAGGAGATGGCAGAGTGGGAGGAATGGGTACCAAGTGGAAGTATTGGTCCAGACTTTCCTCATCTCCAGAAGTTAATTCTAGAAAAGTGTCCGAAGCTGAGAGGAAGCTTGCCTTGTGATCTTCCTTGCTTGAAAAAGCTTCGCGTGAAAGGGTGTGGGGTTTTACATGATCAAAGGGCTAGTGCTACTACTAGTACTAGTACTAGTCTCAACTACAACTCTCTTGAAAAATTTATCATAGAAGATGGATGCCAAACAGGTCTGTTATCATTACTAGAAACAAATCTCTTGTGCCAACTTTACATTCAAAATTTTGGTGACATACAGTGCTTGCTCAACATCAATCGTCTTCAATGTTTAACTCTCTCAAATTGTCCAACGCTGTCGTCGTTCCCTAAAGATGGCCTACCCACTACGTTGACATCACTTAGGATATTCAATTGTAAGAGATTAGAATTCCTACCTCATGAGATGTTGGCCAACCAATTAACATCGCTCGACTGTTTGTGGATAGAGAATAGCTGTGATTCAATGAGGTCCTTCCCCTTGGGCATTTTTCCCAAATTGACGACACTTATTATTGGGAATTGTGAGAATCTGGAATCGCTTTGCTTGATTGAAGACGAAGGAGCTGCGGTTGAGAATCTCAGTCATCTCACTGCTAACCTGATTCGATTGGAGGTTCAAAGATGCAAGAAGTTGAAGTCATTACCTAAACGCATTCAAACCCTCACAGCCCTAAGATATTTGGATATAAGGAATCTTCCAAATCTGGAGTCAATTGCAGAAGATGGGGGTTTGCCTCCTAACCTCCGAGTTTTTTACATTCATAATTGTGAGAGACTGAGGGCTTCATCTTCATCAGTGGAAGACTACTGTAACTGGGGTTTGCAAGTAGTTGAAGAATTTATAATTGGTGGCAGGGGAAGTGATGAAATCTTGGAGACGTTGCTCAAGCAACAGCTGCTCCCTACCACTCTTCACACTCTCAGGATCTCTTCATTATCAACTCTGAAATCTTTGGATGGAAAGGGACTTGCACACCTTACTTTTCTTCGAAGTCTATCTATTTTTAGTTGCAAAAGTTTGAAATTCTTGCCAGGAGAGGCACTTCAACACCTCACTTCTCTTCAAAAGCTAAAGATTAGTTGGTGTGACAATCTCCAATACCTGCCAGAAGAGAGTCTGCCGCCATCTCTTTCTTATCTGAAGATCTTTAGATGTTCTGCCCTGGAGAAAAGGTATCAGAATAAGACGGGACAAGATCATTGGGCCAGCATATCTCACATTCCTTGCATCGAGATAAATGATGAAGTTATCATATGATGATATGACCTCTCTCTTTCTCACATAGAGACAAACAAACTCTGGTCAGGTACGTACTTCAAATAACCGTTTTAACTGCTTTTCTTCTAATTCAATACAAAAACTGAAATTCACTATCCAAATAAACCGAAATACACATTTTTAACTATTTTTATGTCCACAAATTTGTTGACTTGCCCCAAATTTGCCATCAATTTTGCATCCAATTAACTTTGCATTAACTCTTGGAAGTCAAAGCAACTTGTGTAAGCAACTTGCATATAAACTTCTTCATTTGCAGGTTTCTTTCAAGTCACTGCCCGAGGAGAGTTTACCATTGTATATAGATTTTTGTTTTTCTACAAACAAATTGCAGCAAAGAAGGGGGAGGAAATGTTCATATTTTTGTTGGAAATTAGTTTGTTCATATTCTATAAGACGAATCTAACGATCCAATTCTTAATGTCTTGAACTTAGGAGTATCTTGTTGAGCTGAGATACATAGCATCAATTTTGCATTCAAAATACATATATAGCATCGAACGCTTCTTCCCAAATCATGCTCGCTCTTGTCAATAATTGAATATTCAGTTACTTTTGAGCTCAATTTTGTTTTTGTGTTTTTTGTTCTCCATTAATATTTCATCTCAGTTTTGTGAATTACAATGTCACTGGTGCTTACTGGTCCCATGCTATTTTCTGATCAGAATCATTTTCCAGAAAAACACACAAAAACTCAATCCAATTTCTATTATTAATTTGTTCAGTAAATTCTCTCCTTCTATTGACTCAATTTCTTCGCAACTTATATCCTATAGTAAGTCTCAAATGCTGAATAATTAATACTCTTTTTGCAGGACAGCACCTTCTCTTGGAAAGCTTTTCATTTGCAAGGTTCATAGACTTTTGTTTTTCTACAAAAACAATTGTCACAACAAGGGGAGACGGAAAGGTTCACCTGGAATATCTGGATTGACACATTCCTACAGATAGGCATCAAATGTCCCACATTTTTAGGTACTCTTTCATAATAAAAATGTATTCAATGTCTATGGATAACCTGTGAGCTTAAGTTGTTAGATAAAACCGGCAGTATATTATTGCTGTCATCTTGTTGAAGATGTGAGCATGATATTTATCATTCATATTGTTCCAGTGCCCGAGGGGCACATTCATTGGGAATTTTAATTAATAGGTTCATGCCATTAATTTATCTTTGGCATTTCCCAGGTACTGCATGTATGTTATAAACGTTGTCACTTTACTAATGTATATTTTCTTAGTATAACCGGTTGAGCAGAAAGATCATTCAGCAATTACAAAATTTTCTTAGGGAATTAACCTTGTTTAAGCTTTGTTTATCATCTCTCTCCTTTTCTCTGTTAAGTCTTGGTTGTTCTAAGTTATGCCTTATCCTTATCCCCCACATCACACATATTGGAAAAGAATCTTGCCTTAAATTGAAAATTTGATTTTATTTATTATACTTGATAAATTCTGATTTTGTCACGTTGTTTCTCACTGGGGTGGTCTTTATCGGTATCCAAGAGCATGCTGATCACAACTTATGTCTGTCTTAAGTCTCAAATGCTGAGTTATTAGTCACTCTTCAGGATGACAAGCCTTCTCATAAACATTTCTTCATTTGCAGGTTTCTTTCAAGTCACTGCCTGAGGAGAGTTTACCATTCTATATGGATTTTTGTTTTTCTACAAACAAATTGCGCCAAAGAAGGGGAAGGAAATGTTCTCAAGGTGGTGCTCTAGCAAGGAAATGTTCTCAATCTAACATAACAAGCATCACATGTCCATTCATGATTAGGTAATCTTTCATCATAAAATTCCTTTCCCTACGTAATAACTTGAAAACGTCATTTATGAGTTTCCTTTGAGATGAATGAAAATGTGTACATATGTATGAATAAACTGTGAGAGCTCAAGTTCTAGGACAGAATGTTGAGGAAACTCCATGCTTGGTCTTGCACACTTCAGTAATGACTTGTTTATCTAGAAGAAACATTTGTTTATTGAGAAAAGATAGTAAAATACCACAGAAGTGAACAAGTACTCGTCCACCACAGAAGTGAACAAGTACTCGTCCACCACAATTAATTTCCCTATTCATGTTTTGTTCCTGGCTAGTCCCTTTACATGATAACTTTTATAGATGCAAAGGCTTCTTAGGTGCTGTTGTCAAGTGAAAGTATATTATTTTTTGTTATTAAACTATCAATATTATTATTATTAGTGTCCTTATTTATTTTGCTTCCCCATTGTTGTAATAGATAACATCCATGCCTTCTCATCTGATTTACTCATTGGCCAGAGTGGGAGGAATGAAGACCAGAAGGCCGGTGTCCAGATTTTCCTCATCTCAAGGAGCTGACTTTAGACAAAGTGTCTGAAGCTAAGAGGAAGCTTGCCTTCTCATCTTACTTGCTTGAAAGACTTAGCTTGTCGTCCGGGTGTGGTGTTCTACATCATGAAAGGGCCACTACTACTCGTAACATGGACTACTTATCTCTTGAAGAATTAGAAATATATGATGGATGCCCAGGTCTGTTCTCGTTACTAGAGACAAAGCTCCTGTTCATGTTCCTATTTGATACGATGCCATTTCCAATTCAAAAACTTTTCAGGTAGGTTAAGAAACTTTTTAGCGTATCAACTAGTCTCTTTCATATCTATTTTCTTGTACATACTTGTTGGTTGGAAATTAGTTTTCAGAAGCTACACAAGTTGGGGTTAACTAGAGAAATTAGTTTGTTCATATTCTAAGATGAATCTAACGATCCAATTCTTAATGTCTTGAACTTAGGAGTATCTTGTTGGGCTGAGATATGCATGAAAATGGAAAGCAATCGAGTTGAAATCCAAAAAGGAAAAAGTTCGGGTTTTGATATTTGAAAGTAGGCACCTTTATATTCTTAGCACTAGACCGTTGCTCCGAACCACCCCCACAAACAACCCCCAAAAAATGAAAAAACCAATCTCGTAGTTACCATAATAATATGCCATTCATCTGAAATTTGAGAATTCACACGGTCCCTTGAACTCACTTCTCTTCAACAGATACATATTTATGGCTGTCTGAGTCTCCAGTTGTTTTGCCCTGGAGTAAAGGTATGAGAATCCAAATGGGGAAGACTCACAATGATTCAGGCAGTGTTAAGTAGTATTCCGATTTACTACATGTCCCTGTTCAGGATTCCCATCGGAGTAGCCAATAGAATCGAGAAGCTTATGAGGGACTTCTTGTGGGAAGGTTTGGATGGGAAAAAAAGCCATGCTGTGTGTTGGGAGGTTGTGTGTAAGACAAAATTCTGTGGAGGGTTAGGGGTGGGTTCGTTGAGGGCTAGAAGTACAGCATTGAGGGCCAAATGGCTGTGGAGGTTTCCTATCGAACCTCATGCTCTTTGGCATAAAGTGATCAGAAGCATTTATGGAATGGATACAAACAGGTGGGATGCTAAACCTGCGATTCAGGGAACATGTCGCAGCCCTTGGAGAGACATTTCTAGTGGCTATAATTTGTTTCTTCAAGGCTGTGTTTTCGTGGTAGGTTGTGGAGTTAGGGTCAGATTTTGGGAGGATGACTGGAGTCGGGGCGGAGTGTTGAAAGAGGTTTTTCCAAGACTTTTCAATTTGTCCAGGAAGCAAAACCACAATATTTCCTCCTTTATAGGCTCGGATGGGTTTCCTCTCAGTTGGGATTTTGGTTTCAGGAGGAATCTCAACGAACTGGAGATAGAGGAGGCGGCTAGACTGTTGGATTTACTGGAGGGTGTGAGGTTGATCTTTTCCAGATTGGATAAGAGAAGATGGAAGCTTGACCCTTCCGGTCTTCATTCTCTCTGCTCTCATATTCAGAACAGCGGCGAGGGGGAGGCCTTTTCTCCGTACACTCAAATCTGGAAGGCCAAAACTCCTCCGAAAGTTAAGATCTTTGTGTGGCAAGCTGTGTTGGGAAAATTAAATACAGGTGATACATTACAGAGACGCTGTCCCTATTTGTGCCTTAGCCCTCACTGGTGTTCTTTATGTAATATGGCAGGGGAGAGCGTGGACCATCTCCTTCTTCACTGCCCTTTCTCTGTAAAGTTGTGGGAGACGTTACTGAAGGAAGTTAACATGGTGTGGGTAATACCGGAAGGCTGCTTTGAACTTTTTTCCATCAGATTTGACGCTTTGGGAAGGGGAAAGAAAGCTAAAATTCTCTGGGGTTGTCTGATGCAGGCAGTGGTTTGGAATCTATGGCTGGAACGTAACAGGAGAATCTTTGAGGATTATAAGGGAGTGGGAGTGGTAGAGCTATGGGATAGGGTGACGTTTTGGGCTGCCCTTTGGGCATCAACTTCCCCTGCTTTTAAGGATATATCCTATCCTTCAATTATGCGTAATCTGCTGGCTGTAGTATCTTAAGGGGCTGCTTATGTTTGGTTGTTTAGTTCTGTGTTGAGTGGCCTTGTGTTTGTTCCTTCGGCTAGTTTTTCTTTTATCTGTGATCTGTGACGTATCGTATCCTAATTTATATAAAGAAGATGAAGATCTGTAGGAATTCAATTAGGAAAAGATCTTCAAAGTTCCTAAACAAAACAGGTATCCAAGTTGTTCAAGACTTCCTAGTTCTGTCAAAATTCTAATTTTAATTTTTTTCTGAAATTTTTTCCTAAATCGTATCTTCAAATTGGGATACCCGTATCTGTCATGTCAGATACGCGTATCCTTTTGTGATTGACCGTATCCGTTGACTCGGATATGTATCCCGTGCGTATGTTGGCGTATCCGCCGCGTATCATATCCCTTGCGTATCAAACACGGGATACGCTGGTGTCCATGCGTATCCGTGCTTCTTAGCTAGCAACAGACCAGCATTTGGACAATGTGGTGAAGAGATCTGAATATAGCATAACAAGCATAACATGTCCATTCATGATTCAGTAAACTTTCATCATAAAATTCCTTTCTGTAGGTAATAACTTGAAAACGTCATTTATGAATTTAATTTGAGATGGATGAAAATGTACACACATACTTGTTGGTTAGAAATTAGTTTTCCAAAGCTACTTGAGTTGGGGTTAACTAGAGAACTTGATGAATCTAACGATCCAATTCTTAATGTCTTGAACTTCAGAGTATCTTATTGAGCTGAGATATGCATGAAAATGGAAAGCAATCGAGTTGAAATCCTCATTGTATAGCTATTAGACTTGGCTTTTCAAAATCTGACAAGTAACATAAGTATGAGTGTTGGAATGAAAAAAAAATCAAAAAAAAAAAATTTGAAACGTGGGTTGGATAAGTCCCATGATTTTGATATCTGTTATTAACCACATCTAGCAAGCAGCAAGTTGAGGGTAGAGAAGCGGGGGTCTAAACCAATGAAAACACTTAAGAAAGGTTAGTGGCTCCTATTTTTGGGGGAGCTGATTATTCAGTTTTCATATACTAAGAAGGCCCTTGGCTTATAAAAGGGACAGCAGTAAAGAAAAAAAAAGGGAGGAAGAAAAAAGAAACGACAGAAGAAGAAAACTGCTGCAGGAGAGAAATTACAAGAGCACAGACACAAGAAAATACTTTTGACAGGTATATTGATTCTTTCAAATTAATTCTTGTTGGGTGGCAACCCTTAAATCTTTGTTGGATGATAAATCCATAATGGGTGGCAACCCTCAAATCAAACTCTTGGATGATGAATCCATGATGGGTGGCAACCCTTGAATCATTTTGTTGGATGATAAATCCATAATGGGTGGCAACCCTTAAATCATGAACAACAAATCCATGAGAGGATTTCTGTTCAACAAAGCTCTGCCGAGCAAAAGGAAATCCTGTGAAACAAAAATGGTGTTTTGAGGGGTCAGCCCAAAATATACACACAAAAAAGGGCTTGAGTTACCTCTTGGACTCTCTGACCATTCCTCTCCATCTCTGCCTCTGAAAGCCTTTACTTTCCTCACTGAGCAAACTACATAAAAAAAAAAGGATGTTAGTCATGAAGAAAAGAATAGGCAAAAAAAAAAAAAAATAGAGATCTGCAAGGAAAGTGGCTGTACGCCACTTTGTGTTTCTGGAAAAAAATAGATGAAGCCAGCCATTTTTTTTTTTACTGGAGGAAAGCTTGGTGTGCACAATAAAAAAAAAAAACCAAGAAGGAAGTCAGCACTTCGAAGGCAAAAAAATTGTCATCGAAAAGAAAAAGGTTGAAAGACAGCACGGTGGTTTTCTTTGTATGGGCCTGGTGTGGCAGACTTGGTGTTGCAGATAACACCTACAGCAAAAAAGGAGAAACAGCAACCAAACAAAAAAAAGAGGAGAAGAAAAGTCAAAATAAAAAAAGAAGAAGGTGGCTGACGCCACTTTGTGGGTGATTGGGAGAAAAGAAATAAAAAAAAGAGGAGAAGAAAAGTCAAAATAAAAAAAAGAAGAAGGTGGCTGACGCCACTTTGTGGGTGATTGGGAGAAAAGAAATAAAAAAAAAAAGAGAGAAGCTTGGTGTTGCAGGAAAAAATATAGGAAAAGGACAAAAAAAAGTTTGAAACCTTTTGATATTTGCGTTAGTTTTTTCTGCTGGTTTTCTTCTTTTATTTGGCTCTGTACCGATTGTGACTTGTGTATTCTTTTTAAAGGCTGAACAGTAACAATGTTTGCTTTTAATTCGGACTGATCACAAGTATTCCAGATAAAGGTACTCAATTATGGGATGGCGTCAATCAAGATCCTCTGGTGTTTCCTCACATTCGGAAGCCGTAATGATGTTTGAATCAACAACTTCTTCAATTCTCTCTATAGCTGGCAGTAGTAAGTAACGTTCCCCAGTAGTGATTTGGATATCCCTTTCGTCAGGTAGCGTTAACGATGCAGCCAAATTAGCTAGTGCATCAGCTTTATCATTTTCCGACCTCGGGATGTGACTAACATGAATGTCTTGAAACTGTGACATAAGATATTTTGCCATTTCATGGTATGGGACGAGAGTAGTATTTCTGACCGCGTATTGGCCATTCAACTGTCTGACGACTAACTGTGAATCACAATATACTTGTAAACAATCAATATGCATCTCGAGGGCAATTTCAAGGCCAATGATTAGTGCCTCGTATTTTGCCACATTATTTGAACATAAAGCCAGTAAAGAGAATGAGTATGGGATTAAGCCCCCAGACGGCGTGATGAACACTAATCCTGCCCCATCTCCGTTTCTTCTTGCTGCCCCATCAAAATATAGCTGCCATGTAAGTGTTTCCGTTGTGAATACCTCTTCATCGGGCAAATCAGCAAGTAACTCCATGTCATCGGGAGTAGGATGAACAGCCAAGAAATCAGCAAGAGCTTGCCCTTTGATTGCCTTTTGTGGCACGAATTTTATCTCAAACTCAAAGAGAAGGAGTGACCATTTGGCTATTCGCCCCGAGAGCACAGGTTTGGACATTAAATATCGGAGCGGGTCTGCCTTGGAAATCAAGATGACTCTATGAGAGAGGATATAGTGTCGTAGTTTCTAAACGGCAAACACCAATGCGAGGCATATCTTCTCGATAGGGGTGTAATTTTGTTCCGCCCCTACAAGTGTTCTACTCAAGTAGTATAGTGCATTTTCTTTTCCATCATCATTGTGTTGGGCGAACAATGCTCCCAACGAGCGTTCTAGCGCTGCAATATACAAGATTAAAGGCTTCCTTTTAATTGGCGCCATAAGAACTGGTGGATTTAACAAGTATTGTTTAATGCTTTCCAAGGCATTTTGACATGCTTGATCCCATACAAACGGAACATCCTTCTTCATGAGCCTCGAGAATGGTTGACACCTTCCAGAGAGATTTGAGATGAACCGTCGTATATAGGCTAATCTCCCTTGCAACCCTCGCAACTCCCTTAAATTTTGAGGGGGAGGCATTTCAAGGATTGCCTTGATTTTTGAAGGATCAATTTCAATTCCTCGGTGTCGGACAACAAAGCCAAGGAATTTGCCTGAAGTTACCCCAAATGCACACTTTAAAGGGTTCATTCTCAACTGGTGCTTTCGGAGTCTATCAAAGACTCGTTTTAAGTCACTCAAATGGTGTTCTCTTTTTCTGGTTTTGACAACCAAATCATCAACATAACACTCAATGGTATTGTGAAGCATGTCATTGAAAATGGCTGTCATGGCTCTTTGGTAGGTTGCCCCTGCATTTTTCAATCCGAAAGGCATCACAGTGTAGCAATATATTCCTTTTGGAGTGCGGAAGGCAGTTTTCTCTTGATCCTCTGGAGCCATTTTTATTTGATTGTAACCTGAGAATCCATCCATGAATGATAGGGCACCAAAACCGGTTGTCGCGTCTACCAATAATTCTGTGATTGGGAGCGGGAACTCATCTTTTGGGCATGCGTCATTGACGTCTCTATAGTCCACACATATACGCAGTGCCCCAGTTTTTTTCTTAAGGACTGGAACAATATTGGACAACCAAGTGGGATATTGGACTTCTCGGATAAATCCGGCGGCAATAAGCTTGTCAATCTCGATTTCTATTTGGATTGTTAGTGTTGAGGCCCAAAAAATCCATGGTTGGGCCCGAATAAATTTCTAGCCTAAGACAATATATTATTGGAAAAAGATCCAATTTGGAGCACATGAAAGTATGACATACACGAGTCATACTCCGCACACCATGCTAAATAAAAAATCCATCAAGCTAGGAATTGAGATTAAAATTATAAAATGCATTTAGCTCTGCAAATCTATGCCAATTATCCTATCAAGCGCCATATTTAAAAGCATGCCAAGCGACATGCCATGCCAAGCACGAAATCGTTATTTCGCACCCAACCACGCTACAAGCCTAAGTGGGCCCAAGCCACTCAAATGCTTGGGGCTTGCTTGAGTGGGTTGTGGTATGGATGGTAACGAGTTGTGATGGGGCCCATCGGCGGGTTGAAAAATGGAAGTCTCGGGTCGCTTGGGGGCCTCGGGACTCAAGCCCATTTTTTAGGCCCAAAAGTGGGTAAGCACAAGAGAGAGAATAGCCCATCACCTTAGTAAAAAATAGACCACAAAGCCCAAAACATTTGGTAAACTTAGCCCACTACCTCTAATAGCCCACAAAGCCCAAAATATTTGGTAAACTTAGCCCACTAGTTAAATAACTTGACCTTCCATATTGAAAGGCCCATGCAATTTAAATAAAGAAGGTCCAAGGCCCTCAACATGTGGCTGAAACAAAAAACCACAAAGGGACCAAAGGATCCACAGGAGGAGGGGCTGCTAGGAGGTTCCCTATGGGAGGAGCAAATTCCAAGCAAAAGCATTAAAGGGGCCAAAGGATGTTGGGGCGCAGGGGATGACGTCATCCCTTGGACCAGCATGTATACCCACTTTCTTTCCTTCATTAGATTTGGCCATGGGGAGAGAAAGGAAGAGAGGAAAGGAAATGGGTGAAAGTAGAAACCCTTCTCAGAGGCAGCCGCGGGAAAGGGGGCCTTAAGCTCCCAAAACCCCTGATTTTATGCAAGGAAGCAGAGTTGACTTCACCAAAAGAAGATGATTGAAAGGATGAGGAGAGAAAGGAAGGGAAGAACTTGGCAAAAATAGGATGGAGGCCATTAGGGTTTCTTGAAGAAGACCCATTCCCAGCAGCTATAAATAGGACCCCTTCTACCCAACACAACACAACCCACAACCTTCAGAGAGCAAGCTTTCTCTCTCACATGCAAACCCAGGAATTTTCGTGCTGTCATTCCTCATTTTCCTTTATTTCCCATGTTTTGGCAGATTGACAGAAGCTTTGACAGAGTCACTGTCAAGCTGCCGGAAATTGCCAAAGTCACCCAAAACTCTTCACCATCCTTCTCCCTCTTCATCAAATCTCCTTAGAACCTCTCTCCATCTCCATTAGAACCTCTGTACCTCATAGGAACCCACAGCTCTCTCTCCTAAAGTGCTAAACCCATGATAATTTTTGCTCCCATGCCATAAGTCACTCATGCCAAGCTAGAATATTTATCTGTAATTTGTTGTCATTTTCATTGGTGAAGGTAACCAAGGAGTTTCCTAAGGCGTCATCACCCTTTCGAGACATCCTTGAGGCTTGATCTTCAAACTCAGACACAAGGGGACACTTGCATCAGATTGCTCTTTACAGCAGCCCAGCCTACTTGCTGCCGGAAGAAAAAGGCCCCTACAGTTAGCTCTGGCCGAAAACGGCGTGGCGCTTGCTTCACCCATCGAGCCTCATCAGGTATCCCAAGTTTGTGAACTGCAACGTTTGGGTTTAATCCTGGCATGTCTTGATAACTCCATGCAAATACGTCTCGGTACTCTTGCAACAGTTGTGTGTATTCTTCTAATTCTTGCGGCGTCAACAAAGCACTGACAAAGATAGGTTTTGGATTGTCAACTGCATCAAGATTAATTTCTTGCATATCATCAATTGTGGCTTGACCTCCCTCTTCCATTTCTGGTGGAGCTGGTTGGACTATGTCAATGAATTCCTCGATGTCTTGAGGATTATCATCTTGGTCCACCGTTTCTTCAAAAGAGGTGCAATTGACCTGGACAAGGTCATCCTTTATTTTCACCCTTTTGACTGTTTCGGTCATACCTTTCTCTTGACTCTTAACTTTCCATTTCCTTTTATTATGGACCTTCCCTTGTTGAGAATTGGAAGAATTTTCCAAACGTTGAAAGACTGAGACGCGGGGTGGCTGTCTGCCCCCTAGTCGTTTGAACACAGAGACGCGAAGTGATCTTGTATTCACCTCATCCTCTCTGAACATAGCTTGCTCCATAGTAGTGAACACTTCGAGCTCGGAAGCTTCTCGATGTAGCCTTCGAAGAGACACTTTGAGCACGCTACTCTCGTTTTGAACCGTGAGGCCATCATTGCTTTTCTTTGCCTTACACCCTTTAAGTTTTATCTTTAATGGAGTAGACGTTGTTTCTGGCAATAATGCCTTTTTGTGAACAACTACCCGTTTACTCGAGCCATCGTTTTTGTCAAAGGTAGTCGAAATGACCAAATTGCCCCTTGGGATAGACTGATTGATCTTCCGCAGGGGACGAGTGTAACTGGTTGTCATCAGTGACCCCATCGTTTGCTTCAAGGACCCCGCTTCCTTTTCATTAGGCTCCTTTCTTGAAGTCTTGATGATTATCTTCGGCTTGGGAGCTTCTGAAATCGGGACTTCTTCACCTTTTGAGGATGATGCACCACGAGGCGTTAGCTTCACTCGAATTACTCTTGAGGGTTTGGGCATTTCTGCCTTATGTGATTTTCTCGTTTCGACAGTCGCTCTCTCATTCTCTTTATCAACATTTGATGGCTGTGTAAATGAGAGACCAGGTGGACCATAAAACTTCGCATCAGAGTAATTTACCTCTTCACCTCTAAATGGGTCAATGTCGGCTGAAACGCTTTTGACCTCCCCATCCACTAGGTATTTGAAGCACTTGTGAAGTGTGGAAGGGACTACATCATATGTATGGAGCCATGGATGCCCTAGCAGGACATTGTATGAAGTGTCATCGTCGATCACATGGAATAGAGTGTCTGAATATAGGTCCCCTATTTCCATTTGTAGTGCGATTGAACCCATGGCTTTTTGCCCAAGTTGATTGAATCCTTGAATAGTCAGCATAGATGGAGACAATTGTCGGGCACTCATCCCTATAGCGTGGAGCGTCTTTAAAGGGATAAGATTCACAGCCGAACCACAATCTAACAAGATTCGACTGATGGTCGTGCCTCCAACTTCGCCAGTGACATAAAGAGGTCGATTATGGGATTTTGACCCAAGTAGAAAGTCATCTTCACCAAAGGTAATTGCTGCCATGCACGATGCACAAAACTTTGAGGTTTCAGTTGTGCGGACATTCACTGATTTGAAATATGACTTGTACAAATCCGGGCTCATTAAAGCCATTACAAGTGCTTCCCTAAGCTCTCTCGACATTTGTAAAGCGTCATAGACACTTAAAGGAGCGGGAATGCGCTTAAGATGAGCCAAAATATCATACTTAAGTGTATGTGATTGCGATGACTCCTTTGCTTTACCGGTATTAGGCTTAGGATCCTTTGCTTTTGAAGAGGACGGTGGAGCTTCCCCTGCTAAAGTTTTTTCTGACAAGGAGACCTTAATCTCTTTCGCTTTCGACTTCTTAGAGGGGTCAGCTTCCTCCTTTTATTGTGTTTTACAGCAGATGGGATGCTTTGACCGGAGCGGAGGTTAATCTCATCAACCTCTGTGTCAACCTTATGTTCTTCCACAGAAACCATGTTGCATTGGATAATTTCTTCCTCAACTTCGGATTCACTCAAGAAGAACTCAACTGGCAAGAACTCAATGAGTGTGACAGGGACTCTTGCGGGTTGCTCATATTCATCCTCTTGAGGGGTTTGAACTTTCTTTTGCTCCTTCTTCTTCTTCCTCTTATTTTTCAAGGTTGGCATGCCTCGAATCTTGACACCAGGATGAATAATAGATTTGTGATTAGGTGGGAAATGTTTGGCCATGTGTTTGGCTCTTTTAACAAATGTCTTCCACCCCTCAACAGATTCATCGGCCGAAGAATCTTCCCATATCTCTAGACTGGGTGCAGTCGTGAGCTCATGAAAAGTGGGAATTTGAAGATTACTAGACCATGGCGCATTTGGACAGGCATGTACAATTGTGCCCCTATTGTCGGCATTAATACCTGAAAGTTCCAACCCATCTAGTGGTGCAGTGCTGGGTGTGAACTTTTCCTCTATCATATTTGCCGTAGCTGAATGATGCTGGGGAGAAGAGTCTATCACTAAGCCACCACTGTTGAGGAGCTCTTGGATTTTGTCCTTTAGGATATAACAATCCTTGAGCGTATGACTGATGAGGCGATGACACCGGCAATACCTAGGGTCATTTGTCTTGTTAGCTTCAGCAGGGCGCTTTGTTTCTGGCAAGGTAATACCATTGGAGGCCAGAAGTTGGTAAAAAATTTCTTCTACATCCTCATCGTCAAAAGAATATTTGACCTCTTTGCGCTCTTTAAGAGTAAGCCTTTTGGGTGGGTCTTTGTTTTGGCCTTTGTCATTTTTCTTTTCTGTTTTGACAAAGGTGGCCAATGACTCTCCCTTCGTAAACTTCTTGTCATTTTTCTTTTCCCCAACTTGAATCTTTTGAGTCGTAGACTTTTGGCGAGCAATTTGTCTTTCAACATTGCTCGCCTTTGACACCAAAGCGTCAAATGATTGGGGTTCAGCAGTGGCAACAAAAGTAGCAATGTCTGGCCTGAGATTGTTGTAGCACATTTGAACTGTTGATTGCTCGGTAATTTTCTCCAGGCATTGAAGATTGAGGCTCCTCCACCTCATTATGAAGTCATTAGCGCTTTCCCCCGGCTTTTGGGTAGTTTGAGCTAGGGATGGCAACGGGCCGGTTAGGGGCCGGGTATGGCAATACCATTCCCGTCCCCGCTCTCCATCCCCGTCCCCGTCCCCACCCCAATCCCCGGTTTTTAATAAGATAATGTAGTCACTTGCTCAAAGAATTTGAGAAGATAATGTAGAAACAAGAAAAACCTGCAACAGCTAATTCACAAACAAACAGACCAAACACCACAACAAGCACACAGATAACACCCAAGGAAAATCAAGCAAGAATCATATATATCTCTCACACACAAAACTGAAATATGAGAAAACAGAGAGAGCAAAAACAGGGAGAATAGAGAGGAAAGAAAACTGAAGCAATCTCACTGATGAGTTCACACTTCCAACCTAGTTTTGCTGCAACCCACATATTACAAAAATAGAGACCAACGTCTCTTTTAGAAAGTAGAGAGACTTTACAGCAAAAAAAAAAAAAAAAAGTTGCCTAGAGACAACAACCGACAGCATGCCTAACAAAACAATACTCATTGAGCCAATAAACAAAGCATGTCCACCCGACAACATGCTCTCATACTTTCAAAAATAATAGATAAAATATAAAACTTGGCTTTGGATTCCTTTGGCTTGGTTTAACTTTTAACAGATAACAGCCCGTGTAGGAGGAAGGAATAAGGAGCGACAGACAAACAGCGACTCTCTAGGGTAACTTTAAATTTGTTTATTATATTATATTAATATATATATTAATTATAAATAAATATATTACTTATCGGGCCGGGTTCGGGGATGGGGATGACAATCCCATCCCCGGCCCACCCCCGATCGGGAATTTTGCAAATTCGGGGATCCCCGTACCCGTCCCCGATTTCCCCCCGAAAACTCCCCCCGTTAGGGCCGGGGACCCGACCCGACGGGTATTATTGCCATCCCTAGTTTGAGCTAGGTCCATGATCGAGACCTTCTTCTTTGAATTGACAAACTGTGCCAAAAATGCTTTTTGCATGTCATCCCATGTCAGGATAGAGCCTGGCGATAACTGTGTATACCAAGTGAAAGCTGATCCTTTTAGGGACTGGACAAATTGACGCACCAGGAGAGCGTCTGACTGAGACGTCTCGCCACATGCTGAATAAAAATGTGCCAAATGTTCATGGGGTGAGCTATTTATGCCATCAAATTTATCGAATATGGGCCGTTGGTAACCCTTCGGGAACGGTATGGCGTCATAGTGAGAAGGGAATGGTTTTCGATACCCTTGAACAGGGGCGTTATGGATAATTGGAACTCACGAATCCCCTCAGCAATTAACGCCTTTATGTCATTTGGGGAAATTGTGCTTGTGGAGCTCTCTGCTTTTTCCTCTTTTGTTTGTTGTTCAGGGGTCACTGATTCATTTGTTTTGCCCCTGTCTTGCTCATCTATGACATCTTTTCCTTTCAGCCGAGCGGATAGTAACGCTATTTCCGCGTCTTTCTCTGCCAACTTCTGCTGCATTTCCCTTTGTAGGTCTTGCATCATTTCTTGGATTAAAGGTAACTGATCCTCAGTATTGGAAGTACCAGTCATCATGACTTGCATGCTTTCCACTCCCTCATGAAATTTGGCCCCTTAGGATGCTATACAATCATTCTCTTGAATCTGAGATACGGGATCATCCTAGAGAGGATTCCATTGTAAATAATCATCCAAGCGAACTGATTTTAGACTGGATGACTCGAGAACGATCATCCCCATCGTGTCTCGAGATTTAAAACAAGTCAATGGACCCACATAGTGCCTCGATTGATCTTGAGGTTTCGGGACTGCCCCTTGTGGTATGAGAATTTGATCCCTTGAAGTAATGATTGTCTTCACCCTTTTCCTTTGTGGATGAGGTATATTCACCACCTTCTTTTTCATGATGGTGGCTTTGCTTTTACCCTTATGAGAATATGGGTAAACCTCTTGTAATGTGGATTCCACAACATGGGCTCTAGGGCTTGACGGAGGTTCAGCCCCTTGGACCTCAATGTTTTCTTGAGAGTCATCCTTTTGACTTTCTTCGCTAGTTTGGTCGATGGAAGTCATCAAGGCTGAATCTGTAGGATATAAGTTGACCGGAATTTATCAAATCATGATTTGGACAGATCGGGTAGCATTTGTCCTCTTCGGAGTTGGCACAGCCAGGGTGCTTGCGGTATTCTTGTTTGCTGTCACCATTGAACTTGTCCTAGAGAGCTCGGACAAGATTGCCTCAATAGACTGACTCTGTGCTTCTTTCTTCCTTAAAGCACGTGCGGCCCTCTTTCTTGCATTTCGAAGAGCATTCTTGGACGGTGTTTTCTTCAATTGGGTCTTGACGACCTTAGGAGTGACCTGAGGTCTGGCCCTCTGAATGGGTTTTGGAACAATGCACTTGATGAGGCTCTCACCAACAATGAAAGTCTTTTTGAACCCCACTCATTTGGTACACACATTCCTGGTAGTTTCAATCTTGTGGAAGAAAATTGTTACTTGTGGTGTCATCGTATCTGGTTTTGTTAACCTGTGGCAAACACAAATAAATAAAACAAACATTAGTCACTTTATGATTAGAGATGAAAAGGTAAATGGATCCCACTGGGCGTGCCAAAAATTATGTTGAAGGAAAATGTGAACCTCCTAACATAATTTCACCACCACTAATTAATTAATGGGGTTTTATTATTTTAGGTTCGACCCATTCGAGACGCAAGTCTCTTAATTACAATCCCTTGCTACCAAGGGAAAAACCCTTTGATTCCATCATAAAGAAACATAACGTGTGTGTTTGGTTTTGCGGCTGCTCCCAAGTCCAACCTCAAGATGCCTACGTATCCCTTGCGGGAATCAAGCCACTCGTAGTTCAAAGATTCGCAATGAATAGATGACTCATTGCAAAAAAGGGGAAGAAGAAGGTGGCTGACGCCACTTTGTGGGTGATTGGGAGAAAAAAAAAACAGAGAAGCTTGGTGTTGCAGGAAAAAAAATAGGAAAAGGACAAAAAAAGTTTGAAACCTTTTGATATTTGCGTCAGTTTTTTCTGCTGGTTTTCTTCTTTTATTTGGCTCTGTACCGATTGTGACTTATGTATTCTTTTTAAAGGCTGAACATTAACAATGTTTGCTTTTAATTCGGACTGATCACAAGTATTCCAGATAAATATGGGACTGCAAAGTCTGATTTTACTTGGAAACAAACTCTACAAAGAGTTGGATAGCTATCAGGTTGTTTCAATCGCTTGCTGGACCAAAGCTCTTCTGGGCTCCTTGTTCATGGGCTAACTATCAACAAATATCAAAGGCCAGAAATAGAGAAATGGGCTGTAAAAAAATAATTGACCATTAACTCTCAAAAGCCCATAGTATTTAATGGGTGATCCAAATAATTACCTATTAAATTTATATAGGCCCAAATTTCCTATCATATGGTTAATGGATTCATTCAACCATCCTCATAGCCATATTTGGGCCCAAGTCCAAATAATGTTAATTTTAGAAAATTAGTGGGTTAATTAAAGTTGCTCATTATTTTTTCTTGGACATTAACAAAAAGGAAAAAATGGTACAAAGCCATCCAATTGTTCACATGGGTCATCTACCCATGAAAATTTCAATGAGATTAAATTCAAATCTCTCAAACACAAATTCTCAATTAGTGGGCCACACTTACCCATTAATTCCTAATTTTTCCCATGGGTCATCTACCTGTGCAAATTTCATTGAGATTAAATTTAAATCTCTCAAATAGAAATTCTCAATTAGTGGGCCACACTCACCCATTAGTTTCCAATTTTCCCATAGGTCATCTATCTATGAAAATCCCCAAATTATCTCAAAGATACAAATTCTAAATTATTGGGCCATATTTACCCATTAATTTCTAATTTTTCCCATAGGTCATCTACCTATGAAAATCCTCAAATCGCACAAACTCTAAATTATTGGGCCACACTTACCCATTAATTTCCAAATTTTGGAACTACGCTGGTTTGATCTCATCAAGGGTACGTAGGCAGTCTAGCATCCCAATAGACGCAACCGCAACCAAATTCCCGCAAATTAAATATCTACCTCTACACAAATTAATTCCGAACTACGTTGGTTTGATCCCTTTGAAAGGGTACGTAGGCAATCTAGAGATTCAATCTAGATGCAACCATCCCAAACACAAGTCCATATCAAATCCTTGGCTTATTTAGCTAAATTCACTCAAACACTTCTCAATCAAATTCATTCAAATTCCCCCTTTTTTGCAATGAGTCATCTATTCATTGCGAATCTTTGAACTACGAGTGACTTGATTCCCGCAAGGGATACGTAGGCATCTTGAGGTTGGACTTGGGAGCAGCCGCAAAACCAAACACACATGTTATGTTTCTTTATGATGGAATCAAAGGGTTTTTCCCTTGGTAGCAAGGGATTGTAATTAAGAGACTTGCGTCTCGAATGGGTCGAACCTAAAATAATAAAAGCCATTAATTAATTAGTGGTGGTGAAATTATGTTAGGAGGTTCACATTTTCCTTCAACAATAAGAAAACACATGACGGTAAAATTCTATTGATCCTTTTCTGTGCCTTTCACTTCCGAACTACAGTTCCATTTCATTAGAATTGTTTTCTGTGTTGTATCTCTAGACTCTCTGCGTAAGCTTCCCAATGGGAACTACCCCAACTTGACCCAATTTAGCATGCATTGTGTATTTTTTGATTTCAAGGTAACTGCTGCTAATGGAAGAAAACTAAAGCCTATTGCATGCTCTTTTAAGGTAGAATGACCTTATCATCTTCCAACAAACTCAAGAAATGCATTCTCTGATGAGTTGAGGTTGAAGATTTCGAGAAAGAATGAAAGCTGTAGCAGAAAACATAGGGCTGAGATCTCTCCAAGGTATTGCTCCACTTTCTCACAATCTCTGTTGTATTATGAAGCTTACAGGATTACTCATTACTGACCATCATCACATGATCTTGCAGGTGATTGTGGAGAGGTTTGCCAATTGACCTTAGTGAAATCAAAAAACCGAAGTTTGCTTTTTTATATTTGAAAGTTGGCACCTTTGTTTATATTCTTAGCACTAGACCGTTGCTCGGAACAACCCAAAAATAGAACAAAAGCAATCTCATAGTTATCATAATAATATGCTTTCTATTAGCTCTTTGATTGGAGCTATATTGTCCTGCAGTCATTTGTGTTTGGAGGGGCGGCCAGTTTGTTGGCCTTTGTTTATGAATCCTTCAAAGACAGCCATGGATTGTGTATTTAAACCTGTTAAAGCTCGTATTGTTGAAGTTCAATTTCCTCTTGTCCCGCATTGAAGGATTATAGCTTTGTCTATGAATCCTTCAAGGACAGCCAGTTTGATACTAATTGTTGTTTCCAACAAAAGCTTTGTCTCTACACATTATAGCTTATTCGTCGAATGTTACATATATTCAATGTTTCCATACATTTTAAGAATTTTGTCAAGCAAACGGTCGTTGAAGTTCAATATGAAATCTTCTCAGGTTGTCTATGCTATGGGATGAGCTGCTCATGTTACCATTATTCCATGCTCTTCCTTGTTCCCAATGACAATCACAATAGTATGCCTCCACTTAAGCAAATTACAAGACACTTTGGAGTTGGCATATTAAAAGTAGAATGCTACATGCACAACTGATTATAACATTCCCTTTAAAAAATTTAGTGTTAACAAGTAAATAAACATGCACTCACATTTTAATTGCACTTAAAAATTAAAATTGTTGTGCATGGAACTAAATTGACACTGATTTTATTTTATACCTTCCCCTTCTTATTTCCATGAGTGATTGTATGTTTTTCTTGCTAACACTCAACAATTTTAAGACAAATGCTATATGATTATGCTTCAGTTTTAATTTGTCACCTTAATTTTTCAAAATCCATGATTTGTCTTCAACACCATCCAATTTTCCATATATTTTAAGGGCATTTTAGTCTTTATTTATGGGTATTTTAAACATATGGAAAATTCATTATAACACAAATTGTATATCTTTTAAACAATTAAAATTGGAAAGAAAAAAAAATTGCCTTCCCGCATCCCTTGTGTGCCACAGGCAACTCCAAAACCTTGTCCACCTTGAAATCCATTCACCCTTCCCTCTTCACAGCCCCTTCCTCCATTCCCCCTTCCCTCTTCCCCTTCCTCCTCCTCTCTCTACAATGGCACACCTACCTTCTACACACAAATTCCCTCAGCCCACCCAGACCAAGTCCACACCTTCTTCTTTTTTTCTTTTCAAAAATTTTAGACATGCTCAATGCACACCATAAAAAAATTTAGAGAGAGAGAGAGTGAAAGGAGAGAGAATGAGATGGGAGAGGGAGGAGAGAGATGGAGAGACGGGGGAGGGTTTAGGCAGAGAGACGAGAGAGGGAGGAGATAGAGAACGCGGAGAGAGGGAGGAGAGAGAAAAAAAACTATAAAATCAAATAATATTTTTGTTTTTAATAATGGGGTATTTTTGAGTTTTTTAAAATGGGCTTACCAAATGGGTTTTTGTGGCTTTAGATTTAAAATTTGTTTTTCAATTTATAGAATTGGATCCAAATAAGATACCAAATAGATCCTAAACATGTCATAAGTTTTTTTTTCGGAACAAAAAGAGTGTTTTTTTTTTTTGGGTTGGGTTTTTTTTTATTTTTATTATCGTTTGCTTACGGACTACGCTTGAATTAAAGAAAAAGAAAAGTAGAAAAAAGAAAACAAAAGCTTAGGCCTTGTTTAGTATCCTATTCAAAAACTGTGATTCTTTTTAAAAACATGAGTTTTCAAATATTGATTTTAAGATCTAAATACTTGTTTGGTATAGAACTCCAAACTATTTTTAAGATCTAAAAAAATTGAGAGAGAGAGAGAGAGAGAGAGAGA
Organism: Prunus salicina; assembly: GCA_020226455.1. Taxonomy (NCBI): domain Eukaryota; kingdom Viridiplantae; phylum Streptophyta; class Magnoliopsida; order Rosales; family Rosaceae; genus Prunus; species Prunus salicina. Next base: position 27,104,431 of record CM035343.1, on the reverse strand, counting down.
GAGAGTGATAGAGAGGGAGGAGAGAGAGCGAACGCGATAGATTTAGAGAGGGAAGAGAGAGAAAAATATTCTAAAACCTTTTTTTTTATATAATTTAATAATGGGGGTGTTTTTGAATTTTTTTAGGTTTGGATTTTTAAAAATGGGCATACCAAATAGGTTTTTGAGACAAGTCTGTTTTTGAATTTAAAAAATTGGATCCAAACGGGCGTTTACCGACTAAGCAAAGATAATTACTCAAAGCGACACATGTATGACACGTAGACAAAAAGACTCCGAGCAGCGAAAGAGATAAATTCCCTCCTACAGCGGAATTGAAATCGAAATCTTCTTCTTCTTCCTCCTTGCGTCTGTTTATGCAGGGAGAATCAAATCCCTCCCAACTCCAAAACATGGCCACTCTCGGCGGAGTCCACGAATCCCATGCCTCCCAGAACAGCCTCGAAACCGAAGACCTCGCTCGCTTCACCGTCCAAGACCAGACCACAACAAGAAGGAGGTCTTTACTTTTTTTACCTTTTAATTTCTTCAATATTGCGCTGGAATTTTAATTAATTAGATTATTAAGCAATTAATTGAAATTCTTGCAGAATGCTCTGCTTGATTTTGCTGGAACTCTGCACCATCTGACGATCGAGGCCATCAATGCCGGAAAGATGAAGCTTTACGAAGCCAAAGTCTGGATGAAGCCATGGATGGGCTTTAAGGAAGTGCAGGAGTTCAAGCACGCTGGTGAGTGCGAGAAATTAATTTGCTGATATTCTAAGATCAACCTAACATACCAATTCTTAATTTCTTCATCCTTGAATTTAGGAGTATCTTGTGTTGAGCTGAGATATGCATGAACATGGAATGCACTCGAGTAGCTATTAGAACTGGCTTTTCAAAATCTGACGCGGAACAGAAGTTTGAGAAAACACATGAAGGTAAACCTCTGTTTATCCTTTTAACTTCCAAGTTGGACTCTCAAAGGTTCCATTTCATTAGAATTTTGTTTTTTGTTGCCTCTCTTCCCTGAACTCCAGACTATCTACGTAACATTCCTATTGGGAAGAACGGCAAGTTGACCCAATTGGTACAGTCTTCTTTTGGTTTTCTTGCAAAAAAGCTCTCTCTCGGATATTGAAAGTTGTTGAAAGTTTCTCTCTATGAATGTCCTATGCAGCCAGTTTGCTGGACTCTATCTTAAAGACAGCCATGGATTGTGACCTTAAACCTGTTAAAGTTTGTATAGAAATTCAATTTCCTCTTGTTCCGCATTGAAATATTATAGTTTTAGGGACTAACTGTCCAGAATTGAATTCATTTCCAGAACAAATATTTGCCCTCAATATTACATTCATTTTAAGTCTATGTGATCCGAACTTGCACGTGTGAGTCTGCATGAAAGTATAAATCATTGTTACATCTTTGTAAACAAAAATATAAAAGATATGTTCAGTCAAATTTCATTCAGTACTAAGGAGTACCAGTATCTGTCAACAACATGTACTGTATTCATCCTGATTGATGAAAACCTATCATGCGCCTAAGTATATCCCATTATATTGGTTAATTAGTAAACAATTGATTAAATAAAATCTCCTTTAAGTTTCATTCCAGATTTGGATGTTTTTCTCATAGTTTCCTTCATCCTACTGTTTCATGGGAGCAATGTATATCTGGGAGGGAGGGATTTTGTAATCTGTGAATCCTTGCTGAGGAATGTTCTTATTAAATTGATTCATTACAAATTGTCAGATCCTTGCTGAGGAATTAGTTTCTTGTTATCTGTTAGGTTGTGAATCATTCTCCATTTATGATTTCATTGAAAGTACTGCACTATTACTTTAATTCTTGTTTTGTTTTATAACATTAGTAGCCCTCCTCCTGTATTACAATTTGATACAAACTGTGCCTAAGAACTGTATTTTCTATCCACGAACTGTATTTTCTATCCAAGAACTGTGCCAAAGAACTGTATTAACTGTCAATAACATAACTGAATGTTGGTTGTGGCTTAAATGGAAAACAAGAAGCATCTACATGCTTAAATTGGATATGAAACTATATTTATCCAAGAAGAGAAGAAATTGTGATGTTATTTCAGTTATTTCTTTCTTCCCTTTGTTTATTTGTTTGTCCTTAGAGGTGTATTTCATTGACCCAAAAACTGCATGATTATTATTATTATTATTTTCCAATTTATGCCATATATATATATATATATATATCTTGTAAGTCTAATGTTTAAAAGTTACTATATTACAGATAAAGCTCCAGAGAGCAGCTGAGGATAATCCAAAACCAAACAACTGTGTTGTAATAGATAATATCCATGCCTTCTCATCTGATTTACTCATTTGCCAGAGTGGGAGGAATGAAGACCAGAAGGCCGGTGTCCAGATTTTCCTCATATCAAGGACCTGACTTTAGACAAGAGTCTGAAGCTAAGAGGAAGCTTGCCTTCTCATCTTGCTTGAAAGACTTAGCTTGTCGTCTGCAGATACAAGATAAGGTAGCTGGCTCCCTTGTCTTCTTTCTCCCTCTCTCTCTCTCCAGTCCTTTCTAATGTTTAATGTTTCTTCTTGAAATTTATTCTGTGAAAGCTGACATTTGATCTAGTTGAGTGTAAACAAGGCATCTCTTTATGTACTCTTTTTTTTCACACATTTTGCTTAACATCTTTGTTTTTATTATTTTTCTTTCTCCTTTTTGAACTCCCTGTCCACATCCCCAAAAGAAATTATAGGAAACACCCAGCTCCTTGTTGTTTGAAGAAACCCTCCATTTGCCCTATTAGGGACGTTGCTCTTTCAAATTAAAAATAATGAAAAAAGTGATAATAATAATAATAATGATAAATAATGATATAAATTTGACTACTAGTAATGATAATTAATTATTTCATATAGGAAATAGCTTTGTTTCATGTGTTATTTCATACCATAACATTCTTAATCTATATATTTCCCTGATGCAGTATTAGTTTGAGCAACCATACAAAGAAACACTATTATCCTAGTGGAAATGAAAACTAGGAAGATACATAGACCAGCATTTTGAAAATTTATATGGCTATCATTAGGTTAAGTGACTGACCAATCCAAACTGAGTCTAATATATGGGTGCACTGGGCCCACCATCAATGTTTTATAGTAATTGGGTTGCAGAACTGGGAACAAATTGCTTTCTTTCACTTAACCCTATCCAACAATGCTAAACTATATCATGTAAGGTTCTGATCAACCATGGGACATCCCGTTTATAAATGTCTTTTCTTGTTTCTTTGACAAAATGTTTTTTTGTTCCCATATTTATCTATGTCTAGTTTCTAAATATATTTTTAATCAGTGTTTCAATTAAAAGGGACATGGATTTGCGGTAACCTGATTGAGTCTAATATTGCTGCTTTTGGTTGCTCGTTGTAAAATTGATGATTATATCTTTCTACATTAAGCTGTTATGATCCTAAATCTTTTTATTTTTTATTTTATTTTATGTATCTAAAGATCTACTCAGAGATAACCATGGCACGAAATGGTTCAATTAGAAAAGACCAACTGAATGCTGATAAGATGCTCTTATTATTGGCAACTATTTACGAATCTGCTCGTCTTGTGCCAGCGGGATCTTTGCTACAGAGATGTTCTCTCACACACGGTAACACTTCTCACCATTTTGTTCTTAAATTTCTGTATGAAAATATCACTCTCTACCTCTGTGTTTTAGTGTTTTGTGTAAGGGGGTCTAATGGCAGTTTCTCTGTGATGCCAAAAAATCCAAATATGTTTAGATCTATAGCCGTGAGATCAATTTACTGGATGAAATTCAAACCCTTTTTTGATAAAATAAAACATGAAGTCGAATAACCGTTCAAACAAGAATTAATGACCCAGGAAAACCAAAACCAGGAATACAGATCCATATGAAGACATTTTCAGAACAACTTTAGGTTTTCTAATCAATATCATTCAACAGCTAACCTGTGTTCAAATGACCAAACACGGCTGTTAATTTAGGCAATGAACTCATCTTCTCAAATCTGTTCATCATGAGGTTCCAATACTAGATTGGACACGAGGTTGAAATATATTTTCAAATAGTCTAGAAAGAAAGAATTCATACAAGGAACTTTGAGGGTGAAGCTAATGAAAATGATGCAGGGCAGTAGCAATAAGCTGCTGTCCAGCAACTAAACTGTGCCAAACCATGGTAAAAATGGAATCCATGCGATCAACAACACAGAGAATAGAGGGATAAAGCAATAGAATAAAAGTTGGAATGATGATAATAGAGTTGTAGACAGAGACCCAAGATAAACATATTCTGTAATTTCTTAATAAAGTTTATAAAAGACCCTTTTTACAACTCTTAATGAGACTTACATAGCCATCAAACCCTAACATAACAAGGGAAATTAAACCAAATCTTAATTGGAATAGGAAAACTATAATATCAAAATAACTAATAATTTAAAGTAATTAGAACCCTAGCCTAATTGGCTAGCGGGCCCACTTAGACCTGGAAGGCATTAGATGCTCCTGCATCAGAAAAGCATGTGATAATATAATATAGAACGCAGAAGCATGAAGGTCCAAATGTCAGGATTTGTCAGAAGTAAAGTCATAAATATGGGTGTACGCTTGGAAAAGAAAGAAAGGATGAGTGGAGGGGTGGGACTCAGCTAAATATAAGCTATTTTAGTTTTGGAGGTTTAGTAGTTGTATTTTGTACAGTTCATGTAGGAAATCTTGATGATGGTGGTTTTACACTTACTGATATCTTTCTTTATTAGCATCAATTTTTCCAAAAAGTAGTAAAACCCTATAAAAATAAGTTGAAATTTGAGTTCAAGAAGTATACATCCGAAAGTTGTGATAAGCAAATAGATGCTTTATCATATGAAATAGATTGATTCATGTGGTTGCAACACTTATAAGCCATGACATGCATATATACAATTGCACCGGGGAATTTCTACTTTTTGTATGGATTGATTTTCAAATTTAACAACAGAGGCTTAAGTAAGAGCTTTTAGGATATTGAAGTGACTACTCTGAGGTGGTTGGAGCTATCTATAACCAGGTCTTAAGAGTTTTGTTGTTATTACTTATATGGGAATATGAAATATGGTGCACTATTGATATCAGGCAAAACAAAATGAAAAATGAAAAGAGATTTCTAAGGTTTATGTCAAAATATGATGCTGTGAGTAGATGTTGGGCGACTTTTATGTTTCACAATATCTAATATAAAACTATTGCACTGACAGCAGGGTATTTTCAAGGAAGAAAAATACATTTGATGAACCATTGGTTGAAGATGCATTTATTTTGTCAACCATTTCTAAAGTCCACTTGAGAGTTTTTGTCTTTGATTTTTGTTGTTGGGGTGGGGGAGAGAACCTGATTTGGGTTTATCAATCAGATTGGTTGAAATTAAGGTTCTCAAGGTAGTTAGAATTGCGGATATGATAGCATCTTGTGAATGCTGTTCAGCTAACTGCTCCTTTAGATTCCTTACTGATCTTCAGCTCCAGCTTACCTAATTGTGATGCTAAATTGAATGGGGTTGCTTATTTTATTCCACCTGTTCTATGGTGGTGGTCATTTATTTAATACTTGACTTGGCATTAATTATTTTTTCTTCCTTTCCTTTTGAAGGCTTGAATCTTAAAAGTGGTGTAACCATACCAGCTGGAGCAGGACTGGTTGTGCCTGTACAGCTGGTACAGATGGATGATTGCAGTTGGGGAAGTGATGCTAATGAATTTAATCCATATCGCTTTTTATCCAAGCCTGGAAAGGGATCTGATATTATGCTCAATAAATCAGTTTCAGGTTTCATTCCTACCTATTTCCAGTTTCAACTTTGTTTATATATTTTTCAAGTTCCCTATAGTGCATTTTCTCTGAAAATGTGCAGTGCAGTTATAGCAGTATTAACTAATCATAAAGTGTTGGTAATCACTGCCTTTTTCCATTTCTTTACAAAACCTGCAGTAGTATACGACTGTTAGTGCATTATATCAAATGCCATCTCCAATCCTTTATGCCATCTTGAATTGCACAGGATGTACATTTTGTAAGAGAATAATAAAATGTTTGCTAAATATTCTTGTAAAGAAGCTGGTTTTTCCATTTGAGATTAGTTCTCGCTTGGTTTTAAATTGTCACTTCACTGTCCAAAATACATGATAGGGAGTTCGAATTTGTATAGTAAGTTAATAACCCTGGTGGGAAATTAGTTTAAGATAGCGTCACACCATCAAGGTTCACATGCTCCGTCCGTAACAAAGTTTGGTTTATAATGGTTCTCAGGGGCTGCTGAAAACATTGTGAATCCTGGCGAGTGCTCCTTCAGTTTGAATGATCCAAATGCAAATACGGCCTTTCTTCCCTTTGGCTATAGCTTACGTGCCTGTATTGGCGAGAAATTTGTACTCAATGGAGTGGCTACATTATTCGCATCATTGCTTGAACACTATGAAGTTTGTGTGCTACTTAGTTTTTTTTTGTTTTTGTTTTCTTTTCTTGGCTACACTTTTACATTGTTTGAAATCTCTCTGGCTTTCTGTCTCCGCCGTTCTCTGTAGTTTTCATCATAAACAATCGTTGTTTTTAAAACTTTCTATGAAACATAAATTTCTACTTTCAATGTTAACTTTGGCATGATGAACTTAGATTTGAATATATTAAATTCCTGTGTCTTTGCACTGATTTTGAATGCCCAACGTGCAATGATAATTTATTTTATGGAAATCTGCACTATGCATAAGGCAGTATAATATCTGAAAATACAGAATCTCTATATCTTCACTTAACCCCAAAGCTGAGTTCTTGAGGGGGTTGGCTTTGCATTTTTCCTCTCCATTGAGTGAGGCCTAATACAGATCTGAGTTCAGAGATCTTTATGTCTTTATTAATCATTGTTACAGTTCTATAAACAACAAAAAACAGATATATACAGTCGAATTTAACTGAGTACTAGATAATTAAGGAGTGCCAGTATCTGTCAACAACACGTACTGTATTCATCCTGAATGATAAAAACCTATCTTGCGCCTAAGAATTTCCCATTGTATTGGTTTAAATAGAAAAAATTGATTAAATAAAAGTATGCTTAAGATTTATTGGAAATTTTGATTTTAGTGGACAGTGGACCCAGATGCTTGTCATTAATGTTAAACATTGGGCATAAGTTCCAGTGTACTTTTGAATAGGACAAATGTGCTCATATCTGGGAGGGAGGGATTTTGTAATCTGTGAATCCTTGCTGAGGAATGGTCATATTAAACTGATTCATTACAAATTGTCAGATCATTTATTAGTGGGTTTCTGCAGAAATTAGTTTCTTCTTATATGTTAGGTTGTGAATCATACTCCATTTTTATGATTTCATTGAAAGTGCTGCACTATTTGGTACCAATTTGTATGCCCTCCTGTATTACAATTTGGTACCAACTGACCCAACTAACTGGATTTTCTATCTGGGAGGCACACCACGAGATGGATTTGTGCCACCCTACGAATTAACAGTTAAATGCTTAACTAAATGTTGGCTGTGGTTAAATTGAAAACAAGAAGCTCCTGCATGCTTAAAGTGGATATGAAACAAAAATTTATCCAACAAGAGAAGGAATTGTGATGTTAACTTATGAAACTTAAAAACAAAAACTTTTGAAGTTCAGTTATTTATTTCTTGCCATTATTTATTTGTTTGTCCTTAGATGTGTATTTCATTGACCAAAAAACGGATATATATATATATATATACATATATACACATGTATATTTATATATCTTGCAAGTCTAATGTTTTAATGTTACTCTATTACAGATAAAGCTCCAGGGAGCAGCTGAGGATAACCCAAAATCGAACAACTGTGTGTTTGAGCATCCTTCTAGTTCACAGACAGTTTTTGTAAAAAGGAACAGCTGAAAGAATGTGGAAGCAGAAAAGTCTGTTGTGGATGCGATGTTTTGTTTTACTGTCATATGTTTTTGCATTCCATGATCACTTACAGGAAGACATCTCCAGTCATCTTTTTCCCCAACTCGGGTTTGACGAGGGAATATTTTTTCCATTGATTATCTATTAGAGTAATAGCAGAGGATGTTACACGAGTGAGTTTTACGGCTCATGTTTTTTTCCTCAGTTTTTAAGCCTAGGTGCTGGTTTTATAGCCATGACAGGCATAACATAGTTTTTGAAGCACTCTGGGGCTATTGTTGAAGCGGAGCCTTGTGGTTTTCCCCATCTAGAATTTGCAACTTCATCTTCTATTTTTCCTCTCCCAAAAGGAAGTTAATGTTGTAAGTTTAATTAGCTTAGAGTGATGCACCCCATATGTATTTTATATTTGTAGGGGGCATTGTTAAATAGAAGTTATGTAATAAATAAAAAAGGCAAAAAGTCACTTTTGGTCCCCGTAGTTTGCCGCTTTTACCACTTTGGTCCCTGTCGTTTCAATTTGGTCAATTTTGTCCCTGTGGTTTCAATTTGAATCAATTCAAGGACAATTTCTCATTTCTGTCAAATTAGAGTAACCTCCGTTACCCATAGAGGGGCAATTCGGTCAAATTATTAAAAATATAATTCCTTTTAGAAATAAACAATACAAAATGGAAATTTTATTTTATAAAATTAAAAAAAAAACTCTCTTTTTCTCCATCTCTCGCTCGTCCCCTCCCCCTCCCCTAACTTCACGCACAGACCCACCGTCACCGATTTCTTCCCCTCCCCCACCCCCCTTGGCGCCCCCAAATTTCCCAACCACCACCCACAACAACAACAGTGAGAGAGAGAGAGAGAGAGAGAGAGAGAGAGAGAGAGAGAGAGAGAGAGAGTTGAAATGGAACTGAGAAGGAAGACAGAACTTTTCAGTAATGGTGAGCTACAGAAAAGAAATAATCAATTTTTTGAAATGGGTTTGTTTAGTTTGAGCTGAAAAGATTTCATGGCATCAAAGAGTAGATGGTGGGTGTGAATTTGAGGAAGACTTCGAAGAAAAACGAAGAGCTTTTTCTGCACAAATCTATATAAAAAAACCCATTTTCTGAGCTTAACCCATTGCTCTGCCTCTTGTTTTTGTTTCCCTGAGCAAATCTTCTGCAACTTGGTTTGATCTTTCCAAAGGTTTGCGCTTTTTTTAATTTTAATTTTTGGGTTTGTGATATTTATGCAAGAGGGATGCCCTTTCATTTTCTGCAAGGGAAAGGGGGTCTTAGAAATCGCAAATACAAGCTTAGCTTCAATTTTCACAGACAACATCAACAGCAACATCAATAAGTACTTGAGCCAAAAAGACTGACTGCTTTTTCAACAGCACAGCTTTATGAGCAGCGAACCCAACTCTGTTCTTGATATGAGAAATCGCTAGGGGGTGGGTTTATGGGTAACGGAAGTTACTCTAATTTGACAGAAACGATTTTTTTAATAATTTGATCGAATTGCTCCTCTATGGGTAACGGAAGTTACTCCAATTTGACAGAAATGATAGATTGTCCTTAAATTGATTCAAATTGAAACTACATGGACAAAATTGACCAAATTGAAACGACAGAGACCAAAGTGGTAAAAGTGGCAAACTACGGGGACCAAAAATGACTTTTTCCCAATAAAAAATTGCCTTCCACCGGTTGTTTATGGTACTCTGGGTTGTTTTGAGATTTGGTTAAACTTGAGTGAAACGATGAGTTTCAGGTAGAGTTTAGCCAGCTTGCGTGTGGTGATTGTTTACAGGTTGGTTATTTTTCCGTTACGATTACAGTGTTCTAGCATTTTTCAGCTCCATTCTATGAATGATCTCCATGGAGGAGCAGATATAGGAGATTAATGTGCTGGAGAAATTATTGAGTGGTACTGGAATACCACGTGGCACTTGGGATCAAGGCACGTGGCATTATACCTATTAAACTGAAATCTAACATTTTCTTCATAACAAAACGTTAATTGGGTCTAATTTAGTGAAAAAGGTTTTAACTGGAATCTTGACTTCCAGATTAATGCTCATTTCATTTCAATCATTTTCGACGTATGAGTTCCCACCACAATGACCAACCTACTCAATCACTTTTTATAAAGTTCATAAAAATAAAGATTGTGATTTTTCCACTCTTTTTTTGTCCATTTACACTTTTTTTTATTTTTTAGTAATTTTTATTATAACAAAAAAAGAAGTGTAATAAGTGGACAAAAGAGGAGTGGGAACATAAAAATGTCTAACAAAGAGAGTGTAAATGGATAAAAAAGGGGAGGAAAAATCAGCTCTAAAAGATAAAAGCTTTATTTACCAAAAATCTTCTGACAGATGCTAACTTTTCTTTTTATAATTCATGCTCCTCAATAATGGACGACAGCTTTATGTATTATGATGAGCCTAACCATGTGGGTTCCCCCACGTTACAAAAGCATTTGTTTTTTGTTTTTTGGGGTTATAACAAAAGTCCAACAGTTTTAGACAGTAATAATTTCACTCGACGACTCCCAACTCCAAGTAAATAAACATCAACCCAATTTTATTTTATTTTAGTCGAAATTTCAGGGATTAGAGGGAATGCCAAAAGAAAATCGAAGTCATTGATATGCTATAAATGAGGAAATATTAATTAAAAATAAGGGACTTAATAACATACTTGAAAATTATCCAGTTGACTTATTTGAAGTCTAGTGGCAAATACTGCAAATATGTAGGAATATTATGATGTTTTATATTTTTAATTTGAATTTGAATTTAAATTTTATATATAGATTTCAAAATTAATAAATTGATGTCAAAAATGGACTTTCAGGGTATATAAAAAATTAAGCCTAAAAACTTTATTTACCAAAAATCTTAGAACACAATAATGGACGACAACTTTATGATGAGTCTAACCGTGTGGGTTCCCCACGATACAAACGCACTTGTCTTTTTGCAATAATATATTCTCACGCGAAGACTCCAGAGTCAATGATACTGAGAGAAACATAAATCTCAACTTCTCAACAGCCAAATCCTTTGCTGCAAAACTTGCTTCAAATCTTAACTCAAGTCCAAATCCTTTGCAAAGAATCGAAATATGGCTTTGGTTGGAGAGGCTTTTCTCTCTGCTTCAGTGCAGGTGATGTGTGACAAGATTGGTTCTCGTGAGTTCAGGGACTTGTTCCGGGGAAAGAAACTGGACGAGTCGCTTGTGAAGAAACTGAAGATAACACTGTTGAGCCTCAATGCAGTGCTTAATGACGCGGAGGAGAAGCAGTTCACGAACACTTACGTCAAAGAGTGGCTTGATGAGCTTCAAGATGCTGTCTTTGATGCGGATGACCTTCTGGATGAGATCAATGCTGAAGTTCTGCGATGCAAGGTGGAAGCTGAATATCGAACCGTCAAAACTCAGGTGTGGAACTTCCTCTCTACTTCTCTTAATCCTTTTTATCAAGGCATGAATGGTAGGATTCAAGAGTTGTTTGATAGATTAGAACACCTCGCAAAACAAAAGGATGTGCTTGGCCTGAGAGAAGGTGTTGTTGGGGGGAAGGTTTCTCAAAGAACTCCAACAACTTCCTTGGTGGATGAATCTTGTGTGTACGGTAGGGATGGAGATAAAGAAAATCTGATGAAACTATTGTTATCTGATGATGCAAGCGACAAGGATGTCTCCGTCATCACCATAGTGGGAATGGGCGGCATTGGCAAGACAACCCTCGCTCAGCTCCTTTATAATGATGACAAAGTGAAAGAGCATTTTAATCTTAGAACTTGGGCTTATGTTTCGGCAGATTTCGATGTTACTAGGGTAACTGAAACTCTACTTGAGTCAGTCAGTTCAAAAGATTACAATAATAAAGACCTGAGTTTTCTTCAAGTTGAGCTAGGACAACAAATAAAGGGCAAGAAATTTTTATTTGTGTTGGATGACCTTTGGAATGAGAACTATGGTGATTTGAGTGTCTTGCAACGTCCTTTTGCATCCGGGGCAAGTGGAAGTTGGGTCATTGTGACAACCCGTAATGAAAGTGTTGCAGCTCGCATACGCACTGTTCCGATTCACTTTTTGAAACAGCTGTCCGATGAGGATTGCTGGTTGTTACTTTCAAAACATGCCTTTGAAAATGGAAACTCGAGTGCACGTCTGGACCTGGAAGAAGTTGGTAAGAAAATTGCTACTAAGTGCAATGGTTTACCTTTAGCTGCAGAAACACTTGGAGGCCTCTTGCGTTTCAACACAAATTATGAGGAATGGAATAGCATACTAAATAGCAATATTTGGGAGCTGCCTCCTGAAAAATGTAATACAATTCCAGCTCTAAGATTGAGTTACCATTATCTCCCAACTCATTTAAAACGATGTTTTGCTTATTGCTCAATTTTTCCGAAGGGCTATGAATTCCGAAAGGAAGATATTGTTCTACTTTGGGTGGCAGAAAGTTCAATTCCACAAGCTGAGAGTGAGAAAAGAATGGAAGAGCTCACTAAGAAATACTTTGATGACTTATTATCACGATCATTTTTTCAAAGATCAAGATATGAGGAATCACTGTTCACAATGCATGATCTCATCAATGACTTAGCTATGTCTGTGGCTAGGGAATCCTGTTTGAGATGGGAAGGGGAAGAATCACAAGAAGTTTTGAAAAGAGTTCGGCATTTGTCGTATGCTAGTGGGCAATTTGATTGTGCTGCGAAATTTGAGCCATTATATGAGGTTAAGCATTTGCGAACCTTCCTACCTCTAAAAAGAGAAGAATGGTTTCAGCATTATGTAAGTAAAAGGGTTTTACATGAGTTAATGCAATCTCTATTATGTTTACGGGTGCTAAAATTGTCAGGATATGATAATATTGTTGAGTTACCCAATTCTATTGGTAACCTCATTCATTTGCGCTACTTGGATCTCTCTAATACTGCAATCAAAAGGTTGCCTGCCACAATTTGCACTCTCTATAGTCTACAAACATTACTATTGGCAGGTTGTTGGTCTCTTTTTGAATTGCCTGCAGACATGAGAAAATTGATTAACTTGAGGCATCTTGATTGTAGTGGAACTCAAATTGAAGAGATGCCGGTGCAAATGGGTAGACTAAAAAGTTTGAGAACATTGACTACTTTTGTTGTGGGGAAATCTACTGGGTCGACTATTGGCGAATTGGGGGAGTTGTCCTATCTTGGAGGAAAGCTTTCAATTTTGAAGCTTAATAATGTGGTTGATGGTAGGGATGCCTTGCAAGCTAATTTGAAGAACAAACAAGATCTCAAGGAGTTAGAGTTGGCATGGGGCTCCAAAGATGCCGATCATTCCGAAAAGGTGAAAGATGTGCTTGACAAGCTCCAACCTTGCATGAATTTGGAGAAATTGACCGTCAAACTTTATGGCGGGACCAGCTTCCCAAACTGGTTGGGAGACTCTGCCTTCAATAAAATAAAAGTTATGCGCCTTGTAGGCTGTCATTATTGCTTCGAGTTGCCACCGCTTGGACAGCTACCTGCTCTTAAGGAGCTCTTCATATGTAAGATGAAATTTCTTAGGACGTTAGGTCCTGAGTTGTATGGTCAGCCATTTCAGCCATTTCAATCACTGGAGAAGCTGGAGTTTGAGGAGATGGCAGAGTGGGAGGAGTGGGTACCGAGTGGAAGTGGAGGTCTAGACTTTCCTCGTCTCCAGGAGCTGATTCTAAATAGGTGTCCAAAGCTAAGAAGAAGCTTGCCTTGTGATCTGCCTTGCTTGAAGAAGCTTAGCGTGAATGCGTGTGGAGTTTTACATGATCAAAGGGCCACTGCTACTACTAGTACTAGTACTAGTCTCAACTACAATTCTCTTGAAGAATTGGAAATAGGAGATGGATGCCAAACAGGTCTGTTATCATTATTAGAGACAAAGCTCATGTCCCGACTTAGGATTCGAAATTTTAATGACATACAATGCTTGCCTAACATCAATCGTCTTCAAAGTTTGACTCTTTGGAATTGTCCAACCCTGTCGTCGTTCCCTGAAGATGGCCTACCCACTTCGTTGACTTCACTTGAGATATACAATTGTAGGAGATTAGAATTCCTACCTCATGAGATGTTGGCCCAATTAACATCGCTTCTCTCTTTGAGCCTAGAGAATAGCTGTGATTCAATAAGGTCCTTCCCCTTGGGCATTTTTCCCAAATTGAGGACACTTCTTATTTGGAATTGTGAGAATCTAGAATCGCTTTGCTTGATTGAAGAAGAAGGAGCGGTCGAGAATCTCAGTCATCTCAATAAGTTAAATATCTCAGGCTGTCCAAGTCTAGTGTGTTTTCCCCAAGGTGGATTGCCCACTCCCAACCTGACGTCACTTCAAGTTGGGAAATGCGAGAAGTTGAAGTCATTACCTGAACGCATTCACACCCTCACCGCCCTTGGAAATTTGTTGATATTCAATGTTCCAGATCTGGAGTCAATTGCAGAGGATGGGGGTTTGCCTCCCAACCTCCGACATTTTAGCATTCAGAATGGTGAGAGACTGAGGGCTTCATCTTCATCAGTGGGAGACTACTGTAACTGGGGTTTGCAAGCACTTGTCTCCCTTAAAGAATTTACAATTGGTGGCAGGGGAAGTGATGAAATCTTGGAGACGTTGCTCAAGCAACAGGTGCTCCCTACCACTCTTCACACTCTCTGGATCTCTTCATTATCAACTCTGAAATCTTTGGATGGAAAGGGACTTGCACACCTTACTTTTCTTCGAACTCTATCTATTACTGCGTGTAAAAGTCTGGAATTCCTGCCAGGAGAGGCACTTCAACACCTCACTTCTCTTCAATGGCTAAATATTTCCAGTTGTCCGAGTCTCCAATTCCTGCCAGAAGAGGGTCTACCGCCATCTCTTTCTTATCTGAGAATCTACAAATGTTCCCACTTGGAGAAAAGGTATCAGAATAAGACGGGACAAGATCATTGGGCCAGCATATCTCACATTCCATGCATCCATATAAATGATGAAGTGATCATACGATGATATGACCTCTCTCTCTCACATAGAGAAACAAACTCAGGTCAGTTATGTACTTCAAATAACCTCTTTAACTGCCATCCAATTAACCTTTGCAGTTGCATCGAATGCTTCTTCCCAGATCATGCTCGCTCTCTGTTGTTCAGCACATTTTTATTTATTTAATTCGTATTCATTTGTTCATCACTTTTTTTTTTGTTCTCCATTAATGTTTCATCTCATTTCTAATTGCATGCATGCCCAGCTTTTTGTGAATTACATTGTCACTGCTGCTTACTGGTCTCATGGTATTTTATGATCAGAATCATTTTCCAGAAAACACACAAAAAATCGATCCATTCATCAATTACAAAATTTCATCTCATTTATCTGTTTTTAGATTTGTTCATGTTATAAATGTTGGGATGTGTAATTTCTCTCCTTTCCTCTGTTTTTAGATTCTACTGTATTTAAATTTCTTCATGTATTGTTAGGATGTTTAATCTCTGTTTTGAGGTTGTGTTAACTTGTCCCCTGTTTTGTAATATTTTTTTTTTCTTTCTAATGAAAGTCGCAATTAGATCTTTTTGTGGAAGATCTGGAGGTGTACTTTCTAACACTTTTTAAAAATATATATCAGAGAATCAATTTCCGAATAGTTCATGTATTTCATGGTGCGAATTTCATTTTTATTTTTCCGACAATCGAATATTTGAAGAATATATGCATTATTTGAAGACGTGCTTTTGACGTTTGTAAGATTGTTCTTCTATTTGTTGTACTTTCTAAATTTAAAAATCAGCAGTAACAAAAATAATTTATTACCAGCGGTTATTGTATTATCTTACACACATACCAAATGGTTTTGTTCAACTGAAAAGATTGACATGGTAAATTTATACTAGTCGCATGGTTCAAAGGAGGCAACTTTCCTTTTCCCCATCTCCCTGGTCCAGCTGCTGCTTCATTACCTAGTAGCTTTATCTATATGATTGTGTAGATATGCATATAATATCTTATCTGCAAATGAAGTTTTTTTTCGGTCCCACAAATCATTCCTTCAGCTACAAAGTTCTATTTGATGAGACTTGAAATGTTGGATGTGTACTTGCAGACTTGAGAAACTTTCCCATGTTTGGAGGTCAAAGCAACTTGTGTAGGCAACCATGCCCGAGGAGAGTTTACCATTGCGTATGGATTTTGGTTTTTCGACAAACAAATTGCGGCAAAGAAGGGGAAGGAAATGTTCCCAAGGTGGAGCTCTAGCAAGAGACCAGCATTTGGACAATGTGGTAAACGGATCTCAATCTAACATAACAAGCATCACTTTCCATTCATGATTAGGTAATCTTTCATCATAAATTTCCTTTCCCTACGTAATAACTTGAAAACGTCATTTATGAGTTTCCTTTGAGATGGATGAAAATGTGTACATATGTATGAATAACCTGGGAGAGCTCAAGTTCTGGGACAGACGACGTTGAGGAAACGTCATTTATGATTTTCCTCCGGTAGGGAATCACATAAGTGTTCCTTATGCAATGAATATTAATGCTGCACACTTCATTAATGACTTGTTTATTTAGAAGAAACATTTTTTTTATTGAAAAAAGATCTTATCTTAAGAGAAATACAACTGTAAGAGCTTTAACAAAGAAATTATCCTTGAGCTG
Source organism: Prunus salicina (assembly GCA_020226455.1). Taxonomy (NCBI): domain Eukaryota; kingdom Viridiplantae; phylum Streptophyta; class Magnoliopsida; order Rosales; family Rosaceae; genus Prunus; species Prunus salicina. The sequence goes on along the minus strand of CM035343.1, from coordinate 27,087,834 downwards.
CCTTCCATTTTTTTTATTGGAACCTCACCCTATTCGGAAGCTCTTCCATCCCCAACCCCTTGTAATTGTCGAAAACCCTCCTATTCCTCCCTTTCTGATGTTAGCCAACTCACTCCAGCCTTCCTGAATAATACATACTGCAAATTTGAGATACTGGGCAATAAACAAACAATTGGTCTGCACTCTCCCTGGTTTATTTTGCTTCCTCATTGTTGTAATAGATAACATCAATGCCTTCTCATCTAATTTACTCATTTGCCAGAGTGGGAGGAATGAAGACCAGAAGGCCGGTGTCCAGATTTTCCTCATCTCAAGGACCTGACTTAGCTAAGAGGAAGCTTGCCTTCTCATCTTACTTGCTTGAAAGACTTAGCTTGTCGTCTGGGTGTGGGGTTCTACATGATGAAAGGGCCAGTACTACTTGTAACATGGAATAATGTCTTGAAGAATTAGAAATATATGATGGATGCCCAGGTCTGTTCTCATTACTAGAGACAAAGTTCCTGTTCGTGCTCCTATTTGATACGATGCCATTTCCAATTCAAAAAATTTTCAGGTATGTTAAGAAAGTATTACACAACTAGATGTTTATGATTCAAATTCAAAACAAAGCACAAATTGGATTCATATAAATCTACCTAATTGCCGAGCCATTGATTATAACATTTGATAATTGAATATGCATTTTTCAGTGTCTCTTTCATATCTATTTTCTTGTACGTACTTGTTGGTTGGAAATTAGTTTTCAGAAGCTACACGAGTTGGGGTTAACTAGAGAAATTAGTTTGTTCATATTCTAAGATGAATCTAACGATCCAATTCGTAATGTCTTGAACTTAGGAGTATCTTGTTGAGCTGAGATTTGCATGAAAATGGAAAGCAATCGAGTTGAAATCCTCACTGGCTTTTCAAAATCTGATGAGGAAAAGTATGAGAAAACACATGAAGGTAAAATTCTGTTGGTCCTTTTCTGTGCCTTTCACGTCTGAAAGGTTTGCTTGCTGCAATTATTCAAACTACAGTTCCATTTCATTAGAATTTTTTTCTTTGTTGTATCTCTAGACTCTCTGCGTAAGATTCCCAATGGGAACTACCCCAACTAGACCCAATTTGGCATGGATTATGTATTTTGAGATTTCAAGGTAACTACTGCTAATGGAAGCCCATTGCATTCTATTTACATTTTACATTCAATTTACATTTACATGCTCTTTTATGGTAGAATGACCTCATCATCTTCCAACAAACTCAAGAAATGCATGCTCTGATGTGTTGAAGTTGAGGATTTCGAGAAAGAATGAAAGCTGTAGCAGAAAACATAGGGCTGAGATCTCTCCAAGGTATTGCTCCACTCTCTCACAATCTCTGTTCCTTGTTTTATGAGCTTACAGGATTACTCATTACTGACCATCATCACATGATCTTGCAGGTGATTGTGGGGAGGTTTGCCAATTGACCTTAGTGAAATAGAAAAAGAAAAGTAAGTTCGCTTTTTTATATTTGAAAGTTGGCACCTTTGTTTATATTCTTTGCACTAGACCGTTGCTCGGAACCATCCATCTTAATCTTTCGGATAATTTACAAGGTCCCTTGACAGCAGTGGAAGGGGCACATGTTTTTTACTAAAGGGATACTTAACGACAGCAATAAACTTAACATCCTTATTATATGCTTTCTATTAGCTCTTTGATCAGAGCTATCTTGTCCTGCAGATGGTTCATTTGTGTTTGGAGGGGCGGCCTTCATCTGATCTGACCACATGGAAAAGCTCTCTTTGTGTTGATGAAGAATTCTTCATCTCAAACAAGATAAACTGATGTTAAACCCTGGGGGGCACGTCTTCGTTTGGTTTTCTTGCAAGAAAACCAATGTTAAACCGATTTTAAAGCTCGTATTGTTGAAGTTCAATTTCCTCTTGTCCCGCATTGAAAGATTATAGCTTTGTCTATGAATTCTTCAAGGACAGCCAGTTTGATACTGATTGTTGTTTCCAACAAAAGCTTTGTCTCTACACATTATAGCTTATTCGTCGAATGTTACATATATTCAATGTTTCCATACATTTCAAGAATTTTGACAAGCAAACGGTCATTCATTGAAGTTCAGTATGAAATCTTCTGAGGTTGTCTATGCTATGGGATGAGCTGCTCATGTTACCATTATTTCCATGTTCTGTTTTTATAGATTGTAAATTAGAAGACACTTCTCTTCTTTGTTCCCATGACAATCACAATAGTATGCCTCCACTTGCAAATTAGAAGACACTTTGGAGTTGGGATATTAAAAGTAGAATGCTACATGCACAACTGATCATAACATCTCTTAAAATTTTTGAGCGTTAACAAATAAATAAACATGCACTTAAAAATTAAAGTAGTTGTGCATGGAAATATATTGACACTGATTTTATTTTATACCTTCTCTTTCTTATTTCCCTTAGTGAATGTATGTTTTGCTTGCTAACGCTCAACAATTTTAAGACAAATGCTAATCATACCTCAATTCAATTTGTAGAAATGTCAGCTGAACTTATTCCTCAGTTTCAATTTGTCACTTTAAAGAAAAATTTAAAAGAAATATCACTTTAATTTTTCAAAATTCATGATTTGTTGTTTGACTTTAACATTATCCAATTTTCCATATCTTTTAAGGGTATTTTAGTCTTTCTATTTTCAAGAGTATTTCAAACATGGAAAGTTCATTATAAAAAAAATTGTATATCTTTTAAACAATTAAAATTGAAAAAAATAAATAAATCGCCTTCCCCGATCCCTGTGTGTCACCGACAGCTCCAACCAACTTTGCCCACCTTGAAATCCATTCCCCCTTCTCTCTTCACAGACCCTTCCTCCATTTCCCTTTCCCTCTACCCCTTCCTCCTCTCTCTACTATGGCACACCTAGCTTCCACACACAAATTCCCTCAGCCCACCCAAACCGAGTCCACCTTCTTCTTTTTTCTAATTAAAAATTTTAGACATCCTCAATGAACACCATAAAAAAGTTTAAACATGCTTAGAGAGAGAGAGAGAGAGTGGAAAGAGAATGATAGAAATGGGAGAGAGAGAGAGAGAGAGAGAGAGAGGGAGGGGAGATAGAAAAAAAAAACTATATATTATATATGATTTTTTGTTTTTAATAATAGGATGTTTTTGAGTTTTTTTTGGGTTCGAGTTTTTAAAAATGAGCCTACTAAATTGGTTTTTATGGCTTTGGAGTTAAAATTTGTTTTTCAATTTATAGAATTGAATCCAAATAAGATACCAAATAGACCCTAAACATGTCATAAGTTGTTTTGTTCTGAACAATAAGAGTACTTTTTTTCTCCGTTGGTTTGGGTTTTTATTTTTGTTTTTGTTTGCTTACAGACTACGCTTGAATTAAAGAAAAATAAAAGAGTAAATAGAAAAAGGAAAACAAAAGCTTACCGACTAAGCAAAGAAAGATACTCAAAGCGACACGTGTATGACACGTACACAAAAAGACTCCGAGCAGCGAAAGGGATAAATTCCTATCTGTCTTACAAACAAAGTGTCAGAAACCCAAACACAAAACAAAAGCAGATGAAATTGAAATCGAAATCTTCTTCTTCGTTTTCCTCCTTGTGTCTGTTTATGCAACTCATCTTCTTCGTCCTCTTACCTTTCCTCGCATTCTCATCCTTCGCAGAAGAATCAAATCCCTCCCATTTCCAAAACATGGCCACTCTCGGCGGAGTCCACGAATCCCATGCCTCCCAGAACAGCCTCGAAACCGAAGACCTCGCTCGCTTCGCCGTCCAAGATCACAACAACAAGGAGGTCTTTATTCTTTTTTGCCTTTTAATTTCTACAATATTATGCTGGAATTTCAATTAATTGAAAATTTTGCAGAATGGTCTGCTTGAGTTTGTGAGGGTGGTGAAGGCGAAGGAGCAGGTGGTTGCTGGCACTCTGCACCATCTGACGATCGAGGCCATCGATGCTGGAAAGAAGAAGCTTTACGAAGCCAAAGTCTGGGTGAAGCCATGGATGGGTTTTAAGGAAGTGCAGGAGTTCAAGCACGCTGGTGACTGTAATGAAACGCCGTCGCTTACCCCTTCCGATCTTGGTGTTAAGGAAGGTGGGCATGGTCCCGGGTGGCAATCTGTGCCGCCACACGATCCTCAGGTTCAGGATGCTGCAAATCATGCTGTTAAGAGCCTCCAGCAAAGGTCTAATTCTCTGTTTCCTTATGAGCTTCAAGAAGTTGTTCACGCTAAGGCTGAGGTTTGTGCCCTTCCCATTTCTTGTGCTTTCACTTCGTATTGGGTTTTTGGGGTAGTGTTTGGTTGTGCTGAATTGGGTGTTAAAAATCAATTTAAAATGCATTTTGGAGAATTGGGGTTTGTGGGTAAAATTTGGTTGTTTTCAATTGGGTGGCAAGGAGAATTAGGTATTGGCGGGTAGGTAACATTTGGTTGAATTGAATTGGTATTGGGGTAGTCTTTAGATGGTTCAGAAGATTGAAATGCATTTTGTTGTTTTTAAATGTGCATTTGAACTCAAATTGTTCTGTATAGTGCACAGGAATCTTCTAATTTCTTCTTTTCTTCATTTGTTTCTGTTCTGAGATCAATGGGTTTGTACTGATTTGCATATGTTTGAACTGTCTGTGTGAGAGCAGGTGATAGAAGAACATGCCAAGTTTAACATGCTTCTGAAGTTGAAGAGGGGAGACAAAGAAGAGAAGTTTAAAGTTGAAGTGCATAAGAACAATGAAGGCACCTTCAAACTGAACCAGATGGAGGCAGATCACTCCTAGTTAAGATATGGCAAGTTTGTAGCAAAGCAAATGTTCTGGAACTAACTGAGTGTACAATTGCTTTGGTTGCTGTTTGTATAACTTTTTATGTCCTGATACCAACACTTTGGTGTGTGGTTGTGTTTCCGAACTGTGCGTGTGTATAATAATGCTATTGCTACTTATCTTTTCTTTCAATTCCCCACTCACTCCTGGAATGGCTTCGATTTGCCCATCGCATTCTCGTCCCTACCAACCATAACAAAGTTCTCTATCCCTATTCCTGCCTCAGACCTCGTCAGGGATTCCTACTCCCTTGCCAAGGTAACCTTTCGACTGCTGGCGACCATTTCGACACTAATTTTTTTTTGGCTTTTTGGTCAGAACCTCCAGCCAAGCCCTTTCTGTTCCTAGCTACAACCGCAGCTTCCGCCTACTGTTGTCAATGTCAGTATTAGAGTTGGACGAAGACAGAAACTAAAAAATTAGTTGGAATTGCGGTTAAAAATCCTTTTTATTGTTTATTTAAATTATTATTTTTAACATAAATTTTTTTATATGGAGAATAGAAGGATAAAGCAATAGAATAAAAGTTGGAACAAAGATAATTGAGTTCTAGGGCAAAGAAATTGAAAAGAAAATTCTATAATCGGTAATTTCTGAATAAAATTGAGAAAAAAGACTACAAGTATTGCAAGGATGCATGCCATCTGAACCTTGTCAACTAGTAAACCTAAGTGACTTAAGGTTGGATGCTAATCAACTCTCTGGAAAATTAAACCAGAACAGGAAATTCAAAGAAAACCTAGTAAAAGAATAGACTAACGGGCCCAAGTACTCCTGGAGAGCCTCGTAGATGCTCCTGCATCAGAATAGCAACTAGCAGATGTCACCTCAGAACTCTCCACAACGTCATCAGCAAACACAGGGATATGTTCCTTGGTTATATCAGATAAAATGATGAGCACATGCTGCTCAACCTTAACAACCATACCAGTTGCACCTTCCAGAGTACCAGATACAACTTTCACATGATTCCCAGGTTCAAAGTATTTGCAAAGCTCTTTTTCGTTCATGGCAAGAGTTTTTGGAAGTTGTTTCATTTCGGGCCTGATATGAACAATCTCTTCCTCAACTTTCTCAACCCATCCTTTCAAATTTTTAAGATCTCCATTGACAACAATAACTGTATCACCCTTCATAAAGTGTACCTTCTTTCTGTTTGAAAATAAAGTCGACAAACGGGCACCATTCTCCCCCGGTTTCCGGAATCTTTCAAGTTCATCCAAAGTGGGACGTATGTTTTCAGAGCTAATTGATTTCATCGATACTGCCTTGTACAGGAAACCATCTTTAAACAGCATGCCATCAATTCTCTCAAAGTAATCACCAGTCACCGGATCTCGTCTACGCTCTACACGAATATGCAGTTGTCTTACTTCATCAATATTCATAAAGCGTGGAGGAGGAACAAATGCCTTCTTTTTCACAACTTGTCTGCCCTCCAGTTTATTTGGAATAGCTTGTAAATCAATCCTTGGAATTAATTTTACCCTGACTCTCTGCCGCACATCATCGACACCCACAACCTTGGCAAGGTCTCCTTTATACGTTCCCATCTTCATTCTGACCCATGTGCCCCTAGAAACATCAATTGCCTTGCTTTCAACTGAAAGAACGTCAGTCATTTCTCCGATCGGAACACGGTTTACCTTATGTAGGGCAAATATATTGCGCAGACCTTTGCAAGCCTCCCTCACATGGGCTTCGTTGTCGGCTTCAATGTATATAAAGTTTTTGAGGTGGTCTAGGGCAACAGCAGACTTGATGTTCAGTTTAGGTTTATCAATATACTTTTGCATTAAGCAAACAACTGCCTCTCGCTCACGACCGATCGCGCATTTCACCATCCACAACTTCGGGTCCCTAACACAAGGTAAAAGAGCTTGCTGATTCACCACCACATCAGTTGTCTCCTCCTCGTCGTATTCTGCATGACTCGATGATGACCTTGCATACCGCGCTTGAATTCTTCTCTCAAGCGCTTCAACATCTTCTTCTTGCTCATCTTCTCGCGGCGCCAATGGACGGTGACGGTGCATCCTTCTACCATATTGTTCTTCTTCAGGGAGATCAGCTCCAGTATCAACAATGAAGTCCTCCTCGCCCTCATCTTCCTCTTCCTCCTCCTCATCGTTATCGACCTCAGCCTCGATATCAAGAAACTTTGACCCAATAGGCTTCTTATTCCTCCGCTTACGACTCACACCACCATCATAAGCCTCATCATCGTCTATGAAATCCGATCTCCTCCGCTTCTGTCTGGATCTTTGTCCTCCGTGCTCCTCCTCATGTTCCTCTTCTTCATCCCCATCTAGAACTTGGTCTGGTTCGTAGTCATCTTCATCTCTGTGACGAGCCATAGCTGTCTGTGTGCTGATGGGATCAAATTCCTATCTCCTCTAAGTCCCAGTTTTACAAATATGTAAAAATAATTTATTAAAAAAAAAAATCTTGACATATATGTCACACGGCACAAAATTAGGAGTTCCTACTTCTGAAAAAAAAGGCAAGTATTTTCGATTAAACTAGAAGGACGTTATGGAAATCTCGCCTAAACTACGTGGTGCACTATTCTCGCAATTTTGCTACAACAAAAAAGTCTTCCCAAAACTTACGGACTAAGTTATTTCATATGAAAAATAAAATTCAAATAAAAAAAAATCTTACAGACTAAACCAAGAGAATCGTACACGTGTCCCAAATCCGATGGGCGAAAAAGTTTCCGTCCACACAGCATCTCGAAGAGTCAACAGAATTGAAATCGAAATTTTCATCGTCTTCCTTCCTCTTGTGTGTATTAATAGCCATACAAATCTCTACCTCAAATCTTCAAAAGCCTCCGCTCGCAAAAACCAAATCTCACCCAAAAATGGCAGCAGTTGGCACAGTACGCGAATCTCAAGGTTCCGAGAACAGCGTCGAAACCGAAAGCCTGGCTCGTTTCGCCGTCGAAGAATACAACAAGAAAGAGGTAAACAAAAAGCCCTTTTCTATTTGTGTGAAACAAAGATTGTGGATGGGTTTTTGGTTAATTGATTGATTGAATAACTAATTGTGCAGAATGCTCTGCTTGAGTTTGTGAGGGTGGTGAATGAGAAGGTGCAGGTGGTTTCGGGCACTCTGCACTATCTGACGATTGAGGTCACCGACGCGGGGAAGAAGAAGCTATTTGAAGCCAAGGTCTGGGTGAAGCCTTGGGCCAACTTCAAGGAAGTGCAGGAGTTCAAGCCTGTTGCTGACTCTTAGTTTGTCTTGAGAGGTTTGTGGGCTTTCATTTGGTTTTTTGTTTATTTATTGGTTTTTTCTAATTACCTGGTCATTTGTTTGGAGAATTGGGTATTGGAGTAGGATTTGGTTGTGTTGATCTGTCTCTTGTATTTTTGTGTCAGTATGTATGGAAGTATATAAAATTGTAGATTTGCATTTCTTGTTAATGTAAATTTCTCAACTGAGCTTAAGAGTTTAAGATTTTGGAAATTCAATTGTAAGCAATTTACACAAAAAATTCACTCATTGTAGACGACTTGGATCCTCTCCTTGGCATTAGTTTTCCTGCTTCCTTGTTTTCTAATGAAAGAGAACCCAAAGATTAAAAATATGCATGCTAGTTTATGAAATTTTAGGTTGTTTTTTAGCCTTCATTTCATGTCCTTTTTCCTCACTCCTCTGTCAGAAGAACAGGCCTGTTTCCTTTCATTTTTCTCTTCCACTCCTTGGAAGAAAATAGATGATTCATGTATGTTTTCAGAATTGTTCTTACCACGCCATTGAGCTTTGCAAATAAATTTGGTCTTAAAAATTGTTAAATCAAGTTCAAATGAAGTACATTAAGTCCTTTTAGCCAAGCTTTGCAACTGGTAGAGTCTCGGCATCTCTACTTGTTGGGCGCTCTTGATCTTTCCTGGGTAATCCAACTGCTCTAAAAAAAGTAATCACTGAAGTTATATTCTCAATGGAAAACATAAATTTTTGTTTAGTAAAAGGATGATAAAGAAATCAACAAGGTAACGGTAGTTATGAACTCATATTGCTAATGTCTAGGAGTATCTTTCAGTTCCTTGAGTGGCTCCTTTTCTTCTTGGGATGCAACCATAAGTGATTGAATATACTTCTTTTCTTTCTTGAGTGTTTCCCACTTACACAATTTGGAGCCACACTTGTTAGGTGTTTTTTAGTAGTGCGTGAAGATGATAAAGAAAAAAATTTGTTATGCATTTTTCTTTTTTTCATAGTGGGGTAGGATAGGAAGGAGATTGTTCATCTTCTCCCTGTTCAGAGAGAAGGATAGGAATAGGTCAGTATAGTAACAAAACCATTTAAAAACTTATGGTCTAACTTGTCATATTTTTAACCTTTGGATACGTTTGGTCTATATTAGAAACGATTGGTAATTCGTACTTATTTCTATGTGTTTAAACTGTGAGAGCAGGTGATCGAAGATAATGGAAGTGTAACATGCTTCTGAAGGTGGAGGAGGCAAAGAAGATAAGTTTAAAGTTTAAGTGCAAGAATAATGAAGGTAAAGTCTGAATCAGATGGAGCTACACCACTGTTAATATATGAGTCTGTAGCATGCCAATCTTCTACAAATTGGGGTGTATACATGCTTCCGTTGTAGTATTTATCTTGTGTCCTAATTAATACCAACCCTAATCACTCGGTATTGTTGTGTACTTATTTTCCAATTTGAATGCAATGTGTTATAATTCTATTCCCTAATCTTTGTCCCAATATCTCCCCACTCTCTCGACATGTAATTTGCTGGAATTGTTAAGGCCGTTCTGATATCATTTGACTTTCCCCGTGTACGGACTCCGATCTTTTAAGCTATGAAGTTTAGGACATACAAGTACTAGATGTGCAGAAAACTTGGTAACAAGTGAACAAAGTGACTTAAGAATGGCCATTATTTTGTTATAATTCCCGTTCTTAGTCATGTTTTTTATTTAATAATCCTCAACACTTCCACAAGTAGTGAGACTGAGAATGAGTGTAACTGTCATCTTTTTACCAAAACTCAAGAATCTGTTTGAAATGTCATCATTTTCATTCTGTTTACTAGCAATCCTACACATGCACAAATATTACCGGAGAAATAAGAGAAGAAAGATGAAAAAGTAGTGAGAGGAAACATTGGTGAATTTATTTTATTTCTATTTTTTGAAAAACTAATTTATAATTACTGTGGTACCCTTAATATATTAGGCTTTTCATTATTTGTGATTGTAAATAGGGACACAATTGGAACATTACTAGTATGGGTCAATTTCATTTAGTAACATTATTTGATTTGATTTGATATTTGTTACAACACCAAAGCAACCTTAGTTACATTATTTCCGGTTGAAGCGCTAGAGGTAAAAGGGATTAGAAGGCGTGGTTAAATTCCCCTTCCTTTCAAGGCTTGAAGCACAGCTTTCATGGAAAGACGATCTACTGGGCACCACCAGATGCCCCAAACCGTAACAACAAGAGGTTTCTTAGCAATTTGATCACCATTTCCTTGATGATCACGAGTGCGTTTGTCTTCCCCCTGTTCCTTGATCCATTTTGTGAAGTCAAACATGGATGGTATTCTCCTCTGTGACGAGAACGTTTTTCCGGCCTCCAACCATTTCAAGTAACAGCATTCCAAAACTGTGAATATCTAACTTGTACGATACGTTACCCAAGTTCATGGAGAACACATAAGGTGGAATGTAAACAATGGTCCCACCCTGGCAGACTAGCAGTTGTCATGGAAACTGCAGTTTGATCCTCAAATCAGAATTTTTTTAAATTTTAATTTGTAGAAGTTGTCTTTCAACAAAACATTATGAGGTTTGATATAAAAAATGAAGGGTTCGTTGGTCACATCCGTGCCTCAATTCCTTTGGCTATGATGAGAGTAATATGCTGCAGCTTCTCCCAGCCAAGGAGATTGTTCTTGGTGTCTGCTAATGATCATTTACAAAAGCCAACCAGGTCGGTGAACTAAAGCTCTCCTAAATCCATCTGCGCAACCAGATCAGTGCATTGGTTCGTCACAATGTTCCCATTTTATTAATAAACTCTTTTCCAGTTCCTTTGCAATTGTTGAGGATCTTTGTTGCAACAAGGATCGAATTGGAAAGGTTTCCTTTGAACACTGTCACAACTTGTGTTTTAATCTTATTGGTAATAAGAGTACCTTGTGGGCTTGAGAGCTCTGTTATTTTCCAAACATTTCTTCAATTATGGCTCGAGTTTCTGTTCTGTCAAAAGTATATACATGACAGAGTGCAACAAATGCAGGCACAGGTGAAAATAGACCAAGGACTGGAGTTGCTTAAATTTTGCCCCAACTCCCCTGTAACACCAAGTTTTTTTATTTTTATTTTTATTTTTTTGAGGTACCTGCAAAAGATCTGAACACCAGCACTTTTTCATGTCCACAGTAAATCATTATGTAGTGCTGGGAGAAAGTTCTCGTATTTTTGGCTATCTATTCATTTTCTTTTCTTCTTCTTTTCCTTTTCTCGAAAATTAAAAATTTATTATTGCTGAAGTTCAGCTATTGCAGAGAATGTGGTGATGCTTAAATAGTTTGGTACATGATTATTTGAAAACCTTGATAGAAACACTCACTCGTTTCCGATTCTCCATTATTCAGATTTTTCTATATTATTCAAGATAAAGAAATTTTGTGGGCAGGAATTTATTTGTCAACATGGAATTTTTTTTAATGTATTGTTAACTTCATTTTCCACAGGGTAGAGTTGATTTGTCAACACGGAAATGAGATTTTATTTGTCTTAACTTGTGGAATAATGTTGCCAGAGGAAAAAAAAGAGTCATAGTAGGATAAGGTTTAGACCAATTCTGCTGCTTTCAAAAAGATGTATAGAAAAACTGGTTGGTGGAAGTCAACAGTCAAGACCACATGATACGTTATTTTAGATAACATGTTGGGAGTATGATTAGATGTTCAAGGTGCAGAGAAAAGTTGAGTATTTCCTCAGAGATGACAATTTCTTTCTCCATCCTGTTGTTCATGGTAGGCCTCAAAGTTAATTTTGGAGCATGCCAAAATGAGTGCTCAGAATTACGCTGTGGAGACATACCTATCAAATTCCCTTTTCGACTCAAAGACAATCAGCCTGATCACTGTGGCTACCCTGGATTTGATTTGTCCTGCAATGGAAGCAACAATACGGTGCTTGAGCTGCCAATTTCAGTGAAGTTCACCGTCACTCAAATCAACTACAAATCTCAGGTAATTCAAGTGGTTGATCCAGATGGTTGTGTTCCCAGGCAGCTTCATAAACTTAATCTGTCTGCCTCTGCCTTCCAATTCAAAGACGAAGGGGACTACTATACTTTATTCAATTGTTCACCAGCAGATAGAAATTTATATTATCAAATTCCCTGCCTTAGTGAGACTGGCCACCAAATGTTGGCTATATATTCAGATTCTTCCATTGACACATATCCTATTTCGTCTTGTACGAAACTGTATAACCTTCCACGTGTTCCATATGGTATATTATTCAAGTCAGAGCATGTTCGTTTGGAATGGTTCAAACCAGCGTGTAAACATTGTGAGAGGAAAGGTAGAAAATGTAGAGTACTGAAGAACAACAATCACACTGAATCAGAAACGGAGTGCTTCGAAGTGGGCAAACAAGGTATAGTCTTTCATCCATATCACTATACTAGTCAGGCATCACCCCTTAGCTCCCCATCAAGAATTTATGCAATTAAATATCATATGTTGCATTAGCTACCAAGAATTAGATAGGAAATGCCAAAAAAGAAAAAAATAACAAAATTTCTGGCATATAGACTGTAATGCATCATATAACATAAAGATAACCAAGAATATGAATTTTCTGCAAATATATATAATGATTGAATGATTTTGGGGACATGAGAATCTAATGGCATTAAAATCTTTTACAGGTGCCTCAACAAAGCTAGTGGTTATAGGTAAGCCATGCATGCCCTTTGTCCTTTTCTTTTTCTTTTTTTTTTCCAAAATCCCTTTTTCTCTATAAAGATAGAGGTTCGTGACCGAATATACAATCTGTAGGTGTGATCGTGGGTTCATTTTTATTTGTGGTGGCACTCGTTTCTCTCCATCGGTTGTACACTTTTGACAGAAAACAAACCATGATTGAAGAATTTTTGGAAAATTACAGAGCTCTCAAGCCCACAAGGTACTCTTATGCTGATATAAAGAGGATCACCAATACGTTTAGAGACAAGCTGGGACAGGGGACCTTTGGAACAGTGTACAAAGGAAAGCTTTCCAATGAGATCTTTGTTGCTGTAAAGATCCTCAACAATTCCAAAGGAAATGGGGAAGAGTTTATCAATGAAGTGGGAACATTGGGTCGAATCCACTACGTCAACGTGGTTCGATTGGTTGGCTATTGTGCTGATGGATTTAGACGAGCTTTGGTTTATGAATTTGCACCAAACGGTTCACTGCAGAATTTTATAACATCAGCAGACAGCAACAACCATTTCCTTGGTTGGGAGAAGCTGCAATATATTGCTCTCAGCGTAGCCAAAGGAATTGAGTACCTTCACAACGGATGTGACCAACGAATCCTTCATTTTGATATCAAACCTCACAATGTTCTTTTGGATGAAAACTTCAATCCAAAAATCTCTGATTTTGGTCTTTCCAAGTTGTGCGCCAACGATCAAAGTGCAGTTTCCTTGACAACTGCTAGGGGCACCATGGGTTACATCGCACCTGAAGTCTTCTCTAGGAACTTCGGTAACGTGTCCTACAAGTCAGATGTGTACAGTTTTGGAATGTTGTTACTTGAAATGGTTGGAGGCAGGAAAAATGTTCAGGTCACAGAGGCGAACAGCAGCCAAGTTTATTTCCCCGAATGGATCTATAATCTTCTAGATCAAGGAGAAGACATCCGCATCCACGTTGACCAAGAGACTGATGCTAAAATCGCAAAGAAACTCGCAATTGTGGGGCTATGGTGCATCCAGTGGTACCCGGTAGATCGTCCTTCCATGAAAGCTGTAGTTCAAATGTTGGAAGGAGAAGACAATGTAAAAATGGCCCCTAATCCTTTCTCATCGACTGCTTCAACAAGAGACAGTGTTACAATGCCTGCAAAACGCCCCCGCCAAGAGTTACCTGTAATATCCGAATTAGATTGACGAAGTTAGAATGATTAGTCAGAAAGTGCAATTGTTTTTGTAACTTGTGATTAATATCAAATAAACTACAACGTCGAGGAATAAACTGATGAGAAAGTAGTGTTAGATAATGAAAAGCGTATGGAATTCCCCGAAGATGTATTGGTTGCCATTGAAGAATTCGCCTATGAAGAGCAACAGAAAAGAAACCTGATTTCCTAGAAACTGTCTTGCATACTTTTATGTATACTCGTATTCAAGTTTCCACATTCCATTTTGTTTGCTGGATTAGATAATGATAATCAAATCATGGATTTCTAAGTAAAGTTGTTTTTTTTTTTGGGGGGGAATGGGTGTGAATTTGTTATGTTTACACAACAAGTAGGTTCTGAGCATGAGCAGGTTGGGCGGTGCAGCTGCTGTTTCTCCTCTTGTTGCTGATATGTCCTCTGAGGTAAATTAAAATGAAGAAACCCTTTTTATCATAGCAAGGACTGGACCCAAAGAAAAACCCATGTACATTACACATAATGCTTTCCACATAAAGAAAAAAGGGAATGGAAAATTTTCTTGTGGAAAATCTGTTTAGGTGGTGGTGGTGTTGTTGAAAAAGAAGAACCAATCCACCATTCACATTTCCCTGATTTCACCTACCAAAGGAAGGAAAGTACCCAGTACTCAGCCGGCCAACTGAAAAACTCAAAGCCCCAACTTTCCATCACTACAAAACGACAAAACAAAAGCAGCACGCGTGCCCGCGTTCTCAGATTCCACCTCTCTCTCTCCCTCTCACTTTTCAAACCTAGAGAGAGAGAGAGAGCTCTTTCTTTCTCTTTTGGCTTTGTATTGTATCCTTTCCATTTCACACTAAAAAAACCCCAAAAATAATAGTTTAATTTTATGTGTGAAACTAATGCCTTTTGGGTTTTATTTAGAACTTTTCTGACTTTTTTTCTTTGTCTTTCATACAGTGGGCCCTTTTTAAAATAAAAAAAAAATACTTAAACTAACCTATTTACCACCTAAGTTTGAATATTTTTATTATAATTTTTGTTCAATATGAGGTAAGTGTTAAACAAAAAAAGCCACATTTTTCATTTTTGCCCAAAACCTCCAAAATGATGTGTATGAAAATGGAGATTTTAGATATAAGTTTAGAGTTTTTCAGATTTTCTTTTTGTGAAAGTTTTTGATAGTTGTAATTGATGGTAGAAAATAGGGACATTAGGTTTTATTTTTTGAGAAACGTATAAGTTTTATCTTTTGCATGCAAATGGGTCAGTGGCCTTTAATTCTGTCCAAGCATCTGAAAGGATATATCCAAATGAAATTGAACCACTACTTCTGCAGTATTCTACAAGTTAGAAAATCAATTCTGCCAACTGGCACGCAATGCTCCTGTGGCAGCTTTTCACAGTTTACTTTATATAAAGTCCACATATCACAAGCAATACTCAACGTTTGGAAGCTCTCTCTCTCTCCATGGCTGCAGGAAGAGTAGCTTCTCCATCACAATTATTCATAGCCCTTCTCCTAGTTCTTAGCTTATGCTGTTTGAGTTGCAATGCTAAACAGTGTGAACCTTCATGGTGCGGCAAACATAACATAAGCCACCCTTTCCGACTAAAAGATGATCCAGAGAAGTGCGGTGACTCAAGGTACGAGCTGTCATGTGAGAACAACCACCTTACTGTATTATACTTGTATTCTGGAAAATACTATGTGCATGCAATCAATTACAATACGTACACCATTCGAGTTGTGGATGCCAATCTCCACAAGGGCAACTGTTCTTCAGTTCCCCATTATTCGTTGTCCATGTATAACTTCAGTGATGGGGATCCGTATAGCATTTCTCAAAAGAGAGGTGATCAAGGTTGGAACATATATGATTTTGAACTGTCAAAGCCTCTAATATTTATGACCTGTGAAACCCCGGTGAATTCGCCTCTCTATGTGGATACTGCTCCTTGCATTGATGCTAACAGTAGTTCCAATTCTGCTTTGCCCCATTTCAATTCCCATGGGCATTCGTATGTTAGTATTGGACGATTAAATGCTTCATATTTGAGAGACTTGTGCCGCATTGAGATTACGGTCATGACATCATGGCCCCGTTCAAAGGACATGAACATTTCCTATATAGACATCCACAATGAGCTGATCTATGGCTTTCAACTTTCGTGGTTGCAGAGCGTCAATGGTATAGATGGAAAATTTAATTGCTCCATGGACGATCATACCAACAAAGTTCATTGCTTCAGTAAGTATATGTCAAATGCTTCTTTCTTTGCTGGAAGCATAACTGTAGGCATGTTCAATTTTTTAATATGTCAAGATTCTAAAAGATGAAAACTATGACCTTGATGATGCAGGCATCAGAGACATCATTTCGAAATTTGTACCAAGTAAGGAATCTCAATCTTTTATGTTTTCAATTTCTTCATTGCTCCTTTCCAAAACAATTAAATCAACAGGTCAAAATATTTAGTTTTTTTATTCTGTTTCTTGCAGTTTCAGTTGCGGTCATTGCTATTTGCATTGGTAAGTTTCATCTGAATTTGTTTTTGCCTTCTTTTGGGTACCCAGAACCATGATAAATAAAGAGAAAGAAACAGAATAAATAAAGAGAAAGAAACCATGACTATATTGTTTGATATGAAAGAATAAAAAATACGCTCCAGGAAAAAAAATTCATGGTGTTAAATAATTTTGTTTCAATTATATATATTGTGGTTGTAGAAGCAAAACTTATTCCATGCATCATTTCGACACTTCCTTACAGTACTAGTACTTGGAGTAAGGGCTATACTTGGAGTTCTGTGTCTCATTGCCCTTTTAATCTATAAATTCAAGAGGCGGCATTTATCAATGTATGGACTCATTGAAGAATTCTTACAAAGTAACAACAACCTCATGCCAATAAGGTACTCCTACTCAGATATCAGGAAAATGACCAAAGGATTTAAGGAAAAATTGGGTGAAGGAGGTTATGGTTCTGTATACAAAGGGAAGCTCCGAAGTCGCCGCCTTGTAGCAATTAAGATGCTGGGTAAGTCCAACGCTAATGGGCAAGAGTTTATCAATGAAGTTGCTACCATTGGAAGGATTCATCATGTAAATGTGGTGCAACTAATTGGCTATTGTGTTGAGGGATCAAAGCGTGCTCTTGTATACGAGTTCATGTCAAATGGGTCTCTAGATAAACACATATTTTCTAAAGAAGGACCATCAACCTTAAATTACAAGAAAGCATTTGAAATTTCACTTGGAGTTGCTCGTGGTATTGACTATCTTCATCAAGGATGTGAGATGCAAATTTTTCATTTTGATATCAAGCCTCACAATATTCTTCTTAATGAGACTTTTGTTCCAAAGGTTTCTGACTTTGGGCTTGCAAGATTATGTCCATTAGATGAGAGCAGTTTAACTTTGACTGCAGCAAGAGGAACCATCGGATACATAGCTCCAGAGTTGTTTTACAAAAATATAGGAGGAGTGTCAAACAAAGCTGACATCTACAGTTTCGGAATGCTGTTGATGGAAATAGCAGGAAAAAGAAAGAATCTAAATGCAGTTGCAGCTCATTCAAGCCAAATATACTTTCCTTCATGGGTTTATGACCAATTCAGTGAAGGAAAGGACATAGAGATAGAAGATGCCACTGAGGAGGAAATGAAAATAACAAAGAAGATGCTTATAGTGGCATTATGGTGTATACAAATGAAGCCTAGCGAGCGTCCTACTTCGATGAGCAAAGTAGTACAGATGCTTGAAGGAGAAACTGAAGCCCTTCAAATGCCTCCAAAGCCTTTCCTTTATCCACAAGACAAACCAGTGGTGGATGATGAAGACAATCCAGAAACAACATGGCCATCGTCAACACAATCTAATGACGACTCTGAAGACTCAATAAGCTTAATTCAAAATGCTGACAATTAGCCTGGGTATATGTATAGTATGCCCGAGGAAAGGCTTCATGGCCAACATTTCAACTCTGCAGGGGCAGTAATGGTTGCTTCGTTTTTGGTAGGACGAATCCTTCTTGTAATATATTTCTTTCATGATTTGTGAACTTGTTTTCAACAGTTTTTGGTCCTTCCTCCTTCAAATTAAAGTGTAAGGTGTCCTACTCTTCAGTATGCACTTGCTGTTGATGGAATTTTTATTTTCTGAACGTTTTAATGGATTGTAAACTTCATTTACTGCAGGGTAGAGTTGATTTGTCAACTCTAAACTAGTCAAGGTATTGCCTTTAATGCATATCACTAAACTAGTCAAGCTTCACCTACCAACAACCAAACATTACATACAGATAATCAACATTATGAGAAATTTCTGCAAAACAAATATAATGATTTAATGATTTTGTGGACATGAGAAACTGATGGCATTCAAGTTTCCAGCTTCAACGAAATCCCATTGCTTGATGACCATTGACCGCGGTGTCCTCACGTCTTAGTCATGTACTGTTACTGTTGGGGAAATTACAATTAAGAAACTAACATAATTACATTACTTTCTCAGCCAAGAAGCATATGGACTTTGGGTTGACGCGTGGATATCTTGCTCAATTTAAGGAGATCTAATCCCACAGTGCAGCAATATATCTCAACAACCCAAGTGAAACGTTGAAAGACTCACACGTATTCGCACAAAAGGATGAGTCTACACCACAAAAGTACCTTTCTTTGACGAGATTTTGTGAATAAGTATTACTGCTCACACATAATAATTCAGATGTTGAAATGAGCTTTATTAGCCAGACCATTACTGCGTTGTGTTAATCCGAACTTTCATGAGTGTATTTGAGAACAAGCTTAAGCAGCGTATTCACATAGATAAAATCTGTCAAGGATGTTCATGTACATCCCACTCATATGAGCTACATATGAGTTACGACATTAAATAAACTCATCTTCCAAAAAATTACAGGATATATGCACTTCGACCATATGGATGAGCAAATAAATAGTGCATTTCTTATGACCGTCATATGATTCGTTTTTCCCATTGAATCATGTTCTTAGCATCTGAAATCGCCAAGTTGGGTATCCCCAACATCTCCCTCTACTTCAAACCCTTTCTCTTGCCCAGACCTTGGTTAATGGATCCACTCGATTATCATTGGATTTAATAATATTCGCATTTATAATTCTATTGCTAAAATAATATCTCACACAGTGTTATTCACAATTAATCAAAATAGGCGGTGTTGGTTTCTCCCAAAGTGGGATTTCATCCAAAAAATCTCTCAACCAATTCCTTTTCGCTAGCTGAAGTCAAATCAATGAGTTCAGCCTCCATAGTTGAATTAGCAACAACTGTTTATTTCTTTGTCTTCCAACAACAGCACAATCACCTAATGTAAGAATATCATCGACTAAATTAAAATGATCATTCCGAACAATTGTTTCTGCAACCTGTAATTAATATCAAGTAAACTAGAGGGTGCGGCAACTGATGAGAACGTATAGATAAAATTTTGGAGGTTAAAAAATGTTTAAAATTATTTCGACAAGAGTGTGTAAGAGATTGAGAAAGGGAGAGGGGAGGAGAATATCCTCATCTTGGTCTGTGCAAATGAAATTGAAGAGCAGGAGGGTCAGCCCCCTTTAATTGATACATAGACTCTCTCCGTGGCTACAGGAAGAGTAGCTTCTCCAACACAATTCACTCAAAAATAATTAGGAACTGATATGTTTATTCTTCTCTCAAGGTTGAATATATATACCACGTATAGAGTAGGAACATATAGGAAATATGTACAAAATCTCCTAATTCTACTTAAATTAGATAATTACAATAACATATAAATTTTATTCCCAATAGGAACATTGACTTTGACTCATGCCAACACTCCCCCTCAAGTTGGTGCATAGATATCGGTAATGCCCAACTTGTCAAGTGAGTCTTCAAATCAGCACTTTGGCACGACATGTGTCAACATATCTGCAAGCTGCTCCGAAGAAGGCATAAAAAGTATAGAAATTAACTTGTGCTCCAGCTTCTCCTTAATGAAATGCCGATCAATTTCTACGTGCTTAGTTCGATCATGTTGCACTGGATTGTTAGCAATTTCAAATGCAGACTGACTATCAAAGTGGAGCTTTGTAGCAACATCCGGTGTAAACCCAATTTCAGCAAGTAACCACCTCAACCACAATATTTCACAAACCCCTTGGGCAATCCCTCTGTACTCTGACCCTGCAAAGGCCCGAGACACAACGTTTTGCGACTTGCTGCACCACGTAACTAGGTTACCACCAATAAAGGTGAAGTAACTTGATGTAGAACGTCTATCTATAATATTCCCTACATAATCTGCGTTAGTGTAACCTTCTAGATCCAAGTGGCCATTTTTCTTAAATAATAAACCTCTCCCAGGAGCAGACTTTAAGTAACTTAGAATACGCATCACAGCAGCCATATGATCCTCACTAAGTGAATGCATAAATTGGCTAGCAACGGTTACCGCATAGGCAATTTCAGGGCGTGTCAATGATAAATAAATCAATCTCCCAACCAACATTTGGTATCTTTCTTTGTTAGTTGGGACCTAATCGACATAAACCCCAAGTTTATGATTCTCAACAATAGGTGTATCAGCTAGTTTACAATCAAGCATTCAAGTATCTGCTAGTAGTTCCAAGACATACTTCCTTTGTGAAAGAAATAAGCATTCCAGTATCAGCTTCCACTCTTAGAAAAATTTTCAGATTGCCCAAATCTTTCATCTCAAATTCATATGCTAAACACTTCTGCAGTCCCTTGATTTCTACAGTATCATCACCAATCACACTCATATATCATCAACATAAATAATCAATAAAGTCACCTTACCAGCCCTATGTTTAATTAATAGAGTATGATCAGTATTGGCCTGTTGGTAACCAAACTTCTTCATAGCTGTAGTAAATCTGCCAAACCATGACCGAGGAGACCACTTTAACCTGTACAACGCTTTTTTAAATCTGCACATGTTCCCCGTGTCCCCGACAACGCTATACCCTAGTGGAAGACTCATGTACACTTCTTCTTCTAGTTCACCATGTAAGAATGCATTTTTTTACATCAATTGCCTCATGGTCCAATTCGGGTTTACTGCTAAGGACAACAAAACTCTGACAATATTCATCTTCGCCATAGGTACAAAAGTTTCATGATAATCAACTCCATATGTCTGAATGAACCCTTTAGCTACTAATATGGCCTTGTACCTCTCTACAGTACCATCTACATTATATTTAATTGTAAACACTCATCTGCATCCTACATGCTTTGTTCCCTTTGGTAGATCAACAATGTCCCATGTATTATTTTTTTGCAATGCCTCCATTTCAAATTCATGGCTTAAGCCCTCCTTAACATGGGTTAGAATTTTAATATTATCCATTCTGATCACAAACGCTTTGCACTCAAGAGATAACCTGTGATCTGACACATAATGGTCAATAGCATATCCTGCTTTGCCTTCTGATGAGTAACGATCGGGTGGAACCCCACGGTTCTGTCTTGGCAGTAAAACATAAGAATGATCAGCAGTATGAATAGAAGTACTTACCTCATGAATATCTATGAGAGCTTGATCAGGTACTGTTAGAGGAGCTTCATGGGGGCCGAATCAGTTTAATGAAAACAGTTAAAATAGCAGGTTCAACTGGTGAAACAGGTTTGGCCTATGTAGCAAGTTTAGCATGTCACATCTCGGGATCGGCTCCGCCGTAGCACGATATTGTCCGCTTTGGGCCCCACTCTCTGCCCTCAAGGTTTTGTTCTTGGAAACTCACAAGCAACTTCCCAATGGGTCACCCATCCTATGTTTATTCTTCTCTCAAGGAGGAATACATATACTACATATAGTGGGTACAAATAGAAAATATGTACAAAATCTCCTAATTCTACTCAAATTAGATAATTACAATAAAATATAAATTTTATTCCTAAAAGGAACAAATTGAAAGTGCTGGCAGTTAGCCTGTGTATATGTATTGTACGCGGGAGGAAAGGCTTCATGGCTAACATTTCAACTCTGCAGGGGCAGTAATGGTTGTTTCGTTTTTGGTAGGACGAATCCTTCTTGTAATATATTTCTGTACATGATTTGTAAACTTGTTTACAACAGTTTTTGGTCCTGTGTAAGGTGTCCTACAGTATGCACTTGCTGTTGATGGAATTTTTAATTTTCTTCATTACCTACAGGGTGGACTTTGACTCATGCCAACACTTCCCCTCAAGTTGGTGCATAGATATTGGTAATGCCAAACTTGTCAAGTGAGTCTTCAAATCAGCACTTTGGCACAGCATGTGTCAACATATCTGCAAGCTACTCCGAAGAAGGCATAAAAAGTATAGAAATTAACTTATGCTCCAGCTTCTCCTTAATGAAATGCCGATCAATTTCTACATGCTTAGTTCAATCATGTTGCACTGGATTGTTAGCAATTTCAAATGCAGACTGACTATCAAAGTGGAGCTGTGTAGCAACATCTGGTGTAAACCCAATTTCAGCAAGTAACCACCTCAACCACAATATTTCACAAACCCCTTGGGCAATCCCTCTATACTCCGACCCTGCAAAGGCCCGAGACACAACGTTTTGCGACTTGCTGCACCACGTAACTAGGTTACCACCAATAAAGGTGAAGTAACTTGATGTAGAACGTCTATCTATAATATTCCCTACATAATCTGCGTTAGTGTAACCTTCTAGATCCAAGTGGCCATTTTTCTTAAATAATAAACCTCTCCCAGGAGCAGACTTTAAGTAACTTAGAATACGCATCACAGCAGCCATATGATCCTCACTAAGTGAATGCATAAATTGGCTAGCAACGGTTACCACATAGGCAATATCAGGGTGTGTCAATGATAAATAAATCAATCTCCCAACCAACCTTTGGTATCTTTCTTTGTTAGTTGGGACCTGATCGACATAAACCTCAAGTTTATGATTCTCAACAATAGGTGTATCAGCTAGTTTACGGTCAAGCATTCAAGTATTTGCTAGTAGTTCCAAGACATACTTCCTTTGTGAAAGAAATAAGCATTCCAGTATCAACTTCCACTCTTAGAAAAATTTTCAGATTGCCTAAATCTTTCATCTCAAATTCAGATGCTAAACGCTTCTGCAGTCCCTTGATTTCTACAGTATCATCACCAGTCACAATCATATATCATCAACATAAATAATCAATAAAGTCACCTTACCAGCCCTATGTTTAATTAATAGAGTATGATCAGTATTGGCCTATTGGTAACCAAACTTCTTCATAGCTGTAGTAAATCTACCAAACCATGACCGAGGAGACCACTTTAACCTATACAACGCTTTTTTAAATCTGCACATGTTCCCCGTGTCCCCGACAACGCTATACCCTAGTGGAAGACTCATGTACACTTCTTCTTCTAGTTCACCATGTAATAATGCATTTTTTACATCAATTGCCTCAGGGTCCAATTCGGGTTTACTACTAAGGACAACAAAACTCTGACAGTATTCATCTTACCCATAGGTACAAAAGTTTCATAATAATAAACTCCATATGTCTGAATGAACCCTTTAGCTACTAATATGGCCTTGTACCTCTCTACAGTACCATCTACATTATATTTAATTGTAAACACTCATCTGCATCCAACAGGCTTTGTTCCCTTTAGTAGATCAACAATGTCCCATGTATTATTTTTTTGCAGTGCCTCCATTTCAATATTCATGGCTTAAGCCCTCCTTAACACAGGTTAGAATTTTAATACTATCCATTCTGATCACAAACGCTTTGCACTCAAGAGATAACCTGTGATCTGACACATAATGGTCAATAGCATATCCTGCTTTGCCTTCTGGTGAGTAACGATCGGGTGGAACCCCACGGTTCTGTCTTGGCAGTAAAACATAAGAATGATCAGCAGTATGAATAGAAGTACTTACCTCAGGAATATCTACAGGAGCTTGATCAGGTACTGTTAGAGGAGCTTCATGGGGGGCCAATCGGTTTAATGACAACAGTTAAAATAGCAGGTTCAACTGGTGAAGCAGGTTGGCCTATGTAGCAAGTTTAGCATGTCACATCTCGGGACCGGCTCTGCCGTAGCACGATATTGTCCACTTTGGGCCCCACTCTCTGCCCTCAAGGTTTTGTTTTTGGAAACTCACAAGCAACTTCCCAATGGGTCACCCATCCTATGTTTATTCTTCTCTCAAGGAGGAATACATATACTACATATAGTGGGTACAATAAAAAATATGTACAAAATCTCCTAATTCTACTCATTACAATAAATAAAAAATAAATTCTATTCCTAAAAGGAACAAATTCAAAGTGCTGGCAGTTAGCCTGTGTATATGTATTGTATGCGGGAGGAAAGGCTTCGTGGCTAACATTTCAACTCTGCAGGGGCAGTAATGGTTGTTTCGTATTTGGTAGGACGAATCCTTCTTGTAATATATTTCTGTACATGATTTGTAAACTTGTTTACAACAGTTTTTGGTCCTGTGTAAGGTGTCCTACAGTATGCACTTGCTGTTGATGGAATTTTTAATTTTCTTCATTACCTACAGGGTGGAGTTGACACCAGTCAAGGTATTGCCTTTAATGCAATCACTAAACTAGTCAAGCCTCACTTACCAAGAACCAAACATTACATACAGATAATCAACATTATGAGAAATTTCTGCGAAACAAATATACAATGATTTATTGATTTTGTGGACATGAGAAATTGATGGCATTCAAGTTTCCAGCTTCAACGAAATCCCATTGCTTGATGACCATTGACCTCGGTGTCCTCACGTCTATAGTCATGTACTGTTATTGTTGGGAAAATTACAATTAAGAAAACAACATAATTAAATTACTTTCTCAGCCAAGAAGAATATAGCCTATTGGGTTGACGCTTGGATATCATGCTCAATTTAAGGAGATCTAAGCCCACTGTGCAGCAATATATCTCGACTTGTCCCCTCCAAGATACAACAACCCAAGTGAAACGTTGAAAGACTCACATATTTGCACAAAAGGATGAGTCTACACCACAAAACCTTTCTTTGACAAGAGAATTTTGTGAATAAGTATTACTCCTCACACATAATAATTCAGATGTTGAAATGAGCTTTATTAGCCAGACCATTGCCGGGTTGTGTTAATCCAAACTTCAAATACAAGCTTAAGCAGCACACTCACATAGGTCAAATATGAGCTACAACATATTTATTTTTTTTATTTTTTATTTTTTGAGAGACATATGAGCTACAACATTAAATAAACTCAGATTTCGAAAAATTACAAGATATATGCGCTTTGACCATATGGATGAGCAAATAAATAGTGCATTTCTTACAACCGTCATATGATTCGTTTTTCCCATTAAATCACGTTCTTAGCATCTGAAATCGCCAAGTTGGGTATCCCCAACATGCCTCATGATTGTATGGCCTTTCGCACCATCTCCCTCTACTACAAACCCTATCTCTTGCCCAGACCTTGGTTAATGGATCTAGATTATCATTGTATTTAATAATATTCGCATTTATAATTCTATTGCTAAGGGTAGGCTATTATTCTATTACAAAATCTATATTCGCTCCTTTATTTATTCGCCAAGAAATCACCACTTGGTGGAAGAATCTAATATTTTGACACTATCAAGCCAGCTGACTCACGAACGTCCTCCAACTGGAACTACTCCAAAATTCATCCATTTGACCACGTTTTGCTTTAGAAGAAGTTGAAAGTCCTATATTGAAAATACAATTTAAAGTATCAACATTCTTCAAAAATATTAACCCAAATATACTAAAAATAGGATTAAATATATAATATAAAATCTACTCATCCAAATACTCTCAAACTTAGCTTTTTGCTTGTCCTCAAGCAAAACAAGACTCAAATAAAAATAAAAACTTAACCAGAACAAAATTTCCACCTTCAAGTTGCAATCCATAGCAAATTTTAAAACTAGAACATCTTTTCAATAGATCCAACTAATTCCACCACAGAGTCTAAACTATTTAGAATCAATTAGAAAAGAATTCACAAAATTCCTTCGGCGTAAAGTGAACCATCATAGTTCGGAGACTCGACTAAAACCCTTACCTCTCATCATTTTTATTCATACTTCACATATATATATATATATACATATATACAGTCCCCTTCAGTTGAGGGATCCCTCAAATAGTGTTATTTGAGGGATGGGGCGCTCAGCCGTTGGATGTCTTTTAATGAGATTGTGCGGCTGTGATTGTTTTAAAAGTTGTAACCCGTTTTCACTCAAATGACCCGCAAAAGACCGAAGTCAAGCACACACGCAGAAGGGGAAACGAAGGAAGAGGAAGAGCCAGCCCTTGTAAGCTGACGGGCAGATCCACCATCGCCAGCTGAAGAGCGGACCCAACAATCAGGTATGGGTATCGATATCGATGGTTATTTTTCTCTCTCTTTTCTCCATCCGGGTTGTGGTTTTCGATTTGGGGTTCTTTAATCTGGGTTTGAAGATTTCTGCTCAAGGTTGAGATTACACCTGATTTCTCGTGGGTTTCTTGATTTTGAATGGTTATGAGAAAACAAGAAACAATTTGATCTTCTGTTAATTAATAAGGAATGCATTCGAATCCTGTGGGATTCACACTTTGATTTGTGAATTAAATTTTTTTTTCCACATTCATGTCAGTTTCCTACTTTCTGTTGATTTCTATTGGGTTTCATTTTATTTATTTATAAGAAATTGCTTGTAAAATTAGAGAATGAGTTCCAACAGCATAGGCAACCAAAACAAAAACAAACAAAAAAAGTCAATTTCATATTCGGATATCAAATAGTGAATGGGCTTGTGTGCTTTTCAATGACAAACAATTATAAGCATTATTTTTTAGAAATCTGCATGTACAAATGTATGAAGTCGCATTCATGTCATGTTCTTTTGCTCTGGCATGTCATATTGGAATTATTGTATGCCTTGATACCTGTGTATCAAGTTGTGGGAGAACATTTATAAGCAAGGACAACACGTTTTTTTGTTTCATTTTCGCTGTCTGCCCATAAGGCAGTTGTGGCCCTGTTTCTCCCCCTCTTCAATGTTGATAGACACTCGATTGCCTTTTTTTCATATGAATTGCAAGAACTAGATCACAATAAGAATCTCGGTCTCTTGTGTCTCTGTATGCAGCCTGTGTATGTATAGATGATATTTGTTGGTATTTCTGACTCCGTCCTTGTAGGTTCGGTTGTGTGAATCAGAAAGCAGATGTTGCCTTCGTCTTGGCATAGGTTCACATAGAAAGTATTGGAGCTATTGCTTTGTGAAAAAAAACCGTAGAGACTTCGTTAGCTGTAGTAGGTGAGCACTAAGGGCCAGTTTGGCATTGCTGTGCTGTGAAAATAATCGCTGTCAGATTTGCTGTGAAAGAAATCAGCTGTGAGAGAAAGCATTTTGGTGTTTGGTAAAATTTTTATTAAAAGTGTTGTTGGTATTGATTTTACGTATAATCAGAAAATAATTGCCGCATAATCATTAAACTCAGCGCCTCTTTGAAATTGATTTATGCATAATCAGAAAATGAAAGCACCTCATTAGCTGCTTTCCCTTATAGCTTTCTCTCACAGCAATTTTTAACAATAAGTGATTTTTTCACAGTTTACCAAACGTGTTGGGCTTCTCTAAATTTTTAAAAAATCACTTATCACCCCAAATAAGCAATGCCAAACTGGCACTAAATTGTATATAATCCTTTTTCCAAATTTTGTCTCATATTATGTTTACAATTACAACCTATATTGGTGATGCTTTCAATAGTTAAATGATGAGCTCTATTTAGCTGATTAAGGTGTTGCAGATATATTTTAGTCATTTATAGTACACATTCAAAATTATTTTTGTGCTTGCTTATGAGATTGCATATGAATTGTTAATACGCATTTGAAATTGAAATTGTTTTTGTGCTAGATAAAAAGTCCAATAGTAGCAGTGAAGTTCATGCGGAAATTTTATGGAGATAAGGTCTCTCTCACAGATATGAATCGGAATGTTTTGATTTGAAATGCACATACGGTTGTGGCAAATTTCTGTAGGAGGAGCTTCGAAGGAGCAAACATGATTTAGTTGTTTTTCATTGCAATGTTTGTAATCCAGAAGAAAGTGCTATATTCAGTGTGAAAATAATAATGATCAGAAATTTGAATAGCTCTAAACTGCCATGAAGCTCTTTCAACCATCAAACATTGATAATTACAGGTCCCAAGTGTGATAAAACAAACTTTAGATTTACACCACCTAATCTAATCTAAGGCATTGAGATACAATTTACACACTTAACAGAAGAAGTATTACTAAAACATAAATGATCATGATTTCATAGAAACTCTGAGCCACGGCCTCCGTCCACTAAAGCCAAGCTTAACATTTTCAGGCAAAAATGATCGTCTCGTTCGGTTTAGCCATATAGCCTGCAAGAAAACAAAAACAAACGAAATAGATAAATACCTTCAATTATCATATTTTCTTCCTGCAATTACAAAACTTTCATATAACTCAAACACTATAAACATCTGAAAAGAGATACACTCTAAGTACTTCAAAGCATTTATAGTCATTTTAATGAATTCATGAATGACAACACATTTAAAGTTTATTATCACTGTCATACATAAGCGAAGTAAGTATTATGAACATCACAAATTCAGTTAAACAATTCTATTATATTTATCTTTATTGAAGTAAAAGAAGCAAGTTCCTGAACCGAATAGAACTGTATTATCATCTAATTCCCAAAAAGAAAAAAAAAAGAACAAAATTCTATTATCTCTGGCATGCAATCCAATCCAATTCTATATCAGAAGTTAGAACTATAATGGACATATATAAAAACTTAAACACTTTGTATTTGTAGTTCCAATAAAAGAACTAACATGGAAACTGGAGAGGAAGCAACATGGTAAGCAACAAGGCTTATTGCAGAACAAAAATATTAAATCCTTAGGCTTTCACTGGCACATACAAAAACATATGCTTCAGAGACAGGGAAGGAAAGTGACCTTTTTCCTTTTGTTTACCATAACAAACAGTTACATTTTGTTTAAGGTGCTAAAGCCACTTTTATAGTATTCTGTACTTGGCTTACAATTCTTTTGGCTGAAATTGTTTAGGCTCTGTACTTGGTTTTGAAAATAAAAAAGATTATTTGCAGACTTAGAAGGATAATTTAGACCACTTTTATGCGTTCCATAACAAAATTAAATATAGTTATATCTCTTACCTCAACAACAATAAGTAAATGACATGAATTTATACAAACTCATTCTCTATTTGTTGCAGATTAGTGAGTCCTAGAACTAACCCACAACAATTCATTTTTTTTCTTTAAAATAAAAACATGAAACCCAATAGAAATCAACAGAAAGTAGAGGAAATTGACATGAATGTGGGAAAAAAAAAAATTAATCCACAAATCAAAGTGTGAATCCCACAGGATTCGAATGCATTCCTTATTGATTAACAGAAGATCAAATGATTTCTTGTTTTCTCACGACCATTACAACCCAGCTCAGATAACACATATACATGATACTCAAAATCAAGAAACCCACGAGAAATCAGGTGTAATCTCAACCTTGAACAGAAATTTTCAAACCCAGATAAAAAAAACTATCACAGAACCCCAAATCTAAAACCACAACCCAGATGGAGAAAAGAGAGAAAAAAATAACCATCTACAGTGATACCCATACCTGATTTTCGGGTCCGCTCTTCAACTGGCGATGGTGGATCTGCCCTTCAGCTTGCAAGGGCTGGCTCTTCCTCTTCCTTCGTTTCCCCTTCTGCGTGCGTGCTTGACTTCGGTCTTTTGCGGGTCATTTGAGTGAAAACGGGTTACAACTTTTAAAACAATCACAGCCGCACAATCTCATTAAAAGACATCCAACGGCTGAGCGCCCCATCCCTCAAATAACACTATTTGAGGGATCCCTCAACTGAAGGGGACTGTACATATATATATATATATATATATATTTTGGTAACAATAGTGGTCATGCAATGTTGGTTCTCTTAAGCTTTCGATCCAACCCGTGTAGCGAGCTTTAGGTCAATGTCTCCCAAACCACTAGGGAGTTACGGCACTAGGTGTAGAACACCCCTAAGGACTTATTAACTCAAGTTGAAAAGCCTATGAAACCAACTAACCGCCCTGCCCCATGCCAAAATTCTACCATTCGACACGAGAATCACTACTGATTAGGACGGATTGGCCCGGTTACCAAGCAAAGCGTCGGATGAGACAATTATTACTTGATAACACATACTAACATTATTTTATATAGAACAAAAATTAAAACACATTTAGACAAAAAATAAGTACTCCAATCTCACTCCCCACAAACCATGTTGGTGTGATGTGCAAATTTCAAAGTATAATTCATGAATTAGTGTCTAAGCAACGTTAAATAGAAAAGACTCTACTGTGTGATTAATCTTCACCATGTCCACTTGTTCTAACGTTTAAAATAATCTATGGATATTAACTTAAAGACAAAAGTGCAGGAGAAATAACAAGACGAAAGTAAAGACCCATTTTCCCAGATTTCTTTCATCCACAGAGGTTCTAGGTTTCTCATCTATATGGAATTTTTTTACATCCAAATAATTTGGGGTTACTCACCCATGAATTTGCATCCAAGTAATTTCGGGGTTTTTCACATACGGATTTGTAGCATGCTATGCCTAACATAGAAAAGAAAATAGAGATGGCAGTATACTTGTAGCAATTTTTTTTCCTCTTTGCACTGCTCTAATTTCTCCAACAGTCTTTTTTAATTTGTCGCTAGCTTCCACTTTTTCCTTCTTTTTTTTCTGTTATAATTTGTATTGAGGTTACTTCGGCCGCAATCTAGCCGTTTATCATATATGCCAGCAAAATGAGTATACTACACAATGGGTCAACATAGCTACATCTTTATCGAGTCCATACATATTGACGGTTTTTGGGAGTTCGCCTTATTTTAATTCAATGCATGAAGTGGTATACACCACCTCTTTTGATGGTACACTTTTGGACAGGTTTAAGAATTTGAATAGGTCAGTTACCAACAAATACAGACTTCTATTCGTGGCCAACCTCTCTGTGGGAAGCCCTTAACCAACCCTCCTCCTAATATGTTTCACAGCTATGACAACATCATATTGCAATTTGTTATTTATGGTGGCACTTATATATTGGTGATTTTATAAATAACATATTGCAATATGACGATGTCATAGCTGTAGAGCATATTAGGAGGATTGGTTAAGGGCTTCCAACAGAGAGGTTGACCACAGATAGAAGTTCGTATCTGTTGATAACTGACCTACTCAAATCCTTAAACCAATCCAAAAGTGTACTCTGAAAAGGGGCAGCGTATACCACCTTATGCATTGAATCAAAATAAGGTGAACTCCCAAAAACCGTCAATACATATGGACTCGATAAATATGTAGCTATGTTGATCCAATATGTACTAAACTCATTTTGTTGACATATATGATAAACGGCTCGATTGCGACCGAAGTAACCCAAATACAAATTATCCCTTCACCGTTCAGAACCTCCAATAACCAGGTTATTAAATATCATCCCTGAATGAGGGAAAACACAAATAACATAAATATTTAAAAGAACGTATAACTACAATACAAAAGTATTCAACTCAACATAAAAATTAATTGAATAATACTCACAAAGACTACACAAACAAATAAAGAAAAAACAATTACACAAAGAACAAAGACAACAATAATGATTACAAAGAAAAACAAAGTTCAACAAATATTTATCCATATGCAAAGCTCATGAATGCAGAGAGAGAACTTAACCAAGAGCAAAAAACTTGAAGCGTTACTATACCAAACATAAGAAAAGTAATAAGACTAAAGGGAGATGCTGCCAAACATATATTAAGTCATTCTCATCAGAGGAAGTGACTTTAAACCAATCATTTCCTAAGCTATCTATTTTCAAGGGTTTGGTAAGTATAGCCTAAACCACTTTAAATTTGCCTATAATGTTAGTAGATAATGAAAGGGGCTCTCCAAAGGTAGTACCCGCTAGACAAAGCTTTGCAAATTGCTCAACTGCTGTGACAGGACCCGACCCAAATTCCACTTTGGAATCCAAGTCAAACCCTGTGAGTGTCCGACATTGGCTAATGCCGAGCACAAAAGACCAAATTGCCCTCTTAACTTAAATTCAATGAAATTCAAATGCAACTTCTGCCAAACATTTGGCAAAGTCTCCCATGTAAACTGAATATTTCCCAAAAATTCCACCTGTAAAACAAGCATATATGTTTAAATATATATCACAACTGCCAGAAAGAAATCATGCATCATATCATTCTGGCCTCAGGCTTTAATAACTCAAATAAATCATTATGCTAACAACATTCAATTCAATTACTTAGAACGTTCTCTGAACAGTCTTGATTTCATGATAACTTAACTAGACTACCTTTTTATTATATAACCTTGTGGCTGTACCTAGAATTATAGGTTGCCTATGTACCCTTAATAAGGGATCAAGCCACACGTAGTTCTTTCTTTCACCTCAGCTTCCTGTTCCAAGCTTCCTCGTATTACTCACCTGGCAATATATAACTAAATTGATGCAGGAGCATCTATTAGATTTTCCTAATCTAAGTGGGCATCAGCCAATAAGGCTAAGTTTTAGTTATATTAAATTAATAGGTTATTTTATTACTTGTTTTCCCTATTCTTACTAGGATTTGGTTTAATTTCCTGTTTAGGTTTTAATTTCCTTTGTCAATTAGGGTTTCTTATTAAACTAGGAATAGGAATTCTAGGCTGGTGTATTCTGGTATAAATAGGCTATTAAAAGACTCGTGTATTTAGTTTTTGTTGAAAAATATAATTTCAGACTAATTTTGCCCTAGAACTCAATTATCTTCGTTCCAACTTCGATTCTACTACTTTATTCTTCTATTCTCTGTATTTTGGGTATGTTTGGGTCGCTGGACAGCAGCTTATAGCCTCTGCCCTGCATCATAAATGAATGAATAAAAGCATTTAGATTCAGGTAATCACACTTGGAAGCCATAACTATCAATTCCTCATGACATCATTGGTGACACGTCCTGACCTGTTATCTTCGCTCCACACAGTCCTGATACCTCAAGGACTCGTGGGGGCAAAATATGCTAGAAAAACTTGAGCTATTTAATACCATATCTAATAATAAAAAGACAGGCAAACAACTTAAATAAAATAAAATAAGATAAATTAAAGCAAAATGGATTAAAATAAAATAACCAAGCTCTGAATACCCTTGTATCCTTGTATCAAAACTCACGTAAGGTTCATAAATAAATATCTATATACATATATATATATAAGCAACTTAATTAAAATATATATATATATATTTCCATCTATCACTTGTAAAACAAATGTAACTCTTAAGAAAATAATGGTGGTCATATAAATCCTCAATTCAATTAAAAAGCATCTCAAAACTTAAGTTCTCTCCACCTAGGCATACCCCCATTCCTGATCTGTCAATTCCATATATTCCGTCAATTCCATCAATCCGTCAATTTTATCCTCGCAGGCCTCGGAAACACAAAGTTAACCTAGCTGCATCCTCGCAGGTCTCAAAAACACACAGTTAACCGAGCCACATCCTCGCAGGCCTCAGGGGACCACTAGTCAGCCTGAGCCGCATTCCTCGTAGAACTCGGGGGGCATGTAGTCAGCCCGAGAACGCACATCCTCGCACCACATGATTCAGGCGTCCCTGAAACTCGTGGGGCATGATCATAAATGACAAACTATTTCAAGGCAACTGGGGGCCTCGTCGTGGGTTTGAAATACAATGAAACTTTCCATAAACTCTCTCTTAGTTCATAATCCTGATATAATGTTCATACAAATACCCTTAATTTTAGTTTTCCCAAATATTAATCCATAATGTAGAAAATAAACCTTAACAAACATAAATTCCATAATTAAACCATTATATCAACTTTTTAGTCAAACTAATCTAATTTAAATGCATGGCAAACCAATCCTTGAAGGTAATGCTTATTCAAAATAGGACCCACTCGCTTAGTAATAATCCTATTCGAAAATTAAGCCCTCAATTTCAACTAAAAGCAAACTTAACACATCTCAATAATATCATAGTTAAAGCAATAACATCAAAATATACCATCGCATACTATAATCCCTATTGATTTCAAAATGTTAAAGATATGCGTAATTTAGTGATCTAAAAATCTAAATATACACTCATTCCATAATCGTACAAATCCATGGAATCACTGCCCATCCAAAAACACGGGACACGTGCACATTCACAAACTTTTCTAAAATCTCAAAGGATTCAAGTAAACTCAACATAATTATTTGATCCTAACCTCTGGCCCCCGGCTCCTGTACTAGTATACGTCATTCTTATGCCCGCAAAAGCTTTTCTCATCTTTGGAACGGTCTAGAAGTGCCTCGGGACTCAAAAAGCGATAAGTACCAAAAGTCGACCCGGGATCCCGTAGGGTCCACGACCTCAAAATTCCGATCCGAGAGTTCCTAGAGGTTCTAACATGCCTAGGACACATGTCCCGAGAGTCCGGTCTCGATCGGACGGTTACGGTAAACCTAACCCTAGGGTTGGCATTTTCGGAGTATCCGGGACTCCGATTCATGATCCGTTGAATCCTACACGATTCGGGAATTGTCTAGGTCAACACATATAAGAATAACTATGATCCAACGGTTCAAACATATCGAACCCGGAAATCGCACAATATGCGAGATCCAATCGGGGCTCAAACGTTGTCCAAATTTCTATCCAAGCACACCTACACACTCGTGACAACTAGGAGATCAAATTAGGACAAAACGTAGCTCAACCACTCTGCCCACGTGCCGCCACACGCGCCGCCAGCGCGTGGGTATCCAAAGCGATACCACTCGCCAAAAAATGTCAAAATCAAGGGCCAAGCTTCCTACCCTAGGTGTAAAACCTCATTTGGAGACACTTTTGTTCTTGGAACTATCCCAAAAAATAACTGGAAGTGGCCGGAATTTCATCCCGAAATCCGGCCAAACTTTGGATCCAAAATCAAACTGTCAACGCTAGAAATTGATTAAATCATACCCAACCATCAGCTAGAACACGAAAAATAGGTGAGAAACCATACCTTACTTGCCGGAAATGGTGGCCGGACTAGCCCGAACGAACCCCGTGAAGTTATGGGTAAAACCGGGGACTTTTTCGTATTTTCCGGTGAAATGCAGCAGCGATGGCGGCAGCTGACGGGTGGGGTTGGAAGAGGGCGAAGTTCTGGTTCTTTTGGTACCAACCCCGTCGCATTTGGTGGTCCGAGGTGGTGGTGGCGACCCAAAAACGGGTCGGATGAATAGTAACAGCGCCGGGGGGTGGTGGGGGTGGTGGATGCGAACCAGAGGGAGAGGGGAGGAAAAGAAGAAAAAATAATATTTTTAAAACAGCCTGATTACTGTAGCGGTGCTGTTTGCTACAGTAACAAATTTTAAAATTCCCACTCGTCCTTTTCATTTCTAGATCTTTCCTCCTTCGTTATAAGTCGGAATTGAGCGTGTCGCATGTCTACGAACTTGTTTCGACGGGCCCGATGCAATGGTATAAAATTCCCCAAATTCTTTCCCGAATGAAAAGTCAACTTTTAATCTAATAAAATATTCTATAAGCAAAATTGTCTTTCTCTCTAATAAATTAATAATTAAAAATGATTTAAGGACCGGGTTGTTACATGCTGGATATGGCAAATATAGTCAATAATATTTGTCAACAAAAAATGCATGGGCTCTCAATTTAAAAACCAAAAAAAATATTCTTGAATGAACCCAAAAAGGAAAGAAAAAAGACTAATGCATCTTCTTGTTGAATTATAACCTTTTTATTGTATGATATAAAACAACTAGGAGAAAGGAACCAAAAAATGATAACCATTTTCGGTTTCAAGCCATGTGGTTCACCCACCCTGAGTTTTCTGAGTTTATTACTGATCTTTGGCAGTCTAATAATGGTAATGCGGTTATTAAATCTGTTGGGCTTGTGTCCCCTCTTGTTTCTTGGAATAGGCAGGTTTTTGGTTGTCTTTTTCGGAAGAAACGAAGACTTTTGGCTAGACTTGAAGGCATTCAAAGGAACTTATGTTTAGGTTTTAACCCTTATCTCAGTAAGCTTGAGAATGAGTTGGCTACTGAGTATAATTTGATCCTTGAGCAGGAAGAGCTGTTTTGGTTACAGAAGTCTAGAAATACTTGGTTAAAGGAAGGGGATAGAAACACTCACTTTTTCCACTTGTCTACTGTCATAAGGAGGAGGAGGAATAAGCTTGAAGGTTTGAATAATGAGGCTGGAATTTGGATCACTAATAAGGTTGGAATGAAGCTGACTATTGTCAATTATTTCCAAGGGTTGTTTGGTGATACTGGTCTGGTTAATGATTATAGGTTGCTCCCTCATCTTTTTCCAAGGCTGGCTGATACAGATTTAGAAGGTTTAAGTTGTGAAGTTACGGATGATGAAGTCAAAAATAGCTTGTTTGCTATTGGGGGATTAAAAACTCCTGGACCTGATGGTTTCCCTGCCCTCTTTTATCAAAAATATTGGGGGATGTGTTCTGCTGATATTATTGCTTTGGTGAGGGATTGTTTTTTAACTGCTTCTCTTCCTGAGAATATCAATGAGACGTTGATCGCTTTGGTGCCTAAAGTTGAGAGACCTGTTTCCATGACTCAGCTTCGCCCCATCAGTCTTTGCAACACTCTCTATAAAGTGATTTCTAAGATTCTAGTTGCCCGGCTTCGGCCCTGTATGGCTAGTTTGGTCAGTCCTAATCAAGTGAGCTTTGTCCCAGGACGGCAAATTGTGGACGGCAAATTGTTGATAATATTGTTGTGGCTCAAGAAATGCTGCATAAGTTTAAAAGTTGTAAAGGGAGGAAGGGTTTCATTGCTTGGAAAATTGATTTATCCAAAGCTTATGATTGGTTAAATTGGGATTTTATTAGAGAAGTGCTTTGGGAGGTTGGGATTCATGGGAGAATTCTTGAGCTTTTAATGCAGTGTATTAATTCGGTGCACTATAGGGCGATTCTCAATGGTGAATTAACTGATGCTTTCTCTCCTAAATGTGGCATTCGTCAAGGGGACCCCCTCTCCCCCTATCTTTTTGTTTTGTGCATGGAAAAGCTTTCGCATATTATCCAACAGTCTGTCCAAGATAAGGCTTGGGAGCCGGTGCAGATTTGCCAAAACGGACCTGTTATCTCTCATCTTTTCTTTGCTGATGATTTGATTCTCTTTGGTAAAGCTTCTGTCAATCAGGCTACTATTATGAAGAAATGTTTAGACAATTTTTGTAGTCTCTCTGGTTAGAAGGTGAGTTTTGGGAAATCTATGATCTGTGTTTCTCCAAATACTTCTTCTGATTTGGCTCAGGCTATTGTAACTATATGTGGTTCCCCTCTCACTTCTTGTCTTGGCAAGTATCTTGGTGTTCCTCTGATTCACACACGAGTCACTAAAGCTACTTATCAAGAGATTATTGATAAAGTCCAAAGGAGGTTATCTTCTTGGAAAAGTCATACTCTTTCTATGGCTGGTCGTCTGACTTTGTTACAATCAGTCACTTCTGCTATCCCCATTTATTCCATGCAATCTGCTAAATTGCCGGTTTCTGTCTGCCAGAAACTTGATCAGTTAAATAGAAATTTTTTATGGGGGCATACTACGGATCAAGCGAAGGTTCACTTGGTTAATTGGGATACTGTCTGTAAGCCTAAATTTGCTGGTGGTTTGGGTATTAAAAATACTGCTTGGATGAATCAAGCTCTTCTTGCTAAATCTGGTTGGCGTTTACTGCAACGTGAGCAAGGTCTTTGGGCTCAAGTGTTTAATGCTAAGTATCTTAGGCATTGCGATATCCTTGCCGCCAAAGATCTGCAGGTCCAGAGTAGCTCCAATGTCTGGAAGGGTATCTTATATGGTGCTCAAGTTCTTTCTGCAGGTGTTAAATGGCGTGTGGGATCTGGGGATGATATTTTGTTATGGACTGATAGATGGCTTAGTTGTGGACCTTTGCAACAGTTTGCTCTAATTGATTTATCTGAGGACATGCTTCAATTAAATGTTAGTGACTTTTTAGAGGATGGGGTTTGGGATTTCAAATGCTTATTGGAATGCCTGCCTATAAACATTGTCAACTTGATTCTTAGTATTCATGCTGGCTATAATGGGAGTGGGGAGGATAAATGCATCTGGCAGGCTACCTCCAATGTCCAATTTTCTGTTAAAACTGACTATAGCACCTTTTATCTGGATGAGGGTAGTGTTAATTGGAAATCGGACTTTATTTGGAAGCTCCATGTTCCGCCAAAGGTTAAGAACTTCCTCTGGCTACTATGTCATAAGAAGTTACTTACGAATGCTCAGAGATTAAAGAGAAAGCTTTCTACTGCTGCTGTTTGTCCTAGATGTGATTATCCTTTGGAATCTTGTGCTCATCTCTTTATGGGCTGTGCTGTCACTCTTGCTATTTGGAATAGACTTGGATTTGGGAGAGTGGAAGCTGGTCAGGATGATTTTGATGACTGGCTTCTGCATAATTTGAAATCTAAGAGGCTTGTTTCCCATGGCTTGCCCTGGTACTTGGTTTTTGCTATCTTCCTCTGGTTTATATGGAAATGGAGATGTAAGGTGGTTTTTTATCAGAATTTTCTTTTCCCTGCTGAACCTCATCTGATGATTTATCAGTTTGCTATGGAGTGGTTTTCAGCTTGTAACCCAATGGCTATTCCCCCTGAGCGTAGTGTTGTTCATCTCCATTGGATGGCCCCTCTTCCTGGTGTTTGTAAAGTCAACACTGATGGTAGCAGAATTAATTCCTCTTGTCTTATTGGGGCTGGGGGTTTGTTAAGAGACTCTTGTGGAAATTGGATCAAGGGGTTCTCTGTGAATCTGGGCTATGGTTCCATCATTGAGGCTGAGTTATGGGGGATCTTCTGGGGGCTTAATATGGCTTGGGATGCTG
The DNA here is from genome assembly GCA_020226455.1 of Prunus salicina. Lineage (NCBI taxonomy): Eukaryota > Viridiplantae > Streptophyta > Magnoliopsida > Rosales > Rosaceae > Prunus > Prunus salicina. The sequence goes on along the minus strand of CM035343.1, from coordinate 27,048,819 downwards.
GGTTTCGCATAGTGGAGATTGAGTGTGATGCTACCTCTGTTGTGGCTTTGTTAAAAAGTCCTATTGTGTCAACACACCCCCTCTTTAGTGTTATCAACGGCTGCAAATTGAAGATTCAGGAGGATTGGTGCTGCTCTGTGAAGCATATTTTCCGTGAACAGAACTGTGCTGCGGATGCTTTGGCTGTTAAGAGCTATGATTTTGATCCTGGTCTCTATGTGTTTCAGGAGGCCCCAGCTTTTCTTAGTGAGATTTTAGCTGCTGATGTTCGAGGTGTTGCTAGACCTCGGCTTGTTTCTGATTAGTTTCTTTTTGGTTTGGGGCTTTTAGCCGTCCTCTGTACCAAAAAAAAAATGATAACCATGATAATTAAGGTGTTAGATGCCACAGTAAGATTCACACAAATCCAAAAATAAAACTCATATTTAGGGTTCTTGATAATTAAGGTGTAACCCCATTGTTGTTAGAAATGTTAACTCGCAATTGTACGGGCCAGTTAGTAGTATAGCAAGACAAGTACGAGGTCGTACCCACGAGGACTGAGAAGCTAATATTAGTTATGTACTTAGATTACCAAATTCAAGAAAGTAGGAAGTTAAGTCTAAAACAGAATTTAAAGCAAGAGTGATTGTAGTTGTTGAACAAATGAAGCAAAACGAAATTGTAAACAAAAGCAAAGTGAACAAATGTAACAAAGAATGTTTTGTGGGCTGGAAAACAGATTGGGACACTAGGGCATTCGATTCACCATAACAATTCAATTCTGGGTTATAAGGCGTCAAGTGACAAGTCTAATTCGGATTCAAAGATTGATTCTAGCTAAAGTATGATTATGCCATGGTGTCTGGTCCTAACCTTGTGTTCCTAATTCCCTAACTTGATCATTTGTTGTCTAACCTAAATTAAGCATTAGGAACCCATTAAGCATAGAAGAACAATTTAAACAACCAAGCATGTATCTAATCCCTGTTGTCGAATGTCCATACATACTCTTCTTATTCATAGTTCAATTCAAATCAAAGCATGATGTCTAATCTTGATTCAAGCCAATATAGTTAATATACAAGTTCTAATGGTGATTAATCATCCAAACAAGCAACATAACTGATAAGCATAATGAATAAGAACATGAATCATGAATCAAACTTGAAACTCAAATATTCAACTTATAAACCCAGAATATTCATGTTAGGTTACATCGAAGCCCTAGTTATGAATTTAGCTACTCATAATGGAAATGAAACTTAAACAGAAATGAGAAAACATAATGAATGCAATAAGAGTGGAAAAACCCATTTATAAAGTTGCTTGTGGTGTCCAAGGCTTCTCCAAGTGTTTCTCCACGTCTAATGCTGCTTCAAGAGCTTCCTCACATCTAGAGTATGGCAGCTAAAGAAGTGATTTGGGATGAGTTTGGGTGAGTGGTGATGGCAAAGAAAGATGAAATTCGTAGAGAATTGGAAGGGAGGCTTGCTGGAGCTGTTTTGGTGATTTTGGACAGAATGGAGTGTTTGGGGAAGGATGGAAGTGTTAGAGGATGGCTGAATGGATTGTGATATGGTTGAATGAGTGTGAAGCTCTCTATTTATAGAGTGTGAAGCTCCCCTTTGGCTGATCAAGCACATGGCTCAAAAGAGGATCCAAGGCTCCTCCAATCTGATTTGTCTCCCCTTTGGCTGATGAAGCACATGGCTCAAAAGAGGATCCAAGGCTCCTCCCATCTGATTTGTCTCCCCTTTGGCTGATGAAGCACATGGCTCAAAAGAGGATCCAAGGCTCCTCCAAGTGGAAAATGCAATCAGCCTGGTGTGTATTTTGATGGGCTCACGGATTGGGCTCATCTTAATCAATTGCTGCATTTGAGTAGTCCATCTTGAAGTTCAGATTCTCATCTTTCCAACCACATATTATTTGGGCCAATCCAAGTTCAGACAAAGAAGTTAAGGCCGAAGTGAATTGCTAACTCAGTCTGCACGTTTTTGCACCACTTTGCATATTTTCCTATCCAAAGCCACCATTGTAACCTAAGGCCCAATGAACTGAATAACAAACCAAAATAGATTAAAAGCACAAGTTTTTCTTTAAGAACGTAAGCAAAACATAAACTATAAGGGTACAAAATGATATACAATTGTGAACTGATCACCCATTGTGTGATCTTTATACATGACTTGAAGAAAAATGAAGTATAAAGGATCAATAGTGTACCAAAATGAGTAAGAGTAAACAACTAATAGTAAAAATCTAACAAATAAAACCAAAGGCCAGAATGATACACAGGGTAAGTTAACAATCCACAGTTTTGCGGAAAATAAATAAATATTTGCAAAGTTGTTCATTCTGAATTTTACTAAAGTAATGTCAAATTTAACAAATTCAACCTCCACCCCATTAACGAAACAATGTATAATCTGCTAATTCAAGCAATGTACAACCCACCAATTTATATTTGTGTACAACATTTAATACTAAATAAGATTTAATAGTACAATCTAGGATATAAATTTAACAAGTCATAGTGCTGCATACACTAAGTAATCCTAATATCCATATTTTCTTATCAATCTAGTGCATAAATTTAACAATCTATGACTTTTTCATCATTTTCTCTTCCCTGCGCCTAACCTAAGAGATGAATAAAACTATTATCAACAGTAGAAAACTGAGTTCCAATGAAACAAAAGAAGGATTATTAAAGCTTAAATATGAAAACTCATACGCATTTCTGTGCAAAACCCTAAAACTTACCTCAGAATGGGGTGGTAACCAATGGGACTGCTCATAAGCTCAGCGCGGAACAAGAGAACCGAGTGAGTTCGTAAATGCCATTGAAATTGTATTAGGGCTCTTTTTTGTTTGCTTTTCTCTTGGGTAGGCTTTAGTGTGGTCTGTTGGGGTAGCTGGGCTGTGGACCAATTGTAAAGATTCAGGGCGTTGTTGCTCTTGGGTAGGCTTTAGTGATCCCAGTAAAGCCTCCTCTGCCAAGGGGAGATGGTCAAGAATTTTGAGGTGTTGTGGACTCTACTTAAGGAGGTGATATGTCTATGTACTTCAGTTTTAAAGCGGCTAACAAATCCAAGACATCTGAACAACATCTAGTCTTATATTTATAACTGGATCAAGAAAGTATGGCCTTAAAAACTTAACCTGCTTTGTATCCTAGGCGTTGATAAGAATAATAATAAGAGATATTTAGTTATATACCCATTCTTAGCACTAATATTATAAATAAACCCTATACAATTGAATTTCTATAAACAAACCCAAAAAATAACAGTTGGCCCTATTGAATTTAATATTGATTATTAAATTATTTTGATGGCCTATTGAGTGTTTTGGGTATTTTATGAGATTTTAAGGTTGTGCTTGTTTTAAGAAATTGATGGCAGTTTTGTAATTTATAAGAAGTTAAAAAGCTTTTATGTTATATTGTAAATGGGCTTGGGGTGTGTTTCTAAAGTCCATTTCATATGGGGTATTTTTATAATTTGGGCCCCTAAATTGGGTGTAATAGTGAATCTCCATAATAATAATAATCCAACGGCTCTACCAACGAAATGAGAACTATCCTCTTCTTTTTTTCCCTTTTTTTTTTTCTCCCAAAACCCACTCATTAATTTATTAGGCCAACCCAAACTTTTTACGGTAGGACAATTCAGACGGGTGAACTCAAAATTAAGCATACTTTTTAAGTTTTGGTTTTAATTCGTAATCCAACTTGTACATCTCGATTTATGATTTTTTGAACCCAAGACTTGTTCATTTTTAGACTAATCTATCTAATCCAACCCACTGTGATCGGATTGAACAGTTCAGTCGGGTTGACCCAAAATTACGTCCACCCTTAATAGCAATATAATGTCAATGCTCTCGTGCTTGGTTTGATTATATTTAAGGCTTTTTTTATCACAAAAGGTCGCTGAGGTTTGCGAAACTATCAAATTTAATCATTTATGTTTTTTTGTGTTAGTTGTGGTCCTTAAGGTTAATACGTGTGCTCACAAATAGTCATTGCCGTTAGATTCTGTCTAAAAATCTATTAAATTGATGACGTGACACATATGTGGGTCTCACATGTCCAATGATATGACGCCATATGAATTAAAAACAATTGAAACTTATAAAAAATTTAAAAAAAAAACTTAAAAGAAAAGAAAACATATTTAAAAAAACAAAACAAAACAAAATCACCATCATCTTCTCCATCGCACTTAGGGATGGCAATAATACCCGTCGGGTCCCCGGCCCTAACGGGGGGAGTTTTCGTGGGGAAATCGGGGACGGGTACGGGGATCCCCGAATTTGCAAAATCCCCGACCGGGGGTGGGCCGGGGATGGGATTGTCATCCCCATCCCCGAACCCTGCCCGATAAGTAATATATTTATTTATAATTAATATATATTAATATAATATAATAAACAAATTTAAAGTTACCTTAGAGAGTCGCTGTCTGTCTGTCGCTCCTTATTCCTTCCTCCTACACGGGCTATTATTTTCTCAAATTGTTTACTTTGTTGTCTCTAAAGCAATTAACACCACAAAAGCTGTTTTGATTTGATAATTTTATATTGTTTTACTTTGTTGTTTCGACTGCACAACATATGCATGTTTTGATTTGATAAGAGTTATTCTTTGTCTGATATGCATGCTTTGTTATGATAAAAGCTGTACCTTTTTTTATATGCATCCTTTATTCTTTTCCTTTTGAGAGAATAAAAAGCACCAACATGTTCATATATATTTCTTTTTCAATATGAGATAAAAAAAAGAAATCTAACAATAATTAGTTCAATAAAAGCTGTACCTTTTTTGTCATGACTAATTCTTTTCTTGTTGTTTAATATTGTACCTTCCAATTGATGTATCAGTCTTTATAATTTTTTTTCCTAGATGGATGACGACAATGAAGAGACTCAAGTTCCTGAAACCCAAATTGAGGAGGATAACAACCCTACACCAAATGAAAATGATAGCAATCCTGCAGTAACTGAAAATAACAACACGGAAGGCACAATTTCAACTCAAGCTGCTGTGAATAAAAGGAAAGGTAGATCTCCTGCTTGGGAACATTTTGAAAAGAAAGAAATTCGAGGTCAAATAAAAGCTGTGTGCGTTCATTGTACGAATATCTTAGTTGCAAGTAGCAAGAATGAGACTAGACATTTACTTGATCATGTAAAGTCTTGTGTTTATAAAAGACAAAGAACTATAGATCAATCAATGTTGAATCCTACAAAGTTGAGTGATGGGACTGTCAAACTTGGCACTTATAATTTTGACCACGACCATGCTAGGAAGGCACTTGCAAATATGATTATTCTTCATGAGTATCCATTATCTATGGTTGATCATATTGGATTCAAGATGTATTCCAATGCTTTGCAACCATAATTTAAGGTGTGTTCTCGAAACACAATCAAGAAGGACATATTTAAGGTTTTTGAAGATGAAAGGGAGAAAACAATGAAGTTGTTAGACACCAACAGAAGTAGAATTGCCATTACAACGGATATGTGGACATCGAATAATCAAAAGAGAGGATTCATGACTATCACATCACATTTCATTAATGATGCATGGAATTTACAAAGCCGACTAATAAGGTAAATGTATTATAATTTTCTTATTTGAATTATTAATCCTATTTGTTTTTTTTTAAATAATTAGATTGTGACTTATTTAGGTTTTATTATAGGTTTATATATGTTCCATGTCCACACACGGCGGAGGTACTTGCTGATGCTTTATTGGAATGCATGTTCGAATGGAATCTTGACCGTAAGTTGTCTACCTTAACTGTAGATAATTTTTCTACAAATGATTCCATGATTGCAATAGTGTTAGATAAGATTTGCTCGAGTTCACTTATGTTAGATGGATGTTTATTCCACATGCGGTGTTGTGCTCATATTTTGAATTTGGTATTGAGAGATGGCTTAGAGGTGATTAAAAAGAGTATTGAGAAAATTAGGTACAGTGTTGCATTTCGGCTAGGAACCCAAAAAAGAGAGGAGAAATTTCTTGAAGCGGCCAGGCAGTTGAGAGTTCCAACCTCTAAAATGTTAGAACTTGATTGTAAGACTAGGTAGAACTCTACATATTCCATGCTTAAGACTACAATAATTTACAAAGATGTTTTTCCTCGTTTGAAGCACCGTGAGCCGTTGTACAAAGAAGTGCCTAGTGAAAATGATTGGGCAAAGACAAAGGAGCTTGTTGATAAGTTGGCCATGTTTTATGATGTGACTGTTCTTTTTTCAGAGACCAAGTATCCTACTGCAAATCTTTACTTTAAGAATATTTGTGCTATTAGATTAGCAATTTATGATTGGCTTAGTTCTAAACAAGAAGAGGTGCAAGCAATGGCATTACATATGCAAACAAAGTTTGAGAAGTATTGGGATACAATGCATGGTTTGATGGGAGTTGCAAGTGTTTTGGATCCAAGGTATAAGATGAAACAAATTGAATTTTTATGCCCTCTAATATATCCAAACAATGCAACTCAAGAGATTAAGAAATATAAAGACATTCTCTATGACTTGGTCAAGGAGTATCAGTCAAGATCTCAACAAAGTCAACAGGTGCAATCTGAATCTTTGATTCCTACTTCTTCATCTAGACCATCTATGCCTAAACTTGATTTGGTAAAGCAATTGGATGTGTTTGTTTCTCACTCCACTACCCATGGACATGTTAAATCTGAGTTGGATCATTATCTAGAAGAGTCTCTTTTACCTAGGAATGATGATGATGATTTTGATATATTATGTTGGTGGAAATCAAATGGGATCAAATATCCTACTTTGCATGATATTGCTAGAGATATTTTGGCCATTCCTGTATCCACAGTTGCTTCAGAGTCTTGCTTTAGTACTAGTGGAAGGATTATAAGCCCTCATCGTAGCCGGCTTCATTCAAAAACAATAGAGCCATTGATGTGCGCTCGCAATTGGTTATGGAGTGAGATAAGAGGTATTGAAATATTTTTGTGATTATATTTTTCATATTAAGTAAAACATTTTATTACTGTTTTCTAATATATATATTTTTATACTGTTAGCTTCAAGCTCTAATGAGAACGAAGCTAGAAGAGTCACTGTTCAAGATGAAGAAGTTGATAATAATGAGGAAGAGGTAACATTCTTATATTTAATAGCTCTCTTTAATTTTTTAAATCAATTTTTCTTATATTGGCCAGTTTCTCATTTTCTTTTAAATAATTGTAATGTCTTTATCTTATTTATTATTAATTTTTTTTTGTAGGAGTCTACCATTGAAACAGAGAACATCTCTTTGTTTTTTGATTAAAGCTACGAATGATGAAGCATAGGAGAGTTCATTGAAATTGTGAAGTTTTATTTGATGACAGAATATTGTTAATATTTCTTTAGGATTGGTTTTCTAATTTAAGACTAGATGAATTTATTGTGCTTACTGAAAAAGTTTCTAAAGATTTGGAATGAGAAATTATTTCAAGTTTTGTGTCCTTCTTTGCTTTGTTGATTAATTATTTTAACAAAAAATATCTTGCGGTGGTTGTTTTTAAAATTTCACAATGATGTGACTATGCTTTAGAAAATTATTTTAACAAGAAATATCTTATTAAAAATCGGGGATTGGGGCGGGTATGGGAGGCACTTCCCCGACGGGGACGGGGATGGGGATTCCCCGAAAAGCCTAAACCAGGGATTGGGGCAGGGACGGGGACGGGGGTGGGGAGCGGGGACGGGGATGGTATTGCCATACCCGGCCCCTAACCGGCCCATTGCCATCCCTAATCGCACTAAGGCCCCGTTTGGTTCACGGAATAGATTTGAGGGGAAATCACTTCCCATGTCATTTTCCAAGGAATGGGAATGAAATATTCTTTTCCCACGTTTAGTAATGTCAGGAAAGTAACAGGGAGATTTCACTTTGTTTCTTTTCTCATGTTTGTTTTGAGTAGGAATGGAAAACAAAGTTTGTATAATTTTTCAATTATACCCATATTAAATCAAATAAAAAAGAATGCATTTAATGATACGTTGTAATTATAAATTGTTCATAGGGACAAAATAGTCATGAAAATTGTGCATTGAATGTTGGCTCATTTTCCCAAACTTTCCCATGAGGAGGGAAAACAAAACCTAAGAGGAGGGCTTCACTTTCCCCCTTACTTTTCCATGTGCCAAGCAACCATTTCCCATGCCTGGACTTACCAAACATGGGAAAGCAATTGAATTCCCATTCTCAAGCCTCCTTTCCCATGAACCAAACGGGGCACCAAAATCTCGTTTCCAGCAACAAAAAATGGCCTAGGCAGATGGTGAGACCTAGCAGACTGGGCTGGCCCGAGTTTTCTCATGACGTCAGCGTGCTGATGTCACGTTGATGTCAGCCCTGCGTCCAAATTTTTTTAACGTTGGCACGTACGTTGCGTGCGCCAACATTAAAAAAAAATTTGAATACGACGCTACAATGCCGCCAACGGCTCTCTTCCATGTGTCGCACTCTGGGCTCTTCGATCAGATTTTTTTCCTCCAATCTAATGGCAGCCAATTTTTGTGCATTAAAAAAATGAAAAAAAATCAAATTTTTTTATAAAAAATACCAAGAAAGTAATGATTTATATATATATATATATATATATATAAATACCAACCAATACTCGATATGAATTTTGAAATTTATTTTAAATTTGAAACCGAAAATATTATCTGATATGAATAGTATTGACATGTAGTAACCCAAAAATTTTATCCGAAAATACTATCCAAATTAATTATTTAGGTAAAAAAGTTTTTAAAAGACAAAAAAAATAAATAGTATTTGCCATGGCAAAGGGCAACTGCTGAAAACGCACATTGCTTTTTGCAAGGGCAGCCACTATTCATGTGAATAGTAGCTGCCCTAGCTGCCCCACAACCCCCCCTCTTCTCTCTTGCCATGGCAAGGGGCAAACTACTGGAAGTGCTCTAAAACCCAACCCCCATCAGTCTCCCTTCCCCCTTTTTCTCCTCGCTCCCACCCACATCTCCTCTCTCCCTCTCAGACCTCCAACAGCCGCACCCTATCCTCACACCACTGACCCGCCCTCCTCCTTTTCTCTCCCTCTTTGTCTCTCTTCACTACTCTCTTTATTTGACAGCAACCAACCTAAACTCCACCCTCCCCGCTCCAACCAGACCCAGAACCACCGAACCCTTTTTTTTAAAATATTTTTAAAATGAAATAGTTCACCAACCACAACACCTAAAAATAGGAATCTGGCGGCCATGAGCGACCCCGGAGCATTCATACCCCATTGAAACAAAAATCTCATCAACCTTGTTACTGTAGGAAATTTGTCAGATTGTAAACACCACCAGAGAATTTCCAGTCTCCTAATCCGATTTCTGAATTAAAAGCAAAGTTGAGCAATTGATTCCATTCATACCTGCTCTAGTCGCATGTAATATCTCACTTGAAAAAAATGAAATGACCTTTTTCTACTCCTTTAACTACAAGGACTCCTCCAAATATTGTTAAAAATAAATCTAACTATAAGGAAAGACTCCTCCAATCCAATTGGTCAAAAATATCTATTTGCGAGCGCCTAGTGGTTGTCTGATAAACCAATTCTCAATTCGCGTAGAAAAAAACTAATAATAGGCATGCATGCTCTAATGAAAGGTTTACATTCAACAAAACCAAAATAGAATATCTCAAAATTTAAAGTGTTTGCATGCTTACAATATATTGTCCCATTCATTCACTTTTCACTTTCCAGTCGTGCATTCCGAGTCGTGCATCGAGGAAGAAGCTGCAAATTCCGAAGATTCGGGCCTGTGACTCCAGCAGCGAGGCTCAAGTGTTCGGTGTACCAGGGCCTTCAATTGTTCGATATCGATAGATTTATTCGATAAGGTCTTCAATCTCTTTTTCTGCATCAAACGATTAATTTTCAGCATACATACAAACAAAATTCAAGCAAACCAAAACCAAAATATATCTAGTTTCATTATACTACTTACTGGTTTGCGCCTAGGTGGTTGTAGTTTCATCAAAGGCACTGTAGGCTGCTTCTTCTGCCTCATACCTCTTGATACTTTGACAAATGCGGGCATTTCATTCCTCCTGGCACTTGCATTGCACTTATTGTCATGCTTGTCTGAATGATCATGCCTGTAAAATGACAAGTAGATTTGCGTAAGTAGAATTAAACCAAACACAAAGGATACAATATAACCACTCTACCAATCGAAACTACGTTTGTCTGCTTCATTAAAACTTCTATGTAGCTTCACGGGCTCTTAAACTTGATTGAGAATCGTAATTGCTTACGTGACAAATACTGAGGGCCTGATTTGTGGAGATTCAAGCAGAGGGAAAAAGTAAGTTTGTTTGGCCTTGATGTCAGCATGGACGACAGGTTGATTGGAACCATAGTCTGAAACTAACATTTGGAACACCACTAAACGTAAACAGCACACATTCAACTTTAAATCAATTCCAGAATGCAGGATGCACATCAGGCCACCATCATCCAGATGGGTGATGAGGGTATGGCTATCGTCTAGAGGAGGACGAAATATCTTCCGAAGCTCATCGAGCTCCGAATACCGTCGAGGGATGCCATGGGAATCCAACTTATAAGTAAGAACAGAAGAACCCACTGTGCCAACTAGAAATCCCTCACATTCTGCAAAACCATAAGCGGATGCATCCAGGAATTCAAATGCATCCTCCCATTTCTCTTCATGAGTGTTAAAGATGTAATATTTGCGTGACTCCCAACAGTTCGAAATCAAGATCTTGTGGCCCAAAACGAACCAGTCGTTGGCAAACATATTAGGGAAATAACGATGACCAAAGATGAATGGGGGATTTGGAAGAACTTTCCATGACCCAGATATAGGGTTGAAAACCTCAAAAAGAGCTAGAGATGTATCTTCGATATGCCTTCCTCGATACTCTGTGGCCAACACATAAATTTTTTCCTCGATGGTGAACACGAATGGATCCAATTTAGGACCAGACAATGAGGGAAGGTTACTCTTGCAGAGGCCCTCTGGATCATCAGGATTGGGTTCACACGCAAAAACTTCAAGGTTGGGCTGCTGCAAAGGAAAGTCACCCCCCACAATATATGATTTGGAATCTGCAATCATATATGCCATCTTTGTCGGCAATCTTCTTCGGTCTGGAAAACAAGAACCATGCACAAGCTTAAACTCAGGCCTCCGAGGCCTCTGAGACTTCTCCAAAGAGCTCCATGCCAATAATTTACTGATATTCAGAACGATTAGGTCATCGTCCTTCTGCATATACATAAACAGATCCTTGTTCGGCATGATTGATCTTCAAAAATTGTCCCTTTCCTTTTGGGTCAACCAACCTGTGTCAATGAAAGACTTTTTAATAATTAAACTGCTCAACAACATTGTTTGATTTCATATGCATCATCAAGTAACAACTGAACAGACGAACGCAACAACGCAAACTTTGAAGTCAAAAAACCGATTTGCAAAAAGCGGAGGGGAAAAGAGAGGTTTGCTAAGAAAGATTGAGAAGGAAACGAACCCTAGGTTACAATAATTGTGATGCATACACCCAACACCAACACCAACACGGAAGAGTGTCAACGGCGCCAACTTAATTATTTATATATTATTTCTCAATGGCCGTGGGCCCTAATTGCAGATAAACGAAAACGACATTTCAACAATCACGAGAAGTAGGAAATTTACTATGAAATTGAAGCTTATACCTGCAGATCACAAGAAACCGATCCCACCCACGCGTGGCAAATCGACAGATCCGATAGTTGAGAGTGAGAAGGAAGGAATCGAGAGATCCGACAGTTGCGATGCTCGGGAGATATGAGATGAATATATACGATTTGTATTTTAGTCCATCAACTAAATTATTGGTTTAAATCTGCTGTTAAACAAATAATTTAAATGAAGAACTAAAACATAACTTGCATCTAAATTTTAGGGACCATTTGAATTAAAAACCGTACTAAATAAATTTAAAACTAGAAATCAAAAGGGAAAAAAAAAAAAACCTAAATGGGGTCGAATAGGATGAGATGGGGGTGGGATTCGCCACGCAGAGAAATTTTTATATGTTCCGGGTACACCACATGGCTGGTGTACTATCCAATAAACATAGGACATGTGGAATTATTGTCTAACTTACTGCATTTCTTTTTATAACATGTGGCGGGCTGCATTGCAAATATTCCAAATGTCATCCGTCTATTTGGATAGTACACCAGCCACATTGTGTACCCAGAACACCCAAAAATTACTCCGCCGCGAGTTCCTTTTTTGTTTAAATCTTTGTTTTAAAAAATCCCAAAATTTTGTAATAATTTTTAACCCTTTTTTAGAGCTGTCAAAAGTCTTTTTTTTTTTTTTCTTTTTTTTAAGATGGGGTCGGATAGGATGAGATGACAACGGCGATTTTGCCTACTCCTTCCACAGCATCGTGACGACAACCAAGCAAGCCCGAGCCAGTTGGTCCTCGCCAAAGTCGGAAGAAAAAGAAATAAAAAAGGAGAAGAAGTTGCAATAGCCACCTTCGTTGCCAACGCCGCCGTCACGACGACAACTGGTTGGCCTACCAAACCAGTCCTCGTCGCGAAGAAGAAAAGATAAAGAAAAAAAAATGCTCGACTTACCTTGGGATGCACGGCGACTCCTATCTTCGACAAGCACTACAATTCTCCAAGATCTCTCTCAAGCTATAAAATAGAGAAGATAAGTTTGCAATTTGAAGAAGAGTGAAGATGAGCCTTGTATTTATAAAGGGTGGGCATCCTAGGTCAAGGAGGAATTACAAACCTATTCCCATTGGTAGCCCAACTCCAAGAAAAATCAAAAGCCTACTCCATGTGGGAGTTGAGTTTGCAAAAGTAGTCTAAATCTCTCACCAAAAAAATTAAGGCAATGAATAGAAAATAAAAACTGTAAAGTAAACAATTGTAACTCTCATAATAAATAAAAGAAAACAGCCAAAATATTTTAAAAAAATTTAAAAATCAAAACGTAAAAATTTAAAAACCTTTCAAATAACAACAGGGTATCCCATACATGCCTCGTGATGGTATGGGCTTTCACACCATCTCCCTCTACTTCAAACCCTTTCTCTTGCCCAGACCTTGGTTAATGGATCTACAAGATTATCATTGAATTTAATAATATTCACATTTATAATCGTATTGCTAAAAAAAGATCTCACACAACTGTGTTTTCCTCTTGTGGGTTTTATACAATAAATCTCTCAACAGAAGTGGTGTTGGTTTCTCCCAAAGTGGGATTTCATACAATAAATCTCTCAACGGATTTCCATTTCACTAGCTGAAGTCAAATCAATGAGTTCAGCCTCCATCCTTAACTTAGCAATACCTGTTTATTTCTTTGACTTCCAACAACAGCACAATCACCTAATGTAAGAATCTCTTCTGATGTTTTTCTCTTTGACTGCTTCAACAAGAAACAGCGTTAGAATGCTTGAAATTGAAGAGCAGGAGGGTCAGCAGCGCCCTTTAATTGATATATAGGCAATCCAAATGAAATTGACCCACCATCTCTCTCTCTCTCTCTCTCTCTCTCCATGGCTACAGGAAGAGTAGCTTCTCCAACACAATTCTTCATAGTCCTTCTCCTAGTTCCTGGCTTATGCTGTGTAGGTTGCAATGCCAGGGATGATCATCATAAACATTGTGAACCTTCGGTGTGTGGCGAAATACGTAACATAAGCTACCCTTTCCCACTAAAACATGATCCAGAGAAGTGCGGTGACTCAAGGTATGAGTTGTCTTGTGAGAACAATCTAACAGTATTATACTTGTATGTTGGAAAATATTATGTACAGGCAATCAATTATAGTAACTACACAATCCGAGTTGTGGATGCCAATCTTCATAAGGATAACTGCTCTTCAATTCCCCATTATTCCTTGTCCATGTATAACTTCAGTGATGGGGATCCGTATCTGGTTTCTCAATTGAGAGGTACAGGGAGGGACCTTTTTCATGACAATTTTGAACTGTCAAAGCCTATAATTATTTTGACCTGTGAAACCCTGGTGAATTCAACTCTCTATGTGGATACTGCTCCTTGCATTGGTTCTATGAGTAGTTCCAATTCCAATAGGCATTCATATGTTAGTGTTGGACGAATAAAAGCTTCAGATTTTAGGGAGTTTTGTCGCATAGAGCTTATGTTTATGACATCATCGCTGCGTACAAACGACATGAACATTTCCTACATAGACATCCACGATGAGATGATCTATGGCTTTGAACTTACATGGGTGCAGCAGAGCTACAGCATTAGGAACCTAAGCTGGATTAGTTGCTACATCGACAGTGATACCAACAAAGTTAATTGCTTTTCTGAATGCACCTGGGGAAACTCGAAATCCAATTGTGGTAAGTATATCAAAGATCTCTTCATTTGTTTTCTGGTACCATAACTGTAGGCATGTTCTGTTTTTGAACATGTCAAGATTCTAAAGTTCAAAGTTGATGAAAACTGTGACTTTGGTGATGCAGGCATCATGAAATATCTAATAGGTGAGGACTCTCAATCTTGTATTGCTTTCAATTTCTTCAGTGGTCCTTTCCAAAACGATTCAATCAACTCCCAGTCTAAGCTGTATTTGCTATTATAACTATTAGTTTTCTGTTCTGTTTCTTGCAGTTTTGTCTTCGATCCTTATTTACATTGGTGAGTTTCATCTCAATTTCTTTTATTCTTTCTTTTGCATACCTAGAAGCATGATTATCCACAGCAAAAAGAATGATTATACTGTTTCATGTGAGAGAATAAAACTTACTCTTTCCAGTAAAGAAAATTCACTCTGTGAAACAGTTGGTCTCTAGTAGTATCTAGAGAGCCCAATTTCAATTCCATACATTGTGGTTGTAGCATCAAAAAATATTTCCATGATTCATTCAGACACTTCCTTTACAGCATCCGCACTTGGAATAAGAGCTATACTTGGGGCTCTGTGTCTCATTGTGCTTTTAATCTACAAATTCAAGAGGAGGCACTTATCAATGTATGGACTCATTGAAGAATTCTTACAAAGTCACAACAACCTCATGCCAATAAGGTACTCCTACTCGGATATCAGGAAAATGACCAAAGGTTTTAAGGAAAAATTGGGTGAAGGAGGTTATGGTTCTGTATACAAAGGGAAGCTCCGAAGCGGCCGCCTTGTAGCAATTAAGATGCTGGGTAAGTCCAACACAAATGGGCAAGATTTTATCAATGAAGTTGGTACCATTGGAAGGATTCATCATGTAAATGTGGTGCAACTAATTGGCTATTGTGTTGAGGGATCAAAGCGGGCTCTTGTGTACGAGTTCATGACAAATGGATCTCTTGATAAACACATCTTTCGTAAAGAAGGACCCTCATCCTTAAATTACAAGAAATCATTTGAAATTTCACTTGGAGTTGCTCGCGGTATTGACTATCTTCATCAAGGATGTGAGATGCAAATTTTTCATTTTGACATCAAGCCTCACAACATTCTTCTTAACGAGGATTTTGTTCCAAAGATTTCTGACTTTGGGCTTGCAAGATTATGTCCATTAGATGAGAGCAGTTTAACTTTGACAGCAGCAAGAGGAACCATTGGATACATAGACCCAGAATTGTTTTACAAAAATATAGGGGGTGTGTCAAGCAAAGCTGACATCTATAGTTTCGGAATGTTGTTGATGGAAATAGCAGGCAAAAGAAAGAATCTGAATGCAGTTGCAGCTCATTCAAGTCAAATATACTTTCCTTCATGGGTTTATGACCAATTCAATGAAGGAAAGGACATAGACATGGAAGATGCCACTGAGGAGGAAATGAAAATAACAAAGAAGATGCTTATAGTGGCGTTGTGGTGTATACAAATGAAGCCTAGCGAGCGCCCTAATTCGATGGGCAAAGTAGTTGAGATGCTTGAAGGAGAAATCGAATCCCTTCAAATGTCTCCAAAGCCTTTCCTCTATCCACAAGACAAACCAGTGGTGAATGATGAAGAGAATTCAGAGACAACATCGTCATCAACACAATCGAACAATGATGCTAGAGTGTCAAAAAGCTTAATTCAAACTGCTGATGAAATAATGTAGCCCAAGTCATGTACAAGGGAAGGCATGCTGTCTAATATTTCAACCGTGTAAGGGCAATAATGGTTGTTTCCTTTTTGTGAGGACGAATATCCTTCTTGTAATATTTTTCTTTCATGATTTGTTTAGTTGTCAACAGTATTTGGTTCTTCCTCCTTTAAATTGAAGTGTAATCTGCGGTATGGTGTGCTACTCTTCTGTATGCCGTTTGTTTTTGACAAAGTTTTGGCTGGAGAGAAGATATTAGTTTCTGATTATTTATTACACTACCAGTTTTTTTGCCTTTCAAGTATAAAACCAAACAAAAAATGGTTTTAAGGAACTTTGCAGTTGGTTTTTGTCCCATTTGAGAAGGAACCTGTTAGAAACTTCATATGAATTTACCAAGCAATGCTTGAGGCTGCAGAAGTTTTGAGCAAGGAAGAATTCCCAGTCAATCAGCCACCATTGCAGCCGTTGTCCCATCACCATCCACTTTCATTGAAATTAAGCAAATCATTAGCAACTCACATGCAAACCCATTGTAGGACTCTTTTGGGAGCTAGAGCAAGCGAGCAAAGAGATAGAAATCCAATTTACTGGTCAGAAGATTAATTGAAGACCTAACAGAACTATTACCTTCCACAAGATAACGAGCAACACAGCTACTTGTCCTAGAATCTATAACAAAGCATAATAAATTAAAAAGGCCAACCACTCATAGGGCAATCCACCGCTATCCAAGGGTGCCATATTCTTCATACACTTCTAAGAGTCAAACTGCAGAGGCTATCGTCTCTGCCATTGTTAGGAAAAGCTACCTTCTGGAAATGGATGTTAGCAAATGCTATGATACTAACATTTCACAGGAAACGAAATTCCAACTTCATTGGGACAAGTGCATAGGCCAGGCCATGTCATCTCCAATTAGGTCACTATTCCGGCTTTTGTATACTTTTATTTAATTTTCCTTCAACAGCTTCCAATTGATCTTGATCCCACTAACCTACTTTGGGATGATAAGCCATCAAGAGGAATTTAGCCCTCTTCGTCATAGTCTTCCTCATCCTCGTCTATCCTTCCGCTCAAATGTGCAAGTTGAAGAGGGTCAATGGCCATTTTATCCACATCAGAGAGAGACCACCCAGGATATTCTTCATGTTTAATCTCAGAAGTAGGTCCAGCTGACGAGGTTGGGGCTGCTGTTGCTGCAGCTTGGGATGCTATTGCTGCAGCTTGGGCAGCTGTCGATGAAGCTTGGGCAGCTGTCGCTGCTTGGGCGGCTGTCACTGCAGCTTTTGTGTCCTCATTCTCAATTACATCAGCATTCAGATCAAAATTTCGAACTGCAGGATCAGACTCATCAGGGATAACAGCATTTTCCTTCATTTCCTCCTTTGACTCGGAAGCGTCATCCACCACCATTCCGGGGTTTGGATTAGGTTTGGTGGTGTGCTGAAGAGATGTGCAGGGTTCAGATTCAGTCTCATGGTGTAGGGTCTCTCTTTCACTGGCCCGCCCACGTCCACGGCCTCGTCCTCGACCCCGACCTCTTCCTCTGCCACTGCTACTGCCATGGTTAACCTCAAGCTGCGGAGAAGTTAAAAAAAGATTTTGACATCAGTGGAACTCTTTGCATTTTGCATTTAGTTATCAGCTAATTCAGCCCAAGTACAAACAAAACCAACCGAGAGTCCATATGCAAACTTCTTTACATATATTCAAAAAATATTTCAGACCAACACCTCGGCATCCTAAAAAAGCCAAAAGAAATGTCACTCCGGTTGAGGGTCTTTCAGCAATGAAGTAGAACGAAGAACACAAAAAATCACAGAGATCTCAATAACTGAGAGTAGACATAACGAGCATGGCAGTTGTTTTTATGTTAAGAACAAAAAGATAACGGTTTATTGTAGGGTGCCATTAGAGTTACCATCTTGCTCCTCTTCAACTCTTCATCACTGTCAATGCATTCATCACCTGGTGGTTTCCTGACAGAATAAATACATCAGTGAATAGATTCAAATAACTGTACAACGTGGATTTATGATAATACGAAATAACAAGAATAGACCATCTAATATACCTTCGTTTTGAAATGGCTCGATCCTCGCCAGCTGCATCAGAATGACCATGACCATAGTCAGGAACCCTGCTGACGATGTCCCTCAGAAAATCAAACACATTATAGCTCTGTACACAATGCTTTCTGCAATCAAGGTAGAGAAATTAGATTTAATAAATTTAATACAAACGAGAAAGATATGTCCTTGTCTGTAGACAGTCGATATTCCAGAAAGATGTGTTCTCACAAAAAGTGAAAAAGAAGAATGATAACAATGAACCAAGAAACTATTAAGTTTTCTCTGTATAAAGACGTAATTTAGCACACAGTTGATGTTCTAGAAGTTCACACACATAGCACAAGGCAACTAATAAGTAGGAGCTTCAACATGGCCAGTCCATATCCTTTTATATTTTTTCTTCTCCTTCAGGACCAAAAAGGCTCCGTATGAAATACAACTTCAAAACATTACTTGGTCAATCCACTTTTGCTTACTCATCCAGGCATACTACTTTTGTATTACTATTCACAAATTGGACCAATTAGATTTGACTCATGTAACAGGGACCCCATGATATTTTATATTCGACTTCGGGACAAACAATTTTTTTGAAAAAAGTAATGCAGTAACCAACAGATTTGAATGAATATGTTAACTAGAAAGTCTAGTATACTTCCTGTGCTTCAGTCTGTCAAAGAATAATTACTTATCCCAAATAAATTACTTGTATGTGGAAGTTACATTTAAGTCTTGATTCATCTGATAGTATAAGCTTAACATAAATTTGGATGATTAACACAACAAACTAGAGAAAACAGCTCAGCTGGTCAGCATAGACTTATGGCATGTTACTCTCCAACATAATAGGTCCTGGATGCTAATGGGTAGCATGCTAGCTTAGTGGTTAGAGGTTCAAGCCACAGTCATTGGAAGGATATTTCAAAAGGATACAATTCATTCTCTCATAATTTTCATTTAGTTGTGGGGAACAATAAGTGCGTATAATCTATTGCTGATTGATGAACTTTCTTCTTTATTATATTTCATTTTAAAAATACCAAAAAAGATGCGTAAACTGACTCTTCCAGAATTACAGAACTTTCTTGTGTAAATCCTGTTCTAATTGGTTGACTGATGAACCATCCAAAATGATTTGGAAAGATAAACTGCCTTGCATTTGCTTAAATAATTGTTTAAGGATTAATACTTGTTCTAATATTCAACACAGGAGACTTAATGTTTGCACATCCCCTTCTTGGCATATTATGAGCAATGAAACAGCTAAGAATATTGAACATCTATTCCTCTATCATCCAGTTGCACTGATGACATAAGCAAACACAAGGTTAGTTAAGCTGGGTCAATCCCGCTTCTTGTGTTTCTCTACTAATTGAGAATTTTTATGCTTAGAAATAAGTTTTGCAACCTATATTTAGGATATTTCTAGTGAGATAGGGAATGCACTTTTAAACTTCATTTTGGGTATTCTAAAAAATTTAAAGATAAGACCATTTCCATTTATTTATGCAAATTGGGAAGCAGTTGTTTCTGGATACTTTTGTGCTTTTGCACATGTATATGTTGTATTAGCTCTAAGCCCATTATCTGGCCAATATACTTAATTACTGTACATTTCATAGACTACTCGTTCACCATTGTTGCACTTACTTAAACACAAAGTTGTTCTGTTATTTATCCTTTAAAATAAATAAATGAATGAATGCACAAAATTCAATCTTTCACTTACAGATGCACTGCATTCATGGTTTTAGCTCCTCTTTGGAGGGTTATCTCATAGGTACGGTCACAAAGGTCTTGCAAAAATAACTCCAATGCTTTAGCTGCATAATATGCAACAAGAGAAGTATAAGCAACAAAAATACAAATAAAAGAACCTACCATACTACTATCTTACTAGCGTAAGAAAGTCAGAAGTACTCACAAACTAAAACAGGCACCGCTAATGCTATCTTCCCAACATCCTCATCAGCTTGCATAATCTTTTTAATACGAGCCTGCCAAATTAAAATTTTGTATCAGAATAGGCTATACTAAACGTCTCAGTGGTTAGAGGGATGAGATACATGTAAAACTTTAAAACTCAGCTACACTTAAACAACTAAACATCATTTCTTCTAATCAGAAGCACAAGGCAAATATATCTTTGCTTAGTGCTTGTCTGGCACAAGCGAGTAACATACTTAAGGACAAGACAAGGAATTCTCTAGAAATCAGTGCATTCATACACAGCCTCTCTTGGGGTAAAGGACAAGTGCTATCAAAGAAATCCACTTGGAATCGAAATAGGAAACTCCCACGCTTGATGCAAATATGATAACCATAAGAAACCCAGGGGAAAAAAAAAAGAATATTTTCTACACGACAAACTCAACAAATATGATATAACCATACGCAGAAAGATTTTGTTTTTGAAGATACAAAGTAATTTTGTGATCATAAGGATTATCTATAGGGGAGAGAGGCAGCGTTTGACAACGAAAGAAAATCGTATCCAAATAAGAGAAACTATAAAATACTGAAACAACACACAACAGCACTCCATAAACTACCAAATTGTACGTCGCGCATTGTAAATTTCAATCACGAAGTTATCAATGCATAACTCAAATTTTCAAGAAAAAAGTGTTTCTTGAATTCCTTCTTTCCTATTTTTCTTTTTGAAAGTTTCAAAAATAAGGTCCACAACTCTCACACACCTAGGGCAACACCTCACAGAGCTATTCTCTGAAATCCAGTGTAGCATATGGATCACTAAGTAGCTGAGGAAGCGCAAACTCAACTTTTTTTCCTTTTTCTTTCAACACATGAGATAAAACTCTCAAATGATTTTACAATCTTAAAAAATAATCCAAGTACTCATGTGAAAATAATATTTAAGATAACCAGATCAGATTTTACCCTAGGGGCTTTACAAGTCATTCACTTATCAACTCATCTTGACCAAAATACAAAACCACAACACCATATGAGCAAAGAAGCATGTGTATCCCCATAAAATTCCCATCATTTAAGTACCAATTTATTTACTTTGACACGAGGCAAAATCATCGATAAAGAATAAAATCCCTAAACCAAACCAAATCACCCAAAACAAAACAAAAATCCCAATTCTACCTAAAATCACAATCACAGCAAATAAAAAGAAAATACAGTCTAAAGAAATCCAACCCAGATCAAATATCTCAGAAATCCCCAAAAGATTGAAACTTTAACCTAATAATTCTAATCAACGAAACATGCTTTATTCCTCTAGCTAAGAAAACGCACGATAAGCAAAAAGAAACAGCTAAAACGGTTTCTCCTTTTCCCCATTTTCCTAGCAACCAAACAAATTAAAACTCAATCGAAAGAAAACCCCTAAAAAAAAGAGCGAAAAGAGTGAGACAAAGAAGGGACTTACAGCAGGAAAACGGGTATCGAGCTTCTTCCTCATGGCGTCAGATTTGAAACATTAATTAAATCGAAAGGCAGAGACAACAAAGAAACCCGAAAGAGAATCGAATTTTCAGAGCCACAGAATGATTGCTTTCATCATTGTCGTATAAAATCCACCAGACCCATCTCAGATCCGAAACGTTTCTTCTTCTTTTTTTCTTACTTCGAAAAAAAAAACGAAAATTAAGAAAGATATATAATAATAAAAAATAATTAGCAAACGAATAAAACTGGTTTTTGGGTTCCAACAGAATATCCGTCCGTACGAGTTCGATGAAATAAAAACAAAAGCAAAAGAAGATATGATATATGAAGATCTGATGGACCGACTGTGAAATTGGGTTTTAGGTAGAAGACCAGCTAATCAAGTCAGGACATTGCAGCACCGCTTCACAAAATTTAATTCAAAGTCCTCAGTTTATTCACATGTCACGTTTTCATTGGTCCGTTTATTCAAAGTGCGAGACATTATACTTGACATACCGAATTCCCAATCTTAACCGTTGGATGGTTGGGATTGTGCCACATATGTCACATATCCTTGCGCAAGCCTATTCTCTTTTGGAAATTAGCTTTTCAAGTTTTCATGGATGGAGGATTGTGGAGGGTTTAACTGTGCATCATGTCTTTGGCATTATTAAAAAGTCATCAAAACTCAGGACATCTCATAAATAACAAATTAAGGAGAACGCATACCTTATCAATTGTGGATTCTTGCGTGTGTTGCTTGTGGAGAACAATACTTGACAGAGTGCATGTTTTGTACTGCCTGGTTGAGTATTTATTTTTTTATTTTTTTATTTTGAGAGGGGACTTGCTCATCTTGCTTGTTGATTACGGAGTGAGACTTTTATTTGTCATGAGCTTGAATATTTTTTTAAATTGCATGTTAGCTTGGATGAACTCATCTAACCGTGCTTGATAGGTACCTTACACGTATTAATTCTATTTTGCTTCTGTTCATATTTCTATGCACAGGTACTCATTATTTCACCAAGAGTTATCATGACCTCCATGAATCCATCATCCATCCTTAGGGATCATCTCTATTCCACAGATGACAGATTAAAAAGAGGGCGGCTTAAGAGCACCGACGAGGATATAATCATTGACGGGGAGCAAGTGCCGGAAACAGCTTCAGTGATTGACCCTGCATCCATATCAAGATGCTGCATAGAAAGGGGCCTATTTCCAGCAGTCCCTTTATTCTTCCAGTATCCATGTGGCACCAGCAAGGGTTGGTCCGAGTGGGTTGATCGTGAGCTAAGGGACCCTTCTACTTGTGACATTTTGAGCCGGGCAGGAGTGTTGGATGCTATTTTTATTTCTAAAGCTTGCGAAATTCACATTGAAGCCAAGATGCTCCGACATGTGGTTAGGCGATGGAGTACCGAGACACACACCTTCATCTGCTCCTGGGGAGAGTTTGTTCCCACGCTCGAGGATGTAGCCAATATTTTTCGGCTCCCACTTTGCGGCAGTCAAGACCCTTTCCACATTGCTTTGACCCCGGAAGACAAGCTGAAGCTTGAGACTTTACGGAAGGGTGCTCCGACTTCTCCTAGCACTTCTCTAAGATTCAGCAATTGGATTCAATTTTTTGGGAACAGTGACAGAGACGAGCCGTGTCGCCTTGCTGCGTTTGTATCATTGTGGCTCGGAAGATTTATTTTCTGTGATTTTTCTCAAGATTGTTTGCATGAGCGGGTATTTCCTTTGGCATTGGCGATAGCACATGGCAACGTGCTTCCTTTAGCCCCCATGTTCCTGGGACATCTGTACTATTTGCTGGACCAAGTTCAGATTCTTGAAAAAGGGGCGGCCGGAACCATGGCTGTGGAGACTTTTCTGAATTCTAGTTTCCTGCAAGTCTTTTTATGGGAGCGCTTTCAAGGAATAGAGGTATCACCACTTCCCTATCCGAAGGCTAGGTCACTTGTTGGTTCTGACGATGGTTCCTACACACCGGAGGGTCTTCCTTTAATTTGCAGATGGTCACGACGGATGCAAAAGAAGGGCCAAGATTTCCTAGAGCTGCTGGATCATGTTGAAAGATCCATCTTTCGCCCCTACTGTGTTCGACTAGAGGGATTTAAATGCATGCCCTTCTATGCCGACTCCAAAGGTCTAATTGGTGCCCCAATAACGACGATACTGATCGGTGCATAATTACATATCTTTTTTGTACCATTCTAACTTATGATTTGGTATGTTTTTGAGTTAAACTTGTGCTTTTAATAAAGTTTTGTGTATGTTTCAGTATAATAAGGTTGAGACTCATTATTTGCATTTTGAAGACAAGTTAGCTCAAAACAGTGTCTGCAGATCAGTCATATTTACGGATTAACCTGTACTTGCTCAAAAAGGAACCAGATAATGTGCCATACATCACTGGAAAGATACGGAAGTCTAGTTTCCGTAGCATTTTACGGTGCATGATTTGGAGTCTTCTAGAGGAAGTTATGCATGATTTAGTAGCTCAAGGTCAAACATTCGAGCCTCAGTCCAGTTTCCGTGGGTCAGTTTGCAGGCCTCCGTTCAGCTACTTGCACAAGTTAGATGGGGTGACACCCTTGATAGAAGTTGTTCCAATGGATGTCTACTATAACATATCCAAATTTCAGCCCCATTGGATAAGTCTGGAGCCCTCAGCATGTCAAATACCGAACCTGGTTCACAGACAAACCAGGCCTCAGTCCAGTTTTCGTGGGTCAGTTTGCAGGCCTCGGTTCAGCTTCTTGCACAAGTCCGATGGGGCGACACCCTTGATAGAAGTTGTTCCAATGGGTGTCTACTATAACATATCCAAATTTCAGTCCAATTGGATAAGTCTGGAGCCCTCAGCATGTCAAAAACTGAATCTGGTTCACAGACAAACCTTTGCTGTGACATGTGCTTAAAGCAGCCACACATGGAGGCAAAGCATGGGCAGCTCTTGAGCCATGTTATTAAAGCAGCCACACATGGAGGCAAAGCATGGGCAGCTATTGATCCATGTGCTTAAAGCAACCACACATGGAGGCAAAGCTTGTGGCAGCTGCAAAGTATGAGCTGCCACACATGGGAGACAAAGCATGAGCTGCCACACATGGGCAGCTAAGAGACCATCCAAGGGGGAGGACGAATTTGAAGCCTATAAATAGAGAGTTTCAGCTCATTCAAAGGAGGATATCATTCCATAAATTACATTTCCATTGTACACCATCAAAGAGTTGTCTACACCATCAAAGAGTTGTCTACCATCAAAGAGTTGTTTACACCATCAAAGAGTTGTCTTCTTTATCAAAGAGCTATCTTCTTCTTATTTCTCTTTTTATTTTCTGTTTTGTATGTTCTTGCTATCCATTCAAATTATGGATAGCTAAATATTTTAGTTAGGGTTCGATTGAAGCCCTAATCATGTTTCTTTAAGGATTTCGATATGTCTTTGCTATAAACTACTTTTGTGATGCTTATTGATTAATTTCAGATTATATTTTACTCTTTACATACGTTATGTTATGCTTGATCATCATATGCATGCTATGTATTGAGTTTGTTACATAGGTAAATTTAGATGACCGAGTCTTGTACCTATGAAAGTAACAAAAGAACTAGTTATAAGTTCTTGAAATTAATCATCATGAATAACTAGAATAGATACCATGTTCTAGAATTTGTGTGTTTGTCGATTTCCATTGTGTTATGCATTCTTAAAGTACAACTTAGTAGATACCATGCTAAACACTTTAAGAATGAAAAGAGTTAGAGTAGATACCCATGCCTAACTTGTTGTTTAGGGAAATCAATAACTTAAAGAGTAGATATCATGCCTTTAGGTTGACAAACATAAGCATCCAAAATCTGTTTTGTAGCATTGTGCATGTCGTTTGCTTAAGGAAAAAGATTAGTGGTGAACATCGAATCCCTAACTAGTTTTCTCATTGTTTTAACCTCAATCCAATTCTATTTTTAATCAAACGTTGTTTTCAATATTTAGTATTTAAATTTTCAGTTTTCAATACCATCATAAGAAAATCATCATTTTGAACACCTTGTCTACACCGAATGCCATTTAGTTTAAGGAAAATAAATTAAGCACAAATTAATCCAATCCTCGTGGGAACGATCTCGTATTTGCTTTCTATACTATTTATCTGATCTTGTGCACTTGCGAGTTAAAACGTGCATATAGTTGCTTAATTTTTAGGTTACTATTTGTTCAACAGATACAAGGTCGTCAATTACGAAGGGAAGCGTTACTAAGTGCTGCGTTCCTTCCTTTGCCTACACTGAGTGACAATCATCTTGAAATTTCAGTACATTATTCATCTTACCGAGTCAGGCGGCAGTTTGGGTTTAATCAAGGTGTGCCTCTTAGTCCTATCCATGGAGAGCCCTCTTCACTGCATAGAATCTTTTGGACTGAGGACCATGTACCGGGAGATGGCAGACCTTTTGCCCTTGCTTTGGCCAACAAGGGACGTGCTGGTGGTCTCTCGAAAGCTTACCAAAGCTACTGGAATCGCTGCTTTGCTGCATTCAGCCGGTTCCACGCTGCCCATTGCGATCCATTACTTCCCACCATTGTCCGTCATGCTCGCTTAGTGTCGGAGGAGAAAGCCATCTCCTTGAGTGAGAAACGGAATCTGCCTTTTATTTCCAAGAGCGGAGAGATTGTTGGTGATTTTTCAAAACTGAAGCAAAAGTTAGAAAAATCGGGTTCCATAGCACCGGGAAAAGTGCTGCACATGGGAAACGGAAACGAGAGGAGAGCTGTAGCGCTGAGAAAGAACCAGCTGTGAAGGGACCAAAAAGATTTATCCCTAAGGTAGCAGCGAGTGGTCCTCCTAGCTCAAGAAAAATTGCCTTGCCCGAGCCTCCACCACAGCAGCAGCTTGTAGCTTCTGGCAGCAACATGCAAGTAGCACCCAAGACTTCGTCTCCTCGCAGTAAGTCTTGCGATTTGTTTGCTCTCTTTTGTTTCCCCACTTTATATATATATATATGCATATACATATATATATATATATAAGCATACCTCTTATTTTATTTTATAGGTACCTCCTGATAGGCTTTTTAGTACCTGCGCAAACAGGGTTAAAACTCCTACGAAACTTGCAAGAATGACAAGGTTATTGTAGTATAAATGATTCTCGCAAGGTCGTTCTCCGCAGGGATTATTAAATAACTCGTAGCAACCAAATTCTAATTAATTATTGCAAAAGAGAAAGTTGAGATGTTTGATTTGAAGACCTTAAATTAAAAGGAATTTAACTAATAAAAATAAGGCAATATGCAAAATTAAAGCTAAGAGCAAGAGAAACAGTTGTGTTTTTAGAAATCAATTTAAGAAAGCACTAGGGATCCGCCGTCACCTTAACAATTCTATATAGTTCCCTCAATTACTTATGACCTATACATGCATATTTCGAAGGTTAGGTATTCCTAATATATGCCTACTTGGACCCCCAACATAGAGCGTATATCACACATGCAATCCGTCTGTGGTATTCAGATCAAATCTAAACATACATGACTCATTAAGTTCTGTGAAACCTTTTGAAAAACCATGCAACCCTTAAGACGTGGTATTCATCCTAAGTGAACTTGCACATATTAATCACAAGAAGCCTTCGTCAATTTCAGGGACCGACCTCTGACCAAAACTGCATCAAATTACTTTTCTAAACATCCTAATGGTGATCAAGCATCAAGACACTTAGATAGTTTAACCTAGTGATGAATAATTCGAAAACCTGCATGCATATAATCATAAGCAAATTGGACAGAAACTATATATTCTTGCTAAGGCTCGTGGCCTCACCCTAGCAAAAGAGAGTTAGTTACGCATGTTCACAATAAAAATAATCAAGTTCTTCATTAAGAAGAATAAGAATGAAAACACCTAAAAGTCGCGAAAATCCAAAACACTAGCAATTGCTCCAAAAGCCAAAAAGTAGTAAAGAGAGAGTCCCAAAATTGCTGTGAAAAATAACTTAAATACCTCCTAAAACCTAGCTACCCAATCCCCACAAGGAAACTAGGTTAAAATAAGATAATACTAGGAAATAAAGTCCAAATTGGATTAGGAGAATCTGCCCAAATCTGCCCAGCCACGTTTTGGTCTCAGATCTCCTCCAAATCTGGCCCAAGATAGCTCGTTTTAAATATAAAAATATTCTGAACACTTCTCCAGAAGGCCACGAACCCATCCGAGGTCATCTTGGGCTCCAAAAACGCAATAAAAGCCCAAAATGTCACTGTTCCAGCACTGCACATCGCTCCTTCATTTATTCGCCAGGAAATCATCGCTTGGTGGAAAAGTATGATATTTTGATATGATCAAGATAAGTGACTCATACGTCCTCCAACTGGAATTACTCCAAAATTCATCCGTTTGATTATGTTTTGCTCCAGAGGAAGTCGAAAGCCCTATATTGGAAATATGATTCAAAGTATCAAAATTCTTCCAAAATATTAACCAAAATATACTAAGAATAGGGTTAAATATATAATATAAAATCGACTCATCACCTCCCAAAATAAAGGCAAGGGTACAGACGTCTCTGTAACCCCGAAGCGTCAAAGCATGCGCATTCTTGAAACACGGTTTGCTAACACCCGCAAGAATAGAGGTGAAGACTCGGGACCCAAAGTGGTGGTAACGGTCGATGATAATAGTGATGACGGTAGTGATGGAAGTAGGGCTATGGAAACCGGGATTAGCATCCATGAGCAGGAGAGTACCCACAATACAAGTGGCACGGATGAGGACCTTAATGAAGACCAATATTATGGTCATGATGAAGACACATATCCGGACTTTGACACTAACTTGGGGGGGCCCGACGCCTCGGATGCACCTCCTACTTTGGCTGGTGACCATGAGCAGTGTGTTGATATTGGATTGGTATCAAAAGACTCTCTTGCTTGTTTTACTTGTCATATTGACGTTGCATGTTGCCCGTTGTGTCCTATAGTTTATACTCTTGTTTTTTCCGCAGGTTGTGCCCTTCATTAAGGACACGGCAGGTGCCTCATTGGAGGCTGGTTTTGCTTTGCCCACCGTTGTTGCCGATGTTGTCCTGAGCCTTCCGGCAGTGCAGCCTCCTTCTTATCCTACTTCTGACATGGCTGCCGACGCCTCTCCGCCACTTCCAGCAGTTCCTCCTCCTATTTCTCCAATCCCGAGCATACCTGTCATAGCTGCCGGCACCTCTCCGCCACTTCCAGCAGCTCCACCTTCTACTTCTCCAACCCCAAGCACATCCATCATAGCTGCTGGCACCTCTCCGCTACTTCTAGCAGCTCCACCCTCTACTTTTCCAATCCCGAACACATCTGTCATAGTTGCTGGTAACTCTCTGCCACTTCCAGCAGCTCAACCCTTCACTGAAATTTTTTTTTTGGTATTAATCATAAGGATGGTGATGTTTTTATCACAGGTTCCTCCGAGGGGCATTCTCCCGAGAATGGCATGTCTTGGCAAGATTGGGAAAATTCCTACATGGCATTCAGAGCCTTTTTCGATGGTGGTGTTACTATTCTTAGATCCGTTGACGAGCTTCTCCCCCTTTGCCACAAATTTGACGGCTATGCAACATTTCAAGGTGCCCTCGTATATCCAGAGACGGTTGAAGCCTTAAAAAGATTCATGAACAAGTATGGAAGTCTGATGGGAGCTACAGATGTCACTTCCTCCTTCTCAAGGTGCACTGCTCTCCGAGCCCTTGGCTTAGTACTTCACGGGATGGATACCATGCAGCTCCTTGATATCATAGATCACAAACTACTCTGTTGGCGAGATGCAATATGTGAGGCCATGATTTTAGGCTTTCGTGTGGAATTTCTTCTCAAGCTTGTGAAGAACTTAGCACGTACCGTCTTTGGAGCGCGAGCCATTCATGGTATGCAATCATCGCATGATTCCGACGAAGTAAAAGCTGCTGCAGATGCCTTGAATCTTAAACAGCAGGAATTGGAGAACCAGCGCCGAGAGATGCATGCCCTCCTTCTTGCTAAGGGTATTTCTGCTGATAGTGCTGAGTGCGTGACGGAGGCAGCAGTCAGGTTATCCTCTGGGGCTTCCTTTGTGCTTTTCATACACTCTCCATAGCTTCAAGGTACTCAGCTCATTCATCGTCTTCTTCTTCTTTTATCACATTCGTATTCCAGCAGCAGCTATTTTTTTTTTGACACACATTCTCCCCTCTTTTTTTTTTGCAGATTACCCATCCTTGGCTTGGTAACCGATTGTCTTGGCGCATGACTCCACTTTCTTCGTGACTCATGGATGCATAAATTTCCAGCATGTGTAGTTTCATTTTGTTTTGTTTGTAGCATTTTTGTTTTTGAAACTCTAACGACTATGTCGTTATGCCTTTGTAAGTAGATATTAAACTACTGAAGTTTGTATGAATTTCCGAATGCTTGGGACGTGTTGCATGTCTCATATATATATATTCTGCTTTGTTGGCAAGAGTTGTCTTTGTGGATTGCTTGAAGTTTTCTGATAGGTTGGATATCATTGAAAACATGGTATATGCTGCCAAAATTTTTTAGAAGCAAAATTTTTCGAAAGTTCCTTTTGCATGGCTTATCTAGATTCTAAGCTTGACAAAATAGCTTTCCTCCTTGTCCAGAGAGTCAGGCTGATATGTGCATGCTTTCTACTTAGGCTTTGTAGAGCCTCCTGATGTTATATTGTTCCAGCACCTCAAAATCGCACGTCTCTTTACAATGCACCTTCCGCTATTATATTTTTTTGCTTAAGCACGATGCTTGGGGACCCCATCTAAGTAACTTTGCCCGGCATGTCTTACTACTAAGCGGCATGTTTTTTTTTTCTTTTAAGAGACAATTTGAGAAAGTGTAAATAACAGTAAAACTTTTGGAGACACAAGGTATATTTTTTTTTTCAAAATACTCCTTCATTTTCATTGCAAAGCCCTTGCTACCATAATGGTGCATCATACAAAAGTGTCCTTTTTCAAAACATGAAAATAAGACAAGAGGAGCTTATTTATTTTTTTTTACAGCGGGAAAACATAAAAGTACTAGGCACAAAGTTAACTTAGCAGTAGTAGAGCTTGAGCCACTTTCCATTGACGGGGTCCGTCAACGTGCCTTCCTTGACAGAGACCAAGCGATAATAGCCGCTGCTGTAAACTTCTTTGACTGCAAACGGACCTTCCCATTGCGGTGCAAACTTGGAAGGTCCCGACACTTGTCTTCTCACATGCTCCACGACTTTTAGCATGAGGTCTCCTTGCTTGAAGGCGCGAGGCTTAACTGTTCGGTTATAGGCTTGAGCTATGGTTTTGTGGTACAGCGCTGTCTTCTTTTCGGCTTCCGCCCTTTTTTCATCCAAAGCTTCAAGGTCCAGCAGACGCCATTCCGAGCATGCCTTTGTATCCCATTCGAGGTCAGCTGCTATTCTGGCAGTGAGAACGGTAATATCTACTGGTGAAATGGCATCGGACCCATACACAAGTGAATAAGGTGAGAAACCCGTGGCACTTCTTGGAGAGGTGCGGTAAGCCCATAAAGCATCCAGCAGGTGAATACTTCAACCTCCTTCATACTCATAGACCATTTTACTTAAGATTCTCAACAAAGTTTTATTCGTGGCTTCCGCTTGACCATTTCCTTGTGGGTAATAGGGTGTAGAGCGGCGATGCTTGATGCCATAACCACTAAGCGTTGAGCTTACTTGCTTATTGACAAACGGGGTGCCATTGTCGGTGACAATCTTATACGGGATCCCAAATCTACATACGATATATTCGCAGATGAAGTTGGCAATGGCAGCCCCGTGGCCTTTCGAAGAGGTATTGCCTCTACCCACTTCGTGAAGTATTCGGTGGCTGTGAGGATCCAAATGTAGCCATCGGATGGTGGATTGATAGTCCCGATCAAGTCAAGCCCCCAAGTATGAAAAGGCCAAGTTGTAAATGTTTAGTTGTAAATGTAAATGTTTTTGGTTTGGTGTTTTTTTTTTCCTTCAGATTTTTAAGAGTATTTTGCAATAGAAATAGCTTTGTAGACAATGAATGAATTGGAATGGCAAATGGTGGATGCCAATTCTCATATCAGCATCATATCTTTCTTTTGAATTGGTTTTTCTATGTTTTGTGCAGTAGGGCATGTAGGTGACTCACCATCATGCACTCATGTTCTTGTGCCCTCCATTTCTTTTTTATGTCTTAGTTAGTAGGCCCTATCACTAATAAGCTTAGCCTAATTTCGTTAAAAGTCTTCTTTTCTTTTTCTAGTATGAGTGAGTGAGTGTTCTAACATTGGTTTTGCAAACTAAAAACATTACACAAGATGCAATAGAATTAGACTAAATTAAATTCATCTAATTTCTGCACTTTTATTATACAAGAGAATAAAACAAAGTTTGAGACAAAAGTTAGAATTTCAACTAAAGTAAATTCAAAGTACAAGGACTCTCTCTCTCCACATGAGCAATTACACGATTAATTATGTGATGGTTGTATACAATAGGTGATAATGCATATTTTCTTTTTCTTTTTTTCTACTCAATGTTGAATAGGCATGGCATGGGGGACGGGGGCATGTGGAATGCACAGAATCTGCAATATAATTCAATTTTGTCACTAGCTCTGATTAATTGATTAATTAATCAAATGCACAGGATTAGTAGACAAATTAAAGCAGAGGTAGTGTCATTTAGTGGTAAAAAAGAGGGAGGCAGCTTGTACGAATTGCACTTAGATTGGTCTGGATATGTGAATCTTGACACTTGGGATTTTCCATTTGATGTAGTATCTCTGTATACTGTGATTCTGATGTGTTACACCACTGTTCCTCTTATTTTACTGTCGTATTGTAGTTATGTTGCTGTTATATTGCCATTATATTGATGTTGTATTGCTGTTATATTGCTGTTATATTGCTGTTATATGGCTGTTATATTGCTAATGTATTGTATGGATATTGTGGGTATATTGTGTTAATGAACTGTTGTTTTGTCATGGTCAGAAATGGAGACAATGGTTATTCTCGTGTGCTACAATGGAAAATGGGCCACCTCGAAGAAAATGTGCAAATACGAAGGGGGTGACTCAAAAGGCTTAATAGTTCCACGGACCATCAAATTTGCTGAACTGTTGGACCGTGTGCATCATATTGGTAAAACAAACAGCAGGGAAGACAAGGTTTGCTTAAAATTCTCAGTTTTGGTGGCTTCGAATGAGTAGAAGCACATAAAGATTGAGGATGATGATGATGTCAATTTTTTTATGAAGTACAATTCTGAGGTAACACCTTCAAAACTAGCTCCCTTACTCGTGAGTATAAAAGCGAAAGGACTCACAAATGATGTAGTTGACAGTATGCATATCACGACAAATAGTAGTGGGATGGGTCATTCTTCAGTTTCCATTGTTGAAAGCAATGAAGTAACTTGGAATAATACAAATGGCACTGATGTGGGAGGTGAAGGAGGGACAGATTTTATTGATATGATTGATTTTAGCAAGGTGGAGGACATGCATGGTGGTGATAATGGTACGGACAGAAATGAAGCGTTAGTGTACTCTGCCCCTCCTATTTTGGGCTGCTTGAACACATCTGCCCAACTGCCAATAATGCATGTAGGAGGAGAATCTGAACCCATTCGTGAACATTATTGGAATAAAATAGGTGAACATAACTGGTACAATGAAGCCGGTGTAAATGATGGAGAAGCATATTTGGATAGCGGGTGTTCGCGAAGTGATTGGAATCCGAAAATTACAGTTGGCCAAATTTTCTCTAGTAAGAAAGCACTGTTGACGGAGTTACAGTTGACAGCAATAAGAGGCCACTTTGATTTTAAGGTGCAAATCTCCTGCACTAAGAGGTTGCTTGTGGTTTGTCGTCAACGTCCATGCCCATGGCGGGTCCAAGCATCGAGATTTGGAGAATACAGCTTCATGATCGTGAGGTGTACAACTGTCCATGAATGTGATTTGAGGTTCATAAGTGACAACCATTGTCAAGCAACCGCAACTTGTAGCCACTTCATGTAAAAAGAAGTTGAAGGATTCTCGGACAATATACACACCAAGTGACATTATGAGAGATGTGAAACACAACTTTGGTTTAAGAATCCAGTATTCGAAAGCTTGGAGAGCAAGGGAGGTAGCTCTATAGTCCATTAGAGGATCAGCGGAGGAGGCATATTATATTCTTCCAGCTTATTGCTATGAATTGGAGCGTATGAATCCCAGCACAAAAACACACATCCAAACTGATGAGAACAATCACTTTGTGTATTTATTTATGGCGGTTGGTGCATGTATTAGAGGGTTTTGTTCTTCCATGCGGCCAGTGATAGCTGTGGATGCCACTCATTTAAAATCCAAGTACAAGGGTGTGATGTTTGTAGCAAATGCATTCGATGGTAATCGAAATATATATCCTCTTGCATTTGGGATCGGGGATTTGGAGACGGATGCATCATGGCATTGGTTTTTCACTAAACTTCATGAAGCCATTGGTGAGTGTCCCAATCTTGTTATTATTTCTGATCGAAATGTTAGCATACAGAATGTGTGGAACAAAGTTTTTCCAACTGCGCAATGATCAGTGCATAATTACATATCATTTTCTACCCTTCTAACTTATGATTTGGTTATGTTTTTGAGTTAAACTTGTGCTTTTAATAAAGTTTGTGTATGTTTCAGTGTAATAAGGATGAGACTCATTACATGCATTTTGAAGACAAGTTAGCAAAACAGTGTCTGCAGATCAGTCACATTCACGATTAACCTGTACTTGCTCAAGAAGAACCAGATAATGAGCCATACATCATTGGAAAGATACGGAAGTCTAGTTTCCGTAGCATTTTACGGTTCATGATTTGGAGTCTTCTAGAGGAAGTTATCCATGATTTAGCAGCTCAAGGTCAAAATTCGGCAGCATCTGCGTTACTGGGCCAAAAATGACATTTGAAGGTCTTTCCTATTTTTCCTTGAGTTGGGCTGCATATGCTTGGAAAGATAAGACAAAGGGCTTGAAGATCCATATTTTTCCAGGATTTTTTGGAGTGAATAACAAGCCCAAAATCGGCCCACAAGCTGATTGCAATGCAATATCAAGCATGACTATCTAGTGGGATTTGTTGGTGAAGTGCACTTAGCCGTCAAGAATTGTAAA
Source organism: Prunus salicina (assembly GCA_020226455.1). NCBI lineage: Eukaryota > Viridiplantae > Streptophyta > Magnoliopsida > Rosales > Rosaceae > Prunus > Prunus salicina. Next base: position 27,014,063 of record CM035343.1, on the reverse strand, counting down.
ACTGAAATTAAAAAAAAAATAAAGGAGAGCTAAATGAATATATTAAAAAAATATCATGCTGAAATTTAATATCCATTAAAGTAGAATATTTTGATACAAACATTCAAAAACTCTTAATACATGCTGAAATAAACCAAGCTATCAAGTACGCTAAAACGTAAAACTTCTAACTTTGAAGCTTGACTTTCCGTAACACTTGTCTTTGTAGTTTAAGCTTCCATGAACGCATTAATCTGCCAATAGATAAGAAATGAATTTTAAAGAGTTAAGAGATAAAACCAATGAAAACATCAAGCTTGTCCAACACCAATGAAGTCTCATATCATGCACATATTCATTACCAGATACAAATGCCCACTTCCTTTGATTCAAATGCAGAAAAAGACTTGAAGCCAACTATGCACAAAGTATGAGTACACAATCACATTTCCTTTTACTTTTTAACTTTAAAAAAAATCACATCTCCTCAATTTATAAAATCTCTCTTTTACAGATCCCACTGTATTCGTTAAAAGAAGAGGAGATCCAATCAAATCTTTGAAGGTGAAACTTCCCATATAAAATAACAGATTAACCAATTCCTACTCAATATGTGTTGTTTAGAAAGTTATTTGGAATTCTTTAAAGAGAGGAAAGCAAAAGTCTAATCAATGAGAAAAATTATCACCACAATTAACAAAAGACATACAATCCAATTCCTTGACCTGTTTTCTTCAAGACTACCATTTGACCAGCTAATGTACTAGCACGTACCTACAAAATTAAAAAGCAACTCAAAATATTGCCCAATTGAATATTATAACAATAACCGCTGCATAAAACCAAATATATATATGTGTGTGTGTGTGTTGTTTATCATGCATGATTTCCAAAGAAAGCCTTTCATACAAAATCTTCATAAAAGCATCCATTAAACCTCCGTATCCAAATATATAAACTTTTCTTGGCCTCTTGAAGTACTTGACAGTGGCATTTGGGTCCAAATAATTGAACCTAACAATGATATCTATAGAAACAGAACTGTACATTTTGCATCTTAAAATCAAAAGCTTTGGATTTCAATAACAACATCCCACTACAACAATTGGCGAGACCAAAATGAAAACAAAGAATTTTAAAAAATTTAATTGTATATAGCAAACCACCTAAATAAGCTTCAAATAGAAAAAAATAAAATGTACCTATCTGCTGAAGGTTTAAGATTGGAATCGCGCACTTGTTGTTCTGATGACCCCACATCTATCTTCACCATTCTCGTTCTTTAAAATCCATATACTCGTCATATCCCCCAATAGCCATACTAAGAGAAAATAAATTTCAATATCCCTTTCTTCTACCTACAAGACCAGGTAGCCATGCCTTAAGTAAAATCCATGTGTATAAGAAAAAGTTAAAAGGAAAAATGAAAAAAAAAAAAATCAGGTTCTGTGGCTAGCTTAAGACAAACCTGAACCTAGTAACATTGGTGGCCCAATAATTCAAACCCATACTAGGACACCACAATATGTATTTTGCAACAAAAGTCCATTTTTTTTATATAGAAATTCAGTCTTTTCTTAGTCAACTTAGTGCTGAAATCTCCTATACCAGTACTTGCGCCAACAATTTGGTCTCTCCTTTGTTTAAAGAATCCATTATTGTTCTAACTTCCAAGCCAGTTGTTTTCCACAAATGACAGTATTTATGGTAAGGAAAAAAAAACAAAAACTCTGGTCAGCCTTTACTGAAATATATAAAACGGATCCAACTCTAAAAACAAAATAAATTCATTTTGTACCTGTATGTCATTGTGAAATTGTGAATCCGATTTTCAGCTACATAAAGAAAACTACATCAGCAAAAGCTACTAGTGTCATCTAATATATCAGCACAATAACCAATTTTCTCCTTCTCTGGACTGCACTAACTCAAAGCAACAATGCATTACTAATATGACATTATCATACTCACACGGGGTGTTTGGCCCGAAACACATACAAACACAGAAAAGAAGGAGAAGAAAAAAAGAATGTTACTGGAACTTACAGCAGCGCAATTTTTCTCAAAAGCCACTTTGTACCAAAGCCGAATTTGAAGAGGTTTCACCTGATTTCCACTAACGCATGCCTGATTTTCGCAAACCTAGAAAAATATTGCAGATTTGACTCTATGGGCAACAATCGAGACCCAATTGGAATTTTTTGACCTAGAAATACTGAGAGATAGGAGCAAAGAACTTCTCGATCTCGTTCGGCGTCAAGATTTGAGAACCATGTATAAGGAAGAGAAAGACAGAGGTGAAGAGAAGAAGAGGAAAATAAGAAAATAAGGAAGAGAAATAGGGTAGCACCAGATCTAAAAATGGAGAAGTCTAGTTGTGCAGAAAAGATGAGGAGGCAATGGAAAGAAAGATAGAGGAGAAAAGCTCAGATCTATGAACTTAGGAGAGAACCCTAGGGTTTGTGAATTTTAGGAATGAAAGTTTTTATTTTTTATTTTGTTGGAAGGAAAGATATTTAAGATACCAACTCAGCCGCGCTCAGTGCGTCCAAAAAAAAAAAAACTAATTGAAAAATTGCCGCTTAGTCAGAATGGTTTTGTAGGAAACGTCAGGTTTTGTACAAAACGTCAAGTTTTATAAAGCTATTACTTGATGGTTTTCTAAAAGCGTCATGTATATCTGGTCTTACTTGATGGTTTTCAATAAGCGTCATCATTATGACACATATAGTTGACGCTTTTTAAAAAGCGTCAAAACTAAGCATTATAGTTGACGGTTTTTGTTAAAACGTCATCAATGAAGTGTCAACTAATCATGTTTTTCTTGTAGTGATCCCTTAATCCATATTTCATTCACAACTTAGTTATTTGCTGTTGTTAATTTTACTTTGGTCTAAATCATCCAACTCCCCCCAATCATTGTTCCCTCAACTTAATTTCCAGTTTAATGAGTTTAATTTGTGTTAATTTAATTTGTGTTGATTAGCATCCCTCCTAATCCCCGGAATAGAACGATCCCTACTTACTCGTACTACGATTGCATATAGGGTTTAATTTGTGCGTTAGTTATTTCTCACCCCAAATTTTGGCGCCGTTGCCGGGGATTAGCAAAATTGCTAATCTTCCGTGCATTTTCGTTGTTCTTGTGTTTCTGATTTTGTTTTGTTTTGTTTTCTTTATTTTAGGTACAAGTGTATGACTCGAAGTTCACACTGTGTTCATGCGCACATATTGGACTTTGACGACGATCTCGAACGAACTTTGAGAAGGAAGAGGAAACAGCCAGAACTCAGTCCCCCTAGTTCTAGTTCCGAACCCGAATCTGAAGCAGAAACGGACTTGGAAGAGGAACAAGACATGGCTGTAGATAATAGATCAATCAAGGAACTTTCAGCCTCTGAATTGGACAATGCAGTCCCTCTTTGCATTCAATACCCCAGGGCTGCTGCAGGCAAGACCGATGTGTTTGAATTGAAGTCAAGTTTGCTACATCACAGTCCCAGATACCATGGGCTGTCCATGGAAGATCCAAACAAGCATTTGAAGGAATTTGAAGTAGTATGTTCAAGTATGACACCCATTAACGTGGATGGAAATATTTTGAAGATGAAAGCCTTTCCATTTTCTCTTATGGACAAGGCTAAGGATTGGCTCTATGAACTAGCACCTGGAACCGTTACTTCTTGGGAAAGTATGAAGAAAGCATTCTTAGAGAAATTCTTCCCAACTTCAAGAATCATTGTTTTGAGGAAGAAAATTAGTGGAATTCAACAAGGCCCGGGAGAATCCTTTCCAGTGTACTATGAGCGTTTTAAGACGTTAGTTGCATCCTGCCCACAACATCAAATGAAGGAAGAGCTTTTAATTCAATATTTCTATGAAGGGCTACTTCCACTGGAGAGACAAATGCTTGATGCTTCAGCAGGAGGTGCTTTGGTTGACAAAACACCAGTTGCTGCAAAGATCTTAATAGCAAACCGAGCTTTAAATGCACAACAATATGAAGGAGTTGGAGGGAGAGATCATGCACAGCCAAGTCAAGTTAATGAGGTAAGTGCTATTTCAGAACTTCAATCTCAAATGGCTAATCTCTCTACTCTTATTTCGCAGGTTGTTGAAGGACCCAAGGTGCAAAGTACAGCCACTTGTAGCGTGTGCTCTATGCATGGACACCACAGTGATCAATGTCCTCAATTAATAGTGAATGAGGGATGGGAAAGTGCCAATGCCATAGGTTATCAAGGCCAAACTCAACCTAGGTATGACCCATTTTCAAACACCTACAATCCAGGCTGGAGAGATCATCCAAATTTTAAGTGGAGGGAGCCTCAACAAACTCAACAACAAGGCGGATATAGACAGCCACCTCCGGGGTTCTATCAAAGGCCATTCGCACCACCACAACCTCAACCACAAACTGCCCAATCAAATTCAGGTTCCTCAATGGATAATGATCAAATGCTTAAAGTACTAACTTCTTTGACTCAGGGTTTACAAAATCAAGCCAAAGAGATGAGCGAAGTGAAGAAGCAAATTGGGCAAATGGCGAAATTCATGGGACAGTTTAGAGAAGAAGGCAAACTACCTAGCTCAACCATTGTCAACCCAAAAGGAGGTTTTGAAACGGCTAAAGCTATCATCTTGAGGAGTGGTAAAGAGATTGGAACCAATCCCAAAATGTCCAAACAAAGCCCAACAGAGAATGAAAAGTTGCTCTTCAAAGAGAAGAAGGAGGACAAAGCCATGGCAAGGGAGGAATAACCATTGCTGCAGTCTCCCAAAGCTCCTGCACAACCAAACTCAGGTAAGGTTGTTCCAAATTCAACTCATTCTAACCCTATCCCACCAAATGTGCCTTTCCCTCGCAGGTTTATGCAGTCTAAGAAAGAAGAGAATGAAAAAGACATCTTAGAGACTTTCAGGAAGGTACAAGTAAATATCCCACTTCTTGACGCAATAAAGCAAGTTCCAAAGTATGCTAAATTCTTGAAAGAGCTTTGTACAACAAGGAGGAGGAATTCGAACAAAGAAGTGGTAAGGGTAAGTGAGAATGTTTCTGCAGTTTTGCAACGAAGACTGCCACCTAAATGCAAAGATCCAGGTAGTTTCACAATCCCTTGTGTTATTGGTAACACCAAGTTTGAACATGCCATGTTAGATTTAGGTGCTTCCATTAATGTCATGCCATACTCTATTTATGCATCTATGAACTTAGGAGAGCTTAAAAAGGATGGAGTTGTAATTCAATTAGTTGATCGTTCTAATGCATATCCGAAAGGAGTTTTGGAAGATGTTTTGGTGCAGGTTAACCACTTGATATTTCCAGCAGATTTTTATGTGCTTGAGATGGAGGATTCGACCCATTCTACACCATTACCAATCTTACTTGGACGACCTTTCATGAAAACAGCCTGAACCAATATCGATGTGTTCAAAGGGACGTTGACAATGGAATTTGATGGAGATATCATTAATTTCAATATTTCTGAAGCTATGAGGTACCCTATGGATGATCACTCGTGTTTCTTTGTTGATGCATTTGATTCTTTGGCGCAGGAAAATCTCAAATCCCTAGATAGGGATGCCCTTGAGTCATTGCCACAATATGTTGGTAAGCCTCCAATCCCAATTCCAATTCTTTGTGATTCTGTTCATAATCTGAAAAGGAAAAGGAAAGCAACAAGGAAGCGATGGAAATGGAAGACAAGCTTGGTGAACTCTCTTGCATTGCATGCGGTGCCGATTGAGCCCAAACCTCCCCATTCACTATAACAAGTTGGATGTCCGGCTGAAGACATAAAACTTAGCGCTTCTTGGGAGGCAACCCAAGGTGATGAGGAGAAGATAGAACCAACAAGGAGCTGCTTACGTCCTAATCGCTTCAAAGGGGAGTTTTTCTAAACTCTAAAATTTGGTTATATCTTTTCCTTATCTTCTTTCCTTACATTTATTAGGGATTGACAATTTTGTTAGGTTTTATGGTAGAGTTAAGTTGTGTGAGCTTTGTTTTGCTTAGTATAATTTTGTTCAATGTCTTGCAAGCCTTAAAAAAAAAAAATAAAAAAAATAAAAAAAAAGATTTTTCATATGAGTTAACTTCTGGTAACTCCAATAAGCACATCTGTTAATACAGTGTCTAGGAGTTCTATAGGCGACACCTTCGGTATCTAAGAAGTTTGGGTTTTAAGCGGGACCATTGTGACCTCTCCAAACTTCCCGGATCCCCTGGCTGTGTTTTCTGAGGTTCTTAACTGGTAATCCATGAGTCACTTGTATATTCGTATGTTTTATTCAAAAATAAAATAATAATAATAATAATAATAATTTTTGTATTAAAAAAATAAAAAATAAAAAACCTTCTCTTTCTCTGAAACACTACATACATTAACCCTAACCCTCCATCTTTCATTTGATCTAGCCGCCCGCTAACCCCTGAAACCAAACCTTCTCTTCCCAAGCCTTCTCCAATTTGTAGGGCTCGTCAATGGAGAAACTCAAGGATGCCGTCGGTGGAAAGCTCAAGGAGGAGGAGTCCGAATTGAGCATGGTGAAGGTGCCTAGCCCAATGGTTTTGTTGAACTCACTGCCAGCTATCCCACCAGAAGATCCTTTGGGAGAGGACACCATTATGCAACGGGTGTTTGAGAGGATTGAGGTGTTCGTTCTTGCGTTTGCCCTGGAACCCTCAGAAGTTTTCATAGATGCTTATCTGTCGCATAGAGGTATGCTGATAGACGCAATTGAAGACATGGTTCCAAATTGGGATCTGGATTGTGGATTGGAAGAGATGCAGCTTGCGGCGCTGGCACAGTGTCTAAATACTTGGAGGGTATATCTGCTAGATAGGAGGTTTGTGGCAAGAACTGTTGTGTTGAGCAGTCACATGTACTTTACAGGTAACATTCGAGACGAGTTTGGCATTTACTTAAGTGTGCTTGACGAGTTTCACTTCCAATTAGCGTACATGACCACAAGGCTCCGAGACTTCGTGGAGCAGATGGATGAGTTGATGATAGATGGAGCCATATATGATTCTTCTGTTTCAGACCCTTCGGAAAGTGAGTCGGATTGAAAGATGAACCGTCCTAATCGCTTCAAAGGGGAGTTTTTCTAAACTCTAACATTTGGTTATGTCTTTTCCTTCTCATCTTTCCTTGCATTTATGAGGCATTGCATGTTCTTACGTTCTAAACATTGAGGGCAATGTTTCATTTAAGTTTGGGGGGAAGGATTTGGTTATGTTGTTTTACTGTCAAATTTTAAATTTATTTTTTTTTTTTTTTTTTTTTTTTTTTTTTGTGTGTTTAGCGTCTAAAAACGCAGGATTTTGTGTGTTGTTTCGTTATCCTTCCAAACACCTATGATAAGACTTGGATTTAATACTAATATGGTTTATCAGAAATTGAGAGTCATTTTTTAAGGACTTTGTGTGGTTCTGAGTTAACTCTGTCTTGCATGCCACCCTTGCACTTATTGAGCACTTTGCCAAGTTAGTCCAATTTCTTGTTACTTAGAGACGTTATGCAATTCTACTTATCTCATGATCTTGGTTTTGTACTCTAGAACTTATTTGAATATCTCTTGAGACATTTTGTTGCCATACAATGCTTAGGAAGTGATTTAGGCCATGTTTGAACCGTTTGAGCCTTTCTAACCATCCCTCTACATGTATTCATCCCTAGTCAACCCATTTGAGCCAATGTTAAGCCTTTCTTTGTGTAAACCATTCCTACCATAATGAACTTCTGTTTTCTTATTCTCACTTATTCTATGAGCAGTTAAAGTTATCTTCAAAAGAGAGTTATAAAGAATGCAAGGTTTTTGGAGCAAAAGTGAATCATTAGTGCCATTACCCAAATGTTGAAAAGAAATAAGTTTGGGGGTATTGGTAACTAATCAAAAGAGGTAATGAAGTGTGACCAATGTAGTCACGGCCCTAGGGTGTTATAAAAGAGAAGAGCATGGTGATCTAGGGTAAAGAGCCACAAAATTAGGCCAAATAAACACATTTGAAGGTGCTGAAATTATGTTGAAAATCTGCTCATGTATGTGTTCCTTGCTTGTTACAAAGTTCAAAAATCTCTTATGCTCTTACCTATGCTTTAATTGTGCTAAAAATATTGTATATCTCATATCCCTTCTTTCATTCTACCATTACCTTGAACCTCATTACTACCCTTGTAAAGTCCTTTTGATCATTGGTGTTGCATGGTATTACTGTGGAGAGCAGATTGGATAATGAGCTTATGGGGTTCAGAATTATTGATTTTGCTCTAAGTGTGTGCGCATATACTTATTTGAGTGGCAGGGGTTGTTCTGATTTGGCATTCACACACTACACTTAAAGGTGTCATTGTGAGCTTTGCTTTCTCGTGAATCATGTGTGGAACTTAGATTGTGATTGTTGTGTTTCTTTGGAACCATATACGTTGGTGATTCTTTGAGGATATTGTTTGGAAGGCTAGTTGCTTATTTCCTGTTTCCTAAGTTGTAGTTTTATTTTGTTTTGCTCGAGGACTAGCAAAATCTAAGTTTGGGGGTATTTGATCAGTGCATAATTACATATCTTTTTATACCCTTCTAACTTATGATTTGGTTATGTTTTTGAGTTAAACTTGTGCTTTTAATAAAGTTTGTGTATGTTTCAGTGTAATAAGGATGAGACTCATTACATGCATTTTGAAGACAAGTTAGCAAAACAGTGTCTGCAGATCAGTCACATTCACGGATTAACCTGTACTTGCTCAAAAAGAACCAGATAATGAGCCATACATCATTGGAAAGATACGGAAGTCTAGTTTCCGTAGCATTTTACGGTTCATGATTTGGAGTCTTCTAGAGGAAGTTATCCATGATTTAGCAGCTCAAGGTCAAAATTCGGCAGCATCTGCGTTACTGGGCCAAAAATGACATTTGAAGGTCTTTCCTATTTTTCCTTGAGTTGGGCTGCATATGCTTGGAAAGATAAGACAAAGGGCTTGAAGATCCATATTTTTCCAGGATTGTTTGGAGTGAATAACAAGCCCAAAATCGGCCCACAAGCTGATTGCAATGCAATGTCATGCATGACTATCTAGTGGGATTTGTTGGTGAAGTGCACTAGCCAAAAGAATGAGTTTCTAATTACAATGGGATTTGTTGGTGAAGTGCACTAGCCAAAAGAATGAGTTTCTAATTATAAGTGCTATTGGCATAAACCATATTCAATTCAAATATTCCCCTTCCATTCTCCCTATAAATAGCACTCCAATTCTAAACACAATTCATTCAACAATCCATCAACTCACTTCATCCATTATTCATACACATTCAAATAGAGAGAGAGAGAGAGCTAGTTGCAAAAGGAGCAAAGCTTGGAGCTGTCTTGGGAATTCCTTGCTGCCATCATCTAGTTCTTTTCTTCTCTTTATCCTATCTTATGTATTTCCATTCTATATTGTTTTTCAATTATTAAATATGAGTAACTGAATTTCTTCTTAGTTAGAGGTGAATTCGAAGCCATGGACATATGTTTTATATGAATTGATCACTTCCAGTTATGATTTCGTAAAGTATGAATGTGATTTACTTTTCTGTTTTATTCAGGACTTATTCTTGCATGTTTATTAAGGATGCATACTTAGTTTGCATGCAGGGATTTGATGTTAGAATATGAGGGAATTTCACCTAATCGTTATGAACTTATATTCACAAGTAGTAAAGGTCACTAGTCATGATTGTGTTAAGTAAATTCCTGTCAGGAGTATCATGCTTTTCATAGTTACAAATGCTTTGTCAAAGCTTATGATTTTCATAGAACTTAATGATCTTTGATATGTATCTCTATCATACTGTTCATATAGGGAACTTGATAAGAATAATTTGATTGAGTCGCTGAGTCCAATTCAATGAACTTAGGAAAATCTGAGAGTTAATTAGTGCAGTTCACAATTAATTTGGGGCTTTGTCATTCATACTTTATAGAAAGAGTAACTGGAGATCGATTTGTTTGCATATGTTCCATGTATGGAGAAGAATCCTCTAGCTATCCCTTAATCCATATTTCATTCACAACTTAGCTATTTGCTGTTGTTAATTTTACTTTGGTCTAAATCATCCAACTCCCCCCAATCATTGTTCCCTCAACTTAATTTCCAGTTTAATGAGTTTAATTTGTGTTAATTTAATTTGTGTCGATTAGCATCCCTCCTAATCCCCGGAATAGAACGATCCCTACTTACTCGTACTACGATTGCATATAGGGTTTACGCAACATGGCATATGCTTTTATCATATGAAGGGGAACATGAAACGCACTTGCAAGTTGAAAAAGCGTGATCCAATACTTATGCACTTTGAGTAGGCTGCGAAATCTTATTCCATTGCTGAATTTGATTGTCATTTTCGCAAGATCAAGAGAAAGGAACATGTTGCTCAATATCTTGAAGAGGCAGGGTTACATAAGTGGTCTAGGGCTCACGTGGATGGAAGCCGCTACAATGTAATGACAACCAATATTGCCGAGTCAATCAACTCAGTCCTTAGGTTTGCAAGGATGCTGCCAGTGGTTCATTTGATAGGGGAAATTATGAATCTCCTTGTGAAATGGTTCACCGAATGATAAGGTCATAATTTCACACACTTGCATGCCTTCTTTGCTTAGTAATTTTGTTTAGTTTCTCTTTCTTTGAAGTCTCTTACCTATGTTTGTGTGTTTGTAGGTTAAAACAGCAAGGGGATCACATTTGATACAATTCATGCATGTTAAGGGCTGATTGGCACAAAAGGAATATGAGCTTAATGACAGAACCAATTTGGGCCACACTCCTTGTCAGTCCAATTTCGTGGGTCATTTTGCAGGCCTCATTTCAGCAACCTACACTACTTGGATGAGGTGACATTCTTCACAGAAGTTGTTCCAATGGGTGTCTAGTATCACATATCCAAATTTCGGCCCAATTGAAGACATCTAGAGTCCTTAGCTCATCAAACACTGAACCATGCTCAGAATTGCATTGGATCCTCTTTTGAGCTTTGGATCCTCTTTTGAGCTTTGAATCATCTTTTGAGCCTTGGATCCTCTTTTGAGATTTGAATCTTCTTTTGAGCCTTGGATCGTCTTTTGAGCATTGAATCATGTTTTGAGCATTGGATCCTCTTTTGAGCATTGCATGTTGAGAAATTAAGAGAGAGCTACACCAGCCAAAGGGGAGGACGAAATTTCTCTCTATAAATAGAGAGCTACGCAGACATCCACTTCATCCATCAATTCACTTCATCCATTACTCATACACATATTCAGATTCACCACAAGAGAGAGAGAGAGAGAGAGAGAGAGAGAGAGAGAGAGCTAGTTGCGAGCAGAGCTTGGAGTTGTCTTGGGAATTCCTTGCTTCCATCATCTAGTTCTTTTCTTCTCTTTATCATATCCTATGTATTTCTTATTCTATATTGCTTTTCAATTATTAAATATGTGTAACTGAATTTCTTCTTAGTTAGAGGTGAATTCGAAGCCATGGACATATGTTTTATATGAATTGATCACTCCCAGTTATGGTTTCGTAAAGTATGAATGTGATTTACTTTTTTGTTTTATTCAGGACTTGTTCTTGCATGTTTATTAAGGATGCATATTTAATTTGCATGCAGGGATTTGATGCTAGGATATAAGGGAATTTCACCTAATCGTTATGAACTTATATTCACAAGTAGTAAAAGTCACTAGTCATGATTGTGTTAAGTAAATTCCTGGCAGGAGTATCATGCTTTTCATAGTTACAAATGCCTTGTCAAAGCTTATGATTTTCATAGAACTTAATGATCTTTGATATGTATCTCTATCATGCTGTTCATATAGGGAACTTGATAAGAATAATTTGATTGAGTCGCTGAGTCCAATTCAATGAACTTAGGAAAATCTGAGAGTTAATTAGTGCATTCACAATTAATTTGGGGCTTTGTCATTCATACTTTATAGAAAGAGTAACTGGAGATCAATTTGTGTGCATATGTTCCATGTGTGGAGAAGAATCCTCTAGCTATCCCTTAATCCATATTTCATTCACAACTTAGTTATTTGCTGCTGTCAATTTTACTTTGGTCTAAATCATCCAACTCCCCCCAATCATTGTTCCCTTAACTTAGTTCTAGTTTAATAAGTTTAATTTGTGTTGATTAGCATCCCTCCTAATCCCCGGAATAGAACGATCCCTACTTACTCGTACTACGATTGCATGATTTATAGGGTTTAATTTGTGCGTTAGTTATTTCTCACGCCACCGAACGTCGTGAGTTGGCTTTGAATTGCACAACAACATTGTGCCCCAATTTTGGAGAGAAGAAGTTGAGGAACAGGTTGGAGGATGCTGCAAGGATGAATGTGGTTAAAGTAAATAATGCACAGTTTAATGTTTTGGACGGTGATATGGATGGCCTCGTAGATTTGACGAACAACACTTGCAGTTGTAGAAAGTTCCAGCTTGAGCAGCTACCTTGCAAGCATGTAGTTGCAGTTTGCCGCTTCTTGAACGTAAATGTATACTCAAAGGCTTCTCGGTATTACACTCGAAAAACCTGGATGGATGCTTATTCGGATAGCATCTACCCGATACAGCCTCACGGAATGTGGGATATTCCTGAAGATGTTCGAAGTCGAGTTGTGCTGCCTCCCTTTGCAAGGGTCATGCCAGGCAGACGAAAGAAGATAAGAATTCCCTCGCAAGGAGAGGGCACCATTAGAAGGAAGTGCTCAAGGTGTGGTTCCGCAGGCCACAATAAAAGCACCTGTAAAAATAGTATTCCATTGCGCAATGTATCTTAGACAATATGATTTGTGTTGCTTTGGTAGGTCATGTAAACTTGACTTTTATTTGTGGTGGGTTTCGTGTTATGTTGAATGGGAATTGTTTTACATTTGCATAAATTGGGTTGCATTGCTACAGCATGTTGTATTGTGTCCAGATTGCTATTATATTGTACTTTTATTGCACTGGTATTGCTTCCAAATTGCTATTATAATTTGAGTGCGAAATTAAAGGGCCTGGAATGTAATCTGTTGCTTTGATAGGTCATGTAAACTTGACTTTTCTTTGTGGTGGGTTTCGTGTTATGTTGAATGGGAATTGTTTTACATTTGCATAATTTGGGTTGCATTGCTACAACATGCTGTATTGCATCCAGATTGCTATTATATTGTACTTTTATTGCACTGGTATTGCTTCCAGATTGCTATTATAATTTGAGTGCGAAATTAAAGGGCCTGGAATGTAATCTGTTGCTTTGATAGGTCATGTAAACTTGACTTTTATTTGTGGTGGGTTTCGTGTTATGTTGAATGGGAATTGTTTTACATTTTCATAATTTGGGTTGCATTGCTACAGCATGCTGTATTGCATCCAGATTGCTATTATATTGTACTTTTATTGCACTGGTATTGCTTCCAGATTGCTATTATAATTTGAGTGCGAAATTAAAGGGCCTGGAATGTAATTCCAAATGGATCCAAAACATTAAACTTCTTAGAATTCCTTTATTACACAGTTACCGTGATACTCCGACTATACCTTCTTTTGTGATTACAAATTCGGCCGATGCGTAGGCCAGATGTGGGGCAAATACAAGGTGAAATGTTCTATGTGTTTGACTACATATAGTTGTTGAAGGAGCATTACGAATGTTAACCCCAATAGATTGATCATGTCTTGCCAAGAACACTCTTGAATTTATGCAATGTGCCCAAGCCAGTCCCAAAGATGGATTCACCCGTCTACCTGATGTCTCCAGGGACTCCAAGTTTCCCAACCTCACCCCATTCACTCCATCATGTGGCCCAATAAAATCCACCACTTGGTTGGTGACAACCACCGCCAACCCAAACTTATTTGCTAAACCCTTCAATGTCCCAGATATGTTGAAGAACATTTCAGACCGCCGTTTGAAATCTGTCGGGGTTGTCTGATACTGTGATCGGAACAATGCAGCAATGGAGTCAATGACAATGAGTTTCACTGGTAGGCGGGTGTGATCAATGGCAATAAATGCTTCTAGGTCTCCAAGGACATGGATGAGTTGTTCAGCATCATGAACACCATGAACATATATGTCTTCCAATGGCTCCAACCTTATTAAGTTGGGGTATGATGCATGATAAAGGTTGCCTAGTTGTTGCAATCGACGAAATGAGAAGCTGAATTCTGTGAATATGTAGACGGAGGAGCCCCCTAGTCCGCCATGTGAGGGTGGGAGCTGAGCTCGTAGCGTAAGTTGGAGACAAAGCTGCGTCTTCCCGGAACCATTCTCCCTTACCAATTCTGTTATGGAGTTGTAGGGTATCCCACCCCCCAAGTAGTCATCTAGTATTGGGCATCCAATGGATAATTTAGGGGTTGAAAGAGGAAGGAGCATGAGGTTTTGGGGTGTCATGTTTCTGTAATTTAGGGGGGGATGTGATGGTGCTACAAGGCATGCATTATATATATAGAGTTCATTTTGAAGGTCTGTTATGTAGGTCATATGTCTTTTAAGGGATGTATAATTCATCCTTTTTCCAGGTTGTAATTACTTTTTTTATATTGTATTTTTGTATTTTTTTGGACCAAATAATTTTCAAAACATTCTGATGCAGTACGTACTGTAATATGATCATATTGTAACCCTATCACTACTCTATTGTACTCTTATTAACATAATATTGCCATTTTGCGTATGTTTATTGCATAGTTATTGCTGCTATATCGCCACTCAACTAGACACCGAAAAACTGTATACGCACAAATAGAAAAAGAGGCATCATCATTCCATAAAATCCTATTTCCAAACTTACATAATACAACAGGCCACCCCATCGTTACATAATACAAAAAGAGGCATCATCATCCCATACAATCCTATTTCCAAACTTACATAATACAACAGGCCACCCCATCGTTACATAATACACAAAAAGAGGCATCATCATTCCATACAATCCTATTTCCACACTTACATAATACAACAGGCCACCCCATCGTTACATAATACACAAAAAGAGGCGACCTCATAGTTCCATTTCCCTGCTGTTGACAAATTCGAAGTTGCATACTCTTCAAGTGCGGCGACTGTGACCCATGAAATTCATGACCCCCGGCACAGTGATGTTGGCCCAGTTTCCTGCTGGATCCACTATTTTTGCAAACTTACGAAATAGTTCGAATCCTCTTTCCACTTGTTCTTGCTTCAACTTGGCCATTTCTTCTGATTCCTTGAATACCATAATTGCAGTGGCAGGGGCAATTTCAATTTTTCCTTTCATTGCCTTTATATGTACGAGATGCATGCGGGCATGATAACGAGAGCGAATTGTGCAATTTTTTATGACACCCCATCTAGCTTGGCCCTCCACAATTTTTGAAACTATGTCTGCATGGACATTTTTCCAAAACATGGTATTGCCTCGACATTGCTGCATGCCATGGACCAAGTCTGCAGTGAGTGAATTGGGTGACTTGGCTTCGGTGTCAGTCTTCCCTCCTTCAGTAATTGAAAGCGTTGGGTTTGGTGTGAGGTTATGGTCCATGGTCTTCGATATTTATTGTAGGCTTCTGTACGACTTAATTGGAAATAAAGGGGTCTAAATGCGATGAGAGTGAAATCAGTGGGGAAGGAAATCGCTGCAAGCAGGAGTTACTGTGATGGAAGTTTTCAGTTCGAACAGCTGGGTTGATTAATATAGGCAGGCTTTAATGACCTGGAGTAACTGACAGAGTTATTGGCGGGAGGGATTAGGGGGAGTAATTGGCGGGAGGGATTGGCGGGAGTCTTAGGCGGGATAGTTGTAACACCCTGACTCCAAATTTATTTTCGTATTTTAATTTAATTAAGTGAAATTACGAAATTGCCCTTGAGAGAGGGGTAATTTGGTCATTTTTATCCGAAATGAATTTGGGAATTCCGATTGTATTGTTGTGTAGAGCACAGTGAGATGAGTCCGTAGACACGTAGTGGGCTTGAATCGGAGTTGTAACGAGAGAGTTACGATCGAATAAAGTTCAGTGGCACGATCGTAAATATTTGAAAATGGGATTTTTGGATAAAAAGACCGAAATACCCCTCCCAGCCACACTCTTTCTCTCCGGTTTTTCTCCTTCGCGCGAAACCCCCCTCCCCCCGTTACTGTAGCAGCCGTGCGTTCCGACGGCTGCCACCGCCAACTCCGGCCGCCACTTGGGTCGAGACCGGTCCTAAAATGACCGGCCCAACTCCGGCGTCCTTCCCTAACCCTCCCTTGACGTCAGCCAGCAGCGGTGTCGCTGGAAATTGCTGGTTTGTGGCCGGTTTTCACCCGAAACTTCGCCGGCTCGATTTCGCTCCTCCGGTCGCCATTTTTGGCGATCAAGGTATGAAAATCTATCCTCTCCTCATGATCTAGCTGCTGGATGGGGAGGATTTCATAAATTTTGAGGTTTGATGGTCCGATCTACGAATTGAAATTCGGCCGATTTTGCGATCGCGATTCCGGCCACTTCCGGTCAGTTTTTGGGTACGTCCAAAAACAAAAGTGGCTCCGAATTAGAGGTATTACCTAGGATAGGAGTCTTGGCTTTCGATTTGGAGATTTTCCGGCGATGGATAATCGCTTTGGACACCCACGCGCTTCCGGCCATGAATGTGAATTGCATGCTATTACATTGTGCATGCTACCGGTTGGATTATAAAATGTGTTTTTTGCAGGTTGAAATTTTGGAAAATGTTTAATTTACAAGGGAGACTCTGCCGAAATTTCGGCAGAAAGTCTCGTGCCCTGGCCCTTTTGGAAAAAGGAGGTTACATTCTTAAGGAGTGACCCGGCATGGACGTAATGTCTGGGTCTCCGCAGGGTTCGCCTCGGGTTTTGGGGAAAAATTCGGGGCGGGTCCTGTCAGCTTGGTATCAGAGCCAGGTTTCAATTTACTGTGGACCCCGCACCTAGTGTGCATCTTTAAGTTGTGGGATCATGATGGGTGCCGTCACGGGACGTCACCATGTCGACGCTGAGGACGTCATAAATGGTATTTGAGATGCATTGTAAGTTGGTGTCCTTGGAAAATATCATGAACTTTATGTTCGATGGTGCAAGAGAACGGTGGTGAGTGGTAGCAAAACCCGAGCAAGAAGAAATGGTATGTTGGGTGTTAAGAGTAAAGTGTATGCGGATACCGATGAAGTGAGATGGAGGCGCTTCGCTTTTAGAAGGATTTGAGAATCAAGTGCTATAAGAATCGTTTGCCCTTAGTTAAAAAGGGAGTGTGGAGAGTGGAAATATAGTAGTAAGTGGAGGAAGTTGTCCTTATCTACTACTAAACTTCCGTCGTGGCAGATAGTACGATGGGGTGTTGGAGGTTGTAGACTTTATGAAGGAACATGGTGGTGCACTGACAAGTAGTCAGTAAGAGTGGAATTATGTTCCAAGAGAAGTTCATTATGAACTGGGAGAAAAGTTGAAGAGCTGAAAGTAGTGAATCTGCTGAGACGGGATAAACTTGTCAAAGAAAGTTGATTGACAAGTTACATGAGAATGAAGGAGTTGTGAGTCTGACTAAGGAGGATCGTGACGAAATAAAGTGAGAAGTATTAGGAAGGATTGAAAAATTTGTAGAGGTTTTCATATGAAAACATAGAGTAAGTTGAAAATAAACGGTTTAAGGGGAACGGTAAGTGGGGGCATAAAATTCTATGTCAAGGATTAGAGAAAACCAAATGAGAGTTATGGGCATCCCGGATTCCAGAGTTAAGATAGTGTTGGAAATTTCTTGGAAAGTAGGAAATGCCTGCCACGGGAGATTGTATCGGGAGACGTAGAAGATGAGGATGTAATAATAAGAGCTTGGGAAGATCTATTACCAAATCGTGTACAAATATATTGCACGGAACATGAGATAGTTGAAAGAATTGGAACTCCAATAAGGGATCACGTAGAATTTCCTGATGTTAAAGAAAAGAAGACTACCATTGTTAAAAGGGAAGACAAGCTTCGACGAGAAAAAGAGAAAATGGACAGCTTACTAAGAACGGATGTGGATAAAATGGGTAACACTGTGAGTTTGACCGGCGACTTGAATTACTTCTGTCCATCCCTCTGGGAATGGAACCAATATGAGAATGAGGAAGAGGAAAGGTACATAGGCGACTGAGGCAGAAGTGGAGCCGGAGCTTTACCACAGACAGAGGTTGTTTCAGAAGTTCCGGGAGATTGTGAACAGAAGCTGAAGGCTTTGCATGGGACAACACTTGTGCCTATGGTACAGTGGATGTTCTTATGATGAAGTTTGTTAAGTTCGTATGGACTGGAGGACATGGAGTTTGATGAGTCGATTTTATATTATATATTTAACCTCATTCTTAGTATATTTTGGTTAATATTTTGGAAGAATTTTGATACTTTGAATTATATTTCCAATATAGGGCTTTCGACTTCCTCTGGAGCAAAACATAATCAAATGGATGAATTTTGGAGTAATTCCAGTTGGAGGACGTTCGTGAGTCACTTAGCTTGATCGTGTCAGAATTTCAGACTTTTCCACCAAGCGATGATTTCCTGGCGAATAAGTAAAGGAGCAGTGTGCAGTGCTGGAATAGTGATGTTTTGGGCTTTTATTGCGTTTTTGGAGCCCAAGATGACCTCGGATGGGTTCGTGGTCTTCTGGAGAAGTGTTCGGAATATTTTTATCTTTAAAACGAGCTATCTTGGGCCAGATTTGGAGGAGATTTGAGACCAAAACGTGGCTGACCAGATTATTGGCAGATTCTCCTAATCCCATTTGGACTTTATTTCCTAGTATTATTTTATTTTAACTTAGCTTCCTTGTGGGGATTGGGGAGCTAGGTTTTAGGAGGTATTTAAGCTCCTTTTCACAGCAATTTAGGGGACTCCCTTTTTACTTCTTTTTGGCTTTGGGAGCAATTGCTAGGGTTTTGGATTCTCTCGACTTTCAGGTGTTTTCACTCTTATTCTTCTTAATGATATTTTCTTGGATTTCAATTATGCGTATGCGTAACTAAATCTCTTTTGCTAGGGTGAAGCCTTGAGCCTTAGCATGAATATGTGATTTTTATTTAATTGCTTATGATTGAGTGCATGCATGCTTTGAATTGTTAGTCACTGGTTTAAACTATCTGATTGTCTTGATGCCTGATCACCATTAGGATCTTTAGAAAAGTAATTAGATGCAATTTTGGTCGGAAGGTTCCCTGAAATTGATGCTAGCTTCTTGTGATTAATAATTGTAAGTTCACTTAAGGCGAACATCACGCTCTTAAGGGTTGCATGGTTTTTCAAAGGGTTTTCACAAAACTTAATGAGTCTTTCATGTTCAGATTTGATCCGAACGTCCGGACGGGTTGCATGTTAGATATACGTTCTATGTTGGAGGTTCCAAGTAGAATATAAATTAGGAAAACCTAACCTTCAAAGTGGCATGTGCAAATCATAAGTAATTAGTAAAAATTCATAGGATTGCTAGGTGATGGTGGAACCCTAGTGCTTTTATAAATTGATATTCAAAACTTTTTCTTTCAATCGTATTTGTTTTTGTTTAATATTTGTTTTTAGAATCAACCAACTTCATATTCGTCTTTCTCTATTTTAATTTTAGATAGTTAATTAGAAATTGTTTTCACATAAATTGCTAAATAGTCCTTGTGGAAAACGACCTTGCATGAGCATCTATACTACAATAGCCTTGTATTCTTGCAAGTATTTTACGTGGTTTTAACCCTGTTTGCGCAGGTACTAAAAATCCTATCAGAGTTGATCAACCTACGTCTAGGGACCCTCCATTGCCTGAACATGTTGCTAATTTTTGATGGTGTGCATTGAGCATGGAGTCGAAAATATTAAAGAGCTTAGCTTTTGACTCTGCTAGCAACATGGTAGCAACTTCTCTTGAAGTCTTAAGGCTCTTCAAGGACTAAACATAGGAACTGTTTGTCACACTTGAGTGAGTCTTCGAGTTGTGAAGTGATTGGAGTTGCTTATAACCGTGGTGAGTATATCGTGGTCAAGTTCAAG
Source organism: Prunus salicina (assembly GCA_020226455.1). Taxonomy (NCBI): domain Eukaryota; kingdom Viridiplantae; phylum Streptophyta; class Magnoliopsida; order Rosales; family Rosaceae; genus Prunus; species Prunus salicina. The sequence continues at coordinate 26,994,082 of CM035343.1, read as the reverse complement.
GATGAGGCCCAGATGGATCTGGTAATCCTATCTGTAGAAAAGGAAAGAGTACTTTGGGGTCTCATCTCTTGTGAACGCGTATGAGTAAATCTTCCATTTGAATCGGAAAGGGGTCATGGTAGAGAAAGGAAGATGATGATTACAATTCGGTAAAAATGATCCTTTCCGACATTCCTCTCAAGGAATCGTGTAGGCAACGTTGCTTATCAATTCTAAGGAAAGAAGGGAGGTATCAACAAGTCAAAGAGTTTGGACTTCTATTCTTAGGGGAGCTAGAAGAGAATCAAATCACAAATGGAAGCTTTTAGCTTTCAGAGGAAGATTAAGCATTACAGCAGCCATTTAAGGAATATTCTTAGTAAAAGAATAAGACTTCTCTTCCTCTGTTTGCTTCGATGAAGCTTTTAGCTTGGCTGTCAACCTAGTGGCGGAGGTTGAAACCTAGGAACCTGAGTAGTAGATGCGGGCCCAGTACCCACACCTTTCGAGTGACAGGTTCGGAATTTCGAGGACGAAATTCTTATAAGGGGGGTAGTCTGTAACACCCCGACTCCAAATTTATTTTCGTATTTTAATTTAATTAAGTGAAATTACGAAATTGCCCTTGAGAGAGGGGTAATTTGGTCATTTTTATCCGAAAGGAATTTGGGAATTCCGATTGTACCGTTGTGTAGAGCACGGTGAGATGAGTCCGTAGACACGTAGTGGGCTTGAATCGGAGTTGTAACGAGAGAGTTACGATCGAATGAAGTTCAGTGGCACGATCGTAAATATTTGAAAATGGGATTTTTGGATAAAAAGACTGAAATACCCCTCCCAGCCTCACTCTCTCTCTCTCCGATTTTTCTCCTTCGCGTCAAACCCCAACTCCGGCCGCCACTTGGGTCGGGAACGGTCCCAAAATGACCGGCCCGACTCCGCCGTCCTTCCCCACCCCTCCCCAAACGTCAGCCGGCAGCAGTGTCGCCGGAAATTGCTGGTTTTTGGCCGGTTCTCACCTGAAACTTCGCCAGCTCGATTTCGCTCCTCCGGCCGCCATTTTTGGCGATTAAGGTACGAAAATCTATCCTCTCCTCATGATCTAGTTGCTGGATGGGTAGGATTTCATAAATTTTGAGGTTTGATGGTCAGATGTACGAATTGAAATTCGGCCGGTTTTGCGATCGCGATTCCGGCCACTTCCGGTCAGTTTTTGGGGTACGTCCAAGAACAAAAGTGGCTCCAAATTAGAGGTATTACCTAGGGTAGGAGTCTTGGCTTTCGATTTGGAGATTTTCCGGAGATGGATAATCGCTTTGGACACCCACGCTCTGCCGGCGCGTGGGTGGAGCGTGGGCACTATAGCTGGGGGGGGCATTTTTGCCCCATTGCGATCCCCTTGATGTCACGAGTGCGTGAGATTTCCCGGATCTCGATTCGGACGTCGTTTGAGTCTCGAACGGATATTGCATATTGCACGTTATCCGGGTTCGCTAGGTTTGGACAGTTGGATGGTCCTGAAACTATAATATGTTGATCTAGGTTTTACTAGGATCGTATAGGATTCGACGGATCGTAAAATGGAGCCCCGGATACTCCGGAAATGCGAACCTTAGGGCTAGGGTTTAAGTAACCGTGCGATCGTGCGATCGTGAGCGATCCGACCGTCCGATCTGGACCAAACTTGGGGGACGTGTGTCCTAGACCTTGTAGGACCTATAGGAACTATCGGACCGGAATTCGGAGGTCGTGGGCCCCGCGGGCCCGTCTGACCCAGGGTTGGGTAGTTTGACCCCGGGTTGACGGTGAGACTTCCTAGGTAATGTTCCCCTCCTAGGAAGATTGAAATGACCGTAGAGACAGGTCTTGATTGTTAGTCGAGCTATGTGGTTATTGTGGTTTTAGGATATTAATTGCTGAGTTCAAATGGGGGAGTTTTTTTTGGGATGCTAGATTGGATAAGGTTTATACAAGATTAGAATTTATATTTATATAATTAATTGTGTGGATGTGTAAAGGTTTAAAAATGGTTAGAATATCAGTTTGGAGTGCTTTAAGCACTACTTTAGGTACCTCACTAGTGTTGAGTTTTTATGCTTGCGAGTTGGTTATATATATATATATATTATGTATAGAGGTTTGGAACAATAGAAGTAAGGAAGGAAATATGGTTATAAGGGTTACAAACTCCACCATCATACATACCTCCCCTGAGCACGGATCCCGAAAATTGTGGGATGCCGGAATTTGTGATATAAGCACGGATCCTGGAAACTGTGGGATGCCGGGAATAGTATGATATGGTTTGGACCCTGCGGCGTGGTAGTCTGCGCGCGTAGGACTGGTTTTCAGACGTACAAGCTTTGATTTTATCGGCTGTACGTGCTGGCTGAGAGTCGGTCCCCCGGTTGGAACGACTCGTCCCTGGCCACATGGTGAATAGAGGGTGGCTCGACCATGTGGACCAGTCAACAATCCCCCGGTTGGATTGTTTCCCCAGTACAGGATGTGCAACATCGCATGCACCTCCCGGATTTGGCACTTGGTATTCTGACACTCGGGGCATCCTTAACGGGATGTTGCCGAGGACCTTAAGGGGTGGTATTCTGACACTCGGGGCAACCTTAACGGGATGTTGCCGAGGACCCTGAGGGGTGGTATTCTGGCACTTGGGGCATCCTTAACGGGATGTAGCCGAGGACCCTGCGGGGTGGTGGTCTGCGCGCGTAGGACTGGTTTTCAGACGTACAAGCTTTGATTTTATCGGCTGTACGTGCTGGCTGAGCGTCGGTCCCCCGGTTGGAACGGCTCGTCCCTGGCCACATGGTGAATGGAGGGTGGCTCGACCATGTGGACCAGTCAACAATCCCCTGTTGGATTGTTTCCCCCTGGTACTTGATGATGGTGAGAGGTGGGTGTAGTTAATTATATATATGTGTGTGGGGGTTTGTTTTTGAATTGATATCTGTGAGGTTCTATTTTGTGATTACCCTGCACTGGTATGAATGTCTGAGTCCCAGGTTGGGGAATAATGTCTGGCAACATACGCCTCGGAAAGGGTATGGTTGTGTGAAAAGAATTGATGAAAGAAAGGAAATGACAAAGTGTTAAGGGATTGTCTTGTTGAAACTGGGGTGTTAAGGAATCTAGAGTTATTCGTTGGTTTCATTTAGATGGAAAAAAAAAAAGATAGCTTAGTATCGGAGTTCTGTTTGTTGAGGAAAGAACTACGTGTGGCTTGATCCTTGAGGAAGGGTACGTAAGCAGCCTGAAGTTACTAGGCGCAGCCGCGGGTTAAACACCACTTAGGTGGTTTTATTGAATATGTTGCGGACCTTGTCTTTGGTCCTGGAATTTGGGTGATAGTGAGATGGGACTTGTGTTGGTTAAGTTAGTTCGGACCTCGTGGTTGATCCCGAGACTTGGTTGAATTGAGGCTTGCTCGGTGAGCTAAGTGAGTGTAGGTGTGGTTCGGTTAGGTTTGAGATCCTGTTTGGATTGTTGTAGGTTAGGCCGAAGCCCCGAGCTCTTTGTGATTGTGTTAGGGGGTTGAAACCTCGTGTGTTAGATGCTTGGGGGAAGTTATTTCTTTATTGATTGTGTGGTTGGTAGTTTGCTTGAATTATTAGAAGGCCGGAGGCCATGAATGTGAATTGCATGCTATTACATTGTGCGTGCTGCCGGTTGGATTATAAAATGTGTTTTATGCAGGTGGAAATTTTGGAAAATGTTCAATTTACAGGGGAGACTCTGCCGAAATTTCGGCAGAAAGTCTCGTGCCCTTGCCCCTTTTGGAAAAAGGAGGTTACATTCTTAAGGAGTGACCCGGCATGGGCATAATGTCGGGGTCTCCGCAGGGTTCGCCTCGGGTTTTGGGGAAAAATTCGGGGCGGGTCCTGTCAATAGTATTGGCTGGGAGTTATTACCCAGTTGACTGTATGCCTTTTTGTAATATATTTCTATTTTGGATGTTCCGAACTTGGTCATTTTCCCATTATGCAATTCAATTAAGGGATTTGCCTATTTGCCTAATTGACCAACTCATTCAAATTGACCAATATGGTTATTGTCTTATTTCTCATTTCAGCAATCTCATTTCGTTTCCATATTTCAATTTTTCATATTTTCCTATTTTCCATCCAAGTTTTCTTTATTTTTGCCTATTTTTCCTATTTCGTATTTTGCATTTTCCGAAGTTTCCTTTTATACTATTTCCAGTTTTCCAATTGTTCAATGTTCCTATTTTCCCATTATGTAATTACAAAAAGTTGCCTACTTTGCTTAATTGAGAAAGTAATTAAAATTGTCCAATATGGTAATTGTTTTCTTTCCCATTTCCACAATTTCAATTCGTTTCCAATTTGCGTATTTTCCACCTGTCCCTGTTTCCTATTTCCATTTATCCAATTTTCAGTTTTTGTCCAATTATCCAATTTTCTTTTTTCCAATTGCCCTATTTGCTAAGTTTCCTTTTTTTCCTATTTCCAATTTTCCAATGTGCTAACTTTCGTTTTGTTCTATTTCCAATTTTGCTATTTTCGAAGTTGCCTTATTTCCTAATTTCCAATTATCCAGTTATCCTATAGTCCAATTTTCCAATTATCCAATTTTCAAATTTCCAATTATCCAATTATCCAATTTTCAATTTTCCAATTTGCGAATTTGCCTATTTTCCAAGTGTCCTTTTTTCCTATTTCCTATTTCGAATTTTCGAATTTTCCTTTTTTCCAATTTTCATGTTTTCAGAGTTTCCTGTTTTTCCTTTTTCCTATTTTCCAAGTTTCCTTTTGTTCAATTTCCAATTTTCCAATTTTCCAAGGGTCTTTATTTTCCAATTTCCCAATTTTCTAAGTGTCCTTTTTGGCTTTTTCCAAATTTCCAACTGTAGATTGATCGTATTTCCTAGTTTCCTGTTTCCAATTTTCCTTTTTTCCTATTTCCACTTTTCCAAATTTCCAAGCTTCCATTTTTTCGTATTTTCCTATTTTCGTATTTTCGTATTTCCGATTTTCCAAATTTCAAAATTTCAAAATTTGGAATTTTCCAATTTTCCAAGTTTCCTTATTTCCCATTTTCCAAGTTTGCACTTTTGCTATTTTGCTATGTTCCAATTTTATTTTCTGAAATTCGCAATAAATGCTTAGTTAGATAGTTGGGTTCAAATCCACAGTTTCCAATTTCCCATAAAAGTTTGCTTTTTTCCGTTTGTCAGCCCATTTTATTGTTGTTAATGTAATGCTGTAGTGCTGTAAATTACAGCCAACGAGTTAATGCTCTACTTTGCAATCCCATCAATTTAATTCACCACCTAAATACCCAATATACTTCATATCAATTCCTACATATAACTCAACCTTCCTATACATAATTGCAACGTAGCCAACTTCTTAAGTGGAAAGGTAATGAGTCTTACTCAAATGCAAACATTCAGTCGCCAGTTGTGAATTGTCCCCATCAATAGTTCAAGATGTTGGATGTACGCCCTCCAAACGACCATGGCAGTTACCTGGGGGACCAGCCATGGCATGTGCCATTCCCATCTCCACCTCCTACTCCCAATCATGATCCCACTTCATCTGGAAGTGAGGCTAAGAGCAATGATCCACTTGACAAAATCTCTGCCGTCAAGCACGACCTCCAATATTTGTCTAAGGCAACAGATTGGTGGGAGACTAAATGTGCTATTCATGGCCAAGTTCTGGGAAACTTGGCCAACAAGTTGAACAAAGCATATGCTGGAGAAGTGAAGCAAACTCTAAAAGCAAACAGTCGAAACAAAGAGTTAGAGTCGTTGAAGTTGACATTGGAAGAGAGAAAGAAAAATGCCGTCGAAAATTTCAAAAAATCTGAAGAATATAACCAAGAAATGGTTGAATGTTTCAACAACGGCTTCGAAATGTTCCGAGATTATGCTTCGGTCATCTCACCAGACTACAATTGGAGTGAAATTGATGTACCTGGTGTCTGGCAGGTGCTGAATATGGGTGCTGAGGGAATGGCTCATCATAGCCTCGTGCATACCGCGAGGAGAAAGCACAAAGACATATATCTTTTCATGGACCTGTAGTAAGGGTCAGTGCTACTGCAGTTCATCTCGCCCGAGTACATGGATCTTTTGGTGCCTTCGTTTTTCCTTGGCGGAATAGGATTGTTAAGGTCCGGAGGCGATTTGGTTTGCATGTGTCAAATGTAGTCTAATGGATGTGTGTGTATTGTATGTAGATTGCTATTATATTGCATGTATATTGCTTTATATTGCAGTTATATTGCTTAATATTGCCTTTGTATTGTATACATAGTGGATGTATATTGCTTACTATTGCCTTTGTATTGATACATATTGCATGTATATTTCCACCCTATAAGAAGTATATTGTGATAATATTGCTGTGTTATTGCCCTTATATTGCTCTAATATTGCCTCTACATTGAAGTAGATTGGCTCAATAGTGCTATTACATCGTATGTCAATGCCATTTGGTCTAATAACAGTCTCAACTTCGTTGAAGGTAATCCTCAATTCAAATATCACGGACACAACAATTGTTATCCATCCTTATATTACCATGAATTGATGTTTACCTTCCACATGATAGTTGGAGTTGCACATCGATTCATATTGACAAGGAAAGTAATTCTCTCCCTCAATGAATTGTCCTTCAAAATAAGGTATCTATGAAATATTGGGTACAAAAATGCAAGAGCCACGGTAAATTAATTGGGCTCAAACCACAGATTACAAAACCAGGATGATTTTTGGCATGCTTTAAAACACAAGGGTCAAATACAATAGAAAAGAAAATCCTTTCAAGCTTGGCCAATGGAATGCACAATAACCCTTTTACATGTCCGTCCAACACCAGTGTTTGGCCTACTTTAGGGTCGCCGGAGGAGACCAAATTGCCATTGTGCAATTTGAGGGGGCAATCCATTTCGAATGGTGCCATAAACATGTTTTCTTCCCCTGAATTTAACTAAATCAACTTTAGTGTAATTACTTGTAAGCTCCAGCTAGGTCCTTCTGTGTTCTCTTCTTCTTCTCATGACTCTTAAGAGGCAGTTTGATGTAAAGAAATCCTAAGATTTCCATGTGATGCAAGGCAATTGGAATAAATACAAAATAACAAATAAAGGGATCAGTTCATTAGTGGTTACATTTTATCTTATGTATGACAAATGTAAGAAGAAAAAAACAAATTTTTTGTCAAGTCTCATCGGATGGTACCGTAGAACTCTAGCTCCATGCGGAATTTGACAGAAGAAAACTTAATCGGAATCTTTCATATTTGTAACCACTTTGCTTCTTCTCCGAGGACGAAACAAAAATAATAATAATAATAATAATAATAAACGGTGTGATTTCAATTATTTCAACACATGTATGTGAATACCGTTTGTTTGACATTATAAGGGCATCTCTCACGCAATTAAGCCCAGAAAAGAAACTAAACATGCTATAAGGTCCACATTAATATTTACTTCATCTCCATAATCATAATATTAGGGGACAAAAACCACGGACAAATACATGAAATTAAAACCAACTCAGTACTGACTCTGAGATTGTGTACATACAACTTGGAACAACCAAACCAATTGAAGCTAAGCCATCTCATACGTATGCCTACATAACATAACAGTGTATGGTCATCTTCTTTACAATATTGCAATCAACACTTGGTTCAGACCGACCTGCTAAAACAACTGGCACACACATGACACACACAGATAGAGTTTGTGAATGGGAGTTGCAGAATTAAGACCTCTGTTAATTTGTAATTGCCACCGAGTCTGTTCATAGTGCCAAATGCAGCTATCTGGCCCACAGATATGACAAGCCAAAAGAAAACAAGCAAAGTAACAAAGAACATAGAGCCATCACATAAATGGGAACCTCAGCAGAAAGCATCAGATATGCATACAAGCAGATTGGCTCCAGTACAATGTGCAAGAATGATGCAAAGACTAGACATATATTGAACTCAAAACCACTAAGTCTAAAACTTGATACTTCAGCCTCTGTGAATGAACTTGGTATACAAAAGGATTTTGAAGCTGAAATTTCACCCACCTCCTCATGCTACCCTTTCCACCAGTGTGAACTGCACCGGCCATCTTCATAAGTATCTCCCAATTCATCTGCATAAAAAGTGGGTATTGTAAGATGAAGGGACGAGTTTGAATTGAAATATATATTAAACAAGTCAAGGGCCAAAACACTGAATATGAAGTTACATTATTGTTATTCTGTGTATTAACTAATAAAACCTACAACATGACCCACAAATTTGTTTTACGTCTCAATATTTGTATTTTTATTTTTCAAAACCAATTTTACAATATCTCAAATAAAGAACTAATCAAGTCTATTTTGTGTTATCTTGTTTCTTCAATCTCATACTATGCTTGATTTATATGTTCCATGGAGAATTAGAGTAGCAAATAAATCTTATTTCTAAACTGTATGCCTAAAACATATACATTTTTATTCTTGTATTGGCCATTAGCCTAGCTATTCTCATTGTTAACCTTCACACTGATAGTCAGCTGAACCAAGAGCATACAGCAAAGCATGAAGCTGACCTCACAATAACAAGACCCCAACCTTACACTAGAAAATCTAAGGAAAACGTGGTTCAAAGTCAGCTGTTAAAGTGGAATTATGGCCTGGCTTCTGACTGTATGCTTGGTCAACTTCAAAATCATGGACAGCAGTTGCTCATATTTCACCAGCTTTCTTCTTGGGGCAAACTGGTTCAACATGGCATCCTAGAGCTTGAAGAGACTGAAAAGCCACAATTACCTCATAATCTTCCATGAAGTCCTACAAGTGTTGAGGGAGAGAAAGTGAATGATGCTTAGTAACTGTGAGAAAGATAAAATTTTGATCAGAGAGTAGAATAATACGTACATAACAATTAGTTCATAAACATACGACATGCAGCGTTAACGTTCTTGTCAAGCGGTTTACTAGATTTGCAGTGAATTAAAACACGTAGCCAAACTTGATTTCTGGACCATCTTATCACTATAAATATTGAGAAGTACAATTATATTTTCAATTTGGTGGCCTTTAAGGTTTGTCAAGTAGGCAATCTTGATTTATGGACCATGTTATAGCATGTACCAGCAATGGCAGCAATGGTTCCATAAGCAATACAGTAAGAGCATAACATTACATAATCTTCTGAGCACGCACAAAACCTTACTACTGCCACAGGATGGTGACTACAACAACAAGGTTGGTACAAACATTAAAAAAAAACAAAAAACTGAAAACCAAAAATAGGCAGTGCAATGGAACTACTGTCTCAAACTAACTCAGTCATCCAATTGTTTGGATATAATGAAAGAAATTACTCATAGTTTCTCCTCAAACTCAGATAGTGTGGTCATTTGCTCCTTCAAACCCTTCCTCTTACAGATATCTGTCACAAGCTGTGAAGCCTGGGATGCAGCTTCCAATGGATCAGACATCATAATCTCCCAATGATCAAAGCCACATTGTGGGAAGGCCTGCCCTGAAGTCGAAGCCCTCAGTTGACCAGAGAACCCAAAACATTCAATGACGGGGAGGTATGCCTTCATATTGTAGAGTGGAGTACGAGGCATCTGCATTTCCTGAAACACATGCCCACGTTTCTGATTAAGAACACTGTAGATACCTCTAAGAGCCTGCTCTGGAGCTTGGATTTCAACAAGATATACAGGTTCAAGGAGCCTTGGCTTGGCAGTGAGCTGGGAAGCATAGATGACCCTCCTAGCAGTGGGAATGACGTGACCACCTCCTCTGTGGATGGCATCAGCATGAAGAACCACATCACAGACTTCAAAGCAAATACCCCTCGTGTTTTCTTCTGCCAATGCAAGCTCAATACAGGTTGGTTCTGTAGCTCATAATGAATGACCAAGCAGTCTAACAAAACTCCTCGCATGTGTTCTTGTTTGAGCTTACTTTAGTCTCGCTGTCCGCACAACCTAGAACCGTAAGTCTAAAACCTACGGATTGCTATTTGTCAACCTCATACAGTGGCTCTAATGAACAATAAAAATTACTCCTTTTGTCTATAATTAATGCTACCAACGATTGGCTGATGCAAAAAAACAAAACTTGAAAGCGTGATGTTCGTTCGTAAACTTGAGAAACAAATTTCCAGTCTCAACAGATTCCAAATTTTAGAGAAGGCAACATAATCCCATATGTCAGAATTGTAAGCACTGCAATCTTGGAGACAAAATTCTTGTTTTCGGTTTACAATTTCAAGTGAAGTAAGCTTTCAATCTTGAATGTAAATGAGTGTGGTTGATTACAGAGCATGGAAAAGACCAATTGACACTGCTCAAGTGATGTAATGAGGCTAAAGAAAACGTTTTTCAATAAAAATAAACAAAGGAAAAGGCAAAAGAACCAGAGGTGGGTGACCTGGTGAGGAGGAGAAAGTTGATGAATGGTTGTGCGGCCTAGACAGCCGAAAAGAAACGTACACCAATAGCCTCTGTCACGCTGTCCAGATGTTTATGCAAGTTTGAAACAGCAGCAGTCATACTACGCGGTGTCACATACATAAGATTTGACAATTTGTGACCCTAACCATTTGTGAACAGCAAATTTTAGATTTTCTTAAAGAAGACAACAACTCACTGAACCAATGGATGAAATAATATGAACATAAATATATCATCTGGATACCTTCCACCACATGTAACCATAAGCCAATGCCCCCAAGGTAGCTGCGGGCATTATTACTGATGGCAAACCTATGGACAAAATCAATGACAACAAAATTAACCAATTATAACATGTAAGGAATAGAAGTTGTATAAATGAACCACAAAGTAAGGGCAAGACCATGCATTAATTTAGTGGTTATAAGGAAGAGGACAAAGCACAAAGCATGCTAAGAATTCATTTGAACACAGCAGAGAAAGTAAGATACCAATTTGGCTGTCATTCCCCTTCAGGCCGGTTATATGACGTGACGAGCCAAGTTGCCGGACCTCAGCTGCCAGTCGGGCCACCTAAAACAAAGTAACACAGGAAAATTGATATCCATTACAAAAAACAACAATTTAACTCGATCAAGCATCCTTCAACACTAAATTTATAGCAGTTTTTCCAATACCTGTGATGCGATCGCATAAAAGTCACCTTCTGATTGTTCTTCGGTTCCATTCAACAAAGACTGGAAACAAAACAGAAATAAACACAAATCCTTCATTTTGTTTCAGCAACAAGACACAACCTCCTAAATAAATAAACTAACTGATAAAAACCCTAGTTGACCAAATGCAAAAAAAAAAAATTATAACTCATACAAAATTAACACCAAATAAAAATGGTGTACGAGTTCCACTAGCAACGCAGAGTAAAAATTATGAAAACAGTACCTGAAGTTCACCGATCAAGTCAGAGAATTAACAATTCTTAAGCATCCATAACAGCAACTATAAAAAGCATCCAAAACCAGCAACTATAAAAGCTTCCATTAAAAGCAACTATAACACCATCCATAAAGAGCAACTACAAAAGCATCCATAAACAGCAACTATATTTACATATGGAGGTGTCCAAAATAGTTAACCTTCAAAATCGAAACTGTGTGTGTGCCATGTAAGGCAATTAGCCACTGCTTCTAGATTGTACAATATTACACCTCACAATACTAACAAAACCAACTAGCTATAGCAAAAAGGCAGGATTACGAGCCAAATTAGCCCAGCAAAGCTTCCACATCTACATCTTCATATAAAGGAGTTCCTGACATAAATAATGAGCAAAGTGAATTCCCAAGTCATAAGTCCTCACTGAGGTCAATTCACACACATTAAGACATTTACCTCATAAATATGCCTCCCCCCTTAAACCCTCTATTGCAAGCTTCAGTCGGTAATATTTGATCTTCGACGGGTCAACTTTATCCACCGAAAGCCCAGCACTGAGATGCTCGATGACTTGAACGGTCATGATTCCGCAAGACGTACTGTGAGGCCAATAAGTTGGGAAATTACAACTGCATTTATGTAAAAAATGGATAAAATGCACTAAATTCACAATTCTTACCCATCTCGTTGTTGTGGCACATCTGAAATGATGCAAACTGAGAATGGCGTAAACCTCGACATCTGCAGCCCCTTTTGCTTAACCTCTTCAACCTCAGAATCTTCATAAAACTTCATATTGTACAGCACTCGTGCAAGCGTATCACTAACAGGTTGCAGAAGTGTGACCAGCTTCAAAGCTTTGGTATAATCAACATATGAGTCATACACAGTTGCAGTATGTCGGACGAAATCAATTTCGACTGCAACCCAATGGGACTCTCGAAGATTATATGGAAAATAGACTTTCCGGACTTTTTTCCAAGCTTGGGCATACCCGTGTTGCCACGTACCGTGCACAAAGTGATGTACATTCTTCAGCTTGTTGGCTGGAAGGTCACTGCTATTTGAAGTAGCTGCCTTCTTCGATCCACGTGTCTTGCCAGTCGCTTTTACCGGCTCTAGACATTGCTGCAGACATTGAAATGAAGCCATATTACATAATGACAACCAAAAGCAAAAGAAGCAGTGAATGTAACATGGTAACATGTTTACCTGCAAGGCATAATCTGCCGTTGTCCAGTCGGTTCCAAATATCAACGGATGAGAGAGTTGCCTTTTCCGGATAAGAAAGGTTGCCATTTCCAGGTGCTGAAAGTTTACATATAATATGAGCACATTTTCAGACAATTGTACACTTAAAAAAGGTGAGAAAACAATTGAATTATCGGCATAAAGTAGAGATTTGTGTATTCTTACCCTTGAGCTAATCCATGACGTTTCATTGAGGAGTGTGTAGAAAAAAGCAACGCCCACAGAAAATGCTTCAAGCTGCACCTGCACACTAGAAAAGGCAAACTTGCAACGGTTACGTTTGTACTCATCTCATAATTCTGACTTTGTTGATGACAAATATACACATGCATATTAATAGGATGACGATTGGATTGCGAAGGTCAAGATTCCGAACCTGATATCGTTTTTCCAGGCAGTGCAAAAATCTATTACTGCCTTCACATCTTCAATGGGCAGCGATTTTGATGGATCAAAACATGGCGGGGTTGCACTCGCATCCGACACACTCATTGTCCTCTTCTTCCTCAAAGGATCAGTAAATGGACTTAACAATGTTTGGGCCGGGCGCTTCTGTCTACACCCTTTACCTTCCACTTCTTTTTTTTCAACACTCGAACTACCTTCTTCATCAGCAGCCATACTAATTGTAGGTATACTTGGAGGATTCATCGGACCTCCCGATGGCACACTGTCAACTATTTTCCAATCTTCTAACAAAAACATAAGAATTCGGCAGATTTCATCACACCTGGCCTGATCTTCCGGGGTAGGCAGCTTCTCGGATTGTGCATGCGCAGCTGCTTCATGCACTTGTAAGTCAGGAACTGGAGTGACCATGGCTGCGGAAGGTTCGGCTCCATCACTGGGGACTTGTGTTTCCATTGCTGCCGGATTTGTAGGCGGAGTGACATTGTCATGTAATGGCGACAAGTCATTGTCGCCTCCTTCATTCATATGAGGACTACCGAGGTCCTCACGTCCTTCCCCAGCTTCTTTCACCCCACCATATTGTTTTCACAGCTGCTCTATCTCCAGCTTAAAATAATGCTCCATTGAAGCCAGTGTGTTGCGGAAATCCTCCACACACTTGTTATTTCTTTCAACTTTGGATGACTCCCTCCGTACCATTTCTTCCAACTCATGCACTCTGTTCAGAAGCGCTCGATTTGAACTGGCAACTTTGGCCAATTCATCCTTCATCCTTAGAAACTCACGTTTCAAAGTGCGTAACTCAGTGGACGCCATTTTACCCTGCATTCAGTTATAATGCAAGTGTTACAATATGTCCAAAATATTTCGAAACAAAACAGCAGTTAATTTCCTATTGTATTATGACGTATATATTGGAAAATAGGTAATGCTTGCCTTCGAAGACGACGGAAGGCTAGCAGTTTCTTCAATGTCCTCATCTTTTTCTTCTACAGAGGCAGACGTGCTAGTTTTTTGTTCAGCGTCATCGCCAATCAACTCAACAACTTCGTCAGTGTTGTCAACACTGTCACCCCAAGTCCAATACGGTTGCTGCTTGTCAATTACAGATGGCTGGATAAGTTGCACATCAACCTGCAATTTACGAAGACAATAGACATATCAGTAAACGTATCATATTATATTTTCATATGCCTAAGATTATCATTACAAACTGAACTAACCTCACGGTTCTCGAATACTTGGCTCATTAGCTCATAAAAACGAGGCAAACTGTTGCTCCTCCAATGTAGTATACGAGGGATGTAGGCATTATGTTCGAGCACCACCAAATGTAGTGCAGCCAATGCTGGAAATACCTCATAAGCCCAAATCTAGTTTTAGGAAGAAAAGCCTTAGAGATCACATGCTATAAGCTTAAATAGGGCATGAAAAGCCAAGCATACAATAAAGAGAAATAATTAGCATGTATTAATTGCAGTGTAAACCTTGCCTATGATTGACACAAGTGAAAAGAAATATAGGCATCTAGAGATGAAAAGAGGCTAAAAGTGGTTCCGGCCACATTAGTGATTAGTCTAAGAGCAGTGAACACAAATCAGGAAATAAATTATTTCCTAATATCCAATATCCCCCACTTACATAAAGGGGTGAAAATTTAAACTTGTTTTTCTGACAACTTATTTCTATAATGAGGTAATTAGTGTTCACTTAGGGTTGTTGATAGAAGAACACGGGGCTAATCATGAATATTAATGACATAATATTCAGCCAAAAAGAGAATAATATTACTAATTAAATAAAATAATACCTTCTGTTCATTTTGTATTCTTAAATTCCCCTCTACCCCTGACCCCCTCCCATCATTTTCTCCCCTTTCCCATAAATTTTTTAACTAATCAATTAGTTTATTTCTTTTTATATTTCTTTTTTTAAATACCACAGCCGCCCAGAACAGCTTGCTCTCTCTCTCTCTCTCTCTCTCTTCTCTCTCTCTCTCTCTCTCGCTCTCTTTCTCTGTCTCTGTCTCTCTCTCTCACACAAAATATCTACCAACACACACACACAAACACAACATCATTAGTCAAAAGAATCTATCAAAAAACAATAACAGTGGACAGAGTTCCTTTTCTTCGTCTTCATCCTTCAACAGCTAAACCAATCAATCCCCCCAAAAAGTAATAATTACAGATAATAAACATGAACCCATTACTGTTTAGCTCCTCTCTCCAGCTCTCAATTTCTCTCTCTCTCTCTCTCTCTCTCTCTCTCTCTCTCTCTCTCTCTCTCTCTTTCCCCCATTACTGTTTTATAACCCATTACTATAAACAAATGATATTTAACTTCAACAGGAATGGAAATTTGCTCACCTGAAGTGCAAAGGCAAAACCCTTGAGGTGGTACTCTCTTGGTCTACCAGTTGCCGTTGTCTTTACTTTCTTTTCAGATTTTTTTGTTTTCGCAGCTTTTGTGGGCACTTTCACTCGCTGGTAATCTGCACAAAGTGCCCTCAGAAGTGATGCATTTGTCTTGGCATAACACACAGCACCCCATGGATATTTCCCAAACTGTTCAAGGTCTTCCGCCAACTTCAAATATCGCATGTCAATGTGGACATGTTTTTCACTGCCCAACAGCACAAACACAGCAAAGTATACAAATCCGAGCTTCAATACATCGTCTGCATCAATGCAATCGCGGAAGGCTTTTTCTAATTCCAAAAGGCTGACTGTTTTATTGTTGCCAAAGTACTTCCTTTTCAATGAGCAGTTCGCATTACTGGTATTCGGAATGAAGGGAAGCTTTCCAAACCTTAGCCCTGTGACGACGCAAAATTGCTGCGGTGTGAATTGGATCACCTTATTGGCAACGACGAATTTTATCCGTTCACTTGGGAAACACTCTTCGGATTAGCCTTCCTCAGCAACAATCCATGTACAATTGGCGACGTCCACTTCAGGTCCTCAATTAGTAGGAGATGACCAAAACAACTCTCTTCGAAGGTTCGTAGCTGTTGCTCACTGAATTTCTCCTTTATCGTAGTGATTGCAGTCTTTGTATGGGATAGGGCCAATGCTTTTCCTTGGAACTTTTCGTCCTCTCCAATCATCAACTTAATTCGAGAAACCATCTTTCCTGCACGCCATTATTATTAAAAAAAATTTAGTCCGTTGCAATCTGGACAATAACAAGAAATACACAATTTTCCATTGTAGCACACGAGAATAACCATTGTCTCCATTTCTGACCATGACAAAACAACAGTTCAGTAACACAATATAACCACAATAACCATACAATACATTAGCAATATAACAGCAATATAACAGGAATATAATGGCAATATAACAGCAACATAAGTACAATTCGACAGTAAAATACGAGGAACACTGGTGTAACACATCAGAATCATACTATACAGATCTACAGCACATAAACAAAATTTCTCAAACACTGATATGGGTACAATAAGTGGACAATAATTTTATATTTCAAGGTGTTAGTTGTACAAAAAATTGGGAAGGGGTGGTATTTGTAGTTAAAATTAACAAATGGGTGGCATTGGAGGTCATTTCCCCTGATATTTTCCCATTTCCTTCTCTTATATTTTCCAATTTCCTTATGTTATATTTTCTGTCCACAAGCCGTGCTCTTATATTTTCCCACTTCCTTCTTTTATATTTTCTCTTCACAAGGCTTCCTAAAAAATGCCATTAAACTACTTGTCTCTCACTCAGTTTTTCATGTGTCCTTCAAATTACTTGTCTCTCACTCCAATTTCTGTCTCACAAGGATTTAAGTCTTTACCTTACATGATCATTGACAATTAACTAAATATCTACAGACACATCTCCAGACACCACAGCTTAAGCTACAATAGGAATGTGCAGTAGCAGAAGCCTAATTCAGAACAATTCAACAAGAAGACATCAGGAAACAATTTATTGACTTCAACGTATAATGTAATGGAACATCCTATCAATTAATGGCAACCACAATCATGACTCCAATATGCCCTCCTTTCAAATGTAAGGAAATTAATGAAATTGACACCATCCCTTCAGTTTTTTCTTAACAACATCAGAGGTTTGTATGTATTGTATGCGTTGTCAATATCAAAGATAAATGAATAAATAATCCATCAAAACTGTTAAAAATGTTTCTTACACATGTACAATTCAAAAATTAAAAGTTCACCTCATAAACAGAGTTGTCTAAGTATCCATACACAAAAAAGACAAGCAAAAGCTTAAAGAGTTAGCTTATAGCAAAATCCATGGCCCCATTTCTGTAAACCACACCTGCTGGTGGCATGTTCCCATCTTCACTCATTTCCCCCTTTGTTTTAAGCATACAATGATCATGCACAAAACAACAAACTTTTAAAGAACTCATATTACACCACATATGGTTCCTTGCCCTTTGTTTAGACATTGAATATTCATCCCCAAACTGAAATTCCAAATAATCACAACAGAATATGAAAACCAAAGAGAACTTATCCATATCGAATATGCAAGCCCTTAAGTTAGCAAACAGAGTTAAAGCAAAACCACTTTCAGTGAAACCCCTAAACCCTATACCCATTTCAGAAAACCCACTATACCAATTTCAGCGAAACCCCCAAACCCTAAACCAATTTCAAACAACCCCGTCAACCAATTTCATACAGACCCATAAACCCTAAGCCGTAAAAGAATATCAATGAACAGTACCTTTTTGCGCTGAACGATGGCGTTGCTCTTCGATACACAGGTTTCGCTGGGAGAGGAAGACAGAAGAGAGATGAGAGAGTTAGAGCTGAGAGACGAGAGAGTGAGGAGACTGAGCTACGGAGCCAAGAGGGAGTTGATTGGCGGGATGGCAATTTTAGAACAAGTGTTAGGAGAGCTGTGCCAGAGAGAGAGAGAGAGAGAGAGAGAGAGAGAGAGCTGAGTGAGCTAATTGTGATAGGAGAGCAATAAGTGGGCAATCCTTTTATATTTATAGGTTGTAGTTTTGCAAAAATTGGGAAGGGGTGCTATTTTTGGTTAAAATTATCAAATGGGTGGTATAGATGGTCATTTCCCTATTTTTTTTTAATAGGTTTTTTCTAACAAAACGACGTCGTTTGATTGAAGTGTTAAAAAAAAAATATTCAAGTGAAACGACGTCCTTTCACTTGGATTGTTTTGAAAAAAAAAAAAAAAAAAACTTACGCATGTTTCTTTTTTTTTTTTGCTTCCCTTTTTTTTTTTGTCCCTACTTGTTGCTTTCCTTTATACCATCAATGTTCTTGCCTTTTCTATTTCCAGCCGGTCTCTACTTACCCTTTCTTTTTCTTTTTTTTCTTTTTTGTATTTACTAAATTAATATATTAACACATAGAATTATATATATATATATATATAGTAAAACCCTAATTTCTACCCTTACTAGATAATCTCCATCAACTTGAAGAATTCTCTTCATCTTTTGACTGTAGGTAAGTATTTTATTTTTCTTTCTAATTCTTGTAAATATTTTATTTTTCTCTCTAATTCTTTGCAACTATAATTTGAAGTTCCGTATAATTTTTTTTTCAATTTTTTGAAAAATATATTAGTTATCTTATTCGTTTATGTGATATAGTAGAAATTTGACGTACATATTTTATGTTTTGGGATTGATTATTATGTTTTGAATGATAATTAGTACTTATATTTAATTATATTTAAAAGATTGTTATGGTTCAATAAAAATTAGTTGTACAATTTAATTGTATTGTATTATTCATAAATTTTTCTTATTAAAATAAATTAATGTTCAAAAGGCTTACGCCTCAACGCTTCAAGGCTTACGCCTCGCATAGCGCTACTAAAAACGCCTCACCTATACACCTCCCCTTTGAAAACATTGATAATGAGACATAATCTTTCAACAGAAATATGTTGGACATATTTGGATGCCTGTTTACAATTAATGTCTAATTTTCAATAAACCTTGATTGGAAATTATGAAATAGATAAATCTGTTACATTTTGTCCCCAAGACACATCAATTCCAGTTAATGAGATAGAAGAATCATAGACAAAATATATGTGTGGAATGAAAGTATTAGATAAATCCGGCTTTGTTCATCCACGGATAAATGCTAGATGCATCAATTGAGAAGAAAGGTATTGCCTTATGCAACTTAAAATGGAATCTAGAAATTGGTAGCGCCTCAACACACCTCTTGATTACTAGACCATTGCCGGAAATTGGGTTCGTTTCAACAGTTAAACATGGGGCTCGCATAAACCACTTTGGAACTTCATTATTGCCTGAAAATTTAATATCGAATATATAGCGCTAAGAAAAAGGATTTAACCCAAAACCAAAAGAAAAAAAAAACTCACACCCTGAAAACTACAACATATACCTAGATATGCACAGCAAAATATTGCTAAACTTGAATTGAACACAAAAAGCAGATTATCACCAGAAAATGCAAAGATATCATTCAAAATTTAATGGATTTACATACTTTGGCTCCTTATTAGGATCAGTGTGCCTCCTCTTTTGGTGATCCGCTGGTCCCGTAAACAAACCAAGCCATTGAGCTTCATGATCACCAATCTCGACGACGTTAGCACGATGATCATCGTGAAGTGCCATGTAATTTCATTGGCGAGGCCTCTTGCCAAGACTAGTCTTTGATGCTAAAGACAAGGAAAGCAATTCGCAGTCATGGTGTTGATCATCATAAAGTATCATCGTCCACTGCCATCGCATCAGGTAACAACAACTGCGTTGGCCCATGATCAACAACATCAGTCTCACTGACATCAGCAACCTGGTGGCCTAGTAGGTGGACCCCGCAGGGAATTTTAACAGGTGTGGGCACTTTGACAAACAAGTCAAATATAACTTGACACGTATTACCCTGCTTCGTCAGTGGTTCTTCAAACTCGTACGCGTGCCTATCCAATAATGGAATAGACGTGAGTTGCACATGACTTTCCCATGATGCAATATGTCTCTCATTGACGAGTTTTCCATTGAGAAGAATCTTGGCATCAGCTTGAGTAACAACACATAGAACCAATCTTAACGTCTCCCATTTCAAATTTGGAGGAATTTCAAAACTAACTTCACATCCAGCATTGTATTTCTTTGTTCCAGGACTTGTAACCAAATAAGGTCTAACTATTGTTGCATCTTTACGACAGCTGAACCACTTTGGAACTTCATCGCCTGGAAGACGAATGTCGAAATGAGAATGCGAAGAAGAAACCGAAACCTGATTCAGAAAAATATTTTCTGTGATGTCGTAGCCGCGTAGTCTAATGCAGTTGATCAAACTCAGATACATATTGTCATCCTTCCGTGGGAGTTCTGGAATTTTCTCCAATGATGTGCAGTTATCTAGCAATACCCAAGCCAGTTTTGGAATTTTTTCTAATGATGTGCAGTTATACAGCGATACGGATTCTACTCCTGGTGGAAGCACTTGTTCTGGAATTTCCAGAAGACTTTGGCAATAACTCAAGTCAAGATTCCGCAAGTTGACAAATTTGCTAAAGCATCTCGGAAGATTGACAAAATTGTTTCCCGATAGATCAAGTTCTGTTAATGTGGACCAGCAATCAAGGTGCAGGAGTAAATCAATTTTTGATAGATTGCATCCTGTGAGATTAAATTGAAATAGGTTGGGAAGCAGCTGTAATTCGGAGTTGCTGGATAAAACTTGAGAGTTGAACGTAATTGTAAGGTTCTCACAATATGCAGCAAACAAGTGAGAAAGCCCAGTAAGATATGCAATTGATGAAGGCAATTCTCTTATGCCACTTCCTGATATGTACAAAACCCTTAGTGATTCCATCTCGACTTCTATTTCTGGGAAACTCTCAAGCCTTATGCAATTACAAAGATCAAGTAGTTCAAGAGATTTCAATCCAAATGTTGCAAACCTTGTAAGATTGAAGCATCCTCAAGATTCAAGTTTTGAAGGCCAGTAAGATATGCAATTGATGGAGGCAATTCTCTTATGCCACTTTCTCGCATATCCAATATCTGTAGTGATTCCATCTCGACTTCTATTTCTGGGAAACTCTCAAGCCTTCTGCAATTATTAAGATAAAGTTTTTTAAGAGATTTCAATCTAAGTCTTGTTCCAAACCTTGTAAGATTGAAGCATCCACCAAGATCCAATTCAACAAGTTTATCAAGGAACCCAATAGAACCATCAACCTCAAACAGAAGTGTGCACTCGCGTAGATTCAAGTACTTTATATTTGGGATTCCGGATAAGTCAGGGATTTTTTTTAAGAATTGACAACCCCTCAAATTCATAGATGTCAACTTTGACAAATGCTGCGAGACAAGAACACAAAAATAGGAAATAATTAATCACACGCTTCAAAAGACAAAAGCTTAGAAAACAAATTTTCATTTTTTTCCTTCTGAAATTAACAACTGTACTTGAAATTATATATAATGGATGAAAATAATTTCAAATGCATACCTTAAAGTTAAATCCATCCAATTGTCTGATATGACTGCGGGGCATATTGAACTCAACAAGACGATTTCCTTGAAAATTGGGTGGCAAAGATTGTAACTGACATCTATCCCAATCAATCAATCTTAAAGCGTTGGGCAGATAGTTAATGTGCCCACATAGAGATGCATTACGGTTTATGAAAATTTCAAGATTTACCATATTACAGAAGCATTCTGGATTCAAGGTTATCTCTGCTGGTTCTGGAAGCTTCACAATGATGCCTTTAATATTTCTTGTTCCCTAAGATAGAAAAGCATTAAGATCAAAAAACGGATTCATTTTACAAACCAAAATGCAAGCACATTTTGTTAAGAAAATTATATAGGTTACATAAGGTATTCTTTCTTGTCAATTTGAATATAATAACAATGTGATACTTACTGTACTTTCCGTTAGAACTTGTTCAACATCCTCGTAAAACCACAATCTACTACGCTTGCCGGGATCATTGGGGGATTCTTTGTGAACTATATCCTTGCCCAGTTTTTCTAGTAAGTCATGCATCTGAATCGTACCATAGTCAATAGTTATCATTGCCTTCTCAATGAGTACTTCAATACAATCTCGGGAGACCTTGTTCTTAGAATTGCTCACTATTTGTAGAACATAGTCCTCCTTTTTACCCTTGAAGAAACATGCGATGTCTAGAAAAAATTGTTGCATGGAATTTTCCAAGGCATCATAACTTTTTTGAAGTATTTTTTGAATACCTGTATATGGTTCTCCTTCATAACTATCTAATATATCTTGCCAACGATCTTTGTCTTTATTACGAAGATGAGAACCTAAAATTGTTAGAGCTAGTGGAACGCCTTGAGCATACTCTAGTGCACGTTGTGCGAGTTCCGAATAATCCTTTGGAGGTTTGTTGGTTCCGAAGGCACAGAAACTAAAAAGCTCAAGAGCTTGGTTGCCATATAACTTTTGCACCTCGTATATCAAATCAATTCCATGACATTTTAGCAATCCGCGATCTTGTGTAGTTGCAATGACTCTACTTCCCTCACCAAACCAACCAACACCAGCCAAATTGTCTAATTGCTTCAATTGATTCACATCATCAAGAATTAAGAGAATTTTTTTATGGCTCAACCGTTCTTTTATGACACCAATTCCTTCATCAACACTATGAATTTTCCATTCCCCCCCAAGAATTTTATGAAGAAGAGCCTCCTGTAGCTTGATTAAGTCCCCATCTGACATTGAATTTTCTCTAACATTTGACAAGAAACAACTTCCTTCAAATTTATGTGCAATTGCATTCCATATAGCTTTTGCAATTGTTGTCTTGCCTATTCCAGATGTCCCCCATATCCCAACCATGCGACGATCTTTCCCACCAACATCTAAATGCATTTCCACACCTTGTACACGAGATTGAATTCCAACTGGGTATTTGGCCACATTCCAATATGTGCAGCTTAGTACTTGGCTTAAGATTCCATCAACAATGTTGTTGATAAATGTAGTTTCATACCTGCCAATTTAACCAAATTAGACACATTCAATGAATCAGATTTAAACAAATCCAACCACGCAAAAGAACACAACATACTCAAGTACGTAATAGTTGTTCTGACCAAAAAAGAAAAAAAGATGTAATAGTTGTTTAACCACAAACCTATGTTATGTATCATATATACTTGTATGCCTTTTGAAGAGATTAATATATGGATTTTGAACTTCTACTTACAGCTATCAAAAATACAAAAGTACCCAAGAAAATAAATCTTCTCACTACAGTTGTATATTTTTATAACAGAATACTTCTCGCTACGTAATAGTTGCTCAACTTGCCGCTATTCGGTTTCACGTTTTTTTGTCAAGACGAAATTATCATATAATACTTAGCAAGCAACTAAGATCCTACAAAGCAATCTAAAGCAAACATTAAAAAGTAGATATCATCGGTTTTCAATGTCGATATGCAAAATGATTTCTTACAGAGAAATTATTTGTTCGCTAGCTGAGTTGACTTTTGGCTTACCTTGTTCTACTTCAAATGACGAAGTTTTATGATGGTTCATTTGTGAGTGATTCCGGATAGGTCAATAATCAGTTTTATGGAGAAGTACATGGGATGTATTTCTCTCCATAATCACTTAAAATTACTAAAAATGATTATATAAAGAAGTACGTAGAAGGTGTACCTAATAAGTGACAGAATAACTCCCAAACGAATTTGGTAGATTTTCATCACCATTGGCATAAGAGTTGGATTAACAAAATCGTATAACACAGTACAAACATATCCTCGCTAGATCAAGTTCCAATGATCAATTGCAATTGTGTCTCTAATTTTCGCTGGAAAAATTAAAAGGAAATTCCAATGCAAAAGTACTCATAATTTTATATTTATTCAATTTCCAATATTATGAGTTACATAATTACATTACTCTATTGAGAAAAGTGGAGGGCATCTTCATCAAAACTTTTTTTATAGATAAATTTAAGTAATATTTCTGGAAATGTTACTTTAGCTTAGGCGTGGGCATCTAAAACCGAAATACCGAAACAGTACACTAATCATACCATACCATATCGATTTCATACCGTTTCATTTGGGATGGGGTGATAGTCGGTACTGTACCGTACCGTACCAATAGAGTATGGTATGGTAGCGGTATCAAGTATTTGGTACCGGTCAATACCGTACCGCACCAAAATATAAACATGTTCAAATAGAAACATATAGTTGTTGTGATGAACTGTGAAGGTAGGAAGGAGATTTTCCAAAGTCCCGCTTTGCAAATTTGTACAGATAAAAAAGAAGAATTCTTGAGGCTGCTGGGGATTTGGGTAGCTGTTGTTTACTTTCTTTGATCAATGTCTATGAATTGTAATTTTCTTTTTGCATCTTCTGTCAAATTTTCTCGGATAATCATATCTATAAGTTCATTTTCATGGCTTAATTAATGTAAATTTCATTTCCTCACTTTTTGTTTTCCCCATTTCTGCAATTGAGTTGGGTTTTTCCCCCCATAATTAATGTCTTGCACATATAAGAAAATGTTGTAATTTAATATGGGTAGCCAACATTATGATGAAAAAAGTTGTGTTTTGTCTTCAAGCTTCAGTTTGAAGCTTTGGATTCTCAGGGCATATCATATGAATGAATTATGAAATTTAGTAGCTATTTTTATTGTCTTATTCATTCTGTCTTGCATTTTTTAGTTGTGTCCTTTTGGTATCGATACTGATTTGGCGGTAAGGTACGGTACCAACTTTGGCAAATGATAATTCCATATCGTACCATACCGGTTTTAATTTTTAGTATCGATAGCGGTATGAACTCAATACCGTACCGTAGCTTGCCCATCCCTACTTTAGCTAATCATGTGGTGACTCATACAATACTCTCTATTTCCAATATTCCGCAGTTGCTGTGGCAATCCTGTACCCACCCACGTGTGGCAGCACACAAGACTCGATGTCTTTTTACTTTTTCTAATTTTTTTAAAAATTATATATTATTAGTGTATTTTATATGCTTATTAAAATATATAAGTTTGGCCTCAAAATATGACATCGAAAATATTTATAAAAAAAAAATTAAAATAAAGATCTTCTTCCTGCAATTTAATAATGAGTAACAATTAAATGTGTAACAAATAGTAATGAGAAAGGAGAGAAAAAAAATTAAACATGAAAATGATAAAGATAGAAATATATGTACTCTCCATCCTTGAAAGTATGTCCGGACAAATTTGCTGCTTCTGTAAGAGCTTCCCTCCATATGAGCACTTTCTCCTTGTCATTCTTGAATTTCCTTTTAATAAGTTCTTCAAATGCGTCACCAAATTTACTTTTTTGGTTTCGCACATGAGATGGATCCACCTTGTAAAAAATGGGCAAAACTACTTGTTGCTTTGATTCTTTACATTGAAGGATCTTGACAAGTTCATCCAAGCACCACCTCGAAGATGCGTACTTTTCAGAGAATACAATGAGAGAAATTCTTGATTCTTCAATTGCTTTGACAAGGGCTGGCGATATTTCTTCTCCTCTTACAAGCTCTAGGTCAATGAAGGTCCGGATTCCCTTACGGACTAAAGCCTTGTGCAAATGATCTGTAAAATTGAAGCGTGTATCCCCACCTCTAAAACTCAAAAACACATCATATGAAGAAGAAGAAGAAGAAGAAGAAGAAGAAGAAGAAGAAGAAGAGACTGGTTGAGTGGTCATAGGGGGCAGATCGGAAGGAAGTTGAGGTTGAGTAGCACAACTCCCTATACACCTGAATAAGGATTTGAAGAACATTGAAGAATTGAAGAAGAAGCAGAGAGAATCTTATCTGATTTTGTATTTATTTTCTTTCTTAATAAAACGATACAGTAAGAACTAAGCTTATATGCATGACAAATAGCTTAAGGCTTAAACAAACTCAACAAAATCACGTGCTCTCCATGTGCCTAACTCAACTAACTTGTACATTCATCAGGATAAACTAAACAGAAGCTCAAAAAATTGGATGTGGTAGTGGCGCCCTGGTTAGATTTATGAGGTCTTTCAGTGCAAGTAGTTGTAAACTAGTCAGCCGAAGCAGTTTCTTTGTAATGCGACGCTACCTACAACGTGTTGTTGGTTTTTTAGTGCAAGTAGTTGAAGACTAGTCAGCCGAAGCAGTTTCTTTGTAATGTGACGGTACCTACAACGTGTTGAAGTGAAGGGTAAGGAACCCGTTTTCTTTGAAATGATGGTCTTTCAGTGGAAGTAGTTGTAGACCAGTTAGTCGAAGCAGTTTCTTTATAATGCGATGGTACCTACCACATGTTGAAGTGAAGGGTAAGGAACCCGCTTTCTTTGAAATGATGGTCTTTCAGTGCAAGTAGTTGTAGACTAGTCAGCCAAAGCAGTTTCTTTGTAATATGACGGTACCTACAACGTGTTGAAGTGAAGGGTAAGGAACCCGCTTTCTTTGAAATGATGGTCTTTCAGTGCAAGTAGTTGTAGTCTAGCCAGCCGAAGCAGTTTCTTTGTAATGCGACAGTACCTACAACGTGTTGAAGTGAAGGGTAAGGAACCCGTTTTCTTTGAAATGATGGTCTTTCAGTGCAAGTAGTTGTAGACTAGTCAGCCGAAGCAGTTTCTTTGTAATGCGACAGTACCTACAATGTGTTGATGGTCTTTCAGTGCAAGTAGTTGTAGACTAGTCAGCCGAAGCAATTTCTTTGTAATGCGACGGTACCTACAACGTGTTGAAGTGAAGGGTAAGGAACCCGTTTTCTTTGAAATGATGGTCTTTCAGTGCAAGTAGTTGTAGACTAGTCAGCCGAAGCAGTTTCTTTGTAATGCGACAATACCTACAACGTGTTGAAGTGAAGGGTAAGGAACCCGCTTTCTTTGAAATGATGGTCTTTCAGTGCAAGTAGTTGTAGACTAGTCAGCCGAAGCAGTTTCTTTGTAATGCGACGGTACCTACAACGTGTTGAAGTGAAGGGTAAGGAACCTTCAAGGCAACTTCTCGTCTGGTTGAGCTAGTAGAGGAAAATGTAATGATTCTTTTGGGTATTAAACTCCTTCTTGCAAGAAAAGAAAAGAAAAGAGATGGCAGCCACAATCGCATCATAACTTCTTATAATACTTCATAGGCCATATGTCAATGCATCATAACTTATTCTGAGTAATATGGTTCAAGATTTTTTCGTAAAGATTCTTTCATCATAACTTATTTTGTAGTGGCTCTATAGACAGATTTATGAGGGCTTGACGAAGCAGTTTCATACCACCTTCTATGTGGGCCTAAATTGGCAGCTAAATTGGCAGCTACAAAAGTCGTCAAACGCTGAAATTTCTATTTTCACTAACGCGCTTTCTTCCAATACAAAAGTGAAAGTGGGTAAGGAGCCTTCAAGGAACTTTCATATATAAAGACCAAAGATTCTTGCCCTTTTCTAACTCCTAGCGACTGTAGCCTTTATTCTACTTACCCTTTTTTTTCTAAATTAATATATTAACACATTGACTTATATATATATATATATTGTATAGTATAACTCTAATTTCTGCCCTTACCAGATAAGCTCTATCAATTTCAAGAAATCTCTTCATCTTTCAACTGCAAGTAAGCCATTCTATTTTTCTCTCTAATGCTTCGCAACTGTAAATTGAAGTTCCGTATAATTTAGTTGTATAATTTAATTGTATTGTATTATTCATAAATTTTTCTTATTAAAATAAATTAATGTTAAAAAGGCTTACGCCTCACTGCTTCAAGGCTTATGCCTCGCATCATCGCCACACCTTTCAAAACATTGATAAACACATCAAAATTAAGGTTGAAAGAACTATGATTACATGCTAACACAGTATAATAACCAACAAATAACTCAAATTGATTAGATAATGAGGCATCAGAGTACCAAGAACTTCATCCAAATCACCAGGCGGCTCATTCCTCTATCCTTTCTCGATAATCTTCTTCACAATCCCACCATCTTTGCTCAAATTCACCACTTTGATCAATGAAACGAGTTGAATTTGAATCGAACAACAGCATTGGACGGCACAACAGAACTACCCCCACAACAACACCATAGACTAGCTGAGCAGGCAATGTGAACAATGCAATCTCTCCCTTCTTCATAGAGACGACGCCATGGTTCAAACCCTTCACCACTCGACCCTCACCGAGCTTAATGGTGAGAGCCTCATCTCTGTCTCTGGTCGACTCGAACTTCCCATCAAGTAGATTTCCAACATAGTGCACTAAATTCAAATTTCCACACTGAATGTATCTAAAATTATAAAGTTTTAATAGGAGTGAAAAATAGAGAGAAAAAAGAAAGAAAGGGTATTTTTGGCATTTAAAAAAAATTAAATATAGGTATTTTCGTCATTTTAAAAGTTTCATTAAAGGGAGCCAAGTGCTTCATGTGTTTTTGTCCTACAACTCCTTTATGAAGAAGCACCTCTCAAGTACTTCTTCCAAAACCACTCCAAGTGCTTTGGGATCTCACCCAAAGCGCTTTTGCAATTTTTGCTAAACACCATTTTTAAAAGACAGAAGCGCTTTCACCCAGTTTTCATTGCTCCAAAAGCACTCCCAAATGAGCCCTAATTCTCTCAATTCCTCCACTTTCCTTCCTTCTGCAAATATTCAACAAAAAATAACATTAAAACAAAAGCTAGTTTTTTTATACGCAAGTAATAAAAACTAGTTGGTGTACATTTCATATGTGTTGAAAGCTTTAAATTTAGCCAGTTGAATGTAACTTAGTTGGTTAAGCTCTTCCACTTTCACCCATGTAGGCAGAAATTTGAATTATAATTATATATTATTGTATTAAACAAACACAAATTCATAATAAATCGGACAACTTTAGTTATTGCGGTAATAAATTTATCAATTAGCTCCCCAAGTCACTAGAAAGAGGTGAAAGACCCACCACTTTTGTATTCATGGCCTATATCAAATTGTAACAAATATAGTCAATAAACTTCGTATTTTTGTTATCCTACATAAAATTGCTCACCTGGGGTTAATAACTTATTATAAAAAAAAACCTAGAGAAACTAGTTTTAGTTCCATTTCACGACAAAGAGCTCTCTTTTCTTTCTCAAGCACTTTCTCCTCCCCCCTGTTACCCATCCCACCTACAGAGCAATCAATCTTTAACAAACGCTAAAAAAGATAAAAACTATTTTCTCTCTTTTTTTTGGGAAAAAAATAATGGATAAAGCATAAAACTCATATGAATAATTGAAATTGTGATTTCATTTCTTTTGTGGGAAAAAAGTATTTAGCATCTGTAGGTGTGAAAGTTGGATTGGAAATTCTAATTTCGACCAATTTTTATTCGAAATTTTTTAACTTTTAGTGAGTTCAAATCAATTCCAACATCCAAAAGTTTCAAAAATTCTAGAATTTTTTTTTTAAAAAAAGAAAAGGATTGAAATTAGAATGTATCTCAAGATTACAAATTTTTTGAATTATATCGGATTTCCAATGTTGAACTGCATATACTGAGTAATATCCATGGCCACCATATGCACTTTGCATAAGCAAAAACAATTAAACTAATGGTATAGCCGCAATATCAGAAGAATATAATTATGTTAAATTCTAAACATGGAAACTTTAAACAGAAAACTTGATCAATCATGAGGATACCATGGCATCTAATTTCTTCGTTATGAAGAAACATGTGATTTTTTTTGATTCTAAAACATGCAGACTATGATCTGACACCACATGTAAACTGTATTGACTGCACATAAGTAGAACACATGTATTTTAGTTGTTGATGCTCAAAATGGCTAGGCCAAGAATGAGTCCAACTTAGTGATGATGTGTGATGGATGATGGATGAAGGTGAGGACCTTAAGCATGTATGTAAAGACTTGGGCAAGCGATAAATGTAAAGAAGACAAGATATACGTGGTTCACCCTTAATGAATGGGCTACGTCCACGGAGAAGTATATTTTCATTATAATAATGTATGAATACATTTATACATGGGGAGAGAAGTCCCTATTTAAGTTGAGAGAAGTCTCTATTTATAGGGAGGTGAAAGTGGGAGGTTTGTGTAGATTTCCGATGTGGGACTTTGCGCACGTCGTTGTGGAAGAGCGTCTTCCTTCGGCGTGAGAGAAGGCATGTCTACCTTTGGTGCTAGTCACTTTGAGGCTAGATATGCTCGGTTGATTATGGTGTAAACAGTAGTCCCCTAAGTTCGCGATCAAGAAGTGACTTCTGGGTTGGGAACTTGTGAGTTTTTGTGTAATCATGACCGAGCATTCCAGGTTCAGTGGGAGCCGTAGGGCAGTCCCTATTCCCCCAAGTTGGCAAGCTAGAAGTTGTGCTAACCCTTGGAAGGGATAATAAAAGTTGTTTGAGCCTCTACCACTTTTGGTAGCTGGGTACCTCTTTGGCGAGAAGGTTGGGCTCTTTGGTAGGCACAAGTTTTGACGAAATTTGGCTAGGCTGCGTAGAGTTGGGCCTTGTACCAAAAAGACTTGGCAAGTAGTAGGGCTAGGAGCTAGCCTCCTTGTTTGGCTGGGTCTTTTGCGGGCCTTATTGATTTCCATTGACTTGGGCCTTCGGCAAGGGAGAGAAGGGTAAAGGGGCCGGGCCCTTGGTGGGTCTTAATGACCTAGCCAATAGTCAAGGTTTTAGGATTTTAGATAAGGGAATATAAAAGAGTCTCTTCAGCACCTGCCGTTCGGCAAGGTCACCTGGGAACTATTTTGGGCTCTCATCTTCTCTCCTTCGGCAAGAGAGCTAAGTCCCCCTTGTTTCGAAACTTTGGTAAGTTCAGCAAACTAGCAAGAGAGCTAAGTCCCCCCACCCTGTTTCAAAGCTTCGGTAAATTCAGCAAGGCAAGGACTGGACCTTTCGTGACTTGAAAAACGTCTGAAGTTTTGGCTCGGCAGGATCGGGTTTGGAGGAGGGTCTGGCGCAATCTTGAATTTCCGCATATCTCGGTTCAGCAAGGTCCAATTCAAAAGCATTGGATTTGAAGGCTCGAGTTGCCCATATTAATTTGGAGCTGGCTGTTGTGAAATTCGGCAGAGACCTTCGGCAAGGTTTTTAGCTTGATTGAGCTTGGAGTTTTGGGAGGATTTCGTGAGCTAGCTACGAGGGTCTTGGGCATTTGTTGCAGGGCTGCTGAACCGCAGCGGGTCTGGCCTTTGTAGCAGCTGGGGAACATATATATTGAGCTGGGTCTTGGAGATTCGGCAAGAGCTGGGCTGTGGTGGCCGGGTCTTCGGCATCTTGGTGTTACGAAAGGGTGCTGGAGTCGAGCTGTGGCTTTGGTATGGGGGCTCTTTGTGCCCTTGTTTTGTATTTGCATAGCCCTTGCCGTTCGGCAAGGGTGTCTTGATCAGATTTTGAAGGTTTTTGTTGTTCGGAGAAATCCTGGTGTGCTAGGAGCTCAGCTGTTTAGTTGAAATATTGATTTCGGTGAGCTGGGTCCTTGGCTTTCGGCAGCTTTGGTTTTGTCAAGGAAGAGTTCGGGAGCTGGGTTTCTTCAGTTGGAGCTGTTCAGCAAGGCTGGTGACTTGAAAGTGCTGGGTTTTAGGCAGCTCACCGTTCGGCGGGGCTGGCTTTGGCGGATCCGAGTTGTTGGTCTGTAGCATTTAGTTAGGCAAATCTGAGCTGGGCCTTCGTGGGATCCTTCCCTTGGTGCGTGCTCTCCCAATTTTGACTGCAGCGTAGTTGGCCGGATCCTTTTGGATGCTTGGTGTTTTCGCGGTTGGAGCTGGGTTTGGCAAGTGGAGGTGCCGAACGAGGGGTTGGGCATCATGGGTTAGCAGTCCAGGCAAGGTGAGAATGTTGCGCCCCCTATTTTATCTACATGGTCCTTGCCGTTCGGCAATGACCTTTTTGAACTTTGACTTGGCCATTTTGGTGTGGGGTTTTGTGGTTTGGGTGTCTTGAGTAAACCGTGGTTTTGTTCTTTGTTGTTGAATGTTGAGAAAATAGGCTGAGTCCATATATTTTGTAGGTGTCAGCAAGGGTGAATCCTTCGGTAGGCCAATAGGTGAGAGCCGGGGTGGCTTGAGATATTCTTGGTGGCTAGGACCTTTTTTTTTTTTTGACTTGGTTGTGCAAGTTTGGCTGGATTCGTGACCAAGGATTGGGTTCTTCTTGCAGCTTGGGTGTCTTGAGCAGATCGGGGCTGGGTCTTTGTTGAGGTAAATAGTGTTTCGAGGCCCTCCATTTTTCTTGCGCACGCTCCTTGCCGTTCGGCAAGGGTGCTGTGAGCGTTGGCCAAGGATTTGAGGAGCTGGGCCATTTTGGAGCTTGACTAGTTTGAATTGTGGTGAGCCATGCAAGCCATGCAAAAATGTTTTTTTTTTTTTTTTTTTTTTGAAATTCAACTTGTGTGTAGGTACAAGGGAGTTGGGGAGGGAAAATGAAAGGGTGCTAGGGTTCCATCTTGTAACCCTAGGGCTTTATAAATAGGAGCTCTAGGTGGAGAAGGCAAGCATACCTAAGTTCTTGGAAGAAAGTTCAAGAAAGTGAAGGAGATTTCCGGCGACTTTCCGTGGTGGTGCAAACAAGGTTAGACCTCATTTCCCTTGAGCTTTTGAATTGAAATTCTGTTTTCGGTATGAACACATTGAAGAGTATGATGAATACCTTGAATATGAGCATGAACGTGATGAACGTATGCATCTAGGTCAGAGAGTATGTAGATGCCATCCATTTTTGTGTTGTTGTGCTTGAATCCCCCTTGCATATGCATTAGTCCCTTTTTCTTGTTTCTGCATGTTGTAGATGTCTGGAAGTTCAGATAGAGAGAGTCCTAACCCCTTTGCCCTTGGTGGGGATGATATTGAGAGTGAATAGGCTAGTGAATATATTTGTTCTGAAGATGAGAGTTCTCAGACTGAGGGTTTGGTAGAAGGACTTGTAGAAGATAGGATGGTAGTTCATGAGGGTGTGAGGAGTGATCCGTCAATAGACTCCGGGTCAGAGGCATATGGGGAGATGCAGATGTTAGAGGTTATAGTTGATCGGGGTCTAGCTATGCCTCGTTCATCAGAGATAGGCTCAAGCAACCAGGTATCACCATCAGGGTCTGTGAGTGTAGCCGTGGCTTCAGCTTCAGAGGGAGTGGACATACGGGTTGGTATCCCTTTGGCTGTGCGGAATACGCTTATAGAGTTGAAGTTGATTGAGCTTCGGAGAAATTATGGTGTTCCCCCGTATGTGGTCCTGAGGTTACCCACTGCTGCTGATGTAGTTAGGTACCCTCTGGAGGGTTCAGTGATGATTTTTACGGATATGTACCAGCATGGGCTCAGACTACCGCTTCATCCTTGGGTGCAGATGATGTTGGCCAAGCTGGGGTATGCGCCGGGGCAGTATAATCCCAACTTTTGGCTTCTGCTTCATGGAGTATACATTGCTTGGTGGTTGGTTGGGTTGGGAGAGCCAACATTCGAGCAGTTCATGTACTTGTACTCAATTTCAAAGCAACAGGGGACTTTTGGCTGGGTACAAGCTAATTGCCGAAAGGCAAAAGAGAGAGGTTATTTTATTGGTCATAAGCCTTCCACGCAGAAGTCTTGGAGGAACAGGTGGTGCATGGCATCTGGTTATTGGGAGTGTCTGCCCAGGAAGACCGTCTCCAGACATGTTCCTACCCACTTCCAGTCTATAGGTCCTTAGCCCTATCCTTTAAGACTAGTTGTGTTGTAGTGTTTTGACTCTTGGGTCTTCATTTTGTGCTTGTGCAAGTATAAATGGCTAAGTTACATCTAACCTTTGATGCAGGTTCAGTGAAGTGGGGGCCGATCTCCAAGGAGCAGGAGGACGAGGTTGAGAGGGTGAGGTCATCGTTGTCGGAGACCGAGCGCGAGTGCAAGAATCTAGTCACTCAGGAGAACCTGTACGAGTCCAGACTCTTGCAAGGGAGTAAGTACCCGGGCACCATTGTTGTTTGTCTTATAATTCTTTTTGAAGTTGTGACTGACTTAGTTTTTGATGTGCAGTGGCAGGTATCATAAAGGGAAGCACGAAAGTGGCCGTGTATCTGGATGATCCCGAGATGCAGAAACGGCTCAGGGAGTCCCGGGCCAAGAAGGTGGAGAAGGGAGGTGCCCAGCAAGCGGTTGGGAAGCATCCTAGGGATGATGAGGGCCGGGTTGCTGATGTGGTGGGCCAGAAGAGAGCACTGGAGGAAGCCCACCGGAGTGTGATGGGGACAGGGCCGAGGCTCCCTCCCTTGGATCTCCAGGCGCCGCTGAAGCTCCCTTTTGTTATGGATGATGTTTATGCCGAGGGGGTGGAGAAGATGGACTTCTCTAAGCTGCGCCGACAGAAGAAGGAGGTGAACCTAGCGATGCATCGGCAGGAGGTTCCCTTGGTGAACGTCTTCTTGGAGGGCGTGAAGAGTGACCCTGAGGTTCTTGTGAAGACCCCGGCCACCTCCTATGCAGCTCGGGCCCAGAAGACGTTCCTTATCCAGGCCTATGTAAGTTGCCGTGCCTTGTGAATTTGTTCATATCATTCGAATTCTGCCTTTGACTGATTATGTTGTGTTGCAGGGCTATGGTGAGATGTACGTGAATATGGCCAAGGCGGATAAGGAGATTCAGAGGTTGAAGAGGCGCAATGAGGCGATCAAGGACGAGATAGCGAAGGCGCATGATGCTATCAAAGAGAAGAACAACCTGGTGCTCCAGAAGGCGGCGATGACCAAGGAGATGGAAGAAATGAAGCGATCGATGGCCAAGGAGATGGAAGAAATGAAGCGGTCGAGGGCCGAGGAGGTAGCCGCTGCCCGAGTCGAAGCGATTGAGTCGTTTCAGGGTTCAGAGGAGCTGAGGAGCTACGTCATGGATCAGATGGTGGCGATGCAGATGCGTTGGGAGGATAGGGTGGCGAGGTTCAACCCTTCGGTTAGGATTAACTTTGACACAAGTAGCGAGCCTCCTTCCCCTAGTCCCTCGACTGATGATACGGCTGTTGCACCTGAGACAGAGCCAGCCACTAGGGATGCCCCTTCGACCGAACCCTGAAGGCTTGGCCTTCCTTATATATTCCAGTTATTTATGTAAAACACGTGATGTTTATTTTGCTTATGTATGAACATTTTGCCTTGCCTGGGGCAAGGTTATTTTGATATGCTATGATATTAGACTTGTTGTCATTTGATATCAATTGTGCTAGCAAAATGATAACCATGTGATTGATGAGAATGAGCCAGAGTCGGGCGTTTCATTAAATATGTGCCGAAAGGCAGGAAATATGGTACCTTCAGTAGGACCCTTTTGCTGTGTCAGTAAGGCTGACCTCCCGCACGGGCTGGTCCGTGAGTCATTTGGAGCTGGGCCGGTTGAGGTTAGAGCTAAGGCACGAGAGTTAGGCCCGTATAGATAGCTCTATATAAAAAGGCATTATCAGATCAGTCTCTCCAAATTCCAAACCTAGCGCCGCACCCACATTCCTGCGTCTCTCTCTTCCTCTTCGGCCCTGTCTTCCTATTCATTTCTCTTTGGCTATTTCTCATTTCTCTTCGGCTCTCTCTCTCTCTCTCCTCATTCGATCTTGTAGATCCAAGTCCAAGAGAAAAACTCCAGGAGGCTATCTCTCAAGCCTTCTCCAAATTGTTGCTTATTGTAGATCTCGTCAATGGAGAAACTCCAGGAGGCCGTCGGTGGAAGGCTCAAGGAGGAGGAGTCTGAATTGAGCATGGTGAAGGTGCCCGGCCCAATGGTTCTGCTGAACTCACTGCCGGCTATCCCACCAGAAGATCATTTGGGAGAGGACACCATTGTGCAACGGGTGTTTGGGGTGATTGAGGTGTTCGTTCTTGTGTTTGCCCTGGAACCCTCAGAAGTTCTCATAGATGCTTATCTGTCGCATAGAGGTATGCTGATAGAGGTAATCGAAGACATGGTTCCAAATTGGGATCTGGATTGTGGATTGGAAGAGATGCAGCTTGCGGCGCTGGCACGTTGTCTGGATACTTGGAGGGTATATCTGCTAGATAGGAGGTTTGTGGCAAGGATTGTTGTGTTGAGCAGTCACCTGTATTGTACAGGTAACATTCGAGACGAGTTTGGCATTTACTTAAGTATGCTTGACGAGTTTCACTTCCGATTAGTGTACATGACCACAAGGCTCCGAGACTTCGTGGAGCAGGTGATAGATGAAGCCCAATCTGATTCTTTTGATTCGGACCCTTCGGAAAGTGAGTCAGAAGAAGAGCCATGGGTGAGCTCAGCCATCGATAGCATTTTGAGAAATGCTATGTTTGAAGGATGAACCGTGTAGTGCCAGCATGTCGAATCGGGTGGTCTGGGTTTCGTAAGCTAACCGTGACTTGGAACCGAGCAGTGTAGCAATGGGCTTAGCTATTGGACGTTTGGCAAAAGAGCACGGCTCATTGGTTCGGCAGGAGCTCAACTTTGTTGTCTCTGTAGCTGAGGTGTTGTTCCTTTGTCTGAGCATGAATTTTGACAGTCAAGTTTATAACTGTGTGAAGTAGTTGATACTTGCCTTCCCATTGGATTGAAATGGTGGTTGGCCTCCCTGGCGCTTGTAGCTGTGATGGTCCTTGACATTTGAAGCTGGGCAGGGAGCTGGACCGTTAAAGCTTGGTTGTTCGCGAGCAATACCATAGTTCATCTTCCAAGCTGTATAGTGCAATACCCATAGTCCCCCAAGTCCCCAAGTAAGAAGGACATTGGAGGGAGTGAACTTGGCATGAGGGTGCCGAAGGCACAAAGATGCATGTCGCAAGGCGATGTGACCAGGCACGAGGGTGCTGGAGGCAACACAAAGCTCGTTTGTCGCAAGGCAATGTGGCTAGGCACGGGGGTGCCAGAGACAACACGGAACTCGCATGTCACAAGGCAATGTGGGCAGGCACGGGGGTGCCGAATGTGACATAAAGCTTGCGTGTCGCAAGGCGATGTGACCAGGCACGAGGGTGCTAGAGGTAACACAAAGCTCGTTTGTCGCAAGGCAATGTGGGTAGGCACGATGGTGCTGAAGGCGATACAAAGCTTGCGTGTCACAAGGCGATGTGACCAGGCACGAGGGTGCTGGAGGCAACACAAAGCTCGTTTGTCGCAAGGCAATGTGGGTAGGCACGATGGTGCCGAAGGCGATACAAAGCTTGCGCGTCGCAAGGCGATGTGACCAGGCACGAGGGTGCTGGAGAGCTAGAGGCAACACAAAGCTCGTTTGTCGCAAGGCAATGTGGCTAGGCACGGGGGTGCCGAATGTGACACAAATCTTGCGTGTCGCAAGGCGATATGACCAGGCACGAGGGTGCTGGAGGCAACACAAAACTCGTTTGTCGCAAGGCAATGTGGCTAGGGACGGGGGTGTCGGAGGCGATACAAAGCTTGCGTGTCGCAAGGCGATGTGACCAGGCACGAGGGTGCTGGAGGCAACACAAAGCTCGTTTGTCGCAAGGCAATGTGGCTAGGCACGGGGGTGCCGGAGGCGATACAAAGCTTGCGTGTCGCAAGGCGATGTGACCAGGCACGAGGGTGCTGGAGGCAACACAAAACCCGTTTGTCGCAAGGCAATGTGGCTAGGCACGGGGGTGCCAGAGACAACACAGAACTCGCATGTCGCAAGGCAATGTGGCTAGGCACGATGGTGCTGAAGGCATCATTCATGCTGTTTGATGGCTGGGTGTCGAATGATGGCGAGGTACTGAAGGCATCGCTCGCGCCGATTGATGGCTGGGTGCCAAAGTCATCGCTCGCACCAAATGATGAAGATTGTATGGGTGCCGAGTGGCACTGAAGAAGGGGAGAACGACAAAAGCTTCTTGTGTCGCTTCCCACAGACGGCGCCAAACTGTTGATGCTCAAAATGGCTAGGCCAAGAATGAGTCCAACTTAGTGATGATGTGTGATGGATGATGGATGAAGGTGAGGACCTTAAGCATGTATGTAAAGACTTGGGCAAGCGATAAATGTAAAGAAGACAAGATATACGTGGTTCACCCTTAATGAATGGGCTACGTCCACGGAGAAGTATATTCTCATTATAATAATGTATGAATACATTTATACATGGGAGAGAAGTCCCTATTTAAGTTGAGAGAAGTCCCTATTTAAGTTGAGAGAAGTCTCTATTTATAGGGAGGTGAAAGTGGGAGGTTTGTGTAGATTTCCGATGTGGGACTTTGCGCACGTCATTGTGGAAGAGCGTCTTCCTTCGGCGTGAGAGAAGGCATGTCTGCCTTTGGTGCTAGTCGCTTTGAGGCTAGATATGCTCGGTTGATTATGGTGTAAACATTAGTATTGCATTAGAGTTGTCGGAATATCAAGAACATACAAGATCTCTTCTCCTCAATACGACCCCTCACACACTCATTTATAGACAGGGTGAATACTTTAGTGTAGGTTACATTGATCGGGTAAGTCGTGGCACCTGTATTTATATGCATCTGCCTAAGAGTCTTGCCCATCAAGAAACTCTCTAGGAATCCTTATTGCAATGGAAAATGCTAGGCTTACCACATTTTTCATACCACATCTCTAATAGAGGTGGGCCCGATTGTATTGGTGGGCGGGCCCCATTGTATTGGTGGGCTCCACCTCTATTAGAGATGTGGTATGAATGTGGTATGAAAAATGTGGTATGCCTAGTATTACCCTATTGCAATAGGAAAAGAAAACCCTTGTCCATATTTAGAGCTCGTTTAATAACAATTTCATTTTCTATTCACTTTTCACTTTTTAAAAAAAATTGAAAACATATTTTTATAATACTTTTCATTTTCAGTTTTCAAAATCACCCTTACTAATTCTCATTCTATCTAACATTTTCAAATAATCCATTCTCCAAAACAAACAGTACTTAATAAGTAGTGACATCTGAATCATTGCGTGTTAATGAACTATCTAAGACAACATAACGTTCATTAGATAATGCTTTTGACCTCATTATTCTTGTAGTGAGCCTACAATTAGAATAGTACATTACCATTTGAAATGACTATTATTATTATTATTATTTGCATAAAGGAGGGAAATTCATTGAATAACAGAGGTAAATACAGAGAACTGAGACATCAATACCATGATAACATGGAGAGATCCAGCCAACTCAAACTTTACAATACAAGCACAAAGACTAGAATTAATGAGCAAACATAAAAACAATAAACCCATCTCACTAGAAGCCAACCATATAAACAAATAGAGCATAATTCTCATGTAAAATCAGTGCCGAATTGGACCTAGCAAACACCTCTGCTTTTGTCAGTATTTGAGAAGAGGACAGTACCATTAAGAGAAAGAGCATATCCACCATCTTCCTCCAGATTCTCATACAAGCATCACAGCACCATCCTTTCTCCACCAGGTCTCAGCACCAAAGCTCTGACAACAGACGTTGGCTTCTCCTCCAGAAAACCACAAGCCTCCAAAAACAGAAAGCCCATAGCTAAAAAAGGAGATTTATTCCAGATACAAATAGGGGCACCACCAGACCTTGACAGATCTAGAACAGATTTAAAACAAAAAACAAAAAAAAACATGCCTAGCTAAGGGAGAAAACACTTGAACCAAAGAGATGATGGGGGAAACCCAAGCAAAAAAGCTTGGGGGAAACACTCTCCACAACATCACAGGGGAAAGAGAAGCCGGTGAATCACCGATTTCTTAGGGGGTGTTTGGTATCCTATTCAAATAGGAAACTCAAAAACTTTAATTTTTCTTAAAAATAAGGAGTTCTCAAATCTATTTTTAAGGTTCAAAAACTTGTTTGGTATGCAACTTGAAAACTATTTTCAATTTTTCAAAATTTGAGAACTTGTTTGGTTGAATTCTTGAAAACATTTTCTCTTCAAATTACATTTTTGTCCTTGAGGGTAGGGGTATTTTGATCACTTTTTGTTCATGAAAAAGTTTCCCCAACCTCTCTTCTATCTTTTCCCCCAAAGATTCAGCCCCATACCTTGCTAGAAAACCCAAATCGACGCAGAGAAATCAAGGGTTTTCTCGTTCGAAAATCTTAAAATCCAGCCACCTCCTGTCATTTTTGGCCGTCAACTCAAGTATAAAGTATAAAGAAATCCTTAAACCCAAACAGACTATCATTGCATTGTTGATTTTGCTAGAAATGTAAGTTTGGAAATCTGAGAGAGAGAGAGAGAGAGAGAGAGAGAGAGTCATACGGAACAGGGAAGAGAGATAGAGAAAGCATGGAGAGAGGGAGGAGAGAGAAAGATAGAGAGGAAGAGAGAGGGGAAAGGGGGAGAGAGAGGCACAGTGGTGGGTTAGAAAAAAAACTAAAAAAATATATATTTTTTGTTTTTAATAATTGGGGTGTTTTTGAGTAGTTCTTGAGTTTAAAATTTTAAAAATGGGACTACCAAACAGGTTTTCTTTATTTTAGACTCAAATTCTTAATTTTTTTCTAAGAGATCCGGAGGAAACCCCCAAATCTAAAGAAATCTAGTGGCTGGGAGGAGGGTATTTGGTTTTCCTTGGTAGACCCTTCGAGAGGGAGAGAGAAACAGAGGGGAAAATATTTAGAAAAATTAGGTATTAGACATAACAATCTTTACAAATTAGGATTTGAGACATAAGGTATTTTTGTTTGGGTTTTAATACCTATGAATCAAATTCTGTTTTGGATATGCCGAAAGAGGAGGCCCAACTAATTTGGACTTGTCTAAATTATAAATGTAAAATACAATTTTACCCTAACCAGATCTCAGCCCCTCTCTCTCTCCTCTTCCTTATTCACTCCATCGATGACGACGGCCTCTCTCTCATCTTCCTTCTTCGCTCCATCGACAACGACTTGACGACGGCCTCTCTTCAATCCAAACGACACAGGTCATGTCGTTTGGTGCTCATCTTCTCTTCAATAAGAAAGAAGTGGAAGCAAAGGGAGTCACTGGATCTTTTGCTAGCCCGCCATTTTCTGAAGTTGAGAAGCTAGGGCATCAATTTCTGAGCTTGACAAGCCATGGAGTAGACGCTTTGGAGCCATTTACCGCTATTGGTTAGGTCCAATTCGAAAGATTCGGTTGAGGACATTCTTCAGGCTCTTTGGAGTACCCCGAAAATAGGTCTCGACCCGGCCGACCGAGACATTATCCGAGATATGCTCCAGCTCCAGAACGAATCGGACCTCAACTCCCAACTCCTCAGCTTTCAACTTCCTTTTATGACTCAGCTTCAAGTACTTGTTCTTTTGGGAGAACACTTTGTTCACTCTAATGTTAAGATCAGCCAAAATGGCCTCATCTTCAACACATTTCTCGTGCCATGAATTGATCAGTCTGGAATTATAATTCAGCTTGCTACTGACTGCATGTATTGCCTCTAATGGATCATCGAAGTCCTCCTCACTCGCAAATGATGTTGAAAATGGAAGGGGTCGGCGAGTACAACGTGGAAATGGAACCTGCGACTCCAATTTTTCATCTTCGATTGTGTTGTTGGCACCTGAAGAGGTTGACATGCTTGAATAATCCTATTTGTTTTAGAGGATGAGGATTGCATATGCAATTTCGTTTGAGAAAGGGAACATAGCTTTATAGACCAACATACCAAAGCTTGCGTGTCGTCAACATATGTACTTTATTTCAATTTAAAAAAAAAGAGGTGTCAGGCTTTTCTTTTCAAGCATGTCAACCTCACACTCTCCTTACACCACTATTAGTGGTTGAAAGAAACTCAATGGAAGTGAAAGAAACTCAATTAAACTTAGATTGTATCAGACATTTTTAATTTATACATTTTCAACCAAATGTTATTTTGGCGGGAACCCTTTTATTGGTATTACTATCACCCCCTTCATAGAAATTCTCCCTCCACAAAAAACCCACTCCTCCACCGAATCTGTCTCCATCTACTGAAACTCTCTCCTCCACATAAACTCTCTCCCCTCATAGAATGGATTTACTAACCAAGTTTGATGTGAGCATAATAAACACCCCCCCAAACAAAGACCGCCTTTGAAACGCAAGTGAGTCACCAGACAAGCAATGTCACATTCCTAGACAGAATGACCATTTTGTTGGAAGTTTTGAGTTTGAAAGAGTTCTTGCTTTCTGGAAGGAGAGGCATCTTCAACTTGGTGATGAAATCCAAAGGGCAAGGGCACATTTTGTTAAAGGCCAAATTGAAGGATGACAAAAGGAAGGCCAATCTGGATAGGGCAAAGTTGTAGTGCATGAAGCGTGTGATGCAAGCTGGATTCTACTACTTCTGGTCCTATGCAAAACTCGTCGTACCCGGGTTTGATTGGTCATCTATTACCATTTCTGACGTTAACAAATATACTCAGCTAGGAAAAAAAACCATTTTGGTTCTCGTGTTTGAGCATAGGCAAATCAGTGGAATTGGAATTTTGGTTAAATTATGCTTCAAACCTATTTTGATGATTACTACTATAGAATATTTCAACCTTAATATTTTGATGTCTTTAATTATGATAACACGAGATGCAAAGTGCCCATCTACTTCAATCATATGTTGCTGCCATGTCCATTTTTTTGTGATCACGTATCAGATTTGGACATGGTTGTTTGTGCCTAATAAAACACGGTCACCAGAAGGGACCTCTTATCGGCCGTGACACCTGTTTATAGGCGGAAACGGCCGCATTTTGTCAAGCATTTTGCCTTCCTCAAACATGAGCCAAAAACAAAGGCAGGATCTCTTCGGCCTCTCGACCATAGCTTTGTGGGCCGAGGCCGAAGGCCGTAAGAGACAACGTCGAGGATACTATGGTCAAAACGCCACGTGGCTAAAGGGTCCCAAGCCTCATTTAATGAAGTAGTGCCTCTGACCACCACAGCAAATCCACTGGGGCAAGAGGCATTTAATGCACGAGGGCAGAAGGGAAGTGATTGAAGTCAGGCTTTGGTAAACAGAGATCAGAGTGGTTAGGCGCAAACATTCTCACGAAGCACTCTCACAACCTAGGGTCAGATCACCAACCACTGGACCAGAGCATTAAATGCATTCCCACGGCCAGGAGGCGCAGAACCCTCTATCAGGGCGGTGGCTGAGATTTACCGAGATTTATGGGGGTCACACCACCACGCTTCACGATCCCAAATGCCGATTGGACTACCTACTTGCCCCATTCAGACTCCACCAGGCAGATATTTCTTAGGCCCTCAGAAAAAGATCTTTTTCAGCCTCGAATGGCTCTCCAGGACT
This sequence comes from Prunus salicina, assembly GCA_020226455.1. Lineage (NCBI taxonomy): Eukaryota > Viridiplantae > Streptophyta > Magnoliopsida > Rosales > Rosaceae > Prunus > Prunus salicina. The sequence goes on along the minus strand of CM035343.1, from coordinate 26,950,940 downwards.
CTTCCTATAAATACCAAGCTCAAGACCACTTTCAAAAGGTCCAACATCAAAACCAAAAGCCTCTCACGGAGCAACTTATTTTTCTATAACGCACTTTCAATATCTTTACATGCTTTCCTAGGAGTAGTGGTAGATTGTAAGAAAAATCCATTCATCAATATATCATACAACCCTTGATTTCTCAAGGCGCTGGAGCACCATCCCTGTTATTGCCTCACTCACTCCATATATCATACGACCGTCGCTCCTCGAGCAACGCGCCGGAGCACCGCCCAAAATCCACCACCTACACCACCACTAAACGGCCTTGTAGCTCAGGCCACAATCGTTTGATTAGAAGTCCAATCCGATATAGGTGCATCATTTAAACATCTTCTACCCAAACCCCATCACCATCTCGACGCACGGTAGACCGTGCTGGCACGCCCGCGCACTAAACGCACCGTATCCAAATGAAGGACATCACGTGTTCGCGCACATCCCCTTGGCCCGGAGCACCAGGCCGCGAGATTTGCGACGTCAACACTTTTGGCACGCCCGGTGGGACTTACTTTGTCGACAGACTCATGGCGAGCCTAATGGATAAGCAGGCCTTCAGGATAGAGACATCCTTTATGGCCGCCGTGGACAAACTCTCTACGGAGCTGCGGACGCTTTTTCAAGAGGAGACGCCAGTGACGCCTACCCACACTCAGGCGTCAGGATACGCCCCGCACTCTCGGCCGAAAAGCTGACGGCAATCCCAGCCGACGCGGGAAGATCCTGGACCAGCTTGCCCAGCAAAAACATAGCGTGGCCCACTCCATGCTTTGGCTGTATCAGTGGGACAGGGTCGCCCAAGACATCCTGCGGCTCAGCAAACCGGCCTAGTGTGCGCCGTAGCCGCCCAAATCCATCCTGACTCGGGCAACGTAGCCACGGTTTCGCCGCCACGACGCGGTCAAAATGATCCGACCGTTTGGCCGTCGCAAGCGTCGTTAATTCCGGCTGAATCCCACCACCAGCACAGTTCGGCTGATCCAACGGTGACACATACACATCCCGGCCAAACCTACGGCGCTTATCTGAAGCCTCCCAGCTCGGCCATGACGGCTGAACCCCTTATTCAAAAAGCCCAGCAGATCGAGCCGCAGGATGAAGTGCAGCAGGCCCAGTGGCCGCTTCCAACTCGGCCGAAGCCAACCCCTCGGGATCCTCGGACCAAGAAGACCCGATGCGCGTCCGAAGACGGCCCAGCCCAGAGGTGGCCGGGGGCACTAGATGCTATTAAGCCGTGCCCACCAGAGATACCCAGGACTTGGCGCGATTTGTTCCCCAAGGCGTTTTGGGCACGTCGTGCGTCAAAGGACTTGGCCATGGGTACGTCTCTATATCTCTTTACCCACGACTGTTACATTAATCAACGAAGGGGGCTGAGGGTTCAGCCTCTTCGGGCTTTCAAGCAACTTGGGCAAAGGACGAAGAACTACGGGCTGACCGTGCCCCAGGATGCAAATAAGTCAGAACGACCAGGGCCCGATGCTTACGCTTCGGCGCAAGTGCCAAAAGAAATGGCACCGAGGGCCTACGACAAAAAAGTCAAAAAGAAAAAGCAAGAGTAGGCATATAAACTAAACAGACGGCGCGGCTTGAGACAAAGCTAATGTATAATTCATAAAAAGTAAACTGCGCCTTATAATTAGATTAAATTACTGTTTCTACAAAAGAAAAACAGAGAACGGCCCGCCACGGCCGATCAAACAAAATAACATACACTTAGTTTGTAGGAAAAGAGAATACTTCTAAACTATTCAGACTCCACCAGGCAGATATTTCTTAGGCCCTCATAAAGATCTTTTTCAGCCTCGAATGGCTCTCCAGCACTCTTCCTATAAATACCAAGCTCAAGACCGCGTTCAAAAGGTCCAACACCAAAACCAAAAGCCTCCCACGGAGCAACTTATTTTTCTGTAACGCACTTTCAATATCTTTACATGCTTTCCTAGGAGTAGTGGTAGATTGTAAGAAAAATCCATTCATCAATATATCATACGACCCTTGATTTCTCAAGGCGCCGGAGCACCATCCCTGTTATCGCCTCAGTCACCCCATATATCATACGACTGTCGCTCCTCGAGCAACGCGCCGGAGCACCGCCCAAAATCCACCACCTACACCACCACTAAACGGCCTTGTAGCTCAGGCCGTGAACCTGACGGCCGGGATAAGTTCCTCTCTCGGCCACAATCGTTTGATTAGAAGTCCAATCCCAAATAGGCGCATCATTTAAACATCTTCTACCCAAACCCCATCACCATCTCGACGCACGGTAGACCGTGCTGGCACGCCCGCGCACTAAACACACCGTATCCAAAAGAAGGACATCACGTGTTCGCGCACATCCCCTCGGTCCGGAGCACCAGGCCGCGAGATTTGCGACGTCAACAATGGTTGCATCATATGCAATGTTGCCTTTATTTATTATATGTTATGGCAAGGTTTATGGAAAAGCATTTGTGAGTGCGTTTGTGACAAGGTTATGGCATTATTTTGTATCAGTTATATATTGTTTTTTGTACTGGTTCATCTCCTACTATTGCTTTATTTCTTTATATTATATGTTTGTGGAATCCCTCTCAAAAGTTAACATCTACTGTGAAAAAAATGCAGAGTGAATATATAATCACTCATATAGACTAGGACAAATATTCACTAATATTTTAAAATTGTTTGATTGGTGTAAGGTTTTTCAGAAAAAGTATGGCATTATTTTATGTGATTGGACATGATAGAAAATATATTACTGATTCCCAATGCAGCGTCATATGGACAACTTATTGAATACCACCGACGTGTTCAAAACTCTAGGTGCAGTTGCATATGGACAACTTATTGAATACGTCTGGCGTGTTCAAAGCTCTAGGCGTAGTTGCAATGATGGCTTTGAAGCAGTGTGCAATTATTATATATGTACATTATTATAACAAAACAGATAATTTTACATCCTTATATATGAAAGGAAACTAATCCTTGTATTATTACAAATTATATAACGAATATTAAGGAAATATACTTGTTAAAGTGACAAACATATATACTTAGGGTTAAAAGGAAAGTGAGTTATGTCAAACAATTTTGATTTTTTCATTGCAAAACGGATGATTTATAGGTTCCCCTAATTTTATAACGTCTCAAGAAGGCCGGAGTAATTTTCGGGGCATTTTTAGGATTTTTCTACTATTTATGACCTTTTTTCAAAGATTTTTGCACTAAAAAAGCCAAAATAATTGCAAGAGGACACCTACGCGATCTTAGCCCGTCACCTTTCACCACTTGCACAAGTGTACGTCAATCAACATGGCCACATCTTTGCCTTTTACCCTAAATTATTATTTTATTACTTTTTCTTAGAAATTTCATAACTAAATACACAAAAATTAGAAAAATGATCCGAAAATTGCTACGAACTCATTGAGACTCCATCTCCCATGTTGAATTCCCCTATTCATGGTTACATATTTTAAAAAACAGTTCCGAACATTAACGGGAGATGCTTGTTGAAGTAGGTTATTGAAGTTAAAGTTAACAAACATATATACTTAGTGTTAAGAGGAAAGTGAGTTATCTAAAACAATTTGGATTTTTTCATTGCGAAATGAATGATTTATAGGTTCCTCTAGTTGTATAACGTCACAAGGAGGGCGGAGTAATTTTTGGGGCAGTTTTAGGATTTTTCTACTATTTATTACCCTTTATCAAAGATTTTTGCACTAAAAAAGCCAAAATAATTGCAAGAGGACACCTGGCGCTCTCAGCCCATCACCTTTCACCACTTGCACAAGTGTACGTCAGTCAACATGCCCACATCCTTGCCTTTTACCCTAAATTATTATTTTATTACTCTTTGTTAGAATTCATAACTAATACACAAAAATCACAATAATGTTCCGAAAATTGCTACGAACTCATTGAGACTTCATCTTCCTATTGAATTCCCTGTTTCATGGTTACGCTACATTAGTATTTTATTATTATTTATCCTAAATTATTATTATTATTATTATATTACTTTTTAGCTTGTACTTTTGTTAATTATATTTACTCCAAATTTTTATTTTTATTTTTATTTTGCGTGCGAATAGACCATTTCTGGTGCTAATCAGTTTCTCTCTTCTTAAATTTGTTAATTTTTTTTCTTTTTTAAGTTTAAGGGATGTTTTGAAAAATAAAATGGAAATATACAAGCCATCCATTCTACAACATCAGGAAAAAATTATTCAAAGTCATTCACTGTTCAAGTTTTGCTTAAGCAACATGTAACCAAATCATTTGGGATATGCTTGTTGAGGCCCAAAAAATCCATGGTTGGGCCCGAATAAATTTCTAGCCCAAGACAATATATTATTGGAAAAAGATCCGATTTGGAGCACATGAAAGTATGACATACGCGAGTCATACTCCGCACGCCATGCTAAATAAAAATCCGTCAAGCTAGGAATTGAGATTAAAATTATAAAATGCATTATCTTTGCAAAGCCATGTTAATTATCCCGTCAAGTATAATAATTAAAAGCATGCCAAGCGATATGCCATGCCAAGCGACATGCCATGCCAAGCACGAAATCGTTATTTCGCACCCAACCACGCTACAAGCCTAAGTGGGCCCAAGCCACTCAAATCCCCGGGGCTTGCTTGAGTGGGTTGTGGCATGGATGGTAATAAATCAACATGAGGCTCATTGATGGGCCGAGAAATGGAAAGTCTCGGGTTGCTTGGGAGCCTCGAGACTCAAGCCCATTTTTCGGGCCCAAATATGTGGGTAAGCACAAGAGAGGAAAAATAGCCCAATACCCAACCAAAATAACCCAACCAAAATAAAGCCCAAACTAAGAGGCCCAATGTTTAATAAAGGTATTGACCCATGTAAAATGGCCCACAAAAAACCTCAGCCCTTCTGAAAGCAATAGGAGCCACGTAAGAAAGGTTGGCAGCTCCAGCAAGCAAAGCTGCTGGGAGGTTCCATCAGCTGCTGGGAGCAAGTTCCAAGTCAAAGACGCCCAAAAAACCAACGAATGTTATCCTGCATGCTGTCAGCACCTGTAAGCTACCATCATTTTGGTTGGTGAAGATAGCCAAAATATTTCCTAAGGTTTTGCTGCACTTTCGAAGTATTTTGGGGCTTAATTTCTGAACTCAGACACAGGGGGCAATTTCAGCAATTTTCCTCTTTACGGCAGCCCAGCCCGTTTCAGCTGCCGGAAGAAAAAGACCCCCACATAAATTGGCAACTCTGCTGGGGATTAAGCCACTATCTACACCAATGCCTCCAAAGAAGAAGACCAGAAGCAATAAACCGGAGGAAATAAAGAGATAAGAACATTTCTTCTTTCTGATAATTGAATTAGTTAATTATTATTTTTTAAGTAAATTGTGTCTAAATGTGTCAAACGGGTCGTGTCTAGAGTTGGCCACTTAATGAAGGGGTTGGGTTGGGCTTGCCCATTTATAAAAATTAATAAGTCTCGTGGCCTAGCTCATATAGGACTGGGCTCATGTGGATCACTAAACGGGCCAATATGGCCCACACCAAACTCAACTTATGTATTGCATTTTTTGAATTTTTATTTCTGATAATTTCATTTCAATCTTTTTCATACCCAAACAGGCCCTTGTTTTCAGACTGATAAAGCTCTATCAGAACCCAAGACCCTTATTTTGGGTCTGTTTGCTGCGCAAATCTCTTGGCCTGGTTCTCCGGGCCGAGGGGACGTGCGTTTAACACGGAGTCCTACTTTTGGATGCGGTGCGGTTTGTGCGCAGGCGTGCCAGCACGGTCTACCGTGCGTCGAGTTCGGTGGAGTGTTTGGGTAGAAGGTGTTTGGAGTGTTGCGCCTGTTTGGTCTGGACCTCTTATCAAACGATTGTGGCCGAGAAAGGAACTGGTCTCGGCCGTCAGGTTCACGGCCTGAGCTACAAGGCCGTTAGTGGTGGTGTAGGTGGTGGATTTTGGGCGGTGCTCCGGCGCGTTGCTCGGAGAGCGACGGTCGTATGATATATGGGGTGAGTGAGGCGATAACAAGGATGATACTCCGGCGCCTTGAGAAATCAAGGGTCGTATGATATATTGATGAATGGATGTTTCTTACAATCTATCACTACTCCTAAGAAAGCATGTAAAGATAATGAAAGTACATGACAGAAAAAATAAGTTGCTCCGTGGGAGGCTTTTGGTTTTTGGTGTTGGACCTTTTGCATGCGGTCTTGAGCTTGGTTTTTATAGTGGGAGCACTGGAGAGAAAATCGAGGCTTGACAAGACCTGCATGGTGGAGTCTAATCAGGGCAAGCATGGTTGGGTCTGATCAGCATTTGGGATTGTGAAGCATGGTGGTGTGACCCCCATAAATCTCGGCAGATCTCGGCCTTTACCAGATCGAGGGCTCTGCACCTCTGGCCGTGGGAATGCATTAAATGCTCTGGTTTAGTGGTTGGTGAAGAGACTGCCAGTTGCAAGAACATTTGATGGAATGTTTGTACCTAACCACCCTGATTACAAAATCTTGATTTCAATCACTTCCCTTCTGCCCTCATGCATTAAATGCTTCATGCCCTAGTGGATTTGCTGTGGTGGACAGAGGCATTACTTCATTAAATGAAGCGTGGGACCCTGAGGTCACGTGGTGATCTGACCATAACCTCTTTGGCCGTGGCCTGCGAGTTCCTCGGCCTCGGCCCGCGAGGCTACTCGAGAGGCCGAGAAAACCTTGCCTTAGCGTTTTTTCCTTCATCGTCAGAAAACAGAGGGTAACAAAACGTTGCCGTTTCTTTGAGCCCATGAGAAAAGGCCACGGCCGAGAGGAGGATTCCTCGGTCACAAAGGCCGTAATTTATTAGGCACAAACATTGCCCCCCTGTCCCTGGATTCTTCGGTCGCGGTCTGGGTTGGGGCCGAATGGATTCCAAGGGACAGACCCCTTGCATTCCTTCGAAACGACGTGACAGACAGCTGGCGTCTCTTCCTCTTAAATGCGCACGTCGGTTCGCGCATTTAATGCGCAGGCATGTCGCATGAGCCATTATTGCTTTGGTTCGCACGAGCCGTCGCTTCGCCTCGTCAACTGAAGCGATGGCTCTTTCGAGCTTCTGACACGTCATCGCGCCTTCGAATATGCCGCTGGATTGTTGCGCTCCCCGAGGGGGTTGTGTCAATTCACGAGACAGAATTTATGCCTGTTTTTAATAGGGTATGCCCATTTTCGAGAGAGAGAGGAACGATGCCATTATAAAAGGTCCCATCCTCCCTATTTTCTGCCCCATGGTGGTAACCGCTTAAGTTCACGATTTCTCTGACGAAAAAATCCCCCTGCCCCCCAAACAGAACCCTCAAGAATCCCCCGCCCCATGGTCAGGAAACTCTTTCCTCCGTTCAAGCCTGTCATGGTGGGGCTAGGGTCTTTCTTTGATTACGGAGGAGGACGGTTCTTCCCTCGGCGAGGCCGTGGAGGAGACGTGTCATGGTTGTTGGACATAGAACCTGGCAGGATGGTTCACCTTGGCCGCATCCGGCCCGCTTCTTTCAGCCACTCCTGTGCCCAGAAGGGCAGCCCTTGCGTTGTGAGTGGCGGCTTTGACCTTAATTAGGCTCATCTCTCGGCCTCGGCGGCGTTGTGAGTGGCGACTTTGACCTTAACTAGGTCCTTGGCCTTGGCTCCCACGCCGCCCCCTCGCCTGGCCGAAATGACGGCCCTAACCCTGGCCACTTCCCGTGGCCAGAGTGGCGGCCTTTCTGGTAGCGGCCTGGGCGCCTACCCTTGGGCTTCCTATGGCCGGAGCGGTGGCCCCTCCTTTCCATCAAGACGCGGGCAGGGCTCGGGGAACTCATCCCTCCATGTTCGGCGAGAAGACTGCGTCGTGGCTGCTTGTAGGCATAGGACGCACCATTGTGTTTTATTTATGTTTTATTCGGCCAAGATAGGCCGTTCCCTTGTAATCGTAACTTTTATAAATATAAAGTACCGCCATTTCGGCCGAGTCGTGTTTATTCTTCTCGCGCACTTTCTGTCTGGTCGGGGATGTCTCGGCCCATTTTGGCCGTTTCCCATACTAACGGGACATACTTTTTCAAATACTGGCCATTGATAGGCAGGTTGTGCCATTCTCCATCGTTATCTTTTAACTGAAATGCTCCTCGGCCAAGAACTTTTTCAATAACGAACGGCCCCTCCCAATTAGGCGAGAATTTTCCGAACCGCGGGTCCTTTGTCCCGATGGGAAGTACGGCACGCCATACCAAATCGCCCTCGGCGAAAGTCTTCTGCCTCACTTTTCTATTATAAGCCCTTGCCGCTATCTGCTTCTGTGCCTGCATTAAGTTATAAGCATCGACCCTCGACTGCTCCAAATCTTCCAACTCCTGGGTCATGGCGTCGCATAGTTCTCCTCGCCCTGCCGAGGCCTTTCGGTCACGCGAAGGGACCGAACCCTTAACTCCATGGGAACAATGGCGTCATGGCCGTAGGTTAGGGCATAGGGAGACGTCCCCGTGGCCGATCTTTTTGAAGTTCGGTAAGCCCATAGGGCCTCAGGGAGGAGATCATGCCAAGCTCGCGGCTTTTCCTCGATCATTTTCTCGAGGATGCCCTTGATTACCTTGTTGCTTGCCTCGGCTTGCCCGTTAGACTGGGGTAGTAGGGCGTCGAGTGGATCAATTTGATCCCCATCTTCTCGGTATATTCCCGAGTTTCGGCCGATGCAAAGACCGGGCCGTTATCGGCCGTGATAGTCTCGGGGATGCCAAATCTGTGGACGATGTGATGTTCAAAAAACCTAACCACCTGTGCACTGGAAATAGACCGATAGGACTCTGCCTCGACCCACTTAGTGAAGTAATCGGTCGCCACCAAAATCCAAGCGTGTTGGTTGGACGCGGCTGGGTGTATTTTACCGATGATATCCACGGCCCACCCCCTGAAAGGCCACGGCTTGGTGACCGGGTGGAGGGCTTCGGCTGGTACTCTTTGTATCGGGCCGTAGATTTGACACTTAATGCATGCCCTGGCATATTCGATGCAGTCCTTCAAAATACTCGGCCAATAATAGCCGTGTCTTCGTATCAACCAACGCATCTTGATGCCGGATTGGTGAGCCCCGCAAACTCCCTCGTGCGATTCTGCCATAATAACCTTAATTTCCTTGGTGCTCGGGCACAGGAGCAGCAAGCCATCTGATCCTTTTCGATACAACTCGTTCTGATAAACCAAATAGCACCGGGCCTGGAAACGAGTAGTCCTCTCGTGGTTGCCTGAAGGGTCGCGTAAATATTTGACTATGAGGTAGCGCCAATCGGCGTCAGCCGTCTCGACTTCGTCAGAGATGTCGACCGAGGCCATCTGAGATGTCATCCCTCGCTCGGTAAGAGCTGGTAGGGTGCGTTTCTCAACTCTTATTACACGGTCGAGGTCGTTGGCCGGGATGCTGACTCCCGATGCCACCTGGGCCATTTCATTGGCCTCGTGGTTCTCGGCGCGCGGTATGTGGACGAAGGAGATCCTAGAAAATCGGTCGGCCATGTTCAGGGCCGTTACATAATACGTGGCCAAGTTTTCGCTTGTGCACTGGTAATCCCCGGTCAGCTGATTGATCACCAGCTGGGAATCACCGTAGACCAGGACGCGGGTGGCCTTCATCTCTTGCAGAATCTCAAGGCCGATAATGAGTGCCTCGTATTCGGCCTGATTGTTGGTGCACCTGAAGTTAAGTTGAAACGCAAATTGCCATCTCTGCCCTTGGGGGATTCGATCACGACCCCTGCCCCGGATCTCGCCTCGGTGCTGGACCCATCGAAGTACATGGTCCAGTAGTTTCTCTCCATGCGAGCCATGCCAATTTCGATCTCGGTTTCTTCCTCCTGGCCTTGAGTTGGGTGGTGGGCCAAGAAATCGGCCAACGCCTGGCCTTTGACCGATCTCTGGGCCACGTATTGAAAGGTGAACTCGGACAGCGCCATCGTCCATTTCCCAATTCGGCCACGTATGATCGGTCGAGTAAGCATGTACTTGATAAGATCAGTCCTGGAGATGATCTGCACGACCGAAGGAAGCATGTAATGGCGAAGTTTGGTGGCTGAGAAGTAAAGCGCCAGGCACAGCTTCTCGACCGGCGAATAGTTGAGTTCGGCCATGTTAAGGGTGCGGCTTAGGTAATGCACTGCCTGCTCTCGCTCGGATTCGTTATTCTGAGCCAATAAACACCCGATAGAGCTTTCAGAGGCCGAGATATAAAGCCTCAAAGGCTTCCCTCTTTTCGGTGGCATGAGGACCGGTGGTTGGGATAAATATTTCTTAATATCGTCAAAAGCCAACTGATGCTCTGTCCCCCATATGAACTGGTCCGTATCCTTCAATCTGAGCAGAGGGGACAACGGCCGGATCTTTCAGGCCAAATTAGAGATGAAGCGTCTCAAGAAGTTGACCTTACCAAGGAAAGACTGGAGCTCCTTCTTGGTCTTGGGTGCAGGTGCCGCCATCATGGAAAATAAGGTTCATGGCTCGTTGATAGGTCGCGCCGGCGTTCTTTAGGCCGAACGGCATGACTACCCACTCATAAGTCCTAATGGCGCCTAGACATCTAAACGCCATTTTGTGGATGTCTTCCTCGGCGATAAATATCTGGTTGAACCCCGCATGGCCGTCCATGAATGATAGGAGTTCGTGTTTTGCGGCCCGTCTACCAAAAGGTCTGACATGGGCATGGGATACTCGTCCTTGGGGGTTGCGAGGTTCAGATTCCTGTAGTCGGTGCAAATTCGTAGGGCTCCAGTCTTTTTTAGTACCGGTACGATGTTAGCCAACCACTCAACGTACCGAGCCGTTCGAATGAAACCGGCTTCCAAGAGACGCTCGATCTCTTCCTTGATTTTTAGTTGTACCTCGGTCGAGAATCGTCTCGGCGGTTGTTGGAAAGGCTTAAATCCTTCCTTAATTTTCAGTTCGTGCTCGACCAAACTTCTTGGTAGCCCAGGCATCTCGTGATAGTCCCATGCAAAACAGTCTTTATATTCGTGGAGCAGGCCGATAATTTCGGCTGCTAACCCTGGATCTAGAAGCTGGCTTACAAAAAGAGGCCGTGGCTCGGCCTCTGTCCCCACATTTATTTCTAGCAAGGGGTCCTGAACCTCGGGGTAATCATCTTCCATTTCGGCAGGTGCTATCTCCAGGTCGTCGATGGTCAGAGTGTCCGCCCCGCCGGTTTCGTGGAGGAATTCGATGAGGTTGATCGGTGAGTTTGGCTGCAGGGATTCGCCCGCCCAATGCTCCAGCAGCCTTTCCAGCAGATCGGACACGGCCGCTGCTCCTTCTCCAGTGGTTGTGTCCATCATTTAAAGGCTGGTAAGGTCGATTAGCACTTCGCGCGCTGAGTTCTGCCGAGCATTTTCGGCGCCTAGCAACAAAATCTTCTGGACCGTCGTCCTAGTTGGTCGGCCACTTGCATCGTGGCCGGTAAGGACGACCCATCCGACGTCATCGTCATAAATCCGTGCCTGGACGGCGTTGGTCTCGAAGGGCTTTTCGTCGGCCGGGTGTATGGACACTCTTTGGCCGTCCCAGAAAAACAAGAGTTGGAAGAGAGAAGATGGTATGCATCCAGCCTGGTGTATCCAGTCGCGCCCTAGCAGTATGTTGTAGTCCACATTGGACTCGACTACGTAAAATGCCGCGACCCTTGTCTGATCGGCCACAGTGATCTTGAGAGGCAGTACTTCGACGGTCTTGGATTTGTCACCGACAAAACTGCTCATGACGACATCGCTGGGGATGAGGTCTTCCTTGGTTTTGGCGAGCTTCTTCATAAGCGAACAGGGAAGGATGTTGACCGTTGCTCCGCAGTCAACGAAGACTTTAGATATGGGTACACCCTCCACATGGGCCGAGATATACAACGGCTTAAGGTGCCGATATTTATTCGGGTCATCTCTGGGGATCACCTCATTGAAAGCCATGGCCAACAACTCTTCTTTTGTCTTTGGCCCCTGGCCCAGTTGTTCCTCGGCCACGTCGTCGTCCAGGCCGCCGACCTGGCCCCTTGGGGCCGAGAACTCGGGTGGTAGGACCAAGACCATGCCTATGGTGAATTCCGCCTCCTCCTGGATCTCTCCTCCGGTTTTCCCTTCAGCCTCGATTGTCCTGAGGATCTCCTCATACTCTCCGTCGTTTTCTAACAGGAGGTCATCCTCAGGCTCATGCCCGAAGAAGGGGTCGCCGCGGCCCTCGACAATGGGCTCCCTAGTTGGCGGAGTCCTTCGTGTGGCTGCTTCAATCTCGGGGGAGGGGGAAGACTCACCTTCCGCCTCGAGGGCTCGCCGAGCTTCGGCCAGTGTATCCCGGGCATTAAGGTAGTCGTCCAACCGTTTTACCCGGGCCCTTTCTTCGGTCGTTAAACCAAACAAAACATCGGAAGGGGTGACAGAGAAATAATGCCGGAGATACTGCAAATCGCTTTTGTTGAAAGGGGCTTCGTCTTCTAGTGTTTTCTGATCGGGGTGATACCCTGGTGCCCCCTTGCTTTGGCCTCCCGATTTGCCTGGTAGACGGCCTTAATGGCCGAGTCGGACCCCTTGGTGATGAGGAGCCCCGCTGCTTTAGTATTCTTGAGAGCTAGCTCCACGATTCCGCGATTGTCGGGGGTCAAGCCGTACAGGTCGATGGCCGAGTGGTCTTCGTGGAATTCCCTAAGAGAGACAAGCCGTCGGCCGAAAACGGCGGGTCTCTCCCGCGGTAGATGCTGACAATACCTTCGTTGGCTTCTTCCAGGGCCGCGGTCTTTGGGTTACCTGAGACGGCCTTCTCCTTACAAGGTCCTTGTCCTTCCGGGGGCGCCAAACCCTCGGAGCCTTGATGCCGGCGGGCTTTGTTGCCGGGACAACTGGCGCGGGTAAAGGCTCGTGGAGTGGTGCCGAACTCTCCTGGCGTCTGGATCCCTCAGCCTGAGGCATCCGCTCTCGGGTCTGCTGAGCCTGCCTCTGCATTCTCCGCAGCTGGGTCTTCGTCATTGGCTGGACGTTGCCCCCATGCGGTATGTGATACCAGCGGTCGTCCTGTACAGCCTGTGGTTTGAATGTCCTTAACGGCCTGAGGGTGGCCTTACTTCTGTAACCTGCCAGGGTATTGGGGTTTCGTGCCCCTAGTCGATCGAAGACACGGCCACGTGCTGGCCGATGGTTACCTTGGCCGCCAAAATGATCCGCAGTTGATGACGATGGCTCATCGGCCTCGCAGTGTCCGACCTCGTGTTCGCACCGGCTACACAGCACCGGCCCTGGTCCAGTTGGCGGCTCCTCCCTCTCGGCCGGTTGGTGTTCGTTTCTTCGCCCGATCCGAAGCCGGGCGTTTACCATGTTGATGGTCGGCGGGGGAAAAGGTTTGGAGTCGACCTTCATGGCCGGCTTCTCTGGGAACTGAAGCTTGCCTTCGTCTATTAATTTTTGTATAACGTCCCGCAAGACGACACAGTTGTTGGTATTATGGGACCAAGAGCTGTGATACTTGCAAAACGTCTTTCCTTTGAGCTCCTCTGGCTTCGGGATCTTATGGCCGAAGGACAACTTGACCTTCTTTTCAGCCAGTAGCAAGTCGAAAATCGCCTCGGCCCTGGTTAGGTCAAAGGTGTAGGCCTTCGTTTCCCGAGCCGCAAACTTAGCGTCGGGAAGTTTAGTGCGGCTGTTGTCGGTCTTGACCAATCCTTTGCAGACGAATGGCTTATCGATGCTGACCTCAGCTGAACTTACGTCAATTTCGTCGTTCTCGGCCTGCGCGGGGCCGTCAGTCTCGGCATAACTAACGACGGGGTTTCGATAGTAGGTCCCTTTTGATGCCGCCTTTTTCTGCAGCTCCTCTTTCAACAAGGATGCGTACCGATCCACCTTGTTGATTAAGTCATGCATGTCTCGGAACTCAATTCCCTGGAATTTCTTCCGGTACTCGAACTCCAGACCTTCCTCGGCCATCTTGACGAATTCCCTTTCTGGCAAGCTCGTGCGGCACCAATTTCTGCAGGTTTTGAACCGTTGAAGGTAGTCGCGGGGCGATTCGTCTGTCGCTTGGTTCATTCTGGCCAGCTCGGCGACTGTTATTTCCCGGTTGGTCTGGTAGAAATGCTCGTGAAAAGTCCTCTCCATATCAGACCAGTCCCTTACCGAATTCGGTGGGAGATTTATAAACCAAGAAAATGCTGCACCTGTCAGGGAATGAACGAACAGTCGGAGCTTGTGGGCGTCAGAGTCGGCCTCCCCGCACTGGGCCGTGAATCGGCCTATGTGCTCGATAGAGGAGGTGTGGCCGTCTCCGGAGAACAAAGTGAACTCTGGCAGTCGGTAGTTCCGGGGAAGTGGAACTCGGTCGATCTCAGGCAGGTACGGCTTGTTATACCTCGGTGCCTCTGGCCGCCTCTGGGCCAAGCCGTCTTCGATCATGCGCCGAACATCCTCGAATCGGAGTCCTCGGGCAGGGGCTTCCGCCTGGGCCGCGGTCGGCCGCTGGTTTTGTTGCCCATCGTTCTGCGGCCTTTGTTGCTGGGTCGCTTGGGCGGAAGGTTCGGCCGTTGTAGTTGGGCCGGTTGGTGCCACATATGCGCCCTGGGTTTGACCAAGGGGCGTGTATGGTGTCGCCATATTGGCCGTAGCGTAGTGGAAGTGAGAATCCAAAGGAAATAACGATGTCTGCAGAGATGGAATGATTGGGTTGCTCTGACCGTACTGTTGTTATGGAGCAACAGGCGTACTGCTCGCGCCGGGATGAGTGTGGACAGCCACGGTGTGGGCTGGGCCGTCATGTCGGACCACGGAATGCATGGGGCTGTTTTGCCCTAGTGTGACGGCCAACGCGTGGAGCGGGCTGTACGTTACTTTTGACGGTCGAGTTGGTCCGGCATTCGCCCATGCCGGCTGGGACTACCCCCAGCCGTTCGTTGGTGGCTGAAAATTCTGGCCGCAGCCTGATGTTGGAGCGCGGGCGGGGGTGCTGTGGCTGCTGCCCTCGCCGTGGGGCTCGGTCCTCTCGCCTTCCTGGCTTCTCTGTCCAGCCCCAGGAGGGGCCGTGGATGCCGATATCGGCATCCTTTCTTGGAAAAGCGTGCGAAGCTCGGAGGAAAACCTATCCATTGCGGCCATAAAGGATGTTTCTATCCTGTAGGCCTGCTTATCCATTAGATTCTCCACCACTGCTTGTTCCTGTACGGACTCGGCCGTGCGCTCTGTTATTATTGGTTCGCTGGCCGAGATCCTGACCGTGGATTCGGTCTCGGTAATGGTAACTGGCGACGTGGACTCAGGACCCTCAGAGGTCATCTCTGTCGCTTTGCTCTTGAGTTTTGCCTGTGCCCTCGTTTCCACCATGAGTGTGTTGACAAGCGAGTCCCACTGGGCGTGCCAAAAGTGTTTGCTGCGCAAATCTCTCGGTCTAGTTCTCCGGGCCGAGGGGACGTGCGTTTAACACGGAGTCCTACTTTTGGATGCGGTGCGGTTTGTGCGCGGGCGTGCCAGCACGGTCTACCGTGCGTCGAGTTCGGTGGAGTGTTT
Organism: Prunus salicina; assembly: GCA_020226455.1. Lineage (NCBI taxonomy): Eukaryota > Viridiplantae > Streptophyta > Magnoliopsida > Rosales > Rosaceae > Prunus > Prunus salicina. Next base: position 26,935,392 of record CM035343.1, on the reverse strand, counting down.
GGGTAGAAGGTGTTTGGAGTGTTGCGCCTGTTTGGTCTGGACCTCTTATCAAAAGATTGTGGCCGAGAAAGGAACTGGTCCCGGCCGTCAGGTTCACGGCCTGAGCTACAAAGCCGTTAGTGGTGGTGTAGGTGGTGGATTTTGGGCGGTGCTCCGGCGCGTTGCTCGGAGAGCGACGGTCGTATGATATATGGGGGGAATGCATTAAATGCTCTGGTTTAGTGGTTGGTGAAGAGACTGCCAGTTGCAAGAACATTTGATGGAATGTTTGTACCTAACCACCCTGATTACAAAATCTTGATTTCAATCACTTCCCTTCTGCCCTCATGCATTAAATGCTTCATGTCCTAGTGGATTTGCTGCGGTGGACAGAGGCATTACTTCATTAAATGAAGCGTGGGACCCTCAGGTCACGTGGTGATCTGACCATAACCTCTTTGGCCGTGGCCTACGAGTTCCTCGGCCTCGGCCCGCGAGGCTACTCGAGAGGCCGAGAAAACCTTGCCTTAGCGTTTTTTCCTTCATCGTCAGAAAACAGAGGGTAACGAAACGTTGCCGTTTCTTTGAGCCCATGAGAAAAGGCCACGGCCGAGAGGAGGATTCCTCGGTCACAAAGGCCGTAATATATTAGGCACAAACAGGGTCTAGATCACGAGAAACCCAAATATGTAAAAGCAGGAAAATAAATTGTTACGCGAGAACATAAGAAGCGGACAAATGACAGGTATTTAGCAACTAAAGTAAATTTCAGAAAGAAAAAAATTCCATATGTTGGAGATTTCTCTATCCAACTCTAGTATGATAACAAGTTGAAACGGAAGCCAAAGATTTCTCCATTTAGCTGCTTTTAAAGATAAATTACAATATAGAAGAAATTGGAGATTTCTCTATCCAATTCACACAGAAAATATGCTTATAAAAACTCAAACTAGTTGTTTCAACAAGAATCATACCATGAAGATGGCAGATCAATAAAAGATAAACGCAAAAGTTGTCAACTGGTTATCTGAACAATAAATTGGTTATTTGAAAAAATCTTGAAGTTTGTTCAAGTGTTTCCAAGACGTTGCGTCTGATTTGAGAGAGAGAGTCCCCTTGTGCTGCTGTAGAACCTCTATATTTATAGGCAAGAATCCCTAATAATGAAAGGTGGAGGAGGATATTTGGATGTTGTCCAAAATCAGCTATTGATCTGCCCTCGTGAGCCGATCCATAGGTAGGAGGAAAGTATATCTTGGATAAAACTACTGGTCTCAAGGGATGCTCCTTTGATTTGTTTCCTTTCGTAGCTGGAAATCCAATAAGGAACAGTTCCTTTTGGTTCTGGCGTCCATTATCCAGCCTGTTTTCTTGTTGAGAGAGACATCGGTCAAGTAATTATTAATGGCAATAATCCATTTCTCGACCTTCACATGGGTCAATGGGTAACGGTTACCCATTTTCTTAACTTTAGTATGGACCTAACATAATCTTATTTAAGAAATAAAACCATATTTGGCCCATTTTCCAAATATGGTACAAACACTAATCAGATACATTATTTGTTGCAAAAGAAACCAGTGAAATATAAAAAACTAGATTGTTCGAGTTTAAAAAATTGAAAACCAAAATTATTATTTAAGTTATAAAGAAAACATGTAATTTTTAAAGTGTATTATTAGAGAAAAGAAATCTACTTAAATTTAAAATATAATACAATAATGTTATCTAAACCAAATATAATTGAATACATGGGCTTTAAACATGTTAGCTCAGTTTGTTAGGCCTTTTTAATCAGGTCAAACTCATGTCATACTGGGTGTTTTTTAATCGAGCCAGACTAGTGCTGTGACATAGCTTTTTTAAATCAGGCAAGACTCATGTCATGCTCGGGTTAGTCCAGTCTATTTGATACATCTACTCCAATTCTAGGCTTTCTCTCTTCTTTGGCTAAACAATATGACAGCGATGGGCCTCCCATGGATCACTCTCTCCTTTTCAATTCTAATCTCGTGAAAGAAAGATCAAGAATAGCTCATTCACTCCCAAACTTATTCAGCAGGAACGCGTAGTGCAACTCTTTTTTAATAAGAAAAATACCTCATGAGAAATATTATTCTTCATATTTGAAAAATACCAACAACAAAAAAAACTTATAGAATTCAAATGTGGGGAGGTACATGGTAGCTTTAAGATGGATGCCCCAGATGCATTCTCAACTATCAAGTCAAAGGCCTAGATCAAATCAAAAGTCTTTGATTTTATCAACAGTTCAGATCTGATCTAGAATAAGATGAATGGTTCATATGAAGCAAGCTCACGGAATAATATTATAGAACCTTGTCAAAGACTTCATCAAATGATTGATATTCTACCAGCCAATCATGCAATGACACATGACGGTATGATGTGTTCCAACCAATCAGAAAATGTGACTTGTCAATTCTATTTTAATTTTCCTATTTTTCAACTTCGAAATTTCACCAAAAATACCTCCAAGTTCCGAAAAATACCACACACACATATCAACATCTACTATTTTTCCCATAAATTCAAACCACCAAAATTTTAGAATATTAGTACCTAATTTTTCTTTATAATAATTGAACGGTACTATTTGAGGTAAGTGGGAATTTTCACAATGAAATATTGCTATTATATTTTAGGATAAATTAATTTCGAAGAATGTGAAGTTAGAATTTTGGTGTTTTGACTTCATCAAAAAATAGTGGACATCAATACAGGCAAGTGGTATTTTTCAGAACTAGGAGGTATTTTTGGTGAAATTTCGAAGTTGGAAAATAGAAAAATTAAAATACAATTGACACTTTGGCGTGAGAAATAACTAACGCACAAATTAAACCCTATATGCAATCGTAGTACGAGTAAGTAGAGATCGTTCTATTCCGGGGATTAGGAGGGATGCTAATCAACACAAATTAAATTAACACAAATTAAACTCATTAAACTAGAAATTAAGTTGAGGGAACAATGTTTGGGGGGAGTTGGATGATTTAGACCAAAGTAAAATTAACAACAGCAAATAACTAAGTTGTGAATTAAATATGGATTAAGGGATAGCTAGAGGATTCTTCTCCACACATGGAACATATGCACACAAATTGATCTCCAGTTACTCTTTCAATAAAGTATGAATGTCAAAGCCCCAAATTAATTGTGAACTGCACTAATTAACTCTCAGATTTTTCTAAGTTCATTGAATTGGACTCAGCGACTCAATCAAATTATTCTTATCAAGTTCCCTATATGAACAACATGATAGAGATACATATCAAAGATCATTAAGTTCTATGAAAATCATAAGCTTTGACAAGGCATTTGTAACTATGAAAAGCATGATACTCCTGCCAAGAATTTACTTAACACAATCATGACTAGTGATTTTTACTACTTGTGAATATAAGTTCATAACGATTAGGTGAAATTCCCTTATATCCTAGCATCAAATCCCTGCATGCAAACTAAGTATGCATCCTTAATAAACATGCAAGAATAAGTCCTGAATAAAACAGAAAAGTAAATCACATTCATACTTTACGAAACCATAACTGGGAGTGATCAATTCATATAAAACATATGTCCATGGCTTCGAATTCACCTCTAACTAAGAAGAAATTTAGTTACACATATTTAATAATTGAAAAGCAATATATAATGGAAATACATAAGATAGGATAAAGAGAAGAAAAGAACTAGATGATGGCAGCAAGGAATTCCCAAGACAGCTCCAAGCTTTGCTCCTTTTGCAACTAGCTCTCTCTCTCTCTCTCTCTCTCTCTATTTGAATGTGTATGAGTAATGGATGAAGTGAAGTGATGGATTTTTGAATGAATTGTGTTTAGAATTGGAGTGCTATTTATAGGGAGAATGGAAGGGGAATATTTGAATTGAATATGGTTTATGCCAATAGCACTTGTAATTAGAAACTCATTCTTTTGGCTAGTGCATTTCACCAACAAATCCCATTGTAATTAGAAACTCATTCTTTTGGCTAGTGCACTTCACCAACAAATCCCATTGTAATTAGAAACTCATTCTTTTGGCTAGTGCACTTCACCAACAAATCCCACTAGATAGTCATGCATGACATAGTCAGCTTGTGGGCTGATTTTGGGCTTGTTATTCACTCCGAAAAATTCTGGAAAAATATGGATCTTCAAGCCCTTTGTCTTATCTTTCCAAGCATATGCAGCCCAACTCAAGGAAAAATAGGAAAGACCTTCAAATGTCATTTTTGGCCCAGTAACGCAGATGCTGCCGAATTTTGACCTTGAGTTGCTAAATCATGGATAACTTCCTCTAGAAGACTCCAAATTATGAACCGTAAAATGCTACGGAAACTAGACTTCCGTATCTTTCCAATGATGTATGGCTCATTATCTGGTTCTTCTTGAGCAAGTACAGGTTAATCCGTGAATGTGACTGATCTGCAGACACTGTTTTGAGCAAACTTGTCTTCAAAATGCATGTAATGAGTCTCATCCTTATTACACTGAAACATACACAAACTTTATTAAAAGCACAAGTTTAACTAAAAAACATAACCAAATTATAAGTTAGAAGGGTACAAAAAGATATGTAATTATGCACTGATCACACTTGAAATTTTCTGATTGGTTGGAACACACCGCCACATGTCATCGTGTGCAAGGGCAGAACCATGAATTTTTCGACAGGGGTGCTAGCTAAAATTGTTAGCTTAAAATATAATGATTTTTTTTTTCTACTTACAATTTCTATATTTTTTTCTAAAAAATAAAATTATACAATGAGGGCATGTTTGGTATACCGTATTAGACTATGGATATGAGTAAATAATCCATGTCAATTGTTTGGTGTCAACTTGTATTATTTAATTAACAGACTATGTTAAATGGACTGGGCTTTTAATACTATCATTACCTGACTAACTAATACAAGTTAGACACACTAGTTTAGATCATACACGCTTAATTATAAGGCTAAGGAAAAAGAAAGCACACTTTGTATGCTCTTTTCATCATCTTCTCCTTAGGGTTCTTCTTTGCTATCTTCTCTTCTCCATATATTCATCTCTCCCTATCTCTCATAGTCTCTCCAATATGCTTCTTCTTTCTTCTTTCTTCTTTTGTCTTCATCTTCTCTTTCTTTATATATTAATTTTTTATGAAAATTAGGTTATGAGTTTTTCTTCAAAATCCATATTGAGTTTTTCTTCAGTATCCATGTCGTTGCATTGGTTTGTTTGTTTGTTTGTTTTTTTGTGGGTCAGAAACTGGGATTTCAATTAAGGGAAAAGGCAGAGACGCCATTCCCAAAAAAAATATAGTTATAGAGAAGTCCAAACATAATGGGACAACAAAAAGCAAACTAAAACATTAGATCAAAGGTTTGGGAGGAGAGAGAGGTAAGACGCAGCCAAACAGCAGCAAATGCGTTAGTTCCTGTAATCTTGTCTTATAGATCTTGGCAAAATAATAATAATAATAATAAAGGTCATATGAATTTTTCCAAACAATAAAAAAAAAATAGTTTGACGGAACACCAAACACAGTATAACTTAGTTAGACTATTTATTCAGAACATCACCAAACATCTTATAATTTTATGGATAAAAAGTCGGTCCTCTCTTGAACAGAGTAATACTATCCAACAAAAATTAGTCAGTATAGTCCAATGTGCCAAATGAGCCCTAAATTATATAAACAACGCTAGTTCGTAGCTCCATTGACTAATTTTCAATGACTATATGTTCAACAAAATAATATTACCCTACTAATACGTTGTAGTTTTTTCCTTCTTCCTTTTTTGTTAGAATTTTTTTTTAAAATTTTAATTTTTTGCAATGACAAACACAAAATGAATAACATAGACAAACAACAAAAGGGAATGTCTAGACTAGGCAAATAGAGATTCATGCAATCAATATAATTGTTGAAATTGGTGTGTTTATTTTTTATTTTTAAAAATATATATTCAATAATTCATTAATTGCCTTAAATTGTCTTTATTAATAGGAGTTATTTTCTATTAATATTAATTTGGGCTGAATCAATTGTCTTTATTAATAGGAGTTATTTTCTATTAATATTAATTTGGGTTGAATCCGTTTTCAACTATTGCATAACGTATCTTTGTGATAAATCTTATATATATATTTGATATAGCCAGGAGAGAAAAGACAGAGACAATAGCTGCTGCCTTCCTTCTCTTCATATCTTTTTCTTATTTTCTAAACTAAGGTTTCTGAGCAACATAGAAAGGTGTTTGTATTCGGGTCTTTCCTCAGTGCAAGGAAGAACCTAGACAGAGGAGATTCTGGGGCTGTTTTATCCTGGGGACGTAGTGGCCTTTTCTGAACTGCTTGCACAAATTGGGCAGAGCCGCGAAACGTCTTAAAGAGAGCGACTTAGTCCGCGACTCATCCCAAGAATCGTCCATAGCTACATATTGTATTTTCTGGGTAATATTGTTCTTTTAATTTTCTCTGCTTCATCAATTTTAAGACGATCTATCTGCCATAGATGTTGGGAACCAATTTTAAAAGTAGATTTTGGATGCTACTCAAATTATTTATTTTGGATGCTACTCAAATTATTTACATAATCATTCATGTATTTTCCGGCGGGTAACTAATTCCTGCATATTGAAGGACACCGTGGTAGCAGGACTAAATATTTATCTAATCTCGTTGGCTAATGGTTCGATTTTGGCAATTTTGGCTTTGACAATACCCATGGTTGGTATGAACATGAGATAAGTGATTTCTACCTCGGTAACTCCTAATAAGCTTATTGGTTTGTTATATTTGATTTACTACTTCTAGTTGCTGGCTTTTCTTTTGAGCTTTTGGAATTGAATTTTATGACAATTATAAAAACGGGAGTTTTCTTTTTATGTTGGCTATTGAATATCTTGGGGGTTAATATATATTCTGGAGAGTTATATGTTTGTATTGCAGACTATTAAAAGTCAATTTATGTCATATACAGTATGACGTTGAGAGCTCTTCAATTCTTCATATCATTTAGTTTGGTTTCAACCTATTGTATTTTCAATTTTGCTGATACATTGATGAAGAAATTAATGGGTTTCACTAGATGATTTTCTATCAATTTGTTCAGACTCATTAAAAACTAATGTTTGGCAGTGACTTGCTATGATAAAAAGGGACTTTGAGAGCATGCACTTGAGTTAGTTGTCATGGAGGGTATATGGAGAATACTAAAAAAAATGATAAATTATATCAGTGCAAGTGGTATTTAACTTTGAGTTTTGGTGTAAGGGTTTCGACCCTTATATCCTTTGAAGCATAATTAGCCTATCAGGTGTGTGAGTCATGCTACTTTTCCTTTTTGTGAAGCATTCGATGATTTCATTATTATATTTGTTATGGTTATCTATGACTTCTGATTACTTCGGGAGTTTTCTTATTTTGTAAAGGTTGAGAATTTCCACAACTAGTGGGGGTTGAGAATTCTAGTAAGCCTAACATTTTCTATTTGAAAATGTGGGGATTCGTTATATTCATTTATTGACCTATCTAATTAATAATTGGCGTGACTAATGACATCCTTTGTATTAAATTTTGGTGGAGACATTTTATTGTCTTAAAGAGTTTCTATTGAGAATTGAGAAGGTGTAGTGACAATTTGAATATGCCATGTAGCCACTTAAAGTGCATAATAAAGAAAGCTTCAGCAGGTGCACTCAAAGAATTGATATATTTGAGAGGTATTTTTAATTATATGAATTGATATATAGTGAATTTATGTTATACTTTAATGTATAGTAATGCACAAGTGATCTCTAATGATATTAAGATGAAATCTACTAATCATTTGCGTGCAATGTTCTAGCAAATATTCCTGATAGATATACAGGTTTACAAGTGAACCTAGTCTGGAGCATTGGTATGCTATTGAGAGGGTCATGCGGTACCTTAAAAGGACGATGAACCTTGGATTACACTATGAGAAGTTTCCTGTTGTCCTAGAAGGATATAGCGATGCTGATTGGAATACCCTGTCAAATGATTCAAAGGCTACTAGTGGATATATATTTAATATTACTGGTGGTGCAGTTTCATGGAAGTCAGAGATGATAGCTCTATCAATGGCTAGTGAAAGCAAGTTGGTTGAGAAACTTACTGTTAGATATACCTCCTTGTAGGAGAGATCGATACCAGCTGTTCTTATCCACTGTAATAGTGGATAATGTATGGTCTGATGAGAATTTAGCTGATCCTTTGACGAAAGGACTAGCATGAGAAAAGGTTTGGAAAACCTCAAAAGGAATGGGACTAAAACCCCTAGCAGGTTAAGTCACTTGTGATGGTAACCCAACCTATAGATTGGAAATCCCAAGAAATAGGTTCAATGGGTAATAACAAGTCATTTAGTGATATGAGTGGAGTCATGCTAGTGTTCCATATCCATCCTTAGAAGCATGAAATCCTGAAGCGATTTAAGGTTGAGTTGTTTATAACTCTTAATGAGATCTATACTCTATATTGAGTGGGATATCTAGCTACAGGAATATCTCTGATAGTCTCACCTATGTGAATGTGAAAGTGAGGTCGCTTTCTATGAAAATTTTGGGGGAAATTTTCTAGAGCATTCACTATACTGGGATACAAGCACATGGCCGTAAAGTGCTGGCTTTTCAACTTCACCTTAGTAGGGCTATGTGTGTGGTACTGTCAGAGATAGAGTTCAAAACTATATGTTACTCTTGTATAATCTGAAGCTCCGTCACTATGTAAAGGTTCAAGTTGAAAAACACATTTACTTATGCATAGTCTTATGATATGTTGCTTAATGAATTTTTTTTTGTTTTTTCTAAAATAAACAAATGGGGGATTGTTGAAATTGGTGTGTTTATTTTTTATTTTTAAAAATATATATATTCAATAATTCATTAATTGCCTTCAATTGTCTTTATTAATAGGAGTTATTTTCTATTAATATTAATTTGGGCTGAATCCGTTTTCAACTATTGCATAACGTATCTTTGTGATAAATCTTATATATATATATATATATATTTGATATAGTCAGGAGAGAAAAGACAGAGACAATAGCTGCTGCCTTCCTTCTCTTCATATCTTTTTCTTATTTTCTAAACTAAGGTTTCTGAGCAATATAGAAAGGTGTTTGTATTCGGGTCTTTCCTCAGTGCAAGGAAGAACCTAGACAGAGGAGATTCTGGGGCTGTTTTATCCTGGGGACGTAGTGGCCTTTTCTGAACTGCTTGCACAAATTGGGCAGAGCCGCGAAACGTCTTAAAGAGAGCGACTTAGTCCGCGACTCATCCCAAGAATCGTTCATAGCTACATATTGTATTTTCTGGGTAATATTGTTCTTTTAATTTTCTCTGCTTCATCAATAATACAAATACATGATGATTCTTGAAGCCTATATATATGAGGGACCAACAAAGAAAATCTAAATCCTAAAAACATAGTGCGCATGAGAAGAGTATTTCATTGAAGAAATCATTATAGTGTATCTTACATGTTAAGGCTCATTATTGCAATATCATCCTACAAGTACATTTGTAAAATAATCAGTCAGATCCTTAAGGTAAACTATTTTAGGTTTTTCCAAGAAAAAGCGTGGAGCTTACCTACATATAAGAGATTGAAAATGAAAACCTAATCTATATAGGTATAGGTATATATATGTAATTATATTTTAATATAAAAAGCTACCTGAGCTACAACCTAATGTAGTCATGTACTTAGTTCCGTCATTGATCACATGATTGGATAGTCAAATATCAATCATTTAATGAAGACTTTGACTCGTACTTTGACTAGGTCTTATAGTACTATTTCGTGAGCTCGTTTCATCTGAACCATTTATCCGATTCTAGATCAAATATGGATTGTTAATCAAATAAAAAACTTTTGACTTGATCTGGGCCATTATATTGGTAGTTGGGAATGCATCTGGGCCATCCAGCTTGAAGCTACCATGGACCTCCCCACATTTGGTTAAAAACTCATCTTTTGATATGAGCCTTTGAATTAAATATTCAAATTAATCTGAGCCGTTGGGGAATTCTATAAATACCTCTCTTCTCCTCCATTTTTCTTCACACCAAAACCTTCAAACCATTACTCCTTCTCCTCCACCAAAATCACTATTCTAACCTTCCTTGAGTCACTATTTAACCGAGCTATTATTCACATACACTATTCATCCACTTTCGCTGTTCACTTCCCTAAGCTAGTGGCTACCTTTCCCTATTCTTTCCGAAAAGTTACTATTCACATTAGTTTCACTATTCATACCTCCTCCAACCGGGGTAATCTCTATTCCTTATCTCGTTTTTCATTCACTTTAATTTCATATTTATGTTCCTAAAGCGTTATTCTGCCAAATTTAAATTGTCAAACTTAAATTAATTTAATTTTCTGATTGGGTAATTTTCTCAGTACTTCTAAAATAGAATCCTTATATCATTACTTTGCCTGTTTGAATTCTCATCAAACTTAAGAATTTTTTTTTTATAAAATTAATTTAAGTTTGACAATTTAAATTGAGCATAATAACGTTTTAGATACAGGAATATGGAATTAAAGAATACAAATTTATAAATAAACCCAATTCTAGACATGTATTTATAAAAAAAAACTCAAGCACTATTTAAACATAGAAACACACCCAAAATCAACCCCAAAGTCAAATTTTTGGGTGTGTTTATAAATGGGTTTTGAGTGTGTGTAATGATGGGTTTTGGGTGTGTTTATATGTTTAAATAGTGGTTGGGTTTTTTTTTATAATTTCAGCCCCCATTTTTGGTGTTTTAGTGAAACTCCCATTAAAGAAAATGGAAAACGAGATAAGGAATAGATATGAAGGAACTCAAAGGTATTTTTGGTAAAATTTCAAAGTTACAAAATAGGAAAATTAAATAGAATTGACACGTGGCATTTTTTGATATGTTAGAACACAACACACCGCCATGTGTCAACGCGTGATTGGCTAGTCAAATATCAAATCATTGATTAAGTCTTTGGCTAGGTTCTATAGTACTATTTCATGAGCCCGCTTCATCTCAACTATTGATCTCATTTTAGATCAGATCTGGACCGTTGATCAAATCAAAGAATTTTGACTTGATCTGGCCTTTGGATTGGTAGTTGGGAATGTATCTTGGTCGTCCATCTTGAAGCTACAATGGAGCTCCCCACATTTAGTTGAAAACTCATCTTTTGATCTGAGCCTTTGAATTAAATATTCAAATCGATCTGAGTTGTTGGGGAATTCAATAAATACCTCCATTTTCCTCTATTTTTCTTCACACCAAAACTTTCAAACCATTACTCCTTCTCCTCCACCAAAATCAATATTACAACGTTCTTTGGGTCACTATTCATCTAAGTTACTATTCACAAACACTATTTATTCGATTTCACTGATCACTTCCCTAAACTAGTAGCAACTGTTCCCTATTCATTATGGGAAGTTACAATTTACATCGGGTTTCATTATACATCACTCCTCCAATTGAGGTAATCTCTATTCCTTATCTCGTTTTTTATTTACTTTAATTATGTATTCCTATTTCTAAAGCGTTATTCTGCCCAATTTAAATTGTCACACTTAAATTAATTTTATTTTCTGAATGGTTAAATTTCTAAGATATTCCTAAAAATTGGATTCCTATGCCATTACACTGCCCGTTTGAATTCTAATCAAACTTAAGAATCTTATGGCCACATGTTATCCCGATTTCCTTGGACTATAATATCCGGACCCGATTATACCTATTCATATTCCTCTGGTCCATATGTGAATAAAATTCATTTAAGTGACAATGTAAATTGAGCAAAATAATGCTTTAGAAACATGAATATGGAATTAAAGCAAATGAAAAATGAGATAAGGAATATAGATGAATTCGGTTGGAGAAGTGATGAATAGTGAAACATGATGTGAATAGTGCCCATAAATAGTAACTTCCCGAAATGAATAGGGAACAACACCTACTAGCTTGGGGAAGTGAAGAGTGAAATCAAATGAATAGTAACTCGGATGAAAAGTGACCCGAAGAAGGTCGGAATAGTGATTTTGTTGGAGGAGACAAAGTAATGGTTTAAAGGTTTTGGTGTGAAGAAAAATGGAGGAGAAGGGAGGTATTTATAGAATTCCCCTACATCTCGGATGGATTTGAATATTTAATTCAAAGGCTTAGATCAAAAGATGAATTTTGAACCAAATGTGGAGAGGCCCATGGTAACTTCAAGATGGACAGCCCAAAAGCATTCCCAATTACAATGGACCTCGCCATATTTGGTTCCAAACTCATCTTTTGATATGAGCCTTATTCAAATTGATCTGAGTTACTATTCACTTCCCCAAGCTAGTAGATATCGTTTCCTTTTCATTCTGAGAAGTTAGTATTCACAGGAGACTATTCACATCGGATTTCACTATTCCTTTTTTATTTTGTCTAAAAGTTGGGTTTCACTATTCATCACTCCTCCAACCGAGGTAATCTCTAAGGCCATCTCCAACCCAGGGGGTGGAAACTCAAATTATGAGTTTTGAGTTCAAAAATCTTCTCCAACCCATGTATTTTGAGGGGTGAAAATTTGAGAAATCTCAAATATTGGGTGGAATTCCAGTCCAAGTATTGCATGAACTAGTAATTTTAGTGGGCCCAACTCTGCCCAAAAGCAAGCCTCAAAGCAGCCCACGTGCTGGTGCAAATTGAGTGGGGCCTATTTGTTGGAGAAGTCTGCCTCTTCCCTTAAATGTTGGCCGCCCGTTGTGTTTAATTCATATAGCCTTTGAGATCCAACGGCTACATTTAATATGCTTTTGTAATTTGTTTTTTAAATGTAAGCTTAATCTAACGGCCTAGATTGTCCAAGACTGATTTTAAAGGAAAAAAATTATATCCGATGACCCAAATTAAATCCAATAGTCAAAATTATATTATTTATTAATCTACATGAGATTCAACTTTAAAACTCATTCCAAACTACCCATTTATTAAATAATGCACTAAAATCAAATTTTAAGTGAAATTAGAATTTTTTTAAGGTTAAAATGTTCAGAAAAATAAATTATGAAGCTATAAACAAAAATCAACTTAAGAAAAATTAACCACAATAGAAAAATAGAGTTAAACTATTTTTAAACAATTTAATAAAGGTATGGGCTCAAATTTTGAGTCTGCAATGTTTGAGGAAAAAATATTTTGAGTCCGGGCAATACATGAATGGTTGTATTTTAGAGGGTGAAAATTTGAGTTTAGCCCCAACATGGTTGGAGATGGCCTAAGTATTCCCAACTACCATGGACCTTGCCATATTTGGTTCCAAACTCATCTTTTGATATGAGCCTTTGAATTAAATATTCAAATCAATCCGAGTTAGTATTCACTTCCCCAAGCTAGTAGATGTCGTTTCCTTTTCATTCTGGGAAGTTACTATTCATGGGAGACTATTCACATCGAATTTCACTATTCCTTTTTTATTTTGTCTAAAAATTGGGTTTCACTATTCATCACTCCTCCAACTGAGGTAATCTCTATTTTCTTATCTTGATTTTCATTCGCTTTAATTTCGTATTCCTGTTTCTAAAGGGAGAAGGAACTGCATGAAGATTGCAACTACAGCATAGATGTTTCTTAGAAAAATAGCGTTTTTCGCCCTTCCTATTCCCAAATAGGATTTGTATCCAAGGGTGAAGATCTTGCAAGTTCTTTATAACCATTACAAATAGTTTTGCTATACAATGCACAACACAAGCAAACAACGTCAAACTTGTAAGTCCATGCCATGCATCCGTCATGGACTAGATTTATAATCAAAACTAAGATATGAGGCTTCAATTATTTGAGTCAATATCCATGCCATTTACGGATTTCCTCATTCTAAAATCAACGACAGCCTTGTCAAAAGTGCTCCTCACGTGTTGGCAAATCACCATGAGATCCTGGCATGAATCGTTGAATACATCTTTTGCTGCATCACCTGTAAAATTTCATGAAACACAGGTTTTATAACTACTTGACAAAAACCAAGGAAGTTAGTATAATTTTGATTTATATAACTACTTGCCATTAGAGACGAAGGCTACATTTCGGTAAATTGGAAGGGATCGAACCCCTAACGTATCCTAGTCATAAACCTTCTTCCCCACTCCCCCATCTCATCACCATTCACAACCAGGGCTAGCCTGTAAAAATGGTATAGAAGATATTGTGCCGGAATGAATTTTCTATTGATTGTACAATGTTCTTATAAAGGGAGAATTGAATGCAAAAGCTTAACTAGGAAACTATACAAAGCCTATTCTAGGCCTATTCTAGTTGCCGTAGAAACCGGTATTGATTACCCAAAGCAACAAAAGCTGTCTTCATTTATTGTCCTCATTTATTGTCCTCATTTATTGTGTTGTCTTCATTTATTGTCCTCATTTATTGTGCAAGTTGTCCTAATTACTTTCCAACACTCCCCCTCAAGTTGGAGAGTGAATATCAAGAACTCCCAACTTGCCTAGCATGGATAAGAAGGGATCTCTTCCCAAGGGTTTGGTGAACATGTCTGCTAGTTGATGTGAAGAAGGTATGAACTTGGTAGAGATTGCACCATCCTGTATCTTGTCTCTGATGAAGTGACAGTCCATCTCTATATGACGAGTTCTGTCATGAAAAACTGGATTAGCAGCAATGTGTAGTGCAGCCTTGTTGTCACAATGGAGAATTGAGGCTTCTGGATGTGGAAGATGTAGGTCACGTAACAGGCTTCGTAGCCAAGTGAGCTCACAACATGCTCCTGTCATAGCTCGATATTCTGCCTCTGCAGAAGATAATGAGACAGTTTTTTGTCTCTTAGTCCTCCAAGAAATTAATGAATTCCCAAGAAATACGCAATAACCAGTCGTGGATCTCCTCGTCATTGGACACCCCGCCCAATCAGAATCACAATAAGCTTGTAGCTTCAAGTTATTTCCAGCTGGAAAAAATAGACCTTGCCCTGGTGCATTTTTAAGATACTTGAGTATTCTAAGAGCTGCTTCCATATGTGGCATTCGGGGTGCATGCATAAATCGACTAAGCACATGTACTGCATATGTGATGTCAGGCCGTGTGATAGTGAGATATATCAGGCGCCCTACCAATCTTCTAAACTGAGATGGATCTTTGAGTAGATCACCTGCATCAGAAAGTTTGGTGCCCTGTTCCATGGGAAATGCTACCGGTTTTGCTCCCAAAATGCCACTATCTTTGAGTATGTCAAGGGTGTATTTTCTTTGTGAAATACATATGCCCTGTTTTGAACGGGAAACTTCAATCCCTAAAAAATACTTGAGATCTCCAAGGTCCTTTATTTTGAACCGTGACTGTAGAAATTGCTTAAGCGATGAGATTGCCTTTTGATCATTCCCAGTTATTAGTATGTCATCAACATAAATCAACAAGGCTGTAAACGATGTACCTTTCTTGCATGTAAAAAGAGAATAATCTGCCTTGGATTGGATAAACCCAGCAGCTAGAACAGCTTCAGTGAATTTGGCAAACCATTGCCTAGATGCCTGCTTGAGCCCATAGAGTGATTTGTTGAGGCGACACACAATATTCTCCCCCTGTCGCCGGAGACCAGGAGGAGGTGACATGTAAATTTCTTCATGGAGGTCCCCATGCAGAAAAGCATTGTTAACATCTAACTGGCTAAGGGACCAATTTTGAGCAGCGGCGATAGCAAGCAAACAACGGACAGTAATCATCTTGGCCGTGGGTGAGAAAGTATCATGATAATCAATCCCCTCCGTTTGAGTATATCCTTTGGCCACGAGGCGAGCCTTATAGCGTTCAATGGAACCGTCAGAACGGTGCTTGATTTTGTAAACCCATTTACAACCAATGGGTTGTTTGCCGGGGGGCAAAGTAGTGAGTGTCCAAGTGTTGTTGGACGTTAAGGCCTCAAGTTCAGAGCGCATAGCTTGTTGCCAATTGGGATCTGCAGCAGCCTCTGTAAAGCAAGAAGGTTCCACACTACTACTGACAGTTGCAATAAAAGAAAGATGTGAAGGTGAGTAACGATGATATGAAATAAAATTACAGAGAGGATAACGAGTACCTTTGGGCAGGATCGGCGGCGAGGAAGACGATGATGCGGGTCTGGGCATTAGTACATGATTAAGAACATAATCTTTCTGCCAAGCAGGAGCTTGTTTGGAACGCTGAGAGACTCTGACAGGTGGATTGGGAGAAAGAGGAGGAGGAGAAAGTGGAAGAGAAGCAGGTTGTTCTGGATGTGAAAGGGCAACAGGTGATGATGTGGTGGGGTCGACTGTAGAAATAGGTGGGTCAGTGGGGGAAAATGAGGATTGGTGGCTTGGAGGGTTAGGCGTGGTTGGAGATATGGGATCATCTTGGCTTGAAAGTGTGAAGTTGTGCTCAGGGGAAAAGGTTGGGTTGGTTGGAGGAAAGTTATGTGGGCCCAAGGTTGAATGGCATGGATCAAGGTCTGCTAGGTATGGTGTGGGTAGGACATGCAATTGGTCTGATGGTGTGGTTGGATTAAGAGTGTGGAAAGGGAAATGGTGCTCAAAAAAGTTAACATCCCTATTGATGAAAATTTTGTGGGTGGTGAGATCATACAACTTGTAAGCTTTTTGCCCACTAGGATACCCCAAAAAAATGCTTTTCTTGGCACGAATATCAAATTTGGATGTGGGATGATTATTGGTGGCAAAAGCAAGACACCCAAAGACTCTCATATGTTTATAGGAAGGTGGTTTGCCATATAATTTTTCAAAAGGAGTTTGGTGGGCTAATAGTTTGGTGGGAATTCGGTTGATGATATGAGCAGCGGTAAGCACTCCTTCTCCCCAAAATCGAAGGGGAAGGTGGGCTTGAAAAAGTAAAGCCCGTGCCATTTCAATGAGATGGCGATGTTTGCGTTCTACGACTCCGTTTTGTTGAGGGGTGTAAACGCAAGATCGTTGGTAAATGACCCCATGATCTTTGAAAAAATTGCGAAGGGAATAAAATTCTCCCCCATTGTCCACACGTATCTGTTTGATTTTGGTGTTGAACTGTGTTTGGGTATAGGCAAAAAAAGATCGAAGGTGCTCTTGTGTTTCACTTTTATTGTGCATGAAAAAAATCCATGTAAACCTTGTAAAATCATCCACCACAGTCAAAAAATAGTGTGCACCGGATAAAGAGGCTATTTTATGTGGACCCCAAATATCACAGTGAATGAGTGCGAAAGGATGGGATGAGGTGATGGAACTGTTAGAAAATGGGAGTCGTGTCTGTTTGGCCAATGGACAAATATCACAAATATTATTTGAAGAACAAGGGAAGTTTAAAAGTTTTGGACATAAAATTTAAGCGAGCCGAAGATAGGTGACCCAAACGGCGATGCCATAAATCTGCGGAAGCTGAAGCCAAATGACAAGATGGATCAGATTTATTTGGAGAGGAGTTTGGAGAAGCCAATGCTACTAAATAGTACAAGCCTCCACGTTGCTTACCCAGACCAATCGTCCTCCTCGTAGCCAAATCCTGCAAAACACACCATTGTGGAAAGAAAGTTACTGAACAAGTTAAATCCTCTGTAATCTTACTCACAGACATCAAGTCAACTTTGAATGTGGGAACCCCCAACACATCTTTCAAAAATAAATATGAATTTATCGGCAAAGTGCCAGTAGCAGTAATTGGAGCCTGGTCTCCGCTTGGTAACTTTACGGGTGGCATGGTGGAATGCTTCACATTTGTGAGCAAATGAGGGGAAGATGTGATATGATCCGTCGCCCCGCTGTCAATAATCCAATTAAGTGTTGTAGAGCAATTTTTAAACAAACCTGAACTGGCAATATTTGCTTGGGAATCAGGCTGTGAAGCACTTTCCTTCTCTTTCAGGACTGAACATATTTGCTTATATTGTTGATTGGTGAGGTTGGGCATCACGGCTTTCACATCATAAAAACTAGGATTTGCATCCACATGGTTTGCTGAAGAAGATTTGTTGCGGCCCCCACCTCCTTTTGAGTTGTTATTGCCTCCTCCTGATTTGTGTAGTCTATGCCATGAAGGATAGCCATGCAATTTCCAACAAGTTTCAACAACATGGTTTGTGTCCCCACAATGAGAACAAAGCAGTGATTGTTGGCTGAAACTGGAGTTGTGTAGCAACTGATTGGGTCTGGACTGCTGATGTTGTTGGCTAATGTTAGGCCGTTGATTATTGTTGGCCCGTTGTTGTTGCTGACTGGATCGCACCACCATCGCTGCACTTTCAGCTACAACCCGTGCAGAACCTAATTCTCTCTGTTTTTCCTCTTGCGAAACCAACGCATATGCTCTACGAAGGCTCGGCAAAGGATTCATGAGTAAAATCTGCCCCCTTACCGCACTATAGGATTCATTTAAACCCATCAGGAATTGCATGAGGGCATTGCGTTCCTCTTTTTCATGATGCTTCTTCATAGCACCACATGAACATGACGGTGAATCGTTGTAGGAACCCAATTCATCCCACAACCCCTTCATCTTGGTGAAATAGCCAGCGACAGACATTTGCCCTTGATGGAGAGAAGCAATATCTCGTTGTAGTTGGAAAATCCTCGGTGCATTGCTTTGAGAAAATCGCTCCTTCAGGTCATCCCAAATCTCATGTGCCGTTGTTGAATAGATGACGCTATCGGCGATCTCAGGTTCGATGGAATTAAGGATCCATGAGAGCACCATATCATTACACTGTAACCAGTGAGAATAATGATCTGGATTGCTCTCCTCGGACGGTATTTGCACGGTCCCTTCAACGAATCCTAGCTTATTTTTTGCGCCAAGGGATAAGCGAATTGACCGGCACCACGTTGTGTAATTATCTCCGTTAAGGAGTTTGGGAACAAGTACCATGCCCGGATGGTCACTGTGATGAACAAAAAAAGGATTGCTGGCATCATTTGCACCACCATCCTTGGATGCACCAGAACCTCCTTCTCTCTTCGTAGGGCTGCTCTGCTCGTCGTCTCCCATGGAGAAGTAGTGAAACAAGAAAAATTATCTAAATTGCTGCTTAAAGAGAACGGCAAAAGAAAAAAACACAAGAGCTAGGGTTTTTCCTGCTCTGATACCATGTAAAAATGGTATAGAAGATATTGTGCCGGAATGAATTTTCTATTGATTGTACAATGTTCTTATAAAGGGAGAATTGAATGCAAAAGCTTAACTAGGAAACTATACAAAGCCTATTCTAGGCCTATTCTAGTTGCCGTAGAAACCGGTATTGATTACCCAAAGCAACAAAAGCTGTCTTCATTTATTGTCCTCATTTATTGTCCTCATTTATTGTGTTGTCTTCATTTATTGTCCTCATTTATTGTGCAAGTTGTCCTAATTACTTTCCAACACCCCAATGTTAGATGACCAAAGCAGGACACTTTGATGCATTAGTTACCAAAGTAGAACTTTTGATGGGTCCATATAAATTATTCTTGAGATTAAAAATCATCAGTATCAGATCTCTACCATAAAAAAATAAATAACCAGCCAAAAATAAGCTCAAGGCTGCAATCATGAGAAACATAGTTGATGGAAAGAAGAAAATTATGCTAGTTCATACACATTGCTTACGGCAAGGCATTTACCTGTTGTCTGGATTCTGATATTAACTCGGTTATCCGATGGATGAGGAATGCTGTACCCACAAAATTTTGTTCTTGGACTGCAACATAACATTGCAACTTGTTTAGGATATCATCATTAAACTGTTAGATCAAAGTTATAGGAGAAGCAGATTATTGATGCATAGCAACAGTAAAAAATTTACTAAAAGTACTTATAAAATAAGTAGAAAGCACTTACTCCTGATTCAAAGTGAACCTGGCGGCATTTGCAAATGTATGATCCTCATCAACCAAAGAAAATGTAGATTGGCTGGGATCAGTTAAGGACCCGTGTTCCATTTCTTACAAAATCCCGCCTACCAAGAAAAAAGAACAAATGTTATTTTGCTCTCTCTCTCTGCAAAGGCGCGAGCGTTTAGGGTTTATGGTTTTGGTTGTGGATTTAATCGAATTTTTCAAAATACCGATATTGCCCTCATTTTGTAAAATGACATTTTTGCCCTCCACCTTATTCATTCCTCTTTCGCCCGTTCTTCAGACTCAAAACCTTGCGTTTTGGGTTCTCTCCTCCTCTGTCCACTGCAGCTTGTTCTTCTTTCTATCAAACAAAAAGCTGATCTCTACTCTCTCTCCTACCTACAGGTACCATTCTCTCTGTATTCAAATACCTTCCTTTTCCGTTTACTTCTTTTTATTTTTCTTTCAAAATTTTAATATTAAGTTAGGGTTTTATGTGTAGAATTTTTCTATCCTGCATTTTCTTTCTTGTATCATTTTCATGATATGGGCATTGTCATGATTTAGGGCGAATATATACTTATGGGTTTAGGATGATTTTTTGCTCTATGCATTTTCATGGTGTAGCGCTTTAGTATAACTGTAAGGCTTCTTGGTACAAATGGAGAAGGAAACATGATTGATTCCAAAAAAAAAAGTCTCGCAATTTGATGATAACAGGAACTGAGAGATAAATCTTGAACTTAGTTTGGTTTAAGTGTTATTGTTCTGAGTTTGAGTTGGCAAATTAACCATCCCAATCAAATTCGAGATGAACTCGATTAGGGGTTCAACGTGCCTAAGTTCTTTTTTTGTTGGTAAATTCTGAGCCCTGACTCTAAAACCTTTAATCCAAAAATTTATGTTCCTTAATCCCGTTGTAGCTCTGACCGCAAGTATAATGAAGAAGCAACATGTATCAATGTTGTATTTGATACTTTCTAAAACTTCAAGCACTTAGAAAAAAAGTTCTCAGTAAGAGGCTGAAAATTTATGCACTCACTGAGTACTTTTTCCAGTCATAAATATCTGCTTAGAGTTCAGTTTTTGCCCCGTACATGACAGTGAGAGCATGGTTTCAGTTGCCACGTGGATGATAGAAATGGGCCACCAATTTTTGTGGTAATCTTTTACTCATATATGCAGGTGAAATTAACTAGGCATGCTCTTGAATATCCAAGTGAAATTCCAATACAGTTATCCCACTCAAAGTTAAAACTTCAATCTCACTAAAACAAAATATGTGTATTGTCAACTTACTGCCAATTCGAAAAATAGTATTTAATAATTTAAGACACTTCATTTCTGCCCAGTCAATGTAACTCGTCTAAAATTTTAGTCTTAACAATGTCACCATGTATTGAATATGGAATGTGAGAGAAGCCCAAAGTAATACCATGCACCTATCAAAGTAAATTAACAATCTCTTCAATATTTTGTACCAAATCTGGTCCTTGATTTACTGTCTTCCTAGTTTGCAAGGTTTTGGATTTGAGTAGGGTGGGGAGCTGAATTCAGTGTTGTTGTGTGTGTGTTCAATTCTTCTAGATATGTATGTACACATGCATTTTTTTATACATGTTAATTTGAACAATTCTATTCAACAGAAGATGGCATGGAGGCAAATGCTATTCAACTCAAGAGCAATTTTGGGACCATGTTTAGCAACCGGATCCGCCAGATTCTCCACAAAATCAAACCCATACCTAGGTAAATAAAGATTTTGATTTTAGGCTTTAATACGCGATTATTGATCCTTCCACTTGTCTTTGGTTCCCAAGAAAATGATAGAAAATAAGATTTCTGGGTTTCATGAATTTGTGATTTCCTTTTCTTCAAAATTAGAAGATACACTGTTTATTTAGCTAAGTAGCTATGTGGCATTGGAAGTTATGTTTGGATGCTTTAAAAATGAAAGAAGATGAAAGAAATGGGAACCCTAAAGTTTGGGTTTTGTTAATGGTCTATGTTTAGATTTCAATAGAAATGAGAAACTTTGTTGGTCACTTCACCAAATACAATAAAGAAGAATGGCCCAAGAAGTGTTGTTATGCTTCTGTTGGCTCACCACTCAGTTGCTGAAAAAGTTGGGGATACAAAAGGAAGGCAGGTGAAATCTTGGGTTTTGTAAGGTCATGTTTCTTGTTTATTTCTATTAAAAAAAAAATGTTTCTTGTTTATTTAACTGTCGATTTAATGAGTAATTTTTTTTCTATTACTGAACATCACACTTGGGTTCTGTTTTTTTCCTTTTCTTTTCAATTAAATAAAGTTGTGCTAAGAGATTGAGAACATTGAAGGGCATGGAAAGTGAATATTTTTGTGTAAAGCTTAGTCTATAGTTATATGTTGTAGGCTTAAATGTGCAGTCCAAGTTTTAGAATAACAAACTTTTCTTGACGTTTTATTAGAAATTTAGGAGATAAATTTTTGAAAATTGGGTTTAATTCAATGGAAAACCTTCAAATTGGGGTTGTGTGGTTGTTTTTCTTGCAGTGAAAGTTGGAATACCAGAGTTTTTGAATGGAATTGGCAATGGAGTGGAATCCCATGTGGCCAAGCTTGAAGCTGAGATTGGTGACTTCCAAAAGCTGCTTGTCACTCGTACTCTCAAGCTGAAGAAACTTGGTGTCCCTTGCAAACATGTAATCAATCTCTGAGTTGATCACTTACTTTGCAGACACACACACCCACCGGAGATTAATATATTAAAGTTTCTGTTTCTAACATTAATTCTTGCAATTTAGGAATGTATAGCTATACTATACTAAAGCCTTGGAATCATCTTTATTGTTTCTTGTTTGCTTTGGATCCGTCTTAGTAATCCTTCCTTTATGCATTGCTGATGAACGGATGGAAATAATAACTCTGTTTCTTCTTCTTTTTTCTTCATAAAAACGAAAGAAATATAATTCTGAGGATCTTAATGTTGTTTTCTTGGTGGTTTAGAAATTTGACATTGGATTTCTCTTTTTGCAGAGGAAGTTGATCTTGAAATACACCCACAAGTATAGACTGGGACTCTGGAGACCTCTAGCTCAGGCAATCAAATCCTAGTTAGTTTTGGAGTAGTGTGTAGTTTACACAAAGATTTTGTCTGCTGCCAAATGTTACTGGCGGACACTCGATGTATGGAGCTGTGAAAGAAGAGAGTTTTTGTTTTCATGATATTCTAGTCTTTCTTCACCCTTATTTAAGTTTCATCATAAAGTTCAACGGTAGTGTATGATGTACTGGATTTAATTGAGCGCTCTACCTTGGTAGTTTCACCAGAACCCTTGTTTCATATCTTTGGTGTCCAAGTGTTCTGACTTATCGCAAACTGGTTTAGGAAGATTACAAAATCTGTTGGTACTGAAGGGTCAAATGTTTATTGATTTGTTAAACCCCTTATTTATGTGACACTGACAGTAGTTTTTAATTAAAATACCAGATTATTTAAAAAATTCTCTGCTCAAGTAATGAACAGTACATATTAGCTTATAAAAATTGGTGAGATTATTAAGTTATAAGTGGCTGCAGACTGACAACATTTCATCCTTTTCCTTAGGATTGTTGCTTCTCTTTCCTAGATTTCGTATTTTCGCCAAGTCTTGGTTGCTATCTTGTAAATCATTGACAATGTCTTTTTGGTGATACTGAGCCTCCATATGCTCTTAGGGTCCAGTAGCTCTGCATGGTTGAACATTTTAAATACAAGCGATAGTCTAAACGTATGGTTCTCAATGTAGAGAATTTAGCCAATTCCTTTTCTTGTTTCTTGTAATCAGAGTAGACCGCGGTACTCATTGACTTCCAAGGTTTAGTCACATAATTGTGTATTTTATGTAAATCATTAATTGCTTATTTATTTATTTTGCTGGTCAAATCATCAATTGCTTATTAGTTCCATAGTAATTGCATATATTTTAACTGAAAAAAACTCATAACTCCAAAAAGATTTTGTGTTAATCATGCAGGTAACAGAGCATTAAGACCCCATTGGACAATAATATGCCCAGCATAACTGCTATTAATTCCAAGGGAAATGACAAAGAACTATACAACCCTGTATAAATACATGTTTTTAGATCCCCCTCCACCCATCCCAATCTCAACAACCTTCCACTGTCTCTCTGCCTGGCTCTTTCATATTAAAATATATATATATCCTTCCAATTTCTGCTATGGTTATGATGAAGAAGAAACCAGGCCAGGGACGCCAAAAGATTCCAATTGCCAAAATAGCCAAGAGAAGCAATTTACAAGTCACATTCTGTAAACGTCGTTCAGGGCTCTTCAAGAAGGCTAGTGAGCTCTGCACCGTTTGTGGTGTTGAGATTGCAATAGTTGTCTTCTCTCCTGCCAATAAACCCTTCTCCTTCGGCCACCCTCATGTTGAGCCCATCCTTGACCGCTTTCTTTGCACTCCAAAACCTTCCATAGACTCTGATTTCACTTCTCAACAACTCCTTGTTGATCAGGCTCAGGGCTACATGAGTGACAGTAGTGTTCATGAGCTTAATATGGTGTTAACTCAGACTCAAAAACATTTGGAGGCTGAGAAAAAGCGAGGACAAGAACTTGACGAGATGAGCAAAGCCAGCCAGGGATCATCGAGACGGTGTTGGTGGGAAAACCCAATTGATGAAATGGGACTGCATGAGATACAGATACTGAAGGCTGCAATGAAGGAGGTCAAGAAGAATGTGATTGAACAAGTGAACAAGATTTTGAAGATCCAGTCTTGTGCTGCTGTCAATTCTCAGTACCACTCTTCAGATGAATGGTAATCACAAATCAAAGTGATGATCATCTATTTGAAAGCAAACCTGCAATCAAATTGGACCTGCTGGTTCTATGATCCCTAGTAGTGCCTATAACTTTGGTTGGCATGGTCTTGTCTGAATTTTTTCTTTTAATGGTATCACTCTTCCGTCTTTTGAAGGCAGTTATAAAGCTAGCAGCTCATTAGGGTAGCTGGTAGTCTTGCATCTGAGTTCGATCCCCTTTCTTTAGAAATTTAAAATTATCGCTTGTATAAAAACAAATTTTAAAAAGTTATATTATTATCATCATTAGTATTGATAACGATATCTACTTATTATTGGTTGTTCTCTCTTTCAGTTATGGTTGTAAATGAATTAATAATTACAAGTTTTTAAATTGCAAGCATTTACATCAGCTAGCTAGCTAGTAACGTAATATATACAACTATAGAATGGGATTTTCTATAAAATCATAAGATATTATGCATATAAACCAAAAAAGAAAGAAAGAAAGAAAGAAATTAGATATTATGGATAATTGCCGGACATCTTGGCGCCCAAATTGTCAAGTCCGAAAATGATATTGGGGGAGAGCCCCGAAAAGAAAAAGAAAACAAAAAAATATTTCCCCAACCCGTCCCGTCCAAACCTAACCATTGCTTCACTTCCTTCATCTCCCTCTACAGCAGCTCCGGTTCCATCTTCCTCCAACCACCAACCACCGGCTACGGCGACCACTCCTCCTCCTTTCTCTCTCTCCCTTGCTCGCGCTCTCGCTTTTTCTCTCTCAAACACCCACAGGTAGTGTTTTTGAAATTCTTATTTCTCTGTTCTATTCTTGGTTGTTATTTGATAAATTTTTATTGGGTTCTTTTTTCCTGGATATTTGAGGTAAAATAGAATTTGAAACCTGATCAATTTCTTGTGGGTTTTGCAGTGCTCTGCCTCAGTTTGTTTGCTTTTGCTGTTTTCCGTTCTGGGTTAAGGTAAATTTCTTTTAAAATCTGCCTCAATTTGTAATCTGAACAGCGTGGCTAGGCAATGCCTAGGAGTTTTGCCTTTTGTACTTTTGCAATTCTACTCTTCTATGAACTGGGCAAATTTTATTTTTAATGGCAGTGGTGTAATAGATTTTGGTTTACATACCCAAGTTTTCAATTTGATATACGATAATGTTGAATTGAGTCTATAATCAAGTCTGTTTTATGATGATGAAATGAGATGACAAGATATGATGATGATGATGAGGACGAATTGATATGTTGAGAATTGATGACTTGAATGGATGGGAATTGAAAAATAAATTGATAATGAATTGATGAGAATGTTGATGATTTGAATTTGTTTAATAATGAAATTTGTTTTAACAGATTTCTTTATATAATGATGTTGATAATGATGATGTGCATGATATGATAATAATTAGTGAAACAATTATAGCTGGATGATTGGTTAGGATTCATTTTTGGATTGATAATGATGTGTTAGCTGCTGATTGGTTATAATGTTTGGTGATAATTGAATTTATGGGGTTTTTGTTTGTTTGGTTGGTATCTTTATTTATGATAGGATGGAGGCTAGCCAATCCAATACGCTAAATGCCTCAATTAGTACACCTTCTATTAAACTCGAAACCCAAGCTCAACCCCAAACACAACCTCAGGACCAACAAATAAATTCTGTCAATTTGGGAGAGAAGAGGAAACCCTCAAAATCTGTGGTGTGGTTACACTGCAAGAAAATGATAAAGAAAGATGCTCATGGGGTAAAGGTGATTGGGGTTTGCAATTACTGCAAAGAGGAAATGCCGGCTGATTCTAAGAAAAACGGGACAACTGGTTTAAAAAATCACTTAGCGAGGAGATGCAAGCTCTCTCCTCTTTATCAACGGGGTGATGAAACTCAATCGGTCTTAAATTCTGAGACCATGGGTGGTGGTTTGTTCCCCCAAACTTTTAACCAGAAGAGAAGTGAACTCAAGTGTGTTATGTTCCTCATTAAGGATGAGATGCCTTTTAGAGCGGTTGAGGGCTCCGGGTTCAGGGACTTCATTACTGAACTTCAACCTAGTTTCAAGATACCTAATAAGAAGGAGATTGCGGCGGGAGTGTGGGATTTGTTCTTAGTGGAGAAGGCTAAGATCATGAGTCTGATAGGTGATCAAAGAGTAAGTATCACAACCGATACTTGGACATCAATCCAAAACATCAATTACATGGTAGTCACTGCCCATTTCATGGACAATGACTGGAAGTTGCATAAAAGGATCATCAATTTCACAAAGATCACTAGTCACAAGGGTGATGACATAGGGAGGTGCTTAGAGGCGTGTTTGAATAGTTGGGGGATTGACAAGGTCTTTAGCATTACAGTTGATAATGCGTCCGCAAATGATGAAGCAGTTGAGTACATGGCAAAGAGCCTCAAGTCAAAGAACACCATTATGCTTGATGGCAAGTACTTGCATATGAGGTGTGCTTGTCACATCCTTAATCTAATTGTTAAGGATGTGTTGAAGGAGCTTTATAACTCAATTGAGGGGATAAGGAATTGTGTGAAATACATTCATTCATCCTTGGAAAGGTTGGCCAAGTTTAGGGACTTTGTCTTCTTAGAGAAAAATGAGAAGATGGCAAATGTGCCCATGGATGACGTTACTAGGTGGAATGCAACTTATAAAATGCTCGATGGTACATTGAAGTACAAGAAAGTGTTTAGTAGGATGGCAGATGACAATCCTTCCTTTGTGGGGTATTTTAATGAGTATGAGAAGGATGCAAAGGAAGGACTTGTGAAGAGAGTGGGTCCTCCGGTAGAGGAGGATTGGGAGAATGCACAAGCCTTGGTGCATTTTCTTAAGAAGTTTTATGATACAACTCTTAAGCTTAGTGCAACCAAAACGTGTACATCCAATCTAGTATTTACCGAAATGGTTGGGTTACAAGTTGAGATTGAGAAGAAAATGAAGGATGGTAGAGATCCTAAATTACAAAGGGTGGCTTTTTCAATAAAGTTAAAATTTGAGAAGTTTTGGGGGAGCTTTGAGACTGTAAACAAGCTTGTCTTTGTAGCCCATGTTTTGGACCCTAGATATAAATTGCAAATGCTTAAGATCATCTTTCGAAATCTTGGAGCCGAGCCTACTAAGATAGACTTTGTTGTTAGTGAGGTTAAAAAATGTATGCTCACTTTGTATAATGAGTATAAAGGGTCTGCTAGTATTGGGAATCTACAATTGTTTGATTTACAAGATGAGGATGCTAAGGATGAGCTTGACGGTGATGATGCTCAATCACAATTGGTAAGGGACCTTTTGCAACAAATAAAGGAGGAACAACTTGCGGACATATCCAATGAAGTAGATAAATACTTCGCAGATCCTTTTGAAAACGCTTTGAACAAAGGGTTCAAACTCTTGGATTGGTGGAAAGGGAATCAATCAAGATATCCAATCCTTTCAAAGATTGCCAAGGAAATCTTTTCAATCCCAAGTTCTACGGTTACTAGTGAGAATGCTTTTAGCTTGGGTAAGAGGATTGTGGATCCTTTTAGAAGTTCATTGACTCCTGAAATGGTAGAGGCATTAGTGTGTACTTGTGATTGGCTTAGAGCGGATGAATTTTGCTTCTACAAAGAACCTACGGACGAGGAGCTTGAATTTTATAAGCAACTTGAAGAAATCCAAGCAAGTAAGTTGAAATTTCATTTTTTTTAAGTTGATATATTCATGTTCAGTGCTTAATGTAATGATATTTTTCTTTGTTTTACATTTAGTTTCGTCTACTGCTCAAACTTCTACAAATCAGCCGCCTCCTCTACATTCGTCTTCTACATCATGAGCTCCAAGATTTGAACACTTTCACGGGTTGTAATAAGTTTTGTTATTTATGGATTGTAATAACTTTTGATTGCAATTCTCGCATGGAGGTGAAGTTTCTGGACTAGTATTAGAAACACTTAGCTTTTGTCGATTCAATGGAGTCTTAGGGTATGCACCTATTCCATTTTTAGAACGATAGTAAGACTTTTCAGCAGAAATGTGTAATCTGATATTTCTTGTATGAAATACAAGACCTGCCTGGAAATGATTTGTACAGAGTGGAGGAATATGACCCCTTGCCTGAAGCAGGACAACAATGCATTTATTTGAAACTTTTGAAGATAATATTAATAGCACTCCCTTCTTTGTAACCTGAGATAGAGAGCCATGAATTGTAAAAGTAAAGCAAATGTTTTAGGATACAAATGTGGATCCTGATTGTTGTGACGTAATACCATACATCCCTTGGGAGATTAGTTACCTAATACCATACAAAGGGTATTTACTGCTTTGAGTTTAGACACACTGCCACATGTTTTAAGCTTTATTGTTTAGTAATGCATCTGTTAAGCGCTTTATTTATTTATTTATTATTGTTAAATACAGGCGCTATTGGGAGAGGGGAATTGAACCTAGTACCTCGGGTGCATGATTAATTGCTGTTAACCACTTGAGTTACAACCCCTTGCATCTACTAATTGATTTTTTTTTTCCTTGAATCCATTTGTTTACAATTGCCTGTCAAGAAAGGTTCTAGATAGTAGAAAGGAAAAACAGTAACCCAGTTGCCATTCAAATCTTACAAGAAGGAAAAATTGTAGCAAGACAAAGTAGTTCCCTGGTTCATTAGCTAACTGTCCACAAGAATGAACCCCAAAATGTCAAGCACATTCATCTGCTAATGAGCTGAGAGGAAAACCATCAGAAAATCTACTCTTCAAACGAGGAAGCGAAGCCTACCAAACCAGTGAGTGCAGAAACATGACACAGCTAACCCAACAAACAAAAACAAAACAAAATTTGGACTGCCTTATAAATGAGAAAATGAAAAAGGTGAAGGAAGTGGCAACCATGGAAGGCTCTGAAGGCCAGATTTTACACCTTTATTGTCTTGAACATCGGTGGCTCGGCCAATGAAAGCAGAGTTCCCAATCAGAGATGGGTATTTGATCGAAGCTTGTTCAAGAGAGCTCGAAAACCCTCTTCAGTAGCTTCAAAATCATGTAACCCCAGGTAAAGAAAAGTTGTCAGAATTTGACAACCTTGACCAGGTCTTTGAATGCCTCTTTCCCTTTGAAGAAGGCATCTGTGAATACATACAATGCTAACCAAGTTGGTGTAATAACATTTGCCTCCATGCCATCTGCTGCTGAAAAGAAATGTTCAAATTAATGTGTAAATACATACATGTGCATGAGTGTGCATACATTATACACACACACACACACACACACTGAATTCAGCTTACAGAAGCACAAATCTATACTTCAAATCCAAAACCTTGCAAACAGACCAATGGAAGACAGTAAACTGATTGTTTCACCACTCTCGCAGACTTTCCAAAGCCCATAATTTCTCGTGAGGAAAAAAAAAAAATTTAGTCAAATTAGTCACTGTATAATCAAACTTTTACAATTTATAAACATAGTGGTTGTTTTTCGTTGAGTAAACTTGGAGAGTGACATGTAAAAATCTTTTTTGTCATTAGATTCTACACTATATTTCACTTTGGTCATTAATAAATAATTATACTCAAATTGGTTACTATATTAACCCAAATAATGGTATGTCTATTTTATTTTATCAAGGTATGTCTATAAACTTAACGTTGGGTTATACACAAATTTAGCTTTTTTTAAAATTATTATTTATGATTAAATTAAAATATTATGTAAAATTCAGTGTGCAAAAATATATTTTTACCGCATACAAAAAACCATCTATGCTCCGTATTAACTATTCAGCCCAAACAAATCAATATATTTGTTTCTGTCACGTGGCGGGAATAGACCCCGGCTGTTTGCAGGAAAAGCAGTAGGCCTTCCCGCATCTGATACTTGTTTCCACGCCGTTCGTCTCATCCCATCTCCCCCCTCCCTCCTCTTCTCTCTCTCTGTCAATCGCTTCGCTCCTCTCTTAGTTTTCAGCCACGCACGACCTCATATCCGCCGTCGCCTCCACCGACGCCCTCTCTGAGCCGTCACCCATTCACGAACCCTCTCTCCCAGTCTCTGATTCATAGATATTAGAGATGGATGCTAAAGCCAGGAACAAGGCATTGTTTCGTGCTAGATTGAATGCCCAGAAGAAGGAAAAGCGCATAGACTCTCCTCTTGTACGGTCAGTGCTCACACCTCCTCTTTTCCAATTTTGCTTTTACACACACACACACATATATTATTATTTGTAACTGGGTACATATTTTTACTTATAAGAACACAAATAAATTTTTTTAGACTAGGGACTTTCAGTTTAATGTAATATTATTATTTAAATTGCATTCTGTAGAACCCTTTTCGTAAATTTTGTTTTCAATTTATGTTTTCGAAACATAAATTGATTATTTTTAGTATTTAAAATTGGGACACCTAATGTGCATTTGTTTAAAATACTTAATTTCATTTTTTTAAGTAGTAGTTTTCTAGTTAAAAGAAAAGTTAAGCAGTGTTTATTACTGTTGGTTCTATCAGAGGCTTGAATGTTTAATTGGTTTCATGTTAGAAAATCATGCTCTCAAATTTTGATCTTGTTAAAACTTTGAGCTAATCAAGCACAAAGTATGAATTTGGTTTAGCAGTCCCCTTTAACTGTTTACAAATGCATTATTCTGTTCTAGCTAGTAAAATATAATTTGTCAAGTAGTTTCTAATTCCTTAACCATAATTTGTAATGAACCTCACGAGAACTTGTTTTAGATAGAAATGGGAATCAGCTAAGAAGATACGGATTATGGAATGTCAAACAATCATACTTTTATCTTTCCTGATTGTATCTAGGAATTTGTTATGTATACTATCTTTCCTTTACCTTTTATTTGATTTTTTCACTTGTTACTACTTCCGATATCTTGTTTTCTACTGATGAAGCTGATTTGTATATTTAAATTGCTAAGACAGAGTTTCTGACTGCTTCATCCCTTTTGTGCGATACATACAGGTATAATGAATCTGACCAGCCCGTATGCAGGGTTTGTGACATCGCTCTGAAATCTGAATTTCAGTGGGAAGCACATCAAGCATCTCGTAAACATCATGAGGTGATAACAATTTGTATAGTACTTTCCAGACCTACGAACATCTTGTAATATGGAAAATCCAAAGTTGATATGAAAGATCTAATTTTTTTATAACTAATATGAATAGGAGAATGCATCAATTTTTCCTGCTTCTTAACAGTTATAGAAATAACACATTTGTTGTCAATCAAATCATGTATTGTGATGTTGGAACGTTACAATACTGTTGACTTCAATAACACCATTTTAGCTCTTGAAAGGTGGTTTTGTTACCATCTTGAATGGTTCCCTCTATCTTGTTGCTCAGCAATCTAGGTCTCATCCCATCCCTCTAAATGCAGGCAATGTCAAAATGATCTTGTTCGGTTACATCTTATTTCTCGTATACTAATTTGGCTTGGATAACCCATACATTTAATCTATATTTGGCAGAAAGAGGAAGCATTTACTTCTGCTAGACTCTCTAGATTTGAAACTGGGATGTCATAAATATAGATGTGTTTCCTTTTTCTTTTTCTTTAACTTAGTTATCTGGCTGAGTATTACTGATGTGATGCTTCTATCGCAATAGGCAATAAATAATCTCAAAGCTACAGCAGCTGGACAAAACCGAGTCAACAATGCAAAAACTGAAGTCCATCCAGAATTGTCGAAACCTAAGCCTGAACATCCTCCGGAGTTGCATATCCCAAGACCTGAACACTCTACAGAATTGCCTAGACCTCAAATGTCATCTGGGCTTCCTTCAGATTTTTTTGACAACCATGAGGCACAAAAACGAAATACTGGTGAGAATCTATTTCGTTTATATCACTATTGTCACCACCCTATTGCTTAGTTTGATTGCCTGAGGAGTAAGACTGTAGCATCTTGCATAGAGGATACAGATTTATATAAGGGAGAGACTGTATGTGCTAGCCTTTTTGCACGGGTGTAGCTTGTTCTTTCATTTATTTCAACAAAAGGAGGATAGTTCTACTCAACTATGCAGAATTCAGTTGTTGGTTGTAATATACTCAATTTACTTCATAATTATTAAACTCTACCTGGGTAGCTTGAAAAAGATTCATGTAGTTAGCCATGGGAAAGAGTAAGAAACTGGGGCAAGGGTAAGTGCATTCAACTTCTTACTTTCCAGATTACAAATATAGGTGTAGCATTGCTTATGAATATAGTTATTCCAATATGTATGCACAATCCAAATCTTTATAATATTTCGTCTTTGTTTGTGTTTCTGTTGCTAGGCATATCCTAAGTATGCCTTATTGCTTTCCTTCTTGTGAATACTTTCTTATTGTTCTTGTCTTTGTTGTTTGTTATTTTGACTGCTGTTCTTAACTATGAAGAAGATCCTCTCAGGTAACAGAATAAATAATAAGTGATAATTGTATTGATGGGAAGAGGGTTCACAGCACCTGTGTCCTCAGCAAAAATGTAGAAAATATCTGTATAGGATAGCATCTGAAGCTGTACAACTAGTTTTTGAATTCATTGATGGCATTAGTTATATATAGGCAATTACCTATCTCCTTACTTTCAGAATTTTGTGATAATTGGCTGCTCTGAAGAGTTGAGCCCTTGCACTTATGGTGGATAGCCTGCAACTTTATGATTGGATTAGTTACACAGTATTTCTTTTCCTATTACATATAATTAGGTGAGTGTATAACTTATAAGCTTATTCCAAAGAAGTCCTATGGCTGCCCTACCAAAAAAAGAGTTCTAGTTGAGCAGTTTTACTCTTCATGCAGCCCTAGAATTAATATATTGCAATAGATGATTGTAACTGCTTTTGGTTTGCCTAATTGGAAAAAAATTCAGATGTGCTTGTGTGGATCTTCTCCTAATTTATGTTTCTGTTCTTGGAGGAAATATAGATTAGTTGTTACTTCATGATTTAAGATTCCAATAGTTTTTTCTCCTATGAAGCGAATAAGAGAATAATAAGCTGTGCTTACTTGAAAATTAGCATAATTGAATAAATAATTTTTTTTTTGTCTCCCATATAATTGTTTTGGTTGACGAAGCATATTAGGAGCTTAATTGTTTAATTTACATGAAGTCACTTTTTATATCAAGGTTTAGGGACTCAATAATTTTATGATATGATATCTACCAGTTGCAGTTTTTTCCCATATTATAAAATTGTGGATAATCTTCTTAAAATGTGAATCTGCTTGTTGTTTGATTTGCTTAAGATTATTTTTAAAGAACTTTTGATTATCAGTAGAATATTTGCTGGCCTTTTAGCATACCTGCTCTATGTCTTTTAAGTTGTTTGTTTCATTCCCTGTGGTTGGATAAAAACCCTGAGTTGAGATTAGGCTTGAACCCCTTGATCTTCTTCTTGTTGGGTTTTA
Source organism: Prunus salicina (assembly GCA_020226455.1). NCBI lineage: Eukaryota > Viridiplantae > Streptophyta > Magnoliopsida > Rosales > Rosaceae > Prunus > Prunus salicina. The sequence goes on along the minus strand of CM035343.1, from coordinate 26,901,367 downwards.
TTATTATGTCTTTTTTTGAGAGGATGAATATTTATAAGCCCTACATTAGAATTCTCCATCAAAACACACCCACCAGATCAATTCTTAATCCATAGAACTCAAAAAGTGTATTTCTCGTGCAATTTAGCCCAATAGTTTGTTTTATTAGTTTAACCCCTAACCTGATATGACTAAAGTGCCAATAGGCCTTAGAATTTTAAACTTTTTTTCTCAACTGAAAAATTTTGATGTTGAATTTTTTTTTTCTTGGAAAGTTCCAATTAAAACTGCAAAATTTCTCTTGCTTATTGGAAAATCAACAACTAGATATGGAAATTCTGATTTGTGTATGTTCTTGCTCCTCGTTTTCTATTGGTACAATTGATTTTTTTGATAAATAAAATGCTAAAAAAGTACAACTACCATCGTCAATAGTTTTTCCTGCTTTCATTGCGTCATTATAAGTATATGAAATTGAAAATGTTAGCACTATAATCTAATTAACCCCAGGGTCATTGAGATGTAAACAAGCTAATAACCAATGATGGTTGAGACTGGAGAAGATATTGGCAATGGGGTTTGAATTGTTAATGGAATTTTGAAATAGCAAAACAAATTTTATTAGTGGAAAAACAGAAAATAAATTGGCGTCCCCCTCATTAAGCCTCTTTCTTTGCTCATAATCAAGTGAATCAAGTGAAGGAAACAAGAAACTTCACTAAAATTTTCACTTCAACAGAAAAAATACCCACAACAATCCCTTTTCAGTAGTCCTTCATTTTATGACATTTAGTTAATGTCACGCCTTTACTTTAATGCCATTAGGCCACAAACAAACTGTTCACCTTTCTTGTTTGATTATACAGTTTTCGGGTTTTATGAATCAATTCTTAAAGTTATGGTTTGTTATGGTTTTGATATATGCCTTTTCTTACTTGGGTAATTTCCCCCTTTTTTTTGTTGTTGTTGTAGATAGTCATTAATTTTACCTTTTGGAAAACCAAATCTTTTGTGTCATATGTAGCTGCCTAGATGAAATTGGATCATTTATTGATATTGTGCTGATATTGGCACAATATGATGTTATTCTAGAGCTTAATTTTTTGTGGTTTATATTAAAATGATTTTGGTTTGGTCGTATGCACAATACCAGACAGAAAATCTAAGTAGAGAATTTGAACTCTGCCTAGAAGACAAATTTTTGGATTTAGGATTTGAACTGTCGATCTTTTTCTTTTTTTATGTTTTAGCGATATCGATTAGTCTTTCTAACTTAACCATATCGTCTTAGGAACAGACTCTATCACAGTGGAGACTGATTCATACAAAAAGATTGAGACAAGAAAAACTGAGCCTGCCAGGGACCTTACACAGACATCATCACAGATTGCCAATTCAGAAGCTAAGCAAATAAAGGGTGCTCTTCCTGAGGGCTTCTTTGATAACAAGGAAGCTGATTTATCTGCACGGGGAATAAAGCTTGTTAAGCCAGATGTCAAGTAAGTACACTGTTCTTATTAATAACTCCTAGATTATAATGGTGTTATTATCTTAAAAGTTCTCTTATTTGTTTTGATTTTTCTAGTCTAGTATGTAAGGTTCTTGGTTCTAAATTCCATTTTAGATATACATAGAAGTTCCAAATTCCGGTAAATATACTTGTTCATGTTAAAAGGATTCTGAAAAGGCTTAAAGAGTTCATAATTTGAATCTTAACCTGGGAAGTTTGTTATTTGAAATTTCTAGTTTTTGCAATATTGTCTTGAATATGCTGGGTTTCTTAGTGTCTTTTAAATTGTCAGGTGCAGTTGTCATCTTTCAATGTCACTTTATTTTATTTTATTTTTCCCCTCTTGAAGTAGGTTTAACATGAACACATTGTGACCTTGAATTTGTGTCAACTGTTGGGTAGAGATGAGTACAAAGAATTTGAAAAGTTGATCCAAGAGGACTTGAAGGAGGTCGATAATAGGTTGGAAGAAGAAGAGGTGAGTGCTTTTATATCCCTGCACTATTGTTTGTACTCTACATGAGATTGATTTTCACACAAACTCATATCATTTTCGTCATTGCAATTGTGCCGCAGATTGATGCCGCAGAGATGATAGAAGAGGCTGAATCAGTAGAGCAAAGGTGAGTTCAGCAATAAAGTGCTGTGCTTTGATTTTATACATTCTTTTCTTTTTTGTTACTCTATTTTCCTCACCGTAAACTTTTACCTTCTTCGTTCTCCTTTCGCTCAGGACATATCGGGAGAAAGTAGAACTGTTAAGAAAGAAGAAAATGGAGTTGAAGGCTGCGAGTGCTTCCAAGCGCAGAAGAGTTTCGGAGACTGTCAAAAAGGAGCCCAGTCATGATGAGTCATCAAGTGATAGTGACAGTGATGAGAATTTTGCAGTGGATTGGAGAGCTCAACATCTTTGAATGCTCTTGGTCTCCTGTAGATCTGTTCTTGACATGTTCAAAACCAGACAATGTAATGTGCCAGTGACTGGCTTTGGAACCTGTAGGTTCTTTGGTGCTAAAATTGGAAGCTTTGCTGAGGCTATGTGCAATTGGGAGTTTGTGAAGGTGAAAGTAAACATGTATACCGAACTCATTTGGGCATCCCCACGATGCTGCATGCATTTAAAAGAAGTGAAAAAAAAAAAAAAAAACACATTTTCCAGTCGACAGACTTATTTACAGCTTCAATTCAATCCATTCATTCTCCATGCTTAATTTGTTGGGAATGTTTTTGGCCAATAATTTGTTGGGAGTTTACAATGCTAATAGTAGATCTCAAGGTTTCTCAATATAGTCCAAGATGGCAAGATTTCATCAAATTTATTCATGGTTGGTTGTGCCATCAATGAAGATTATATATCCCCCACTTCTTAAGTTCAATTTGGCATGAAACCAATTGACAAACACCATCATGATCTGAAGGAAAAAAAAGAACGAAAAAAGCCATCGACCAAATTCATATGTGAATAAAGAGTACAAGACATTCTGAGAGAGGGAAGCTGTTGACCTTGCTTTCCTTTTCATGGGTACTCTGAATCTATTGATAAGAAAAAGTAATAGCACAAAGAAACAACCAATGAATTAGGATTAAGGGGTCATAGAATGCCAAAGCCAGTTAGACCAATGTAAACCTAAAAATGTGTTCAACCAAATGCAAGACAAAAAGGCATAGAGCCCCCTACAATCATTAAACTCACAAAAGGCATAAGGTGCATAAGGTCCACATAACGACATGAAGCCCACATAAAGGCAAAAGCCAACAAAATACAACACATACTTAGGAAACCCTAAGACAGAGAACACGAAAGGCATAAGGCCCACATAAGGACATGAAGCCCACATAAAGGCAAAAACCAACAAAATACAACAAATACTTAGGAAACCCTAAGACAAAGAACATGAAAATGTTACACCACCCAAAACCCAGGAGCCGCGCCACCAGTGCAAGATCACAACCGACGAAGAGAAACTGGTAACCAAAGCTACAAATAGAAGATGGTCATGGACAAGCTACCAAAGCTACAAAGAGCGCTACCATAATCCAAACAATAAGTGACACATACACTTTAAAGCATCCCCAACTCCATAAGTGCCACCGATGATAAACAACGAAAGAGACACCCGTGGAGTCGAAGAGCAAATGATGGTGGTGGAGACCATAGGCCGAGACGCAACCATGATCAGTGCATAATTACATATCTTTTTGTACCCTTCTAACTTATGATTTGGTTATGTTTTTGAGTTAAACTTGTGCTTTTAATAAAGTTTGTGTATGTTTCAGTGTAATAAGGATGAGACTCATTACATGCATTTTGAAGACAAGTTAGCTCAAAACAGTGTCTGCAGATCAGTCACATTCACGGATTAACCTGTACTTGCTCAAGAAGAACCAGATAATGAGCCATACATCATTAGAAAGATACGGAAGTCTAGTTTCTGTATCATTTTACGGTTCATGATTTGGAGTCTTCTAGAGGAAGTTATCCACGATTTAGCAGCTCAAGGTCAAAATTCGGCAGCATCTGTGTTACTGGGCCAAAAATGACATTTGAAGGTCTTTCCTATTTTTCCTTGAGTTGGGCTGCATATGCTTGGAAAGATAAGACAAAGGGCTTGAAGATCCATATTTTTCCAGAATTTTTTGGAGTGAATAACAAGCCCAAAATCGGTCCACAAGCTGAATATGTCATGCATGACTATCTAGTGGGATTTGTTGGTGAAGTGCACTAGCCAAAAGAATGAGTTTCTAATTACAATGGGATTTGTTGGTGAAATGCACTAGCCAAAAGAATGAGTTTCTAATTACAAGTGCTATTGGCATAAACCATATTCAATTCAAATATTCCCCTTCCATTCTCCCTATAAATATCACTCCAATTCTAAACACAATTCATTCAACAATCCATCAATTCACTTCATCCATTACTCATACACATTCATATAGAGAGAGAGAGAGAGAGCTAGTTGCAAAAGGAGCAAAGCTTGGAGTTGTCTTGGGAATTCTTTGCTGCCATCATCTAGTTCTTTTCTTCTCTTTATCCTATCCTATGTATTTCTTATTCTATATTGTTTTTCAATTATTAAATATGTGTAACTAAATTTCTTCTTAGTTAGAGGTGAATTCGAAGCCATGGACATATGTTTTATATGAATTGATCACTCCCAGTTATGGTTTCGTAAAGTATGAATGTGATTTACTTTTCTGTTTTATTCAGGACTTATTCTTGCATGTTTATTAAGGATGCATACTTAGTTTGCATGCAGGGATTTGATGCTAGGATATAAGGGAATTTCACCTAATCGTTATGAACTTATATTCACAAGTAGTAAAAGTCACTAGTCATGATTGTGTTAAGTAAATTCCTGGCAGGAGTATCATGCTTTTCATAGTTACAAATGCTTTGTCAAAGCTTATGATTTTCATAGAACTTAATGATCTTTGATATGTATCTCTATCATGCTGTTCATATAGGGAACTTGATAAGAATAATTTGATTGAGTCGCTGAGTCCAATTCAATGAACTTAGGAAAATCTGAGAGTTAATTAGTGCAGTTCACAATTAATTTGGGGCTTTGACATTCATACTTTATAGAAAGAGTAACTGGAGATCAATTTGTGTGCATATGTTCCATGTGTGGAGAAGAATCCTCTAGCTATCCCTTAATCCATATTTCATTCACATCTTAGTTATTTGCTGCTGTTAATTTTACTTTGGTCTAAATCATCCAACTCCCCCCAATCATTGTTCCCTCAACTTAATTTCCAGTTTAATGAGTTTAATTTGTGTTAATTTAATTTGTGTTGATTAGCATCCCTCATAATCCCCGGAATAGAACGATCCCTACTTACTCGTACTACGATTGCATATAGAGTTTAATTTGTGCGTTAATTATTTCTCACGCCAAACCACCGATGATTGGTGGAGAAAATGCATTGCAAAAACCTATAAACACACAAACATAAAAACAAAGACGATGCTGCCGAGGTCACCACAATTGTCACCTCCACTGCTGCTGCCGACACAAGGGAGGAAGGTCATGTGGGGATCAGTTTTACAACAATTACAATCGTTTTATATTAAAATTTACAGACGGTTTTGACATTGCTTTTTATACTAACATCACTCTAAAAATATAGTTTATCAAGGTGTTATGGGGGTTCAAAACTGAGACTACAAGTGAAAGCTCTTTTCCATTGAGATAGACTTGTTGGCTTAGTTAGGAATTTTTGGGTTCAAATTAAAAACACTTTGGGGAAATGATAGTAGGTGTCTTCTCAATATTGACTCATGATGCCATGCATATTCATTGAACACTTGTATTCCTATGAAATACACAATTCATTGATTAGTCATGACTGATTATTTGTTTATAAAATACTTTGAAATTTTAAATTACATTCTATATATAGCATATATATTCTTCCATTTTTGTAACAGCCTAATATTTCTTTTCTTTAAGAAAACATGGATATTTTAAAATCAAGTACATTCCAATATACCAACCAATGGTGATATTCAAATTTTCAAACACTGTTTAGGAAAGTTTATTATTAACGAATACTCGATCCTACACTTATACTTCAAAGTTGAATGGCATTAATATAGTATTAATTACATGCGTACAATGAATAGTTTTAATACGGTTTAAGAAATAATATATCTTCTTGACTGCGTATGCTATCCTTTGAGTTGTTAAAATTATTTGGCAGTGTGATTAATTACAAATAAACAATTAGTCTGCTGATATTTATCTTATCAATGTTAGAGGAAGTCCTAAATTTGAATTCCCGCACCCCACCTCATTGATTAAAAAAAAAAGGTGATTGATTTGTTCAAATTATCTTTACAACTCACAAAATTGGCGTCTCCAATTGAAATCAAAGTCATTCAGATACTATTACATTTCACTCATGATAACCCCAGCATTTTGGACATAAACTTCGCAACATCATCATGACATGATATGAGCAGACATTAAGATTCCCCTTCTCCAAGATCGTGTCCATGAGGATCATAGAAATTGTTTCTACCTCCACCTGCTAGAAACATTTGTCAAGGCACACACGCAAGCCAACCCACATTGATTCTGCCTCATGGCAAGGCTAGATGAAATAGTACTGGTATTTTCACCCTCCGTCCTATTTCCCCACCCAACCTTATTTTCAAAATTTTAAGGACAAATTAACTCCTTTGTAAAATGGATTTTTAAGGACTTAGCAACAATTAAGTTGGAATATTAATTGAGATTAATCCAATGGCACAGACTTTCAAAATTTTATTACCCACCAATCACCGGATTACCCCTTTACATGCCCAATCCAACTATCTATCCAGCTCAAGTTCGTCTTGCTCTCTCTAACTCTCTCGTGTTGCACGCTTCAAGAAGTTTAATCAAAATTTTCTTCATATGGTTGGTTAAGAAATAAACGGAATGTAAAGGCAAAGGCTTTCCTACACAAAAAGAAGAAGAAGAACAAATTTAAGAATCTAATCAAGAGGGCAAAAGAAAATCAATCCATCGAAAAAGGCAAAATTGAGAGGTTTTCCTAGATCAGATCCACTGCTGGGTCAACAATACAAGCATAGATAATATTTGAATGAGAGATTCACTATTATACCTAATATAGGAGCCCAAATTATAAATTTAAAAAAAAAAAAAAAAACTCTATTTGAAATGGACTTTAGAAACACACTCAAAATCCATTTACAATATAACAAAAAGGCTTTTAACTTTTTTAAAATTACAAAACTGCCATTGATTTATTAAAATAAACTCAACTCCAAAACCTCATAAAAAAGCCCAAAACACTCAATAGGGCATCAAAGTAATTTAATAATCATAATTAAATTCAATAGGGCAAGGTTAGGGGTGGGCATCTAAAGTCGAAATACCAAAACCGTGCACTAACCATACCGTACCATATTGATTTTATACCGTTTGATTTAGGATGGGGATATTCGATATCATACTGTACCATACCAATATAGTATGGTATGGTAGCAATATCAAGTATTTGGTACCAGTCAATACCGTACCATACCGAATATTGAAATATAATTTTTTTTCATACTAAAATATAAGTATTTGTGTTGTGTTGTTGATTCTGGATTATGCCATTTGTGATGTATTGTTGATTTCTTGCTTTTTCTATATTTTGATAGCCTTTGTGTGTATGTTTATAGAGCCTTTTCTTTGATTCATTTGATAATTAAAAGTTGTTTCAAATAGGAACATATAAAAGCCTTTTTGTAACTAGGACCTGAGTTCCATTAACTTTTTCCTGTGGGATACAAACAAGAACCTCCTGTATTAAATTTCAAAACAGTATTATTCTACCCTAGAATAGTTTTCAGAGTGGCCTCTGGGTTATGTTAGTTTGAAGATCAGTTTCTTTTCTTAAATTTCCATGTATGCATCATCTATATGGTTTCTTTCATTGACTAGTTAGACGTGATGGTTTTGGCATAATCACTGTATTAGCATATAAAAAACAATAATAATATAAAGAATCTTTTGTTAAAAATTGACTGAGATTTGTTATTGGGTATGTAAGCCATAAGGCATAAGGCATAATTTTAACTATTTTGGTTTGTAAGCCATAAGGCATGAGTTTTAACCATTTGGATTTGATGAATCTGTTGATGAATATTGATTTGGTTGATTTGGATATTGAATATTTTGATTATGATTTGGATATTGAGTATATTGAATCTCTGAATCTGTGACTTAGGCATAACTTATTTTGGTGAATGAATATGTTGAATATTGAATTGGTACATTTTTTAGTTGTGTCATTTTGGTACCGAAATGGTACCGATACCAATTTGGCACGATACCGTACGGTACCAACTTTAGCAAACGATAATCTCATACTGTACCATACCGGTTTTAATTTCCGATATTGGTAGCGGTACAAGCCCAATACCGTACCGTGCCAACCCCTAGACAAGGTTTCATTTTTTGGGTTTGTTTATAGAAATTAAATGGTGTATGGGTTATTTATAGTTTTAGTGCTAAGAATGGGTATATGACTAAATATCTCTATTTAAAAACCCATATGAAATAGGGAAAAGGTAAAAGAACCCAACAAACTTTCCCTTTTCCTTAATGTGTGAGAGAGAGAGAGAGAGAGAGAGAGAGAGAGAGAGAGAGAGAGAGAGAGAGAGAGAGAGAGAGAAATGGAGATGCAGGAGAGATGCTTGTATGGGTCCGCTTGTAGGAGATGGTAGAACAGAGACTGTTTAACTTTCCAGGTTAGTAAGGATGCGGGTTGTTAAATGGGTTAATAAGATTATAAAAGTTTGTGCCGTTGGATTAATCCAACGGATGTCATGAAATTGTCGCTCACTAGTTAACAGACCTCATAACATAAAAGAGAATTTGCTTAAATTAATAATTAAAAAGTATTTTATGAATAATAGTGGGTGGGAAGATAGGATTGTACCTGTATTTTTTCAAATTTATATAGTGTGTGGGAAGATAAAGGTGGGTCGGAAAATAGGATAAAGGTGGAACAAGCAGCACTCTAGACGAAATTATATGAAACCTTTTTTTTTTTTTTTCAAAATTATGTCTTCCCCTTTTTTTTTTTTTTTTACTCTAATTATATGTCTTTCTTTTTTGTTTTTGTTTTACTCTAATTATATGTCCTCCTTTTTCTTTTCTTTTTTTGTTGTTGACTCATATACATATATCTGAGTATTTGTTTTATGTCTTATTTTGTTTATAATTTTCCATAACTTCTTTGGCCAAAATATTGATAAAATCAAGATAAGACATTGAATTAATATTATTGTTATTAATAGTTATACATAAATTAGAGATGCATGGAACATCTCATGACTGTTGAATCACAAAAAAGAAGAAGAAAAAGAAAAAATTAATATATTATACATAAAACAAGAATTTCAAACATTGAATTAATATTATTGCTATTATTAGTTATTGAGAGAAAATCAATAATTGTATTCATAAATTAGGCACAAAGGCCAACAACCACAAGGGTAAATATAAATACTCACTAAGGGGTAATACACATATGGAAGCATAGTAACCACGTAGGGTTAATCCAGATATAGGCCACAAAAGGCCAGTGAAATTTAACATAAAAGCAGCATCCATGAACAAATCAGGCATAGGGACGGACCTGCGTTGGACTAACCTAGGCTATAGCCCATGTGACTTTCTTTTCACCAGCTCACAATATCATACCTAGCCCACCCAAAAAGTGAAAAATAATGCTTAAAAAGTAATTTTTGTAACGAACATGTGACCATCCTGGCAATCCCCACTCGGCTCAATCAACAAACTACTACAACTTTTTTTTTAAATATTTAACACACTCCCATATATATTTATTGCTTCAATGTATTGTTTTAATACTTTAATTAACATACATTAACATTATATAAATTACTGTCTTTGTCAACTCGCAATATACTCATTTAAATCATTCAAACTCACTACGCAATAGATTTCTTTCAATTCCTTTTATATATATATAAAATGTAAATTTCTTTCAATTCTTTTGTGTTAAAATAATATGTAACATTTTCTAAAGTTTCACTAACAATTTCCATTTTTTTAAAATATCAAATTTGTACCGATATCAATAATTTGACTGTATTTCCTAGTTTTTGGACCACCGATCCGAAACCATCCAAATTTAGTAGATTTGTATGTAAGGTAAATTTAGCCCACCCAATATTCAAATCCTGAGTCCGTTCCTAATCAGGGATGAATTGGAGGGCCTAAATCTACCAATACAACTACAACATTTAAACTCTCACAAGTACAAAATACAAGTAGAGACTAGAAAACAAACAAACACTAAACTCATAAGGCATTGATATAATTATTAGAAAATAAGAAAACTGCAAACAAACAACAACAATAAAACCAACAAAGTCACTACCACCGATGCATGGTCGCCTTAGAGACAGAGAACACAATTTGCAACCACTCACCCTACAACAAAAACCAACCAAAAAATCACATATCCCAAGCAAATCTTGGTGTTAAAAAAACAAAAATTCAAAATAGATATAGGCACAAATAACCTCCCCACAATTAAACCACAAATGCAATAGATGGGGAAGGGGAGAAATAAGTAGAGAGAGAAGGAGAGAGGAGGAGGAGGAGGTGTGGCCAACTCTTCCCTCCCCTTGGAACACACTGCACAAATGAAGGTTAAGAGAGAGAAGGGAGGCTTCAGTGTTCAATTAATTTTTCAGTTATTATATTTGAAAAATACTAATAGGCTGTTTTAATGCATAGTTTTTGCAGTTGAGTTTAACATTAAAAAACAGTAATTCTTTTTTAATAGAAATGGATATATACAAATTTCAAAAAGGATTAAGATTTGTTATCATTGTTCACAATCATACATAGGTTTCAAAAAAAGTGTTTTGTTCAACCTCAATAGTTATGTGCCACTTTCTGTTAGATTAGTTCTATGTAGTTGGGATCCAGATTTTCTGTTTGGATTTTTTTGTCACGATGTGCTTGATTTTCATTCTCCACATGCCACCTCATTTAAATTTCATCCAAGGGATTTAAGAGTTGACAAGTCACTAATTTTTATTAGAAAAAAAAACAACAACTTGCTTAAAACATGAAATAAAAAGTAATTAAAAAAACTAAAACCCTGGTACGTTCTGCAGCCTCTCTTCTTCTTCATCTCTTTAGTTTTTCATTTTTTCTTTTCAATGTCTTCTTTCTGCCCAGTAACTTATTCAACCCCTTCGATTGTATATATATTTTTTTCTTTTTCATATTAAGCTAATTCCCTAAAGTAGTTGTAAGATTGGATTATGACAATTGGCAAGAACTAATTAAGATATGGGATGAAAAGAGACTGTGAGGTAGTGTTTACATGCAGATGGTCTCCCCTGCCGCCCTTCAGTGCTATCGGGCATGTGAATGTGCTTAGTGGCGTTCTTGTTACGAGGATGGTTGGATACCTCTGGTTATTATTATATCATGTATTATCTTTGTCTTTTAATGAAGTTTCACTTATCAACAACAACAAAAAACAAGATTTTGCGAAAATGGAAGATGATTCTTGTGAAGCCTTGAAAAGAAGAAGAACGAAAAAAAAAAAAAAAAAAACCGGAAAGTTGCTGGCTTGACGTTGAACTCTTTAGGGTTAGTAATTATCGTTAATTGTTAAGTGTGATACAATTCTTTTTTGTTTTTGGTTTTCAATGTGACATGTCAACTTTTAAACGTTTGGATGAAATTTAAATAAGGTGACATGGGAAAAATGAAAGTCAAGCAGATCATGACAGAGAAAATCCAAGCAGAAAATCCGGATTTGATTAGTAGCGAAAACAACACTTATCTTTCAATAACTACAAGTATTGTATATTGAATTGATTGATGTAGCGCATGTGAATAACCGATGTTAGGCATTTGTTCTAGATGAATTTTCAACTATATGTATTGTTTATTAATTGATGTTGCATGTGGATGACCGATGCTAACATTTGCCCTAGATCAATATCTAGACAGTTGACTTAAAAGGAATGTATACTGATTTCTATATATTTAATATTCTTGGATTCCATGCGTGCTCCAACTTATTACCAAGTTTGGTTTTCATGTTAAAAATCCAATATAAGCTACTTTAAAAGTCGATGCACTAATTGACACCCATGTAAAAACTCAACTCTTTTTACACCCATGGTACTATGGTAGTACGGTACATCCCATGCTAGAGTTTCAAAGAAAAATACTTAGATTATATTAATTCTGTAGCATATTCTTCCATTTTCTAACAACCGAATATCTTATAATCGATTAATTTCTTTAAGAAAACATGAATTTTCAATAAAAACCATCGCTTATTCTCAACAACAACAACAACAAAAAATCATGGATTTTTAAATTTTTAAAAAAATCAGCATTTAATAGAGTCACTTTTAAAAAATTCGAACCTAAATAAGAAAGTTTATCCTCAAAGAATGCTCCATCACACACTTGTACTTCAGAGTTGGAAGGCAAAATTAAGTTGATGTACATGCATATTAATTCCAGGTTTACAATAATGAATATTTTGATATAATTTAGGAAATAATATATGTTTTTGATACTACATTACTCAACAACTAGTTCTTCACTGTGTCTGCATTAATCGCTGCACTGTAAAAATCATATCTGCAAGTGCTTGATTTTTGGTTGATAATATCTGCATACAACTCACAACCAATTCAAAGTCCTCGTAATATCTAACGTAATATTCCTTGTAATAAGTTGCGAGATTTGTGCTTTCCACATATGGTGCTAAGCCAAACTAAGAAGAAGGGAAAAAGAGTGGACTTCAAAACTCTTCAGCATGTTAATTTTAATATAAATTAATAGTTAAATTCAAATTCTATGTCTTAATTATACTTATGGAAAATCATCTTGTCAACTATTTTCTTTTTCAAATTATGTCTTTTAACAATTTTATTAACTAAAGGATATTTTAATGAATTTTAAATGTATACATATATGTTATACAAAATATTTTTTTTTTAATACTACAAAATGTATATTTTTATACCCAAAAGTAGAGGAAAAGATATTAGGTTGTGACAGTTCGGTATAGTTTATGAGCAATTTATTTTTTTGTCCAGGTTAATCATACATATTAGGGTTTTTATTTTATTTTTTATTAATAGGAAAAAGAGGAATCGAAATTAAGATCTCTTCCAATACGGGAATGAGCAGTATCCCTGTACTAAGTGCTAGTTGGTCCACACATATTATAGGTTTAAATAGAAGTTATTATCTCTTCTGCATCAATTGTCATGTGCCAGGTGAGTTACTTTCAAACTCTACGCATCTATTGATTGATGTGGCACACGTGGACGACCATCGCTAACATTTGCTCACTTAATTTCACACCTAACTAGATGGATGTATATGAAATTGACTTCAGAAGGAAAGTCCGATGATTTTCTATAATAACATTCGTGGAATTTGTATGTAATATTCTTGGTTTCCATGCATGGTGTAACTTATTACCAAGTATAGTGTCCCTGTTCAAATCCAGTATAAAGCTACTTAAAAAGTCGATGCACTGATTGCCACCTATATGAAAACTTAGTATAGAAGGTTGACAAGTATATCTGAATAAATTAGACGAAATTACATGGTACTTGCAAATTATGATGAGAATGATATAATTATTGTGGGGGCAAGCTTGGCCATGAAGCCAAATCGCAGGAAAAGCCTACTCGTCACTTTAATCCTTTGCTATTAAAGTGCATATTACAATAACAAAATGAGATTTCTTTCCAAACATGAACGATAAGGCATTAACTCAAACCCTTAATAAAAAGGAGTTGATGTCCCAAAATCTTTTCATCAAACCAAAAATTTCTATGCTAGATGGCAGAAGAATCCAGAGTAGAACGTCTAAGCTCTACTTCTGAGGCTTCTAACATCTCAGCCGCCTCGGATGGCCCACCACCAACACAAAAAGATGGCCCTGAAAATATTGACCAGAAATTGAAGATGAAATTGAAAGAGAAAATTGTCATCGATGATTCTGATGACGATGATACTCAACAACCCCCACAACAACCACTGCCACCACCAGCCGTCAAATCATCGTCGTCGCCATCACCAAGTTCTCGGCTCCGACTTGATCTAAAGCTTTGCAACGACAACCCTGCTCGTGGGTCAGGGTCTACGTCGAGGCTTGAACTCAGCCTGTTCAACACTTCGAACCCGGGTTCTTCCAACCCAGGCTCATCAAATACTGTCTCAAGGTACTCTCAACCCAACGAGATCACAGATGAGAACCCACGTGGCAGTGATGACAAAAGATCCCAACCTAGGGTTTTCACATGCAACTTTTGCAAGAGGGAGTTCTCTACTTCCCAAGCATTGGGAGGGCATCAAAACGCTCACAAACAAGAGCGTGCCTTAGCCAAAAGGCGGCAAGGAGGACTTGAAAATATGGGAGGTGTCTTGGGACATTCACCCTTTTCTTATTACAACCCATATTCAAGTTTCTCATCACCCTCTCTCTATGGATCTTTCAATAGATCTCTTGGGGTTAGGATGGATTCCATGATTCACAAGCCTTCTTATCCATGGTCCTCAACCCCAGGCTTTGGGCGGTTTGGCCATGGTTCTGGGGCATGGTCATCTAGGGCAGGAGGCCTCCTGAACTTCCAATCCACTATTGATAGGCTCAACCTGGAGGGCCTTCATGCTAATGCTCCCAATGGAATATTAGGGCTTCCAGGAACCAGTAGCGCTCCAAGGTTTGATCAGGAAATCGGTGCTGTTCGCAACTTTGGTGATTCAAGTTCGAATTTTGGAATCAACAGGCCATTCCTTGGTGATCTTATCCGCCGCGAGCTTCCAACATCCGATATCGATGCTGCTGGCCTAGATCTGTCTCTTAAGCTTTAGATTTATCATTGTTTTCTGTTGTTTTTTATTTTAATTCATGTAGTACACAGTGCGTGATTTGAGTTTCATTAGATCTTAGGTTTTTGTTGTTGTTTGTATTTCCATCCACAGATCTTTTGTATTGTTATGAAAATGTTGAATAAAAATAGTCGATGTGTTTGTACATGTATTTAATTGGGTTTTTTTTTTTTTTTTTCCAAATTAATTCAACATCTGGCTTATAACCCTTCCTTTGGTGTTTGATGTGTGTGCTATTTAGGAAGAAGCAGGCATGATAAACTAGGATTTGAATAGAGCATGGGGGTGTGTTTCAGTTTTGATTGCACTCAAATCATCTTTATTAATTGCAAAATTATTATGTTAGTATAAACCTCTCATAAACTTGATATTTCAAAATTCAAACTAATGGCCTGGATTCATTTGACCACGGACAAATTTATGGCTTTCAATTAAAGCTGATCATTCCTTCATTAAAATTTTAATTACAAAAAAGATCATTTCAGGCATGCATGGTTAGTTTGGGTTTCAAAGAGAGAGTGACACGTAGTCGGGTGCATATTCTTTCGTGTATATCTCTCCACATGTGACTCATCATGTGAAGAGATAGATAGACACAAAACGGTATACTATGTTGCAATAAGTTTTAGCCAAGTTTTGAGGGGATTGAACTTCCTCTTTTTTCTTTTGTTATGCTTCAATTCATGGGGGTAAGATGTTAATGAAAAATGAACTAGTGGATTTGCGATACCTCTTTTCTTTGACCAATTAATTATTAACTTTCTTCCTTTTTCTCTAAATAAGGTTAATTAACCTTCTAAGAGAATTGAACTGACCGTGAAACGAACACGTGGACTTCGGTACGGAGGCAAGGTTGACATGTTTAATTGTGAGTGTCTGATGCATTGCATCTTGCATATGGAATAAGTTGGTCCATGGCTAGCACTTTGTTGTTATTCCTTAATAATATTTTTTTTTAATGCACAATATATACGGTAACTTATTCAAAATGACATTTGAAATTAGGGATAATCCTAAATCACAGCAAACAAGGTAATTAATCATCGTCATCTCCATCCAAGAGGTCAATCAGATCGAAACTCTTTGAAATGCTCGAAGTCAACTCTTTGTGTTGAATCTATTCGCCATTCCCTGATTTTAGAGCAGAAAATAAAATTAAAATAAAACCAGATTCACAAAGAAATTTAAACATCAATTGGCGTAAATGGCAGTTTAAACTCAAAATGGAAAAGTTATTTCTCACTTAATTGCTAACAACTCTAACTGAGTTGTGGCCAGAAATCTGTCCCCTAATAGGAAATCTGCTGGCTCTTAATTAATTTACAACTAGCCGAGCCTTTCCCGCATATGTTTAAATTATTGTTTCACTTGTTTCTTTTTCTTTTTTTCTACGTAGTCTCAGCGGGATCAAACCAGACATAGTTCGATAAGTTGAAATTAGAAATTTACTTGGAGTGAGTTTCTTCAGTTAATAAATAACTTTGGGAATGACAATTTAACTGGGCGTATCCGAGGAGCCTAAACATGTGATGATGGACTCGTCAACTTTGCCCATTTGTTATTGGGGTTTTTATTTTAGTAAATTGAGCTTAGACCCATAAAATTCATTTTAAATCACCTACAACCCTTTCCTTTAGTTTTCTATTTAAAATACCCAATTTTTTCAAATAATACCCGATGACTAGGATTCAACTAAGCAAGTTACCTAATATAACTTAAAATCTGATTTATTGTATTTTTCAGATTCCAAAACTACCCATATTTATAAGTTAATGTGTTATAGGGGGTGTAACTAATGACACCCGCTGAATTTGGAAATATCTCCAAATAGTTGTAATGGATGTAGGAACTAATTTAGAAACTTATTTGAAATTAAATATTAAATTCCACATTAAAGTATTAGTAATCTATTTTACGACTAGTAATCTATTTTTGAATTAATGGTGTTTTCCTTCTATGAATTACGACTAGTAATCTATTTAAAGTATTAGTAATTTAAATTCAATATTAAATTTAGGAATTAATGTTGTTTTCTTTTTATAAATTATACGACTAGTATTCTTTTTTATTATAGTTTTATGAATAATAGTGTACATTCTAATTATGTTGAAAAATAATTTGATAATCTATTTATTATTTTGTTTTTAAAACATTTTTTTTAATGACCCTATTTTTTCTCCAAATATTGTACCTATTTTTTTTTCTTTATTACTTGTTTTATGAAAAATAATTTGATCATCTTTTTATTGTTTGTTTTATGAAAACAATTTTTTTTTTAATGAGCATATTTTTTTCTCTCAAAATAATGTACCTATTTTTTTTCTCTAATAATGTACCTAGTAAAACAATTTACCTAGTATAATGAACCTATTTTTTTTTTCTCTAATAATGTACCTATTTTTTTCTAAATAATGTACCTATTTTATCTCTCAACATAATGTACCTATTTTATCTCTCAAAATAATGTACCTATTTTAACTCTCAAAATAATGTACCTATATTTTTTTCTCTAATAATGTATACCTAGTAAAATAATTTACCTAGTATAATGAACTTATTTTTTTCTTCTACATAATGTACCTATTTTTAAACTCGAATCTGGGAAAGTGATGCATAGAGAATTCAAATATAAGGAAAATTAAAAGATAAAACTGAGGAAGGCCCATTTAGTGTTGAAGGAGAAAAAGCCAGACACATTGATCATACAAAAATAGGATTTCCTATGGGTATCCCAACAAGGTCATCACGATACATGCATCCCTAAATTGAACTTTTTATCTTTGTTTTTGTCCGTTCTAATTTAAGATCCGGTAAACATCATTTAATCAATTAAAGAACCACATGGCAATGGCAAATAATAAATCAAAGAGAAAACAAGGGGCTTTCTGCTGCCTTACTAGAAAAAACATAATTGGCGACAAAATGTATCAACGACGAAATATTTTGGGTCGCTGATAGGATGATTTTGCGACCGCATTTTAAAAGTTGGTCGCTCATTTTCCCTTTAACATTTAAGAATATCAAATTTGATAAAGGGTGATGATTTGCGACGAAATACTAAGTATTGGCGACCAACTATGATTCCTTTCCATGTTGGAATCTACGACTACTTAGTATTTTGGTCGCCAAGTAAATAGGCGGGAGATGAAATTCTAGGCGGGAAACACTAGACAATTATGCGACGAAACAATTAGTCGCTCATCACAGTACCTTTCGTCGCCAAAGAATTTTCCCGCTTAAAAATATTTCATGGAATTGAGCGACCAAGTGATTTTGTCGCAGATACATTATAAAGACGGAATCACTACCAAAACAATGCTTTTTAAAGTGTTTTTGGTGGGTTTTTTTCCTTCTTAAAATGATTGTTTTCTTTTTTATAAAGACCAAAAGAAGCTTTATTTTTTTATAATGATTTCAATCATTTGATTTGCCAAAAATAAAACAAAAATCATGATTATGCTGCCCTGTTTCTCAATAAAATTGTCAAACATGGTGAATTTAGGGAACGAATGCCCTGCAAGTTGCAATTCAAAGCACTTTCAAGGTCCCTTCTCTTACCCACCCACTGCAATCCACCCTTTCTTTCCTACAACCCAGCGAACAGCCAAAACAAAACAAATAGAAAGGTCTTTTTTCCTATCAATTTTCTTTGTTTCTGTCCACTGTTTATGGTTCCAAGATCTTTTTTGTTCTTTCAATTTTTCTACCTTGAACTTATTACACTATAATGTACATGCAGTCTTGGTAAGTAGAAAGGTCTGTCTCCACCTTTTGCTTTCAGCGACGCCGACCACACATGCAGTCTTCTCTTCTACGATCGCTCCACAAGGTATTTTGCTTCTTCTTCTTTTTTTCTTTAGCCTAGCGAAAAAAAATGAAAATAAAGAAAAGGAAACTATCTCTAGCTGCTATCCAAAACAAAGAGAATAGAAAAGGGAAAGAAAGAGGACGAAGAATAAGAAAGAAAACAAACAAGAGGGAAATAGAGAAAGGTCTTGATCTTAGGAGGGATGTGGAGTTTCCAAAACTGAGGGAGGGAGTATATTCTTTTGACAGTGTTATACATATTTTTTTTAATTTTTCTTTCAAGAACCAGAAACGAATATGGAGTGGTGAGAAATTTTTTTCTCTACTTGTCTGTCGCATAAATCAACTACATACAATTTAAGCTTTTAGATCTTAAAATAAATCTTAATATCCAGAGGCAAACATGAAGTAAAGTTGAATTTATCTGTTCTGTTTTGTTTGATCCTTCTCTATATATGTCTGGTTTTAAATATATATTTAACTACCCAATTTGGCAAGTTTATGGTCCTTTTCATCTGTAAACTTTTATTTGTACTTATCCCATTTTTATTTTATTCGTCGTCTTTGGAATTAAGTATATCCAAAATGTAGATTAAAAGTACCTACGACTTTAATTAGACCAACAATAACATATAACTTTTCCTGCATATGTTTAACAAACAAAAAATAAAGTAATAAATACAACTTTTTCTTTTTAAGGTCCCACTGTTCATAATTAGTCCATTCTCCAAGTCTACAAGTTGTGGCTTCTCTATGTGTTGTTAGTGTCTCAACGTGTTTGCAGAATGTCATAGATGTCAACTTCAGTCACTATGAATTTTATGTTGCTATGCTATGTTTTAACCTGTGTTGGCACTTGGCCGATTGCTATGATAAAACTCACTAAT
The DNA here is from genome assembly GCA_020226455.1 of Prunus salicina. Taxonomy (NCBI): domain Eukaryota; kingdom Viridiplantae; phylum Streptophyta; class Magnoliopsida; order Rosales; family Rosaceae; genus Prunus; species Prunus salicina. The sequence continues at coordinate 26,881,757 of CM035343.1, read as the reverse complement.
TACTGTGCAATTTTGATTCCTATAGCTGGAAAAAGGTATATACCATATGAGGCTGTTGAGGAAACCTAGATTTTGTTGAGTGACTTGGAGCAGAGTCATGTCTTTAAACATCTAGACTTGGTCCTTCAGTTCTTAAATATCTTCTCTTTTTCTTATTTCTTTAAAAAAAAAATTCATTTCTTTATATGTGTTTTTTTATCTCAAGTCCGAACCTCAATTCAATTTAAATTTGCAGAAAATTCAAGAGAGATATTTCGGTTTAATAATCCATTCCCTTTTGTTTTTCAGTTTGACTTTTTATTTCTAAAAGAGGAGTTGTAGATGCCCATATCAGATTCATAAGAAAAAAGGAATCATTTTGCTGGTTTTATTGATTCATATAGGAATTTGTTCCTTCCAATTGTCAACTAACATATCAGTCCCTGTTTTTGTCCTTGAATGATAAAATTGTATAGAAATGATTTAATAGGTTAGTCAGAGTCATTGTCAACTAGTTCGTGCACAGATGATTGCCAATGTTGCATGTGCTTGTATATCATTATTTTATAACTACTACTGATTTGGTGTGAATGGTAGATCCTCATATTTTGGGAAGTCACTCAAATTTTGAGAAGTCAATTATATATTAGTTGAGTCATGAAATTTAATCTTCTTGAGCATAAAGCCCAATATTAGGTTTTTTTTTTCTTTTTCAAAACCATATCGAACTAAATCGTGTTATATTGTAGTAGGTTCGACCATAATTTTAAAGTGAAATCAATCTTATCTGAACCTTGCCCGATCAATGAAAAATATCGAAATTCAAACCCCTCCACTAATATGTTCATATTCTCTACAAAAAATTAATAATATAAATATCTCTTGGTGCTGATCATATATCACTTGACAAACATAGAACTTCCTTAGAACAACAAGATTACATATAATTTTTTGTTCTTTTTCTTCTTATTATTAAGCATTGATATAATTTTTTTTCCCTCTGTCTTAATTTTGCTGTAGGTTCGAAGTTGAATTGCTTGGTTAAGAGGTACTCTCTTAATTTATGCAGTTTTTTTGTGGTTTATTTATGGTTACAGTTTTATGGGTTATGGAAATTTGCAATTTTGGCTGGATTTGTATGATTGTATATATGAATAATGTTGATTATAAAATAGCATCCTAAATTTAATTATATGTCAAACCAAATCTTTGACTTTGATCCTTTTACTTGATTCTTGTTGAGGCCCAAAAATCCAAGGGGCCTAAACCCAAGTTGACCCTTGGCCCAATATAGGTGATCGGGTGCAAAATAGGCTCGATCGAAAAAAAGAGAATTTATAAACACCGCCGACACAAGCTACAAGCCATGAATCATGCCAAGCAAGCACGTGCAAAGGAAGCCAAGAACATGCCAAAATTACTAAATCACGCTCACATGTTTATTCAGGGCTACTTGGCTCAATTAAAGTCTATCACGGTATAATAAAAGTCCCAAGCACAAGCATAGATATCATGCACCAAGCTACGCCACGAGCTTAAGTGGGCCCAAGCCACAAAATTAACCGAGGCTTACTGAGAAGGTTGTGGTATGGAAGGGAACAAGCGATTACGGGGCCCATTGAGGGTTCAAGGAACGCAAGTTTCGAGCCACTTGGGGGCTTTGAAACTCAAGCCCGTTCCTAGAACCCAAACACATGGGTTAGAATGAGAGATAAGAGAAGAAATTGCCCCATGCTCTAGGAAGACACCAAAGAACCTACTAAAATATTTAGCCCAGCCCACATCAATAGGATTAAGAAAATAAAACTTTCCAGCAGCCTGACGAAAGCCTATCAAACGATAGAAGCAACAAAGCCAGAGGACCCAATACCATGTGTACAAGCCCAAGCCCAGCAACTTGCAAAAATCTGGCGTCAAATCCTATTCCCGTTAGAATTCCAAACCACGGTCACAAGAGCCATGGCAAGACCAGAGGAAATCCATGGGGGGTGAGAGAAGTGTCCGTAGGATAAAAGGCTTCATCTCTCCTCTTTTCCTCTGTAAGCTCTGCCTTGGAAAAAACATGAGGAAAGCAGGTGGCGTTTTTCCTCTATGGGAAAGCCCAGTTGCGTCAAACCATTGGAACCATAAAGGGTTCCTTACCCATGCTCCTTGGATGAAGAAATTCATCAAAATAGGGCTAAGTAGGAGCTGCCAAGGAAAAACGAAGAGGAAAACCAGACGAAATTAGAGTTCCTAACGCCTATAAAAGGAGACTTATGCTACCCAGAAGAACATCCACAACCCAACGATCCAGAGCTTGACCAAGCTTTGTCAATCTAGAATTTACTCAAGCCACCCAAACCTCTCTTTTGTTCATCTTTCTTCTTCTCCCTTAGGATAGGAATCGTGCTAATCTTTCCTCTACAAGAAACTCATGCCGTTCTCTCTCTCTCAAATTGCTAAACTTGTGAAAGCTTAGCTCCCATGCCACATGCTCCTCAGGCTAAGTCATTAATGAAATCCTCATGCTTATGTGGGTGTTAGTGAAGTGATCCTGAGAGTGTTCTTTTAAAATCTCATTAGATTTTCTAAAAACTCTCTTGGGAGCTTGTTTTGGAACTCAGGCATTTGGGGATTTTTTTTCTCGTTGTCTTCTTACAGCAGCCCAGGCCCATTCGTCAGGCTGCTGGAACGAAAAAAGCCCCTACATAAATTGGCGACTCTGCTGGGGAACAAGCTGCCGTTTTACTGATGCCTCCAAGAAAGAAAACCAGAAGCAATACGATGGACCCGACCATGGTGATTCCGAATCAAGACAAAATGCCTCCTCTAGAGGATAAGAACATGCAAGTGATGGAGCTTTCACCCTTACTGATCTCATCACAGCTATGTAGGCTATGGGGGAAACCCAAAGGGAGATGATGGACACTATCAAAGAATTAAAAAATGCTGCCTCCAAGCCAAGCGAAGATGATAGACGTGCACAAGAAGAATCTGCCGCTGCTGCAAAGGAGTCTGAACAGAGGGGACCGTCTTTTGTCACCCAGGAGGATGTCGTTGCCATGCTAGAGAAGAAGCTTAGTCGAAGCCAGGAAGATTGGAAGTACATTCCTCAGCCACCGTACCCAGCGAGCTTGCTCCAGCAGCCCTATCCCAAAGGCTACGAAACACCGACTTTTGTTCTGTTCGATGGGAGGAAAGGAAGCCCGAAAGAACATGTCAACCGATTTCTTGATGCTTTGGGACCACATGCCAGCGATTATAATCTTCGACTCCGAGAATTCTCAAAGAGCCTCACTGATCGGGCTTATACATGGTACACCACATTGGCACCAGGCTCTATGCGTTCTTGGGATGATCTGGCAAGCAGGTTTTGTAAAAAATATTTTCAGCACGAGGAGAGGGTCACCACCACGCAGCTCAACAACACTCGCCAAAAGCAAGGGGAGGATCCCGTGGACTTTGTGAGAAGGTTCCGGGACTTGGCTCTCGATTGCTATGACGAAAAAGATGAAGAGGCACTTGTTGAGATTTGCATCAGCAACATCGTAGCAGACTATAGAGTATACTTGGAAAATATTGGCATCAGCCAATTTTCCCGACTGCTGGAAGCGGTCAGGAAGACAAGCATGTCTGTCAAGCCAACAGGGCAAAGAAGTTGGAGGAGTGAGAAGAAGGAATCACATCAGACGTTGGCCACAGATGATAAGTCATCTAATGACTACAGCTCATGCAAACGAAAGGATAGGGAGACATACCCGCAATTACCTTGCAAAGATGAAGAGTTTCATGCCATCCTCGACACAATGATTGCTGACGGCGCAATTAAACCTCTCAGGCCCTACAAGGTCCCCACCAGGGAAGAAAAAAGCGATCCCAGATACTGTCGCTACCACCAGTTTGTAGGACATCCGACCACCGCTTGTCAAAGTTTAAGGAGGATCTTACATGGCAAAATACATGAGGGAGTTCTTGAGCTTCCCTCTAGGAAGCAGACTATTGATGAGGACCCTTTGCCAAAACGAAGGGGGAAGGAGACAGCTGCTGTTATTACATGTTCGGATGATTTGATCGATGATGACGAATTATGCCACTCATGGAGGAATGATCCAAAGCCACCAGAGGCTATTTGGGTGCCTTGTGGAAACATGGATAAAGCTTACTGGTGCAAATACTCGAAACCGTCAAGCTACGACACGCCATGGCCACTCGCTGATGGATGGAATGGCTGTCCAGACAATGGGGTGTTCATGTTAGACATGCCGGAAGGACAATACCAGGGAACCTCGTTTGGGCAACAGGAGACGGCTGCTGTAACGGTTCACACTCTCACAGAGGCTGAGGCAATTGTAATGGAGCGATATCTAGGCTCGAAGCAAGGACCCACAGCTTCGCAGGTCCTCCAGAGAAATCCAAAAGTCAAGTCGCTCTTTGACCAACTTGGTTTCGGGCCCCAAGCAAGGGAAGCAGCTGCGATAGCTCTCATGAATATTTCTGCAGAATCCAACCCTCATTAGTTTGCTGCTCAACCCCAAAGGTTGTTCTTGGAAAATGATAATGCTATTGTTTTCACGGACGAAGACATGGAAGTCCCATATCCGGATCATAGGAGGCCACTCTATCTGGAGGGACAAATCAATGATGTGTTCATACGCAGGGCTCTGGTAGACACGGGTTCATCTGTCAACATCTTACCTCTGTCTGTACTTACAGCAGCTGGTATTCTGCTATCCAAGATCGTGCAGTCCCAGACGAGGTTTAGCGGTTTTGGGAATCAAAGTGAAGTTACAGTTGGATATATGCAAGTAAATTTGAAGGTAGGGCTCATCCGGTCACTTACCAAGTTCTATGTGGTGGATGTAGATGTAGCTTATCATGCTTTGCTGGGAAGGCCATGGCTCAACAAGCATAAGCTTGTGGTCTCTACTTACCATCAATGTGTAAAGGGAAGAATCGGGCTAAGACCGCTTCGTATACCAGGGAACCAAGCACCATTCAACAAGGATGAAGCTCACTACTCCAAGGCAGAATTCTACACCGAATGCACAGGTGCTAGAAGCAACCCATCTAAGGATTCCGGGACTTACCTTCCTTCATGGATTGAAATTCGTGACTTAAGCAATGAGGAACTTATCACCATCGTCGATCGAGAAAGAAAGAGACACTCGAAGGCCAACAACCATGCCTACGATCATCCTCAATGCTCAAAGGTTACGCTGCCAGATGGGCGCACTGTATACCGCTTATGACGGGATTGGGGGCTTGACCGTATCCTACGGGAAAGCCCCGAGTATGGTGGAAAAGCTATGCAAGCAGACGAGGTACCCCTGCCTTGTCCTTTCCAAGAACCAATGACAGCACCCAAGCACATGCAAGATGGCTCAACGGCAGTAGCTGAGCAGTTGGAAACAATTGATTTGAGTAATGACCCATCTGTCCCAAGACCCATCTCTGTCAGTGTTCATTTGACAGGGGAAGAGAAGGAAGCTTTGGTGTCTCTGTTGAAAGAATTTCGAGACGTGTTTGCTTGGAGTTACGAAGAAATGCCCGGCCTTAATCCAAATTTGGTAAGTCATACGCTGAATATTGAGCTCGGTACGAGACCTGTTGTACAACCAAGAAGGAATTTTCACCCTGAAGTTGAGAAGCAAATCAAGGTGGAAATTGAAAAGCTGCTAGTTGCTGGGTTCATCAAGCCAATCAAACACCCGACATGGCTAGTGAATATTGTGCCCGTAAAGAAGAAAACTGGGGTAATCAGAGTATGCACAGACTATCGTGATCTCAATCGAGCCTGCCCAAAGGATGAGTTCCCGCTGCCCAACATGGATATTTTGATTGACTCAACCTCGGGTCAAGGCATGCTATCCTTCATGGACGGATTTAGTGGCTATAATCAAATCAAGATGTCTCCCAAGGATGTCGAGAAAACAGCCTTTCGAACACCCTATGAAAATTTCTACTATACGGTCATGTCGTTCGGCCTCAAGAACGCCGGTGCCACCTACCAACGGGCCATGACAGCAATGTTTCATGATATGATGGGAAAAGAAGTGGAAGACTACGTGGATGACCTTGTAGTAAAATCCAGAACCAGAGGAAGTCATTAGGAAGTTCTGAGGCGGGTGCTGGAAAGGTGCCGGCTGTACGGGTTAAAAATGAACCCAAAGAAATGCGCATTTGGAGTCTCATTCGGCAAGTTCCTAGGCTTCCAGGTACACCAGCGTGGTATAGATGTGGATTCCGAGAAAACCAAAGCCATATGCTCTCTTGCACCACCTAAGAATCCAAAGGAGTTGAAAAGTTTTATGGGAAGATTGTCATACATTCGGCGTTTTATTCCGGGCCTTGCTGCTATGATGAGTGTTTTCACTCCTCTGCTAAAAAAGGGAAAGCCATATATATGGAGCCAGGAATGCCAAGAAGCTTATCAACAAGTACAACAACTGATCACCAAGCTGCCCACAATGAGGGCACCTGTTCCGGGACTTCCACTCAAGCTTTACTTGGCTGCGACGAATGCTGCGGTTGGAGCTTTGCTCACTCAGGATGGCCATGACGGGGAAGAAAGCCCCATTTATTATGTAAGCCGACAACTGAGAGGAGCTGAAGCAAGGTACCCAAAGACGGAACTCTTATGCCTTGCTCTTGTCTATGCTGCGCAGCGCTTGCGACACTACTTCCTTGCTCACAAGTTACAACTCATAGTAAAGTCTGACCCCGTAAGATATCTGCTCACAAGGCCAGTATTATCTGGTCGCCTTGCACGTTGGTTATTACAGCTTTCCGAGTTTGATATCACATGCGCAACTCCTAAGGCCATCAAGGGACAAGCCGTGATTGACATGCTAGCTTTATTCCCCGAGGTAGAAGGATCAGCTCTTTCCAAGGAAGTCCTGGGAGAACTGCCGAAATGGTTGCTACTGTTACTGAGGAAGAGCCATGGATCCTCTACTTTGATGGGTCTTCTACATCAAAAGGTGGAGGGGCAGGTGTCGTACTCATTAATCCCAATGGGCAAGCTACGGCTCTCTCATTCAAGCTAGACTTTCCATGCACGAATAATGTGGCGGAGTATGAAGCTTTTATTATGGGATTGTCCACAGCAAGAGAAGTGGGCGCAGAAAAGGTGAAGATCATCGGCGATTCGAATCTAGTATTAAGTCAATTGCAAGGAAGCTTCGCTGTGAAGGAAGCAACCTTGGCACCATATCGGACAGCTGCTGAAAGGCTATTAATTCTTTCAAGCAAATTGTGATGGAGCACATTCCAGGAGTCACCAATAGGTACGTTGATGCGTTGGCCACGTTAGGGTCAAAGCTCTCATTTGTGCAAGAGCAGCCCAACATCACCGTAATAAGGAGAAGTACCCCAGTGATCGAAGCAATGGCCCAGGAAGACCTGCTGGAAGAGGACGATTGGAGAAAGCCACTGAAGAAAAAATTAGGTGAAGGGAGCAGCATTAAAGACTTGAAAGATTATGTGATTATCTTTGGAGAACTCTACAGACGTCTTCCGGGAGGTGTTTTGACCCGGTGTGTCGGGGTGGCAGAAGAAAGAAGAAGGTTGCAAGAAGTACACGATGCCACTTGCAGCTTGGAACCAATAATCAGCTTGTACCGGCCTTGCAACGCAGAGGTTATTACTGGCCGGAGATGAAGAAGCAAGCAGCTGAACTACAATCCAATTGTCCCACATGCTCTACGATACTCTCCACAGAGGAATCGTTCACTATTTCATTTGCAAAAGATTGAAGGGCTCCATACTTGGCATTCTTTGTTGGAGGAACTCTGCCAGCCAACTCCAAGCTTGCCTACAAGCTCAAGAAGACCATAAAGAGGTATTTTGTTGATGGGTCAACTCTCTATCGGAAGGGGTTTAATGGTGAACCCTTAAAATGCTTGGGAGAATCGGAGGCACGTCAAGCCATGCAAGAAATACATGCTGGAGAATGCGGAGAGCACCAAGGAATGAAGAAGCTTCACTGGCAGCTAGTAAGCATTGGGTATTATTGGCCTACCATGAAGAAGGATGCACATGACTTTGTTAAGAGATGCCACACATGCCAAATCCATGCTAATTTAAGTCACAAACCTCCTACATTGCTGCAAGACATGCGCACTCCCTGGCCTTTCCATACTTGGGGGCTTGATTTAATTGGGACAATCCATCCCCCTTCCGACGGCTACATATGGATCCTTACCGCTACTGAGTATTTCACAAAATGGGTTGAGGCAATTCCCCTTCGGAAGGCCACAGGAGCCACTGTCTCGAATTTCATTCGGGAATACATTGTGTGTAGGTTCGGAATCCCATACAAGATGGTCACCGACAATGGCACACCTTTTGCTAACAAGCAAGTGAGTTCAACCCTCAGTGGGTACGGTATCAAGCATCGTCGCTCTACGCCCTATTACCCACAGGGAAACGGTCAAGCGGAGGCTACCAATAAGACGATATTAAGGATTCTAAGTAAGATGGTATATGAGTATCAAGGAGGCTGGATTGTTCACCTGCCGGATGCTTTGTGGGCTTACCGCACCTCACCAAGAAGCGCTACAGGTTTTTCACCTTACTCACTTGTGTACGGGTCTGAGGCTATTTCACCTGTGGAAATCACCATCCCGACAGCCAGGGTAGCAGCCGTCAATGATCTTGAATGGGATGCGAAGACATGCTCAGATTGGCGTTTGCTAGATTTCGAAGCAGCTGATGAGAGAAGGATGGAAGCAGAAAGAAGAATGGCACTCTACCACAAGACTATTGCTCAAGCATATAACAGGACCGTTAAGCCTCAAGCCTTCAAGCAAGGAGATCTCGTGCTAAAAGTCGTTGAACATGTGAGAAGGCAAGTATAGGGACCTTCCAAGTTTGCCCCGCAATGGGAGGGTCCATTCGCAGTCAAGGAGGTACCCAGCAGCGGTTATTATCTCTCTTGATCTCTGTCAAGGAAGGCATGCTAACGGATCCCATCAATGGAAAATGGCTCAAGCCCTACTACTGCTAAGTAGGCATAATATCTTACCTTTATGTTATCGCATTTCCTTTTGTTTAAAAAAAAAAATGTTGTCTCCTTCTATATGCTCGCTTTTGTTTTGAAAAGCTTTTGTATTGTATGATAGCATGGGATTTAAAAATGAAAATGAAGGAGTATTTTGAAAAAAATTATCTCTGGAAGTTTGCCCTTTTCGTACCTTGAATTCCTTTTCAAACATATATTTACAGTTACATGTTAGACAGATTTTGTTCTATCTATTTCTCGCAAGTGCACGAATCAATTATAGTATAGGAATGCAAGTACGAGGTCGTTCCACAGAGACTTAGATGAAAGCACTTAATACTACTACTTAGATTCCAAATAACCTAAAGCTAAATAAAATTTAATTGAGATTGAATTGAGTTGTTTGGAGTGAAAACTACTAAAAAGGAATGCAAAGAGCAAGTGATCAAGAGTAGATGTTTAGAGAATGTAAAGACGATGAGACAAGCACTAGGCGTTCAACTTCACCATGACAATCCAATTTCAAGTTACAAGTTGACAATCACCTAAATTGATTACAATTCTGGAGTTCGTGTTATGTATGATTATCCATATGATGTTTGGTTTTAATCAAGTACTCAGAAACACAACCTAGCTATGATGTTTAGTCTAAGCTATGAATCTGAATCCATTAAGCTTGAGTACCAACACTATAGAACCAAGTAAACATTTAAACATGATGTTTGTCCTAAATGCATTACTCACTCATCCACTAATCAGTTCAAGAGTCATATGATGTTTATGTAAACTTGAACTAGATAATCAACATGCAGGTGTTAATAATGGCCAGTTATTTAAACATGCATAAGGATTCAATAAGAGCAAGTGAATGAAACCAGAATTTAGAAGTAATCAACAAGGGTAACATTAACTTGAAAACATGAAATTGTCTTGACAGGCTACATTGAACCCCTAGTTATGGTAATTAGTTACACATCATTAATGGAGAATACAATTGAATCAAATTAAAGATGGAGAAGGTAAGAAAAACCCGTGAAGATCAAATTATGATGTTGAAGAACTCCTCACAGCTTCCACCATGTATGCTTGCAGCCAGAGGTGAAGAGTGGTGTGAATGTAGGAATTGTGTTTGGGAGATGATGGGGATGTGAAGGATGGAGTGGTTGCTGGGAATTGGACTAGAGGAATTGCTGAATGCTCAGATGTTGTTGTGTTTGGAATGGGATGGATGTGGTATTTATAGGGAGAGTGAGAAGAGGAATTTGAATTGATTTAAGCCTCCACAATCAGCCATTGCAATTGGATATTAGTTTCTTGGCTGCTCACCAACAATTCCCACCAGAAACCACACCTCATCCTTAGCTAAGCATGACCAAGCAAGCAATGAGCTCATCTGTAAGTCAGCATGACGTGCATTTTGATGGGCTCACGGATTGGGCTTGCCTTAGTTAACTGATGACATTAAGCTATCCATCTTGAAGTTCAGGCTTTCATCTTTCCAACCACATGCTATATGGGCCAATCCAAGTTCGGATGACAAAGATAAGTCCGAAATGAATTTGTAACTCAGTCTTCAGTTTTTACACATTGTTTTCACCATTTTACTCCAAATGTCTCAAGTATTACCTAGAGCTCAATGAACTGAATGACAAACACAAAAGAGGTTAAAAGCACAAGTTTTACTTAAAAACATACCAAATCATAAGTTAGAAGGGTACAACAAGATATGTAATTATGCACCGATCATTACATATGAATATATGACGGATATTTCAAAAGAAAATATTACTTAGCAAAAGACATGCCGAGCAAAGCCATTTGAACGGGATCCTAGGTCTGTAGCAGCTTTCATGCTTTGGCGAAACGAAAAGGAACAAGCCAAGCTAAATACTCGCAAAAGTAAGCTAGCATGCTCATAAGGTCCAAGAACCTTCAAAAAATGGGCAGCATGTCAAAAGGACATCCTAACAACATTTTCGGCAACAACCACCATATTTCCAAAAGATACCCAACCTGTAGAAAAAGCTCAAGCAAAGGATTCCCCCAACCAGGCATTTTATATACGTTAAGCAAAAATTACAATGTGTTTCTAAAAAAAGAAAAAAGAAAGGGACATAGGTTCCAGCAGCTAGAACACAACAGCACTACAATGCCAAGCTGCCGCAGTACAAGTTTTACAACATAAGTCAAATCAAGCTATACAGGCTAAGAAGTAATGTGTGCTTCAATCTCGAACGAAACTTCAGAATGTGTCAAGCTAATCCTACGCCAAGCAAAATGCAACCTACACCAAGCAAAACGTGACCTGCGAAACAAAAAAAAATATGCCAGGAGAAATCAGAATAATATTGAACATATATAATGAAAGGACGAGAAGTCACGAACCTCAAAATACCATCAAGGATGGCTAGAAAAGAATGGGGGAGGCCTCCTCGTGAAAAGATCTTGTCAGTGCTTCCATCACTCAATCAGCACTATCGGAAGAGATACCTTGGGCAGAAAGGAGGCCACGCAATTCCTTACGCTGGTTTTCTAGCTCACGCTGCTTGAAAACCAAAGCCTCAGCCGCTGCCCTTATTTCATCAGGGCCGGGATTGGACTTCATGTTATGAACAACCCGTGCCCCAAATGCAGCACGTGCCAAATCCTTCACCATGTTTAGAAGAGACTCTGCTCGAAAGCCCAAAGTCATGGCCTCACAAACTGCATCCCGCCAGCAAAGGAGCCTGTGATTAGTAATGTCCAGCAGCTGCACGGTATCCATCCCATGGAGCACCAAGCCAAGGGTCTGAAAGGCAGCACATCGCGAGAAGGAAGAAGTAATACCAGTCATGTCCATGAAATCCCCATGCTTGTCCAGAAATTTCTCCAAAGCTGCGACTGTCTCGGGATAAACAAGAACTCCCCGGAAGGGTGTGTAGCCATTGAACCGATGACAGAGCGGCAGGAGTTCGTCTGCGGATCGAAGGACCTGAGCACCACTGTCAAAGAAAGCCATGAATGCAGTGAATGATTCCTCCCACTCCAAGACATGTTGCGAGGGTGTTCTACAACAGCATTCCCGGCAACGGTAATGATGGCCTGTGCGTTTTCAGCAGCGCTCGCGTTGTCACATTGAACTGCTGGAAGAAGTGCTAGGGGACTAGGCCCTGACGCCCAGAGAAGTGGTTGAACGAGAGACGGAACGGGCAGGGTCGTGTGGACGACAAAGGTATTGCTCTGGAGGGCTGCTGGAAGGGTTGGCGAAATGGCAGGGTCAAGGTCCCTTTGGAGAAAATACTGGAAGATAGGCGGTAAGGGGCTCGTGACTTGGAGCATAGGTGTTTCATCCCGAGAATTCATGGGTGTCATAGTTGGAGAAGATCCTGCAAGGGCTGCCTCAACCAGTGTATCGAATGTGTTGAGAGGAGAAGGCACTGCAGGCATAATTTCCAAATTCGGAACAGCATGCACAGCCTGCAAAAGAAAAAAAAAAAGAAAAGAAGAGGAAGCATACATGCAAAGGATCAGTACGAGAAAATTGATGGGTGATGGGCATTGGCAGAAGAATCGAAGAAGAAAGTAAAAGAGAATATTATTGGTACGGATACCTCAGGGAGATTCCGGGCAGGGACATCAATGGCTGCAACAAGGCTCGAGCTCCCAGCAATGTCAGTAACCTGCAAGATGGGCACGGGTTGAGTGAACAGGTTATGGTTTATAGAAGGAAATGGGATGGAATTTGAAATGCATCGGTTACCGGCTCAGCGCTAAAATGGCGTGTACTGCTACCAGCGGACTCGAAGAAAGCATCTGAACCACCTTGTCCTCCGGGATAGTCGCTGGAATAAGCAAATGCATCCTCATTGCAATCATCATTGTAGTCCTTGTCAAAATTTTCACGCATGTCGCCAATGCCATCAACTTTCTCTTGCTCGGGAATGTTAATCTCGGAATCGGTGGTGTCACCATCGTCACTATCATCGTCAACCGTTACCACAGTCGGGGTTCCGGAGGCTTCAACATTATTGGTGCTGGTGCCGGTAAATCTTGCATGTAAAATGCGCATGCTACGACGTTTCGGGGTCACTTGAGGAGATACCGGGGGTGTGTCACTTCTCTTTCTCTTTGGGGTTGTACCCATTTTCTCTAAAAATATATATATATCTATGATAAATAAGTATATACCCGTTTAACATACACGCATAGCAAGAAAAAGAAGGCATGAAGAAGTACTGGAAGTGGAGAACACTTACTGCGAAGAGGGGTAGTTTCCAGCGCCTTGCCAGCATGACCCCGGCTTTCGGATGCAGCAGACTTTGAAGACTGTGGATGTTTCGAGGGAGTTGCTTCTCTGGTTTGAGGAGGGCCACTTGGGGCTACCTTTGGAATGAACCTTTTAGGTTTACCGGCAGTCTGCTTCTCACTCACATTTTTCTCCTCCTCTCGCTTCCTTTTACCTGACACTAGCGTTGCACTTTTTCTGGAACCGCCAGGACTCTGTACTCCCAGCTTTGGCCTCGTCTTCGGAAACTCTCCAACAATGTCACCGCTCTTGGAAATGAAGGGCAAGTTGCGTTTTTGGCTAAGAGGGATGGCTTTCTCTTCCGAAACCAAGCCTGCAAGATGAGCTGTTGTAGGAGGTAATCTGTCCCCCGAAGAGGACTGGAACTCACGGAAGGAGGTGAGGCAGCGATTCCAGTAAGCTTGGTAGCCTCGGGAGAAGCCACCAGCCCTCGTCTTGGTCGCTAAAACGATGGGCTTATAACTGGCTGGTATGTGGTCATTGCTCCAGAAGATCCTGTGCAGTGCAAAGGGGTCACCATAGTTGGGACTACCGGGAACTCCTTGATCGAGCCCAAACTGCCGTCTGACTCGGTTGTTGGCTGCGCAAATCTCTCGGCCTGGTTCTCCGGGCCGAGGGGACGTGCATTTAACACAGAGTCCTACTTTTGGATGCGGTGCGGTTTGTGCGCGGGCGTGCCAGCACGGTCTACCGTGCGTCGAGTTCGGTGAAGTGTTTGGGTAGAAGGTGTTTGGGGTGTTGCGCCTGTTTGGTCTGGACTACTTATCAAACGATTGTGGCCGAGAAAGGAACTGGTCTCGGCCGTCAGGTTCACGGCCTGAGCTACAAGGCCGTTAGTGGTGGTGTAGGTGGTGGATTTTGGGCGGTGCTCCGGCGCGTTGCTCGGAGAGCGACGGTCGTATGATATATGGGGTGAGTGAGGCGATAACAAGGATGATGCCCCGGCGCCTTGAGAAATCAAGGGTCGTATGATATATTGATGAATGGAAGTTGCTTACAATCTATCACTACTCCTAAGAAAGCATGTAAAAATATTTAAAGTACATGACAGAAAAATAAGTTGCTCCGTGGGAGGCTTTTGGTTTTTGGTGTTGGACCCTTTGCATGTGGTCTTGAGCTTGGTTTTTATAGTAGGAGCTTTGGAGAGACAATCGAGGCTTGCCAAGACCTGCATGGTGGAGTCTAATCAAGGTAAGCATGGCTGGGTCTGATCAGCATTTGGGATCGTGAAGCATGGTGGTGTGACCCCCATAAATCTCGGCAGATCTCGGCCTTTACCCAAATCGAGGGCTCTGCACCTCTGGCCGTGGGAATGCATTAAATGCTCTGGTTTAGTGGTTGGTGAAGAGACTGCCAGTTGCAAGAACCTTTGATCGAATGTTTGTACCTAACCACCCTGATTACAAAATCTTGATTTCAATCACTTCCCTTCTGCCCTCATGCATTAAATGCTTCATGCCCTAGTGGATTTGCTGTGGTGGACAGAGGCATTACTTCATTAAATGAAGCGTGGGACCCTGAGGCCACGTGATGATTTGGTCAATATCTCCCTGGCCGTGCCCTGCGAGTTCCTCGGCCTCGGCCCGCGAGGTTACTCGAGAGGCCGAGAAAATCTTGCCTTGGCGCTTTCTCCTTCGTTGTCTGAAAACAAGAGGCAACGAAAAGTTGCTGTCTCTTTGAGCCCATGAGAAAAGGCCACGGCCGAGAGGAGGATTCCTCGGCCACAAAGGCCGTGATTTATTAGGCACAAACATCGGTGTGGAGAGTAGGTCACGGAAACCTCTGCGCAATTATCCCTAAGAGTAGGTAAGGGGATGGGAGCAGCATTCAATAAAGCATACTTCTGGAACTGGTCACTCTGTGATACGGCTGCTGGAACCTCAACCGTATCACTAACGTCAGCATAGAAGGGCACAAAAGTAAAGGTCTCTGCCGAGGTGCCGTAAGGACGAAAGACAAAATTTTCAACATTGTCCAGCAGCTTTAAGAAATCCTGGCCTTTCCTTTGCATTCTCTTGAACCACCTGCAAACTAATGGGAGGTTATCTGGCATGAAAGAACCCTTGCCCCAATCAGCCAGTTTCATAGCATGCGAATGGGGGAGTGAATACACATCCAACCCTTTGAGACGCTCCCACGAAAACACCTGCAAGAAACCAGAATTCAGAAGGGTCTCCACACCCATGGTTCCAGATGCATTCTTTTCCAGAAGCTGTGTCTGATCAAGTAAATGGTACAGATGTCCCAGGAACATGGGGGCTAAGGGAATGGTGTCGCCTCGGGCTATGGCTAGAGCCAAAGGAAATACGCTCTCATGCAGGCAGTCTTGAGAAAAGTCACAGAACACGAACCGTCCGAGCCACAGAGCTATAAACGCGGCCAACCGGCAGGGACCCTGTCTGTTTGCATCTCCAAAATACTGTATCCAATTGCTAAACCGAAGTGAAGTGCTGGGAGAGGTAGGAGCGCCTCTTCGCAAGATTGCAAGTTTATCCGTTTCTTCTGGAGTAAAGGCAACGCCAAATGGACTACGATCACCGCAGATAGGAATGTATGAGTGGCAGCACTCCACCTCCGAACCACATGACGAAGCATCTTCGCTTCGATATGAATGTCCCACAACTTGGAAAGGAATATGGCATCGAGAACCTGTGCTCTGCGCAGGATGTTGCATATGGATGGATCCCGTAGCTCGCGATCGACCCATTCTGACCAACACTTCTGATGCTGCAAGGATATTGGAAGAATAAGGGAACGGTTGGAAAGAGACCTTTCTCAATGCAGCATCTGGATATGGAGGCAGGGTCAACTACAGGAGCAGTCTCAGAGGATGGTTCATCACCAACGACAGGATTCTCACGGGCATTTTCAAGCAACAGGAGCGGCCCTCCTGCCTTGAGATTATCATCCGTAGAGTAGAGGTGGTCTAACATAATTGGTGGAAGATCAGTTGACGCCATGGTAAATTCACTAAGTCACGGACACCTGCAGAAGGGGAAGAAAGAGCAAAATGCATAAGTTCCAGCACCTGCACGAATGTTGAACGTAAGCACAATATCACGCTAGGGCCATATCAAGAAAAGAAAAATAGGACCAGTTCAATATCGTCATGCAAATCTCTCCTGTGACTATTCTTGTTACTTCCATCATGCTTCGACACCACCTAGATGCTTTGTTGTTAATCAAGGCAAGATATCGCCTCAAACCCGCTTGAAATCCCTAAATCAGTGGCCTATACCCAAAATTCCAGATTAGGACTTGGGAAATTTGTTGAACTCACTGCCAGCTATCCCACCAGAAGATCCTTTGGGAAAGGACACCATTATGCAACCAGTGTTGGAGGTGATTGGGGTGCTCGTGGTTGTGTTTGCCATGGATCCCTCAGAAGTTACCATAGATGCAGCTTGCGGCGCTGACACATTGTCTAGATACTTGGAGGGTATATCTGCTAGATAGGAGGTTTGTGGCAAGAATTGTTGTGTTGAGCAGTCATATGTATTGTACAGGTAACATCCGAGTTGAGTTTGATATTTACTTAAGTGTGCTTAACGAGTTTGACTTCCAGTTAGGGTATATGACCACAAGGCTCAGAGACTTCGTGGAGCAGGTGATAGATGGAGCCCAATCTGATTCTTCTGATTCGGACCCTTCCGAAAGTGAGTCAGAAGAGGAGCCATGGATGAGCTCAGCCATCGATAGCATTTTGAGAACTGATTGCGGCTCGGATTGAAGGATGAACCATGTAGTGCCAGGTTACCCTTAATCCATGTTTTCTATTTTCTTATGCTTTCACCATGAGGACAATGTTAAATTCAGGTCTGGGGGTATTAATGGAGGTTTTCAATTTTTGTTCACTTGTATTTCAATTTTTTTTGTTAATTTGTGTTTTCAATTTTAAATTTTTGTTCATTTGATTTGTGTTTTCAATTTTTGTTCATTTGTGTTTCCAATTTTCGTTCACTTGTTACTAATTTTTTTGTTTAGAATGTCATACAACCAATGCTATGGAGCTGCCATTGAGATTTTCATATCAAACATTTTACACTTCACAAAGCTTTTGCTCTTAGAATTCTGGTGGCTAAAGTACCATGCTCAGATTCTTGAAGGAGAATAGTGGAGACTACCCTAGTGAGCTATTTCGAGCCTAATTACTTTCTTGAGAGGGTTTAAAGTGTTTCTATTCCTCATCTCTACTTATTTTCTTCAATTCACTCTAAAATGATCTCATTGTTCCATTTTGATTGAATACTAAGGATGATTCTATTTGCAGATATCAGGTGCATGCTCTCACTCATGAATGAACTCATTGAAGTGATGCTAGGCAATGTGTGTATAACCATTCTCTGTGATTTCTTTTCACCCTACCTATTCGTGTGTTCCATCAGCTCTCTTGTAGCCAAACACTTCAAGCCATTTTCTTTTATCACCCTCATGATTCCCCTAACTTTGTATCTCAATCTAAGATATTTAACTTATTATAGCCATACCCTATAAAGCTTATAAATATACTAAGGTGTGCCAAGTTAAAGTTTGAAGCAAGGAAGTTGCTGCCACATGCCTAAATGTAAATTGGTGTGAATCTGTGAAAAAAAAAAGAGAGAAGATCAAGTCAGCAAATAAGAAAAATAAAGAGGAAGTGTTTCGATTTGATCTAAATGTGAAATATAAGGTCTATGCCAGATGATGCTACGAAGTTGCAGCCATACCATTCTAAATCAATGATACCTTGCAGATCAATGAAGAATGCAACCTTGGTATGTTCTTAAGTTAATTATGTTCCCTCCAATTCTTCCACTTCCCTTAACCTTAGCCTTTCATTGCAACCTTGTGAAAGATCTAGCTGATCTTTGAGGATGTATTCATGGGTGCTGGTATGTATGTGTGTATCTCTATTCTTAGTATTTGATTCCCTTCATGAGATCTAACCAAATATTGTGCTTCTATTTCATATACTCATTATGCTTGTTTGAGAGAATAAAACCATAGGTTCTGAGTGATTGAGTGCTATATGTGAGAATTAGAGTTGAAGCATGTTCTTCCTTCAAGATTTGAGTATGTTTACTTTGAAGCCGTGTGCCTTTGAGCTATAGCTTCCACTTTACACACTTATTGATCATCTATCTTGGCAACTCTATGGTGTTGGAGGTATGATTAAAATTTTCTTTCATTAGTTGTTTTCAAAGTTAGTTTTCTAACCTTTTGTTTTGTAGAGTCAGTAAAGCGTTTGTGGGTATCGTTTCTGTTAAACCCTCAGGAGACACAACTTCTCCTACTAGGGATGCCTAGAGGTTTAAAGGCTTGTTGCATGCGCTCAATGCAATCGAGTTACCTACGAAAGTGGTCTAATAAACTTCTCGTTTTGTTTTTATCTTTGTTTTCCTTTTGTTTTACTCGAGGGCTAGTAAAATCTAGGTTTGGGGGTATTTGATCGGTGCATAATTACATATCTTTTTATACCCTTCTAACTTATGATTTGGTTATGTTTTTGAGTTAAAATTGTGCTTTTAATAAAGTTTGTGTATGTTTCAGTGTAATAAGGTTGAGACTCATTACATGCATTTTGAAGACAAATTAGCTCAAAACAGTGTCTGCAGATCATTCAATTTCACGGATTAACCTGTACTTGCTCAAGAAGAGCCAGATAATGAGCCATACATCATTGGAAAGATACGGAAGTCTAATTTCCGTGGCATTTTACGGTTCATGATTCTGAGTCTTCTAGAGGAAGTTATACATGATTTAGTAGATCAAGGTCAAAATTCGGCAGCATCTGCGTTACTGGGCCACAAATGACATTTGAAGGTCTTCCCGATTTTTCCTTGAGTTGGGCTGCATATGCTTGGAAACATAAGACAAAGGGCTTGAATATCCATATTTTTCCAGATTTATTCGGAGTGAATAACAAGCCCAAAACCTGCCCACAAGCTGACTGCAATGCAATGTCATGCATGATGAAGTGTTGTTGATAGTGGGAAGGTTAGGTGAAGCATATTCAATTCTTATAATTGAAGTGGAGTTTTCCAGCAGCCAATTGCAGACAAAGAAGATGAAGTGGGAGCTCTCCCACTAAGTTTAAAGACATAAAAATTGTTTTCAAATGTAATGGTGTGTTAGGTGAAGTTGGTGAAGTGAGTGGAAAGCAATATTTAATTCAGATTTTCAACTTCCCTTAGGCCTATAAATAGTGAGGTTTCCCAAGCTTGTAAACACACCCCAAGGGGGGGAGCTCTCAAACATTTCTCTAGAGCTCCCCTCCCTTCTCTCCCTCAAATTCTCTTAGTTTTCCTTTCTAGTTCTCAATTGTTGTAATAAAATCCTTTTGCTAAATGTTTATGAGTTCTTCTTAACTTTCCATTGTAATGTAAATTCTTTTCTTTAGCAATTCAAGTTTGAGTAGTTTCCAAGTTTCAATTATGGTTTTTGTTCTTATTCATTATGCTTATAAGTTAATATGCTAGTTTGAATGATTGATCCCCATTAAGGCTTGCATGTTAGCTATCTTGGTTTGAATTAAGAGTAGACACCATGCTTTAATTTGAATTGAACTATGAATAGGAAGAGTATGTATGGACATTCGACAACAGGGATTAGATACATGCTTGGTTGTTTAAAATGTTCTTCTATGCTTAATGGGTTCCTAATGCTTAATTTAGGTTAGACAACAAATGATCAAGTTAGGGAATTAGGAACACAAGGTTAGGACCAGACACCATGGCTTAATCATACTTTAGCTAGAATCAATCCGTTAATCTAAATTGAACTTGGGAACTTATTCGTTTGAGTTAATTTCTTTTCTTTCTTTCTTGTTTGATTTATTTTCTTTCTTTTTTTTCATTTCTGTTTTGTACAGGGAATTGAATTAAATCAATCTATCATCAATCCTCGTGGGATCGACCTCGCACTTACATATGCTAAACTACCAACGGCTCGTGCACTTGCGAGTATCACAAGTTGAGGATGCAGCTGAATCTATTTTGGTGCAACTGAATCCACACAACATCTTCTTACAGCAGCCCAGGCCCATTCGTCAGGCTGCTGGAACGAAAAAAGCCCCTACAATTCTTAACAATTAGAGCTTTTTAGAAGACAGTAAAGTCAAAATATTTCTTTGGACATGAACAAGCAAACATCACAACAATCATCGTGGATGGCATGAAAGAAGAAGAAAAAATAATAAATTAAAAAAAGAGAAAAAAGAATAATCCTTCTAGTACCTAGTTAAGTGGATTCTTAGAGTTGATGTGTCACATTTTGCACCAAAGTGAAAGTAGGAATGTGTGGAACCACATGTTTCATTTGTTGCATGCAATACTTAGCTGTAAAATTATAATAATAATGTCAAATAACTTTGCTTAGATTATTGGTTTTGGTCATTATGATTGATATATGTGGTGACTGTATATTTGGTAATTGAAGAAATTCACTACTTCAAAAATAGGATTTAGATGCTGGTAGTTCATTGGAAGCCGCATTTTTCCAAGGGCTATGGTTATTTACCCAAAATAAGAACCAAATACAAGAAAGACACTTTGAGATTATACATCTAAAACAACTTGAGGTAACCAAAATTTACATATTCAATAAAATGTCAATAACCAATTCACGAATCAAAAATTCCTAAACTGCAGTTAACAAATATCATAAATTACAAGCATTGCCCCGGTATCTAAATTATTCTATAATATTTCATTTAAAGTCACCCCTCTCCCACCCATTAGCAGCTTCTCGAAACCACTCATTAAGTAGACCTGGCATTCATGTCGTGTTATCAGTGTTCATGTCGTGTTCGTGTCAACCCGCTTTTCTTAACGGGTTAACACGACATGACACGATAAGAAAACGGGTTGAAAATGACCAACACGAACACGACCCGTTACAATTCGCAAATCACACGACACGACACGATTCACACGATAAGAATTAACAAATAAAAAATTCTAATATTTTTTTTATGACAACTTTTTCCTCTTTCT
Organism: Prunus salicina; assembly: GCA_020226455.1. Taxonomy (NCBI): domain Eukaryota; kingdom Viridiplantae; phylum Streptophyta; class Magnoliopsida; order Rosales; family Rosaceae; genus Prunus; species Prunus salicina. Next base: position 26,860,537 of record CM035343.1, on the reverse strand, counting down.
CTTTCTTTCTTCATTTCCTTCCTTCCAGGCCGTGGCCTTCTTTTTTCTCTTTTTCTTTTCATTTTTTCTTCTTTTATTCCTTCCCAGACTTTCTTTTTTCTTCTTTCTTCGTTTTTCTCTCTTCTCTTTTCTTCTTCCTCCTCTGTACGATTCTTTCTCTTCTTCTTCCTCCCTTAATTTTTTCTTTTTTTCTTCTTCCTCTCTTATTTTTTCTCTTCTTCTTCTTCCTCTGTACGATTCTTTCTCTTCTTCTTCCTCCCTTAATTTTTTGTTTTCTTCTTCTTCACCTCTGTACGATTCTTTCTCTTCTTCTTCCTCCCTTAATTTTTTCTTTTCTTCTTCTTCCTCTCTTATTTTTTCTCTTCTTCTTCCTCTCTCTGATTCTTCCTCTTCTTGTCTGCTCTGCAACTCTAAAACAAAAATGAAAAATATAAATAACATTATAAAAAATATTAAAGACCTTCCAGGTTCCTTGTTTGTGTGATACCAAAGGCTTGGAAAAATTCAGTAGCTTGATCTTGCTTAACAACTGTATAGCAAGAAGATTTTGAAGCTCTTTCGCATCATAGCAGTGGTGAATTCATATAAAGAAACAAACAGCAAAAATCCCAAAATCTCCAACCAAAAAAATTAAGAAAAACATTCCTACCTTGAGAGAGGATTTGGCAGAGGGGGAAGATCTTCAAAGACAGAGATCAAGAAGGAGGAGGAGATGAGGACTTGAGAGGTAGAGAAAGAAAGTTGCAGAGAGAAGAGAAGACACTCTGCTCTACTCACTTAGCCAACCGACGGCCCGCATAATGAAGAGATGATGCTAGGGTTAGGAGTTTTTTTTTTTTTTTTTAGAATTGAAAAAATTACAAAATTACCCCCGCTTAACGGGTTGGTTCGTGTATTCGCGAATGGGCACCGAAACGACCCGTTAGCTTAACGGGTGGCTAACAGGTCAACACGATAGCAACACGACACGATAACTCAAACCCGAATACTGAATTTTTCGTGCGAATTCGTGTCGTGTTATCGTGTCGTATGAGATATTGCCAGGTCTATCATTAAGGATGCCCAAAATTACAATAATATACAAAAAATTCAGTTGCCTCACCCAAAATACCACTCATAACACACAAACCTATCCAGTACCATACAAAAATTATCTCCATTTCACATATAATAAAATAAAGATGTAAAATTTCTCAATATTTACAATTGAAACCTCCGGCGGGCTCATCTCTAAAATTCAAAAAAAGCTCGTAAGGCCTACCCCCAACCCAAAACTTTTGGGTTGGCCTGCGAACCCTACCTATGTGGTCAAGGGTTCAACAATCACTGATGTACGTATCTTGGAACTTTCTAGATTTACTTGGCCCTAAAATTTGTAGGCTTCGTTAGTTGTTCCAACTTGGAACTTATGCATATACAATATGTTGGGCCCCTATTTGGAAAATACGTCAATACGTCTATAATACGTGAATGATATATTCGCATATCTTTGATAACATATGTCAAACACAAATTTTTCCATATTTTTTATAAGTGTACGGAAAATAGAAGTAATACATGAATAATACGATAATTAACTAACTATGCATAATATTTAAAATAGCATAGATATACAGAACTTTATATGTCATAAGGAGACACTTCATGTTCGGAAAGAATGTAACGTCACCTAAATTATGTTACAGGACGTTCACATGGATAGTTAATGGATTAAGGTGAAAAATAGGTTGAGTAAGGAATATATGGATGGTATTGCATCATTTATGAGAGTAGCAATTCAACATGTGAATGAAAAAAATGAGACAAGGTGTCCTTGCAAGAAATGTCTGAATACAAGATGGCATACTCTTCAAATTGTCCATGCACATTTGTGGGAGTATGGGATGTCTGCTGTTTATCACACATGGATATACCACGGGGAAAAATTTGGGTTACCCAAACAAGATGCAACTCTTCCAAATGGTGTAGAGGCACTTGGACCCAACGATGTTACTTATGATATCTTAAATGATGCATTTCCTCGAGACATGAATCAAGATTTGCATGGAGAATGTGATACTTTTGGAGGTAATGAAGGTGTAGATGAGAGAGAAGATGATGGAACTAATGTGCATAGGGTTGCGGCTAATAAGTATGAGAAGTTAATGGTTGAGGCCGAACGAGAACTTTTTCCCGGTACTAATGGGCTTTCAGTTTTGACCGTCATGGTAAGGTTAATCCAGGCCAAAGTTGAAAATCATTGGACTAACAAATCATTTGATATATTGTTAGAGATACTAAATTGGGCTTGTCCTAAGCCACATAATTTTCCAACCACTTATTATGTACGAATAAGATGTTGAAAAATTTGGGTCTAGGGTATGAAAATATTGATGCTTGTATGAACGATTGCGCTTTGTTTTATAAAGAGCATGTTGGGAAGGATAAATGTCCTGAGTGTGATGAGCCAAGATATAAATCAAGTACTAATGAAAAAAAAAAAAAAGTTCCACAAAAAGTATTGCGTTATTTTCCTCTGAAGCCAAGATTACAAAGAATGTTCATGTCAAAACATACAGCTAGCCAAATGAGGTGGCACTTTGATGAACGAGTTGATGAGTATGGTGTTATGAGGCATCCAGCTGATAGTATTGCGTGGAAGGAGTTCGACCGTATGTACCCTGAGTTTGCTCAGGAGCCTAGAAATATAAGGTTAGGCCTTGCAACAGATGGGTTCAACCCATTTGGAAGTATGAGCACAAGTTATAGCATGTGGCCGGTGGTGGTTGTTCCATATAATCTTCCACCTTGGATGTGTATGAAACAACAATACTCAATCATGACCTACTTATTCCAGGCCCAAAAGCACCAGGAAAGGATATTGATATGTATTTGTGCCCATTAAGTGATGAGCTTAAGGAGTTGTGGGAGGGCGTTCCAACTTATGATAAGTTTACTGATTCTGGATTTAAGATGCGGGCAACTGTGATATGGACAATTACGATTTTCCTGCTTATGGCAATTTATCTGGATGGAGCACTAAAGGTTACTTGGCATGTCCCGTGTGTCTTGAGGACACATCACATACCAAGTTGAGAAATAAAATTTGTTACATGGGGCATTGTCGTTATTTGAGAAAGAATCATCCGTGGCGTAAAAGTTGTGACTTTGATGGAAAGTATGAGATGCGTGATCAACCAAGGGTATTCTCTGGTGATGAGATATTACTTCAATTTAATCATCTCAGACCTTGTAAGCCTGGTAAGCACCCTGATAATTATGATAGAAAGAGGAAACGAATACCCATGGAATTAAATTGGACAAAAAAGAGTATTTTTTTTGAACTGGAGTATTGGTCTAAATTGAAAATAAGACATAATTTGGATGTAATGCACATTGAGAAGAATATATGTGATAACATTGTTGGGACACTATTGAACATAGAAGGAAACACAAAAGACACGATCAATGCACATTTGGATATGATAGACATGAATATACGAAGGGCTTTGCACTTACATAGAGATGAAACTAACTTAGTTAAGAAGTACCCAGCAATCTACACGTTGTCACCACATCAACGTCAATCATTTTGTGAATTTTTGAAATCTGTAAAATTTCCAGATGGGTATGCAGCCAACATATCAAAGAATGTTAAAGAAGGTGGGAAATTATCGGGATTGAAGAGTCATGATTGTCATGTTTTGCTTCAACGACTTCTACCTGTTGGGATTCAGCCGTACTTGCCAAAAGAGGTGTGTGCACCGCTTATGGAATTGTCAAATTTCTTCCAACAGATTTGTGCAAAGACGTTAAAATTTGAAGATTTGGATAGGTTGGAGGTTGATATTGTGTTCATACTATGCAAACTTGAGAAAATATTTCCACATGCTTTCTTCGATGTTATGGTTCATTTAGCTGTCCATTTACCACATGAGGCAAAACTTGCAGGCCCAGTAGGATATTGATGGATGTACCCGATAGAGAGGTATTGCTTATTTTTTGTGCTATTTTATTAACTTTATCTTGAATTCTTTTGTATTGTCCACAATATATTATTATGTGTGGTACAGAATGCTAGGGAAGCTGAAAGGTTATGTACGTAATAAAGCTCGGCCTGACGGGTCCATTGTTGAGGGATACATTTCAAACGAATCATTAACTTTTTGTTCAATGTATCTCCATAATGGTGAAATTATTTCCTCTCATCATGAGCGAAACAATGATGGTGGTGAAATCAATGCAAAGCTATTAGTTTTCGTGAATAATGCACGTCCGTGTGGTGGCTACAAAATGGTTCAATGGTCAGAGTTGGAAATGGAATCAGCTTATTGGTATATTCTCGACAATTGTGATGAAGTTGAACATTTCAAAAAGTGTGTAAGTCGATCCATGTTTAATGTGCTTGTTTTAATCTTTGGTTTCAATTTATTAACTAAGAATTTTAAATTGAATGTAATTTTACAGTGAGTTTCTCCAACTGTTGCAAATAGAAAGCCCAGATAACTTGGAACAAAGACAAAGGAAATTGTTTCCACAATGGTTAAAGACTCGTGTCAAAACATTGAGCAAACAAGGATTGGGGGTTGCAAATAACGAATTGGGTGGTGCTAGAGGCACCAACTTTGGGCACCAACTCTCTAATAGAGGTGGAGCCCGCCAATACACCGGGGCCCACGCTCTATTAGAGAGTTGGTGCCCAAGTTGGTGTCCAAAGTTGGTGCCTCTAGCATTTTCCTAACGAATTATATGCATTAGCATATGGTCCTGATAAAAGAGTTGGTCTGTATACAGGGTGTGTTGTAAATGGAGTTCGGTGGCATGTAAAGCATATAGAAGAAACACGCACAACCCAGAACAGTGGAGTTATGGTACCGGGGACACATGGTGATCAACAATCTAACTTTTACGGTAGATTGGTGAATGTTGTGAAGATAGGTTTTCAAGATGGGTATCATGTTATACTTTTCAAATGTGAGTGGTTTAATACTCAACCAAGATTTTTTAGAAAGAAAAAGATTCACCGTATTCTTCGTGATTATCATCTCACTTCCTTGAATACAACCAATGTATGGTATAAAGATGATCCGTATGTGCTTGCTAAACAAGCCCAACAAATATTTTATCTCGACGACCGTAAATTGGGTTCTGGTTGGAAAGTCATTCAGAAGATTCGACATAGACATGTGTGGGATGTTCCTGAAAATGAAGCCGCTCATGAAGTTGAAACAATCTATGATGAAGGAATAGACCAAGATGGTGATGATATTGTGATAACAAGTCGAGATGAGAATGACTTACCAAGCACTTCACTTCGTAGAGATGATGCAGAACCTGAAATAGTTGAGGAGGAGATTAGTTTAGAACCAATAGAAGTTGATGATTATGAGGAAGATTTTACCGATGATGACCCAATTGAAGAACAATTGTCAGGGGATGAGTCAAATAGCGTTCACAGTGATGATTATAGTGATTTGGATTGACATTTAAACTTAATGTTGATGGTGTGTTTGATTTGTTTGTATGTATGAGTTTGATTCTTTTGGTAGTTGAAAGTATGAGTGGCACTCTTTCCTACCTCGGAGTTTTGTCCCACGTGGTTTTCTCCGGGAGGTTTTAACGAGGTCACCGTTAACTTGTAGTTCCTCACTTTGTATTGTTTCATGGTTTTTTAATGGAATTTATTTTTTTTACTTTAAAGAACTTATCTTTTTGCTTTTAGCGGTAAGGTTGTTCATGTCCCCTGATTTGGTGTACTACAATTTTTAAATGAGAGATTGGTTTTTATTAATTTTATGTGCATGATCAAGAAGATGGTAAGTAAACATAAGAAGCAAAAATTTTCTAAACAGCCACTTGCGCCACATCCATTAGCACAACCACCATCTAGTGCACCACATCAGTCACAACCACCACAACATGATTCTTCACTGCCACGAGATCTATCAAGCACATCAAGTAAGTGAATGAAATATTTATGTGTATATTTTTTTATAATTAAATTACTAAAATTTTTGGCCAGTTTCTTTTGTTTATAGGGCATGGAAATTGTGTAGTACCTTCTATGCAGAAGAAGAAAACTCGTGGTCGAACTATAGGTGAAAAGCAAATATCAGCTCAACCACCACCTCCACCATCTTCACTAGCACAACCACCATCTGGTGCACCCCATCAGTCAGAACCACCACAACATGAGTCTTCTTTACAATCACCAGATCAATCAATCATAGCAAGTGAGTGATCGAAATATTTATGTTTATATTTTTTTTGTTGGTTTCTTTTGCTTATACGGTATGGAGATTGTGCAGGAACTTCTTTGCATAACAAGAAAACTCGTGGTCCAACAAAAGGTGCTGGCACTTACGACGTGGTTAATAAGTCCCAAGGGCAAATTCAGATCCGGTTGGATCCAGAGCATAAATTAGTGGAGGGTATAAAAACTCACCCATTGTTTGTCAATGAGATTGGAATAATCACTCGTGCAAAAGCTCCACTAAATGTTCTAGGATTAAAGAAAGTTCCTAAAGAGGATAAGCAAGAATGGGCAGAGTGTTGAGCCTATTCTTAACAACTAAAATGAGTTATTAAAAACAGCAACTTTAATTCTCGCAAGTGCACGAACCGTTTATAGTATAGCTCATGTAAATACGAGGTCGATCCCACGGAGAATGGTAACTTGGTTCCAAGTTAAATTACTTAGAATGCTAGAAAAACATAAAACAAAGTAACTGACTAACTAGCTAAAGGCAAGGTCGAATTCAACAATGCCTCTTGCTAATTACTCAAGGTCTAGGACAAAATCCTAGCACCACACACGCACTCGAAATGGGGGGTTTTGTTGTTGAAATGAAAAGAAGAACGTGAAATGAAAGTGCTCGAAAGTAAACACTGGCAACAATCAACAAGGTGTGAAACAAAGATTGAGAGGTGTTAGAGCCTTGGAATCTACCACTAGTTTTCCTATCCAAGTTATGAATGCATAGAAATTGACTCAAGCTTCATCAACAATAGATTATCGCATACAAGCCTATGGTATCTAGGTGCAGGATGCATGATTCTCCTAAGGCGTGTGATTGTGCATGGTATCTACACAACATGTGATATCTAATATGCAACCTAAGCATGGTATCTACTTAGAATAAAGCATACAAGAGTCATTAAGCTCCTTGAGAATATGATTATCACACAAGTCCTAGAACATGGTATCTGTCCTAGTCAACCTATGGTTATTAACCCCTTGAATGATTCTTAGGCCATTCATGTGTTGCTTGTGAAAGGAGAGTAGAATTGGTGAATCTAAACCCCTTCCCAACCTGTGCTAGATGCATAAAATCCTAGTTAGCTACTCCAAGAAAACATACATCAAGCACATAATAAACTGGAGATTAACAACTTGATAATGAAAGCAAGGAAATCAATTAACTATAAAATCATCCATAACATTGAATATTCATGACTAGGGCTTCATCCTAAGCCCTAACTAAATGTATTAGTTAGGCATAACTATGAGTACAGAAAATAAGAAATACATAGATAGGATAAAGAGAGGAGAAGAACTAGATGATGGCAGCAAGGAATTCCCAGAACAGCTCCAGCTCTCTACTCTCTTGTGGTGAATCTGAATGTGTGTTTGAGAGTAATGGATGAAGTGAATGTGTGTGTCTGCCTATCTCTCTATTTATAGAGAGAAATTTTGTCCTCCCCTTTGGCTGGTGTAGCTCTCTCTTAATTGCTCAACATGCAAGGCTCAAAAGAGGATCCAATGCTCAAAAGATGATTCAAAGCTCAAAAGAGGATCCAATGCAATTCTGAGCATGGTTCAGTGTTTGATGAGCTAAGGACTCTAGATGTCTTCAATTGAGCCGAAATTTGGATATGTGATACTAGACACCCATTGGAACAACTTCTGGGAAGAATGTCACCTCATCCAAGTAGTGTAGGTTGCTGAAATGAGGCCTGCAAGATGACCCACGAAATTGGACTGACAAGGAGTGTGGCCCAAATTGGGTTTGTCCTTAAGCTCATATTCCTCTTATCCCAATCAGCCCTTATCAAGCATGGATTGCATCAAATGTGATCTCTTGCTATCTTAACCTACAAAACACACAAACATAGGTAAGAGACTCAAAATAAAGAGAAGCTAAACAAAATTACTAAGCAAAGAAGGCATGCAAATGTGTGAAATTATGACCTTATCACAGAGGCACTGAAGGTTAGCGAGCAATTAAATGTTGTGTAATTATGTTTATAGTCAATTAATATTAAGGTGAATATTTTTAAATAATTCTTGTAATTGTGGATAGTTCAACTTTGATGTTGACCTTACGGATCCAGCTATGTGGAGGTTTATTGATGATCATATGTGCTCCACTTATAAAGAGTGGAAATCGAAGCTCCATAAACACTTTAAGAAGTTTTCTCCCGACATCGAGCTTGCACGAGCTACACCTCCCCACGAGGAACTCTTTGGTCCGACACGAAAAATAGAGGAATGGCATTGGCTTATTGACAACTTGTACACAAATGAGCAATACCAAGTACCGTAAACTTTGACTCAATTTAGTTGACTTGAAAATTTCCAATATTTCTCTCTATACTGGTAAAGAAGAAAGAAGTTAACTATTTGACCTTTTATAATGATCGGTGCATAATTACATATCTTTTTGTACCCTTCTAACTTATGATTTGGTTATGTTTTTGAGTTAAACTTGTGCTTTTAATAAAGTTTGTGTATGTTTCAGTGTAATAAGGTTGAGACTCATTACATGCATTTTGAAGACAAATTAGCTCAAAACAGTGTCTGCAGATCAGTCACATTCACGGATTAACCTGTACTTTCTCAAGAAGAACCAGATAATGAGCCATACATCATTGGAAAGATACGGAAGTCTAGTTTCCGTAGCATTTTACGGTTCATGATTTGGAGTCTTCTAGAGGAAGTTATACATGATTTAGTAGCTCAAGGTCAAAATTCAGCAGCATCTGCGTTACCGGGCCAAAAATGACATTTGAAGGTCTTCCCTATTTGTCCTTGAGTTGGGCTGCATATGCTTGGAAAGATAAGACAAATGGATTGAAGATCCATATTTTTCCAGAATTTTTGGAGTGAATAACAAGCCCAAAATCGGCCCACAAGCTGACTGCAATGCAATGTCATGCATGATCAAGTGCTATCTAGTGGGATTTGTTGGTGAAGAGCACTAGCCAAAAAGATGAGTTTCTAATTACAAGTGCTATCTAGTGGGATTTGTTGATGAAGAGCACTAGCCAAAAAGATGAGTTTCTAATTACAAGTGCTATCTAGTGGGAGTTGTTGGTGAAGTACACTAGCCAAAAGATGAGTTTTTTTTACAAGTACTATTGGCATAAACCATATTCAATTTAGATATTCCCCTTCCATTCTCCCTATAAATAGCACTCCAATTCTAAACACAAAGGCATTCAACAATCCATCAATTCACTTCATCCATTACTCATACACATTCAGATAGAGAGAGAGAGAGAGAGAGAGTTAGTTGCAAAAGGAGCAAAGCTTGGAGCTGTCTTGGGAATTCCTTGCTGCCATCATCTAGTTCTTTTCTTCTCTTTATCCTATCCTATGTATTACTTATTCTATATTGCTTTTCAATTATTAAATATGTGTAACTGAATTTCTTCTTCGTTAGAGGTGAATTCGAAGCCATGGACATATGTTTTATATGAATTGATCACTCCCAGTTATGGTTTCGTAAAGTATGAATGTGATTTATTTTTCTGTTTTATTCAGGACTTATTCTTGTATGTTTATTAAGGATGCATACTTAGTTTGCATGCAGGGATTTGATGCTAGGATATAAGGGAATTTCACCTAATCGTTATGAACTTATATTCACAAGTAGTAAAAGTCACTAGTCATGATTGTGTTAAGTAAATTCCTGGCAGGAGTATCATGCTTTTCATAGTTACAAATGCCTTGTCAAAGCTTATGATTTTCATAGAACTTAATGATCTTTGATATGTATCTCTATCATGCTGTTCATATAGGGAACTTGATAAGAATAATTTGATTGAGTCGCTGAGTCCAATTCAATGAACTTAGGAAAATCTGAGAGTTAATTAGTGCATTCACAATTAATTTGGGGCTTTGACATTCATACTTTATAGAAAGCGTAACTGGAGATCAATTTATGTGCATATGTTCCATGTGTGGAGAAGAATCCTCTAGCTATCCCTTAATCCATATTTCATTCACATCTTAGTTATTTGCTGCTGTCAATTTTACTTTGGTCTAAATCATCCAACTCTCCCCCCCCCCCCCCCAATCATTGTTCCCTTAACTTAGTTCTAGTTTAATAAATTTAATTTGTGTTGATTAGCATCCCTCCTAATCCCCGGAATAGAACGATCCCTACTTACTCGTACTACGATTGCATGATTTATAGGGTTTAATTTGTGCGTTAGTTATTTCTCACGCCAAATTTTGGCGCCGTTGCCGGGGATTTGCAAAATTGCTAATCTTCCGTGCGTTTTCGTTGTTCTTGTGTTTCTGATTTTGTTTTGTTTTGTTTTCTTTGTTTTAGGTACAAGTGTATGACTTGAAGTTCACACCATGTTCATGCGCACATATTGGACTTTGACGACGATCTCGAACGAACTTTGAGAAGGAAGAGGAAACAGCCAGAACTCAGTCCCTCTAGTTCTAGTTCCGAACCCGAATCTGAAGCAGAAACGGACTTGGAAGAGGAACAAGACATGGCTGTAGACAATAGATCAATCAAGGAACTTTCAGCCTCTGAATTGGACAATGCAGTCCCTCTTTGCATTCAATACCCTAGGGCTGCTGCAGGCAAGACCGATGTGTTTGAATTGAAGTCAAGTTTGCTACATCACATTCCCAGATACCATGGGCTGTCCATGGAAGATCCAAACAAGCATTTGAAGGAATTTGAAGTAGTATGTTCAAGTATGACACCCATTAACGTGGATGGAAATATTTTGAAGATGAAAGCCTTTCCATTTTCTCTTATGGACAAGGCTAAGGATTGGCTCTATGAACTAGCACCTGGAACCGTTACTTCTTGGGAAAGTATGAAGAAAGCATTCTTAGAGAAATTCTTCCCAACTTCAAGAATCATTGTTTTGAGGAAGAAAATTAGTGGAATTAAACAAGGCCCGGGAGAATCCTTTCCAGTGTACTATGAGCGTTTTAAGACTGTTGGCTGCGCAAATCTCTCGGCATGATTCTCCGGGCCGAGGGGACGTGCGTTTAACACGGAGTCCTACTTTTGGATGTGGTGCGGTTTGTGCGCGGGCGTACCAGCACGGTCTACCGTGCGTCGAGTTCGGTGGAGTGTTTGGGTAGAAGGTGTTTGGAGTGTTGCGCCTGTTTGGTCTGGACTTCTTATCAAACGATTGTGGCCGAGAAAGGAACTGGTCTCGGCCGTCAGGTTCACGGCCTGAGCTACAAGGCCGTTAGTGGTGGTGTAGGTGGTGGATTTCGGGCGGTGCTCCGGCGCGTTGCTCGGAGAGCGACGGTCGTATGATATATGGGGTGAGTGAGGCGATAACAAGGATGATGCTCCGGCGCCTTGAGAAATCAAGGGTCGTATGATATATTGATGAATGGATGTTTCTTACAATCTATCACTACTCCTAAGAAAGCATGTAAAGATATTGAAAGTACATGACAGAAAAATAAGTTGCTCCGTGGGAGGCTTTTGGTTTTTGGTGTTGGTCCCCTTGCATGTGATCTTGAGCTTGGTTTTTATAGTGGGAGCCCTGGAGAGACAATCGAGGCTTGACAAGACCTACATGGTAGAGTCTAATCAGGGCAAGCATGGCTGGGTCTGATCAGCATTTGGGATTGTGAAGCATGGTGGTGTGACCCCCATAAATCTCGGCAGATCTCGGCCTTCACCCAGATCGAGGGCTCTGCACCTCTGGCCGTGGGAATGCATCAAATGCTCTGGTTTAGTGGTTGGTGAAGAGACTGCCAATTGCAAGAACATTTGATGGAATGTTTGTACCTAACCACCCTGATTACAAAATCTTGACTTCAATCACTTCCCTTCTGCCCTCATGCATTAAATGCTTCATGCCCTAGTGGATTTGCTGTGGTGGACAGAGGCATTACTTCATTAAATGAAGCGTGGGACCCTGAGGTCACGTGGTGATCTGACCATAATCCCTTTGGCCGTGCCCTGCGAGTTCCTCGGCCTCGGCCCGCGAGGCTACTCGAGAGGCCGAGAAAACCTTGCCTTAGCGTTTTTTCCTTTATTGTAGGGAAACAGGAAACAACGAAACGCTGCCGTGTCTTTGAGCCCATGAGAAAAAGGCCACGGCCGAGAGGAGGATTCTTCGGCCATAAAGGCCGTGATTTATTTAGGCACAAACAAAGACGTTAGTTGCATCCTGCCCACAACATCAAATGAAGGAAGAGCTTTTCATTCAATATTTCTATGAAGGGCTACTTCCGCTGGAGAGACAAATGCTTGATGCTTCAGTAGGAGGTGCTTTGGTTGACAAAACACTAGTTGCTGCAAAGATCTTAATTGCAAACCGAGCTTTGAATGCACAACAATACGAGGGAGTTGGAGGGAGAGATCATGCATAGCCAAGTCAAGTTAATGAGGTAAGTGCTATTTCAGAACTTCAATCTCAAATGGCTAATCTCTCTACTCTTATTTCGCAGGTTGTTGAAGGACCCAAAGTGCAAAGTGCACCCACTTGTAGTGTGTGCTCTATGCATGGACACCACATTGATCAATGTCCTCAATTAATAGCGAATGGGGGATGGGAAAGTGCCAATGCCATAGGTTATCAAGGACAAACTCAACCTAGGTATGACCCATTTTCAAACACCTACAATCCAGGCTGGAGAGATCGTCCAAATTTTAAGTGGAGAGAACCTCAACAAACTCAACAACAAGGCGGATATAGACAGCCACCTCCGGGGTTCTATCAAAGGCCATTCGCACCACCACAAGCTCAACCACAAACTGCCCAATCAAATTCAGGTTCCCCATTAGATACTGATCAAAAGCTTAAAGTACTAACTTCTTTGACTCAGGGTTTACAGAATCAAGCCAAAGAGATGAGCGAAGTGAAGAAGCAAATTGGGTAGATGGCGGAATTCATGGGACAGTTTAGAGAAGAAGGCAAACTACCTAGCTCAACCATTGTCAACCCAAAAGGAGGTTTTGAAACGGCTAAAGCTATCATCTTGAGGAGTGGTAAAGAGAGTGGAACCAATCCCAAAATGTCCAAACAAAGCCCAACAGAGAATGAAAAGTTACTCTTCAAAGAGAAGGAGGAGGACAAAGCCACGACAAGGGAGGAACAACCCTTGCCGCAATCCCCCAAAGCTCCTACACAACCAAACTTAGGTAAGGTTGTTCCAAATTCAACTCATTCTAACCCTATCCCACCAAATGTGCCTTTCCCTCGCAGGTTTATGCAGTCTAAGAAAGAAGAGAATGAAAAAGACATCTTAGAGACTTTCAGGAAGGTACAAGTAAATATCTCACTTCTTGACGCAATAAAGCAAGTTCCAAAGTATGCTAAATTCTTGAAAGAGCTTTGTACAACAAGGAGGAGGAATTCGAACAAAGAAGTGGTAAGGGTAAGTGAGAATGTTTCTGCAGTTTTGCAACGAAAACTGCCACCTAAATGCAAAGATCCAGGTAGTTTCACAATCCCTTGTGTTATTGGTAACACCAAGTTTGAACATGCCATGTTAGATTTAGGTGCTTCCATTAATGTCATGCCATACTCTATTTATGCATCTATGAACTTAGGGGAGCTTAAAAATGATGGAGTTATAATTCAATTAGATGATCGTTCTAATGCATATCCGAAAGGAGTTTTGGAAGATGTTTTGGTGCAGGTTAACCACTTAATATTTCCAGCAGATTTTTATGTGCTTGAGATGGAGGATTCGGCCCATTCTACACCATTGCCAATCTTACTTGGACGACCTTTCATGAAAACAGCCCGAACCAATATCGATGTGTTCAAAGGGACGTTGACAATGGAATTTGATGGTGATATCATTGATTTCAATATTTCTGAAGCTATGAGGTACCCTATGGATGATCACTCGTGTTTCTTTGTTGATGCATTTGATTCTTTGGCGCAGGAAAATCTCAAACCCTTAGATAGGGATGCCCTTGAAACCACCATTGTTCAAGGAATTGAACTCATCAAAAATGGGGCCGAACCTAATCATGAAGAAATCTGCAAGATGGTGGCTGCCCTTGAGTCATTGCCACAATATGTTGGTAAGCCTCCAATCCCAATTCCAATTCTTTGTGATTCTGTTCATAATTTGAAAAGGAAAAGGAAAGCAACAAGGAAGCGATGGAAATGGAAGACAAGCTTGGTAAACTCTCTTGCATTGCATGCGGTGCCGATTGAGCCCAAACCTCCCCATTCACTATAACAAGTTGGATGTCCGGCTGAAGACATAAAACTTAGCGGTTCTTGGGAGGCAACCCATGTGTTGAAGAATAAGGTGCTTGGTAGCGGTCGACCTAATCGCATCAAGAAGGAGTTTCTCTAATCCTTTGTCTTAAACTTTCCCCTTATTATTTACATGTTCTCACTCATCTTATATGCTTTCACATTGAGGACAATGCTCCATTTAAGTTTGGGGGTAGGGATTGACAATTTTGTTAGGTTTTGTGGTAGAGTTAAGTTGTGTGAGCTTTGTTTTGCTTAGTATAATTTTGTTCAATGTCTTGCAAGCCTATGAAAAAAAAAAAAAAAAAAAAAAAAAAGATTTTTCATATGAGTTGACTTCTGGTAACTCCAATAAGCACCTCTGTTAATACAGTGTCTAGGAGTTCTTTAGGCGACACCTTAGGTGTCTAAGAAGTTTGGGTTTTAAGCAGGACCATTGTGACCTCTCCAAACTTCCCGGATCCCCTGGCTGTGTTTTCTGAGGTTCTTAACTGGTAATCCATGAGTCACTTGTATATTCGTGTGTTTTATTCAAAAAAATAATAAAATAAAATAATAATAATAATAATAATTAAAATTTAAAAAATTTAAAAAAAAAAATAAAATAAAAACCTTCTCTTTCTCTGAAACACTATCTACATTAACCCTAACCCTCCATCTTTCATTTGATCTAGCCGCCCGCTAACCCCTGAAACCAAACCTTCTCTTCCCAAGCCTTCTCCAAATTATTGCTTATTGTAGGGCTCGTCAATGGAGAAACTCAAGGATGCCGTCGGTGGAAAGCTCAAGGAGGAGGAGTCCGAATTGAGCATGGTGAAGGTGCCTAGCCCAATGGTTTTGTTGAACTCACTCCCAGCTATCCCACCAGAAGATCCTTTGGGAGAGGACACCATTATGCAATGGGTGTTTGAGGTGAATTCGAAGCCATGGACATATGTTTTATATGAATTGATCACTCCCAGTTATGGTTTCGTAAAGTATGAATGTGATTTACTTTTCTGTTTTATTCAGGACTTATTCTTGCATGTTTATTAAGGATGCATACTTAGTTTGCATGCAGGGATTTGATGCTAGGATATAAGGGAATTTCACCTAATCGTTATGAACTTATATTCACAAGTAGTAAAAGTCACTAGTCATGATTGTGTTAAGTAAATTCCTGGCAGGAGTATCATGTTTTTCATAGTTACAAATGCCTTGTCAAAGCTTATGATTTTCATAGAACTTAATGATCTTTGATATGTATCTCTATCATGCTATTCATATAGGGAACTTGATAAGAATAATTTGATTGAGTCGCTGAGTCCAATTCAATGAACTTAGGAAAATCTGAGAGTTAATTAGTGCATTCACAATTAATTTGGGGCTTTGACATTCATACTTTATAGAAAGAGTAACTGGAGATCAATTTATGTGCATATGTTCCATGTGTGGAGAAGAATCCTCTAGCTATCCCTTAATCCATATTTCATTCACATCTTAGTTATTTGCTGCTATCAATTTTACTTTGGTCTAAATCATCCAACTCCCCCCCCCATCATTGTTCCCTTAACTTAGTTCTAGTTTAATAAATTTAATTTGTGTTGATTAGCATCCCTCCTAATCCCCGGAATAGAACGATCCCTACTTACTCGTACTACGATTGCATGATTTATAGGGTTTAATTTGTGAGTTAGTTATTTCTCACGCCATATAATATTTGATTTATTTATTTTATAATATTTTTGTTTTGTTGATTTATGAAGTGGCTCTATTGTTATTTTAATTAAATAGTAATAAGAATAATTATTAATGTGATTGAATATGCAATTTTTATACATGTTTTCTTAATGCAGAGACGGTGTAAAGCCAATGCCAAAAACAGGCAAAATATAAAATTTAATCATACAGGGGGTTCACGCCCATTCCTGAAACATAAAGAACTTGCAGAAACGGTAATAATTGTGTTCTTGGTTTAATGTTTCTCATATATGTGTAAATACTCATTTCTTTTTTATTGTTGAGAAAATGTAGAGAGGAGAACACCCTACTTACATTAGCAACTGGCAAACCATGCATCAATATAGAAAGAAGGGTGGCGTATACGTCAATGAGGATGCTGAGGCAAAAGGGGTAAAGTTAAATTGTTAAATGTTTTATAAATTTAGTAATTCACAAGTTTATTATAGATACTTTTGACTTGTGTCTAACATGTTAATTTTCTGCTTGCAGAAGAATATGGCAGCAGAGTTGGAGAAACTAAAAGAACAATTGGCCTCAAGTGCACCCAATGATACTCCACCATATCATATCATGGTGCCTGAGAAGCTACAATTAGGGATCTTTTCTGCAGAGCTTGGGGTTGGAAAGGACAAAAAGATGCGGGGTGTGGGTTCTAATCTTCGTGTGGAGGGTACTTCCCGTAGAACTTCTGAATCTAATACCACCAACACTTTTTATGATTCAGAGCAGAAAGTGGATGAGTTGTCAGGCAAAGTGCAAGCACAAATCAAATACTTGCGCAAGAAAGGTAAAAAAAACCATGATAATGACGACGACGACGAAGATGACGACGACAACAACGACGACGACGAAGATGAAGACAACGACGATAGTGGTGATGATAATTTTGATGATGAGGATGGTGTCGAGGTTGGTCATGATTTTGATGATGAGTATGGTGATTTTGATCGGTGCATAATTACATATCTTTTTGTATCATTCTAACTAATGATTTGGTATGTTTTTGAGTTAAACTTGTGCTTTAATAAAGTTTTGTGTATGTTTCAGTATAATAAGGTTGAGACTCATTGTATGCATTTTGAAGACAAGTTAGCTCAAAACAGTGTGTGCATATACGGATTAACCTGTACTTGCTCAAAAAGAACTAGATAATGCGCCATACATCACTGGAAAGATACGGAAGTCTAGTTTCCATAGCATTTTACGGTGCATAATTTGGAGTCTTCTAGAGGAAGTTATACATGATTTAGTAGCTCAAGGTCAAACATTCGGGCCTCAGTCCAGTTTCCGTGGGTCAGCTTGCAGGCCTCAGTTCAGCTACTTGCACAAGTCAGATGAGGCAACACCCTTGATAGAATGTGTTCCAATGGATGTCTACTATAACATATCCAAATTTCAGCCCAATTGGATAAGTCTGGAGCCCTCAGCATGTCAAACACTGAACCTGGTTCACAGACAAACCATGTGTTTAAAGCAGCCACACATGGAGGCAAAGCATGGGCAGCTGTTGAGCCATGTGCGTAAAGCAGCCACACATGGAGGCAAAGCATGGGCAGCTGTTGATCCATGTGCTTAAAGCAACCACACATGGAGGCAAAGCTTGTGGCAGCTGCAAAGCATGAGTTGCCAGACATGGGAGACAAAGCATGAGCTGCCACACATGGGCAGCTAAGAGACCAGCCAAGGGGGAGGACGAATTTGAAGTCTATAAATACAGAGTTTCAGCTCATTCAAAGGGGGATATCATTCCATCAATTACATTTCCATTGTACACCATCAAAGAGTTGTCTACACCATCAAAGAGTTGTCTTCTTTATCAAAGAGCTATCTTCTTCTTCTTTCTCTTTTTATTTTCTGTTTTGTATGTTCTTGCTATCCATTCAAATTATGGATAGCTAAATACTTTAGTTAGGGCTCGATTGAAGCCCTAATCATGTTTCTTTAAGGATTTCGATATGTCTTTGCTATAAACTACTTTTGTGATGCTTATTGATTAATTTCAGATCATATTTTACTCTTTACATATGTCATGTTATGCTTGATCATCATATGCATGCTGTGTATTGAGTTTGTTACATAGGTAAATTTAGATGACCGAGTCTTGTACCTATGAAAGTAACAAAAGAGCTAGTTATAAGTTCTTGAAATTAATCATCATGAATAACTAGAATAGATACCATGTTCTAGAATTTGTGTGTTTGTCGATTTCCATTGTGTTATTCATTCTTAAAGTACAACTTAGTAGATACCATGCTAAACACTTTAAGAATGAAAAGAGTTAGAGTAGATACCCATGCCTAACTTGTTGTTTAGGGAAATCAATAACTTAAAGAGTAGATATCATGCCTTTAGGTTGACAAACATAAGCATCCAAAATCTGTTTTGTAGCATTGTGCATGTCGTTTGCTTAAGGAAAAAGATTAGTGGTGAACATCGAATCCCTAACTAGTTTTCTCATTGTTTTAATCTCAATCCAATTCTATTTTTAATCAAACGCTGTTTTCAATATTTAGCACAAATTAATCCAATCCTTGTGGGAACGATCTCGTATTTGCTTTCTATACTATTTATTTGATCTTGTGCACTTGCGAGTTAAAACGTGCATATAGTTGCTTAATTTTTAGGTTACTATTTGTTCAACAGATATTGGTGTGGCCAATTAAGGAAGGCTCGAGTATTAATTGTAGCACTAGCCGTGCACTCTACTTATATTAGAGAGAATCAATGCGTCTTGAGCGACTAGACCCGGTCTTGATTGCGAACATCTTCATCAACACATTTAGAGTTCATCACTTGAGTGTCCATGAACATGGGCAGGATTACTTAGGGTGGATTCCGAAACCCTAATGTTTGTTACATATTATTTTCACAGTTTGATTTTCATCTCTGTCATTCTTGTTAAAATTAGAGTTCGATTACTTTCAAGCATTAGAATTAGGTCACTTGAATCAAATCCCCCCAAATTGTTGTGTGTTTGTGTTGTTTGAAACGTTTCGTGTTTTATTCACTGAATTCTGCTCACTTTCGTAACTGTTTTTCACTTTTGGTCCACGATGAGTTCTTCGTTTTTCTGTGATGAATCCAACCATATAAAGAACGTGAAATTTGGACAAACGGTTGGAAAGTTATAGGCCAAAAACTGAACAGAGGTCGAAGCTGAAAAACAGATAAACGAATCTGCCCAAATAGTGACAAATATGTGATAAAAGGTTGATAAAAATTGTTGTTTGTGTTTATTCTTTGGTTTCTTGCTTTGTTTCCTTTCTTTTACATTTATTTACTCAATTTTTAGCTTCCAATTTGTATTGTGCATTTATGTTGTGTTAAATAAGTGTTCTTTAAAACACTTAACTTGAATTTCATGACCGATTGGTTATACTTCATTGAAAATGTTAAAAAATAGTATTATTTTATAAATATTTTTCAATATATTTAAAAAAAATTAAAATTAAAAACAAAATCAGATAATAGGTCCTACTTTTATGGAATATAACTACCCATATTATATTTTCTTAATTCTAAAAACAAAATAATTATAAATAAAAAAAAACTAATTGGCACATGCGTGTAGGGGTGGTTGTGGTTACCATACCGCAAATTTTCAGAGAAACCGCAAACCGACCGTGATTTTGCGGTATTGACATATTTGATACCGCATCCGTCAGAGAAAATGCGGTTAACCGCAATGCAGTTGACCGAGAAATGCGGTCGGTGTCGGCAAAACCGCAAAAACCAAACGGGGGTGGGGAGAGAGCTATGTTGTTGGTGAGATTCCCGAGCTGTAGAAGAAGGCTCTTGAGGAGCTCAAGCAACTCATCCAGGATGCCCTCAACAAGCACGAGTTCACTGCTCCGCCCACTCATCGCTACGGCAACCCCTGTGGCCGTGAACAGTGGATAAAGCTACACGTACAAATACGACATACATCAGATTTACAGCCTGACCTAACAAACAAAATCAAGGCCGATTTGGCGCAAAATTAAAGGGAAATTAAAGGGTACGGGCGGATCTGAGCCTACCTCAGGCCTCAACCAACGATTTGGAGCCATTGATTGCGCGTACGGTACAGGATTTTTCGAGAAAAATGTTGCGGTTTCTCTGAAAATTTGCGGTAAGGCCGAAGAAGAACCCAAAGCTGAAGTTGCTGCTGCTGAAGAACCAAAAGCAGCAGAAGAAGCCAAAGATGAAGAGAAGCCCAAAGAGGAAGCTAAAGAAGAAGAGAAGCCCAAAGAAGAAGAAGACAAGCCAAAGTGGAAGAAGAAGAGAAGCCAACCGAGACTGTGGCTGAAGTTCCCAGAGTTCTTTTTCAATTTTTTTTATTTTTTATAGAACAGACATAAGGATACAAACAATAAAATGCAATAGTATACTTAAAGTATAGGCGTGCGGCTATACTTTGCGATTTGCGGTAACCGCAAATTTTGAAAATCGAATACCGCAACCGCAACCGCAAATGCGGTTCGGTTTACCGCGATCTCGGTTTTATTGCGGTAAATTATCGGTTGATTTTTGCGGTTTTTCGGTTTTTCGGTTTAAAATGCCACCCCTAGGCTAGTGTATATAAAGCAAAAAACAGAGAATGGTGAAACATTCAAAATACCAGTAAATGCCCTTGGTTAATTCAATCATTAAGAAGAAATTATTAATTAAATGATAATAATATGGTAAATTCACATTTTTTCATATTTAAAAAATTAAAATTAAAAACAAAATACAAATCATAATATATCATTATAGCTGGCATGATCATCATTATAAATTACATAACTTTGTTTAATAAAATAAAAAAAAATCCCTCAATTATTAGTCATAATTAAATCAAAGGCAAATTATGACTTAGCAAACTTGTGGTACCTAACGCAAGGCTTCCAACTTTATCATTCACATTAGCCATGATTTTTTTATACATATCTTGACTTCAATAATTGCACTAAAAAATCTTGACCACGTCTCATCTTGCTTTCCTTTTCTTTCTTTGAACATCTCATCCCATCTTGTTAAGTAATTAAATCATTGCTAGCCCTAGGAGGATCCCTTATTAGCTAGGGAGAAGGTTTTCGGTGGATTAAGTCCGACTACGTCACCTATGCAATAACTCTCAAGAAAAATTGGATATCAGTGTGAGGTGAATTGCCCTTCACTCTTGAATTGATCTTGATCAGGCTCCACAGGAATAATATGATCATCATTGGAGCAGTGCAATAACTTATTCAAAGAAAAGATCCACATCATTGGAGTGGTGCAATAACTTTATTAATGTTATCATGATTCTTTGTTGCATGCACGTTAGCATTGATGTAGCCTATTTAATTTTAATTAAATTAATTTGATGAAATGATGATGCATAGACCTAGGTAGGGTAAGGGATAAATGATGCACAGACATAGTTTGATGGGATAAAAGATGAGACAATGTCATTGTTTTTTCTTTAAAACACTTAACTTGAATTTCATGACCGATTGGTTATACTTCACCGAAAATGTTAAAAAATAGTATTATTTTATAAATATTTTTCAATATATTTTTAAAAAAAAAATCAGGTGGAGTCGAAAGAATTAAAGCTAAGTGGTGCCCATGGAAATAAAATATTCAAAACAGGAAATAAGGCAACAGTATTAAAAAATTTATTAAAAAAAAATTACAACAATCAACCATGCCATTCATTTCTAAATCAAAGAAATCAAAACTTCATTTTTCCACAACAGGAGACTTTAGTTTGGCCTTCTCGATATTCTTTTTTGGGTTTTCACGCATCACTTCCTGGGGCTCTTCACTTGAGCCTCCACAGATCACACCCTTCTCTTTTGAACTCCTCTCGTGATCTCGCTTGCGCTTTCTTGGGTTCTCCAAGGCCTCCAGCTTCTTTTGTATGTCATTAGAAAAAAAAATTTCCATCTTTGATAGTTGTTCATTCTCTTCACGCAATATTCGAAGTTGGCGTCGGTTCTCCTCTGCCGTCTTTGCCCTCTCATTTTTCAATCTTTTAATCTCACGCTGACAGTCATCAACCAATTTTAGCTGTGTCGCCAACTGAGTTCTCAGTACTTGCATCTCATGATATTTCGCAATGAGACGATACCCCACACTTGCGATAGATGCCGCACTTTGCACGCTCAGTGCTATGGCATCGTTCGCTAGTCGGTTGTCATCTCTCGTTCCCAGCACACGCACATCCCTAGGAGTCCCCGAACCCCTTGCAACTCCAATAGCAACTTCATTGTCAAGGAGTAACAAGTCGTTAACTCTCACTGGACCTCGTGAGGAAGCAAAATAGGGCATCTAGACAGGTGCAACTTCTTGCCCCCATATTTGTGTTGGCGGAGCTAGGTTGAGATCTAGAGAAAATGGGACAAAAGACGACATTATATTTATGATTTCTTTTTCTTCTCTTTTCTCTCTTCTTTTTCTTCTTTTTATTCTTTCTTTCCTCTTTTCTGCATGGTTATGATTTTATCCCACGTTCATTTCCTTTTTTATAGACAATTATCATCAGCAGAACCCTAATCATGAGTTCCTTTTCAGACACGCTCGAGCTTCACAAATAAAAAAAAAAGCAATTATTTTTCTTGGGATGTATGCATGCGGCTTGCCGGGAAACAAGAAAGTTATTTCTCTTCTACTGTACTCTCTTGGAATCGCTTCGCGTCCCAAAATGATTCGACTTGTCATTAATGTCTGGGGTAAAACGAGCATTTATGGCTTGCATTGAAGGGAGGTTCCATCACCCTTTTTTCTGTCATTTATATTATGCTGGAACCGTTGAATTCATTAGATACCGGTTCCTATCTTGAAAAGTGTTTTCGGTTCCTATCTTGAAAAGTGTTTTCTGCTATCTGAGATTTTTCTTTGATATAATAGTTTTCGTATATGGATGACTGTGGGAAACAAAACAAGCATTATTATTAGTCATATGATCGGAAGCTCCTGAATCAATGATCCAGAGTTTATTACTAGCACTAAAGGGTGTGCTCATTGCTAAACCATAGTGACTTGTACCTGGATGTGGCGAGGAAGTGGAAGTAGGTTGTGCAGTCAAATTCGTAACACCCTTTTTCTTCTCTTTTTCCTTGTTTTGTTTGTCTACCCACCAGTCTGGATATCCAACCAATTCAAAACAAGTTTCCCGAGTGTGTTTTTTCTTCCCACAGTGGGT
Source organism: Prunus salicina (assembly GCA_020226455.1). NCBI lineage: Eukaryota > Viridiplantae > Streptophyta > Magnoliopsida > Rosales > Rosaceae > Prunus > Prunus salicina. The sequence continues at coordinate 26,837,244 of CM035343.1, read as the reverse complement.
ACATTGGCGTGTGTGAGGTTCCTTTTGTCCTGGCCGAGGATGACCACTTCTAGGTGCAGGGCGATGTAAAGTTGTTGTCATAGCTGATCCGTCAACATGTGAGCCAGCTAACATGGTTGCTTGCCTGTTGGCTTCAGAACACACCTGTGCATATGTGGCTTGCACACTCGAAAGAGGATCTTCAGCTAGAACTTGACCTCGGATTCTATCCAAATGATGGTCAAGTCCAGCCAAGAAGTCATATAATCGTTCATCCAAAATTTCCTTTGTGCGAGTAGCAATATCAGCGGAACACTTCATTTTGCTTGGTCGCAAGACATCGATTTCTTGCCAAATTAACTGTAAGGTACCATAATAATCAGATAAAGACGTACCATTTTGACGAGTTGCGAGTGCCTTACACCGAAGCTCATATAGTTTTGATGCGTCTTTACCAATAGAATAGGTCTGGGTAACAGCATCCCACACTTCTTTCGCAGTAGAAAGGCCAAGAAAAATAGCCCTTAAATTTCTGGTCATAGAATTGAGAAGCCAACACTGAACCATGGCGTTCTCTTCTTCCCAGGTAGAATACAGAACATCAGCTTCTGTTGGTATCACCTTTGTGCCAGTGATATATCCCCATTTTCCTCTTCCAAGAATATAAAGTTTGACACTACGGGAACAAGATGAGTAATTGGAACCATCCAATTTATCTGGAGTGATCTGCAATGTCATGTCATTTTGGGTGACAGAACTGGAAGTCAATTGAGAGCTCCCAATTTTTTTAGAATCACCCATGGTAGAGCTGTGAAACTGTCAGTAGTTTAGAGAAAGAAAAAAAAATAATTTCATAGAGATCTCAATGCTCTGATACCATGTAGAAACTAGAGAATAGAAATGTTCTCTTCCGTTGTTCTTATTTCTTTCACACCAATGAAGCTATATAAATAGCTATAAAAGTAATAGCTTGTACAACGGCTAGTTTACAAAAAGAAATTACAAGCATCTTCATGATGATGTCTCCTTCTTCTCCTTTCATCATTACAATAGTCTTTATGATGATGTCTCCTCCTTTCATCATGACAGCATCTTCTGTTTTCATCATGGCAGATCATCACGTGGTAACAACGTGTCAACAGTAGGCACCTTCAAACTTTTTTTTGCGATCAAAGTCGGCCCCTTCAAACTTGAGTTCAGTCTCTAGGAAGAATAACAAATAAACGGAGGTTTGGAGAAGGCAAACATCGTCACGGAGAAATTTATTACCATCCTTGTGTTGCAAGCTCAGTGAAACGTAATACCACATGTCAATTGCCACATGATACTACCGTACTATTGTATAATTTCTCGAATAACTAGATATCTTTCCCACCGAATTCGCGTATATGGATGCGAGCACAACGGGCTTAATCGGGCCGGATCTAACTGTTGGCAAGCCAAATATTCTAAAAATATTTTGCAACAAAGAGTTCAAACCTTTAAGACCTCAATGGGAATTTAATATCATCAAACCAAAGATTTTTAATTTCTCTCTCGTCTGCAAATGGGAATTTAATATCTTTAATGTGACTACTCACTCCTTGAAAAGTAAGTAAAACTGTAAAATAATATGACTATCTGAAAGAAATAATATTTTTTAACTCTTTTTTTTTCTTTTCTGTCTTTTGACTGCAGGTACAGTACGCCCAATAATTCGACTTCTTCTTCCCATATCTCATGTCTCCCAACGCTTCATGTTTTATTTTTTTTTCCATCTTCTTCTTCTTTCCATCTCCCTCTCTCTCTTTTATTTCTTTTTTCCTTCTTCTTCTCTCCCTCTCTTTCTTTTTTTCCTCCTTCTTCCTCTGTCAGTCTCTGCAATTTTTTTCTCTTCTCCCTCTTTTGCGTCATCTTCCATATCTCTCTCTTTTTTCTAATTTTTTCCATCGCTCTCTCCTCTTCCTTGAAGACCAGTTGTTGTCTGGCATTGTCCTCTTCGTGGACTGAGGAAAAGAAAAGGTGTGTGCGTTAAACGGTGGGCTAATATTTAACTAGGATACTTTTAAAAAAAAAAATACATTTAAGGAGCAAAACAGAATGTTAGTTTTTTTGTTTTTTGTTTTAAATATTAAATCATATTTTTTCGGATTATGATTTGGAATCCAATATGTGAAAATAAGACTAGTCTACCACATGAATCCAATATGTAACTAGTATATTTAAACAAATCAAATCATAATATATCATTATAGCTGACATGATCATCATTATAAATTGCATAACTTTGTTTAATAAAATTTAAATAAAAAAAATTTCCCTCAATTGTTAGTCATAATTTAATCAAAGGCAAATTAAGGCTAACCAACATCTATGACTTTATTAATGTTATAATGGTCCACAAGAAATTATTAATAAAATATTATTTAAATCATAGCAGCACTTGTGGTACCTAAGGCAGGGTTTCCTCCTCCTTAATCGCACTAAAAAATCTTGACCATGTCTCATCTTGCTTTCTTTTGTTTCTTTGAACGTCTCATCCCATCTTGTTAAGTAATTAAGTCATTGCTGGCCCATAGGAGGGTCCCTTATTAGCTAGGGAGAAGGTTTTCAGTGGATTAAGTCCAACTACGTCTCCTATGCAATAACTCTCTAGAAAAAATTGGATATCAGTGTGAGGTGAATTGCTCTTCACTCTTGAATTGATCTGATCATGCTTCACAGGAACAATATGATCATCACTGGGTGATGCAATGACTTATTCAAAGAAAAGATCCACATTGCTACAAACATTTGTTTGATTCTTTGCTGCATGCACGTTAGCATTGATGTGGCCTATTTAATTTTAATTAAATTAATTTGATGAATGATGAGGCATAGACCTAGGTAGGGTAAGAATAAATTATGTACAAACCTAGTTTGATGGGATACAAGATGGACAAATGTCATTGTTTTTTTTCTTTAAAACACTTAACTTGAATTTCATGACCGATTGGTTATACTTCACCGAAAATGTTAAAAATAGTATTAAAGTTTTAGAAAATAGTCATTTTTGCACAGTAAAATCAGTGTTTCTGGTCATTTTTACTTAAAACGCTTAACTCAATCAAATTATTATAGTCAAATGCTGCTATTTTTGTCAAATTTGTGATTTGATGGTCATATATCTTGGGACCTTAGGTGATTTAGCAATTTAAAAAGTGTCTCCCCTTGATATCTTGAGTTTCAAACATAATGCCGAGTGCTTTGAGTCTTTGATGGAATGCGAATATTCGAGGTGGTGCAAATAACGTTCCCCTATAATAATAGTAGGAAGGAAAGAAATTTTTGTCCTTTTAAATCGTGAAAGGTAGAGTAGACTCGACCTAGAATTGCATCCCAATGATAAAAAGGGACGACCCAAACCAATCTCATTTGCTAGCCTTTCCTAAACGATAGTGACATATATAATGGCCCCTATTTGGGAACCTTTACAATTCAAAGATAGTGAGTTAAAAAGGGAATATGGGTCCAAAACCTTTTCCCTTGTTCTGTTCTTGTATGTTGCAAAAGTTCCATTACTGATTATTGTGGTCCTAGTTGATTCTGTGACCTTATGTAATTGGATTTTGTGTTTGGAAATGGTGGTCCTAATTGAGATTGTGACTTGACATAATAATTTGCAATTTGGGCATTATTGTGATGCAGGGACCTACGTTTGGAGCCATGATGATATCAAGGGCAAAAGGCAGCACTTGGCATTGAAGTCACTAGGGCTTCCCAACGCTTTGAACGGATCATATGTGGGAAGCATTCAACAGAGCTGATCTTGGCTGCCGACGATTCCGCTGAGATGCAGAGGCTTAAAAATGGGGAGAAGAAATAAAAAACCAAGCCGGAAATAATAGTGGTTAGGAGTGAGTTTTTTGGTGGTCGGTAAGTGATGTGTTGATATTTGATGTTGGCATGTGAACTGAGTTTGTGTAATAATGTGGCAGTATCTGTAATTGTTGTTTGTTTTTTTTTTTTTGGGGTCATAATTGCTGAGACTTGTTGGAAAAAACCAGTAATAGTAATCAAAGCTAAATGGTGCCAATGGAAATAAATATTCAAAACAGGAAATAAGGCAACAGTATTAAAAATTTTATAAAAAAAAATTACAACAATAATCAAACCAGGCCATTCACTTATAAATCAAGAAATCAAAATTCATTTTTCCACAATAGGAGACTTTAGTTTGCCTTTTCGATATCCTTTTTTGGGTTTTCACGCATCGCTTCCTGGGCTCATCACTTGAGCCTCCAAAGATCACACCCTTCTCTTTTGAACTCCTCTCCTGATCTCGCTTGCGCTTTCCTAAGTTCTCCAAGGCCTCCAGCTTCTTTTGCATGTCATTAGAATAAAAATTTACTATCTTTGATAACTCTTCATTCTCTTCACGCAATATTGAAGTTGGCGTCGGTTCTCCTCTGCCGTCTTTGTCCTATCATTTTTCAATATTTAATCTTCTCACGCGATAGTCATCAACCAAATTTCGTTGTGTCGCCAATTGAGCTCTAACACTTGCACCTCATGATATTTCGCAATGAGGCGATGCCCCACACTTGCGATAGATGGCCGCATTTGCACGCTCATTGCCATGGAATCGCTCACTAACCGGTTGTCATCCCTCATTCCTAGCACGCGCACATCCCTGGGAGTCACCAAACCCCTCGCAACTCCAATAGCAACTTCATTGTCAAGGAGTAACGAGTCGTTAACTCTCACTGGACCTCGTGAGGAAGCAAAATGGGGCATCCAGACATGTGCAACTTCTTGCCCCCTTGTTTGTGTTGACAGAGCTAGGTTGAGATCTTGAGAAAATGGGACAAAAGACGACATTATATTTATGATTTCTTTTTCTTCTCTTTTCTCTCTTCTTTTTCTTCTTTTTCTTCTTTCTTTCCTCTTTTCTGCATGGTTATGATTTTATCCCGCGTTCATTTCCTTTTATAGACAATTATCATCAGCAGAACCCTAATCATGAGTTCCTTTTCAGACACGCTCGAGCTTCACAAATAAAAAAAGCAATTATTTTTCTTGGGATGTATGCATGCGGCTTGCCGGGAAACAAGAAAGTTATTTCTCTTCTACTGTACTCTCTTGGAATCGCTTCGCGTCCCAAAATGATTCGACTTGTCATTAATATCTGGGGTAAAACGAGCATTTATGGCTTGCATTGAAGGGAGGTTCCATCACCCTTTTTTCTGTCAAAACGAGCATTTATGGCTTGCATTGAAGGGAGGTTCCATCACCCTTTTTTCTGTCAAAACGAGCATTTATGGCTTGCATTGAAGAGATGTTCCATCACCCTTTTTTCTGTCATTTATATTATGCTGGAACCGTTGAATTCATTGAATTCATTAGATACCGGTTCCTATCTTGAAAAGTGTTTTCGGTTCCTATCTTGAAAAGTGTTTTCTGCTCTCTGAGATTTTTCTTTGATATAATATCATCATGATTGATGCGCAAGCAACTAGCTTTTCTGGTTTAAACTTTGTATATAACTGTAAAGTAGCTGACAAATGAGTTTTGGAAGGGATGTCATTTGGAAAAAAGGAAAAGAAAAAGGGAAAGATGGTTTCTCTTTCTTCTTCTTTTTTAAAAAAGGAGGAACACTTTTGAAAAAGAGAAGTTGTGAAGTGTTATTACCAATGTTAAAATTATCAAAGTACAAAAGAAAATGTGATGTTAACTTTGCTATTATCTGGAGCCAAGTATTATCCCAAAATATTTCACTATCAAAATTTGAAGTATTACCGGCATTAATATTCGCCCCTATTAAGCAATTTTAGAGACACATATCGTGAGCGCCTCTATTAGTATTAGGGACGTAAAAGTTGAAAAGATCCGCCCCTTGGTTGCCACGTTGGCAAACTCCATTAAAAGCCCTGCTATACAGGCTAGCTAACGCATCCGCCCCTAATATTTTCATTTAATATTGAAAAAAATTCCAAAACAAAACGCAAAAGTCTCGTTTTGATCAAATTATTCAAAATTTGAATTTCAAATCCAACATACAATTCTCTTTCTTTCCATCTCTCCAAACAAGAAAAGAAACACAATTTTTACTTCAATCTCTCTACTGGTTTGTTCTTCCCCACATTCACACAACTCAAACTCTTGCTCTCTGAAGCTTTACAGAAGAAATCTCCTGGCCTTCTTCTTAATTTGCTACAGGAAAAATAAAAACTAAATAAAAGTTATGCATCCTCCATCAAACCTGCAGATACACCCAAAAAAAAAATCTAACCAAATTAAAATTGGAGACAATGATTTAAAACAACTAAAGAGTAAAAATAAATAAACTAAAATCACACCCTGAACATTAGCTCACGCTTTCAGCCTTCAATTTCAAGAGCACAAACAAACAAAACTCCTAGATCTAAGTAGCCGATAATCACCTTCAAAACACACAAAAAATCCAAATCTAAGTGAGCCAACCATCATATAGATAAAATGAAAAAGATAAGAAAAAAAAACAATAACAATAATAGCAGATGGACGATATTAAAAAAGAAGAAGTAGAGTTGTGTTTACCCTTTTTTATTCTTGAGCACGTCAAAAGCTTTAAGTAAAAATTCCCCATAGAAAGAAGAAAAGAAAGAAATAAGTGGGGAAGAGAGGAAGAGGAAGAGGAAGAGGGGGCTGTTTATACAGGAATAAAGTTTAGTTGGAGGAAACCCTAGGAAAAACATAATATTAGGGGCGGATTTATAAATTCAAAATTAATATTAATTATTACGGGCGCTTATTTACACCCCTATCAATTCAAATGACAGGTGTTTCGTCGAGAGCAGGTACCAGTGCCACAGTGGTGGCTTCCCCCTTCCCCCTTCCCCCTGGTTTCTCTCCTCCCAATGTAACCAAAAAATAAAAATGACAGGTGTTTCACACCCACCTACTAGAGGCCTTTTTATCTGCCCCAAATAACATTTAATAGGGGCCAGTACTTTATCCGCCCCCAATGTATCATGATTCATAAGAGGGGACAATATCATAATAGGGGCCAATACTTCTATTAGGTGGAAAAGTAAGAAGCAAAAAGGATAAAAAAAAAAAGTAGCAAACTTAATCCGACTTGAGCTGCAAAAAGCAGCTTTCTAAATGGAGCCGCAGTGGTGGGAGCCAGCTTTCTCCAATTGGGACTGATAAGAGACTCAATTGAAGCAAAACCGTATTAAGCAAAACTGTGAATTCATTTTAATTGTATTGGATATATATACTGCTGTCTATCCCACTTATTTTTAACAGGGACTGTTGAGTTATCATTTTGCTTAAAACTTCCAAATGCCTTATAGTTCAAATAATATTTCAGGTCCATTTCACACATCATTAAAATGAGAGTTATAAGACATGTATTTAAAAGCAAATGCAGCAGATAGCATCGGCCCACTAACAGTAAATTTGCAAGAAAAAAAAAAGGGTGCTATTGTTTTACTTGATTGTAAGGGAAGGCATTGACGACAGACAAACTTGATATTCTAGTAGTGGAGATCTCTGAGATTTTTCTTGGATATAAAGTCATTATGGTTGATGGCATCAGCAAATTGAAGAACTTTGCCCGACAAATCCATTACCCACAATCTTTGTTGGTCTATCACACCATCATTTCAAGCAAATTCATTATTCTACAAAGACCCATCAAAGATCATGCGTTGATTGTGGTTGATTTCTAAAATAAAATAAAAATTATGGGTTGAAAAACACCTTCTCTTGAAGAAAGAATATATAAAAAATCCATAAATTTTGGCAATTTTCAGTGAGAGTTTGCTTCAAATAAATCAACTGCTAAAAGAAATAATCTTGGCTTCTTGCATCATGTAACTCCATTGTTTTGCGTCGGAGCTTTACACAGATTTTTAATTTGCATTTCTTCTTCTTATTATTAGTCTCTTTTCTGGTAGGTGTAGAAACTAGAGAATAGAAATGTTCTCTTCCGTTGTTCTTATTTCTTTCACACCAATGAAGCTATATAAATAGCTATAAAAGTAATAGCTTGTACAACGGCTAGTTTACAAAAAGAAATTACAAGCATCTTCATGATGATGTCTCCTTCTTCTCCTTTCATCATTACAATAGTCTTTATGATGATGTCTACTCCTTTCATCATGTCTTCTCCTTTCATCATGCACTACTACATTTTACACTTTGCGCGACGAAGAGAATTTCGTCGCGCAAAATACATTATAATCGCACAAATTTTAGCGCGACAGAAATTTGGTCGCGTAGATTCCGTCGCGCAAAGATCGTGAAGAAAGACTTTGCGCGACGAAGTTTTTTCATTCGTCGCGCAAAGCGACTTTGCGCGACGAAAAAATATTTGTCACGCAAAGTGACTTTGCGCGACAAAACATATTGGTAGCACAAAGAAACTTTGCGCGACGAAAAAATATTGGTCGCGCAAAGTTTTGCGCGATGAAATACATTGGTCGCGCACAGTTTTGCGCGACGAAAAAATATAAAAAAAATTTAAATAAAAATTTAAAAAAAATTTCCCGCGTCCCATTTTTAGTACCCGCCCAAATTTTTAGAGTTTTGCGCGACAAATACTAATGTCGCGCAAGACTTTGCGCGACGAAATATTTTGGTTTTTGACTTTTTGTTTTATTATTTCTTTAATATTAATTTAATTATATTAATTATTTCAAATTTTTACTTTTTAAATTTAATTTAATTGTATGATTTTTTTCGTTACTTTAATTTAAATTGATATTAATTTAATTATATTAATTTATTCGAATTTTTACTTTTTAAATGTAATTTAATTACTTTAATTTAAATTGACATATTCAAAATACAATTACATGTGAAAAATAGTGATCAAATTATCCAATAAATATATATAATATTCAAAATGTACACATAAATTAACAAAGTACAATAAAAAAAAGGGATAATCTCCCCTAGAATTGTTATACCACAAATCCAACCCAAACTACAATCCCTCCCCTTTACTCAACCCCAAATCCTACACAAACTCAAAACTAATTCCAAAAACACATATTAATGAAGAAAAAAAATTTAAAATTTGGTGAGAATTTACCTTTTGGCAAGATTGAGAGTGAGTGAGTGAGAATGAGAGAGAGAAGTGAGTGTGAGAGAATTAGAGAAGATAGTGATAGAGAGATGAGAGAGTGAGTGAGAGTGAGAGATAGTGAAAAGAGAGATGAGAGAGTGAGTGAGAGTGAGAGATAGTGAAAAGAGAGATGATGAGAGATTAAGTGAGAGGAGTGAGTGTGAGAGAAATGGTGGGATTTGGGGAGAGGGAAAGAGAGAGGAGAGGTAAGAGTAGAGAAAGACATTGAGAAAATGGTGGAAGAGTTATTTTCATTTTATAAACCGAATCACTTTGCGCGACGAACTATATTGTTGGTCGCGCAAAGTTTTGCGCGACGAAACATATTGGAGTATTGGTCGCGCAAAGTTTTGCGCGACGAACTATATTGTTGGTCGTGCAAAGCTTTGCGCGACGAATATTAGTATATTGGTCGCGCAAAGTCAAAAAAAAAAAAAAATCCCGCGTCCCATTTTTGGTACCCGCCCAAATTTTGAAATTTTTGCGCGACGAAAAATACATATTGGTCGCGCAAAGTCTAAAAAAAATTATATAAAAAAATTCCCGCGTCCCATTTTTGGTACCCGCCAAATTTTTGCGCGACGAAAAATATATATTGGTCGCGCAAAGTCTAAATTTTTTTTTTTTTAAATCCCGACCCTCCCAAATTTTTAGAGTTTTCCACGACGAATTGTTGGTTGCGCAAACTTTTGAGAGACAAAAAATTGGTTCGTAGCACGATATTTATAAAAATAATTGTTATGAATAATAAAAAATAAATTTTTTTTTTTACGATTTAAAATATAAATAAGTTTAAAGCTACTTAATAAATTTATATACCAATTTCTTAAGTGTTATACATCCAAAATAAATAAATTTAAAGCTATTTAATGAGTAAATAAATATATACACACACCATTCAACGATCCAACCGTCAGAATTTTTTGTATATACTTCAAGATCGTATACCCCAAAAATCGCAAAAAACAAACATTCGGAGACCAAGTAACGGGACAAAAAATTTCAACGGTTATAAATGAAAAATCACGATTTAACGGTTATTTTAACTCCGATTTTGATGATTTTTTACAGCAATACTCCTTGACCCTATATGAAAACAATGAACTAATTCGATCGTCAATTTAAAATATTTACAGTGGTCGATACCACAAAATCTTATGTTATATTTAACAAAAGTATAAATAAACTCTTAATTGTTAGTGAATATATTGTTTTGATGGCACACACAGTCAACAAAACTAGTTTCAACGATCCAACCGTCAAACTTATTTGTTTATACTTTGAGATCATGTACGCCAAAAATCGGAAAAAATAAACATTCATAGATCAAGTAACGGGACAAAACTTTTCGACGGTTATAAATGAAAAATTATGATTTAACGGTTATTTTAACTCTGATTTTGATGATTTTTTTACAGCTACACTCCTTGACCCTATATGAATACAATGAACTAATTCGATCATCAATTTAAAATATTTACACTAGTGGATACCACAAAATCTTATGTTATATTTAAAAAAAGTATAAATAAACTCTTAATTGTTAGTGAATATATTGTTTTGATGGCATACGCATTCTACGAAACTAGTTTCAACGATCCAACCGTCAAACTTATTTGTTTATACTTCAAGATCATATACGCCAAAAATCGCAAAAAATAAACATTCAGATATCAAGTAACGGGACATAATATTTCGACAGTTATAAATGAAAAATCACGATTTAACGGTTATTTTAACTCCGATTTTGATGATTTTTTACAGCTACACTCCTTGACCCTATATGAATACAATGAACTAATTCGATCGTCAATTTAAAATATTTACACTAGTGGATACCACAAAATCTTATGTTATATTTAACAAAAGTATAAATAAACTCTTAATTGTTAGTGAATATATTGTTTTGATGGCATATGCATTCTACGAAACTAGTTTGAACGATCCAACCGTCAAACTTGTTTGTTTATACTTCGAGATCATATACGCCAAAAATTGGAAAAAATAAACATTCAGAGATCAAGTATTGGGACAAAAATTTTCGACGGTTATAAATGAAAAATCACGATTTAACGGTTATTTTAACTCCGATTTTGATGATTTTTTTATAGCTACACTCTTTGACCCTATATGAATACAATGAACTAATTCGATTGTCAATTTAAAAAATATATTTTCTAACAAAAACCCAATCCAAACAACAATAATATATTTTTCTAACAAAGATTTTAAAAAATAAATTTATTTATTTATTTATTTTTATAAGGACTTTGCGCGACGAAGTTTTTTCATTCGTCGCGCAAAGTCACTTTGCGCGACGAACTGTTTTTCGTCGCGCAAAGTTACTTTGAGCGACGAATTTTTTTTCGTCGCGCAAAATTTGGTCGCTCAAGACCTTGCGCGACGACATATTGTCGTTGCGCAAAAGTTTGTCGCGCAAAGTCCCTTTGAGCGACGAATTATTTTTCGTCGCTCAAAAATTGGTCGCGCAAGGTTTTTAGCGACAAAGTTTTGAGTTTCGTCGCGCAAAGTGACTTTGTGCGACGAATAAGTTTTCGTCGCGCAAGGGTTATTTTGTAGTAGTGATGACAGCATCTTCCCTTTGCATGATGATGTCTCCTCCTTTCATCATGACAGCATTTTCTGTTTTCATCATGGCAGATCATCACGTGGTAACAACGTGTCAACACTCCTCCTCAAGTTGGTGCATAAATGTTTCGAATGCCCAACTTGTCGAGGCATGAATGAAAACTTCTATTTGATACAGCTTTTGTCAAGATGTCGGCCAGTTGATCTTCACTTTTAACAAATGGAAAGTCAACAATTCCAGCATCCAACTTCTCCTTAATAAAGTGTCTATCCACTTCAAAATGTTTAGTACGATCGTGTTGAACGGGATTGTGGGCAATGCTAATGGCAGCTTTCTTATCACAATGTAGATTCATAGCCTTCTTGGATTCGCAACCCAAGTCTTTCAATAATTTTCGCAACCACATGAGTTCATACACACCATGAGACATGCCTCTGTATTCGGCTTCAGCGCTTGACCTAGATACCACCTTTTGTTTCTTGCTACGCCATATAACCAAATTCCCCCCCAACAAAGGTGAAGTATCCAGATGTGGATCTTCTATCAACAATGGACCCAGCATAATCAGCATCTGTATAGGCTTGAACATCTAGATGACCATGTTTAGTAAACATCAATCCTTTTCCTGGTGCTGACTTCAAGTATCTAAGTATTCGAAGAACAGCTTCCATATGACTCTCACTAGGGGCATGCATGAATTGACTAACCACACTAACAGCATAGGCTATATCAGGTCGTATATGGATGTGAGCATAACGGGCTTAATCGGGCCGGATCTAACTGTTGGCAAGCCAAATATTCTAAAAATATTTTGCAACAAAGAGTTCAAACCTTTAAGACCTCAATGGGAATTTAATATCATCAAACCAGAGATTTTTAATTTCTCTCTCGTCTGCAAATGGGAATTTAATATCTTTAATGTGACTACTCACTCCTTGAAAAGTAAGTAAAACTGTAAAATAATATGACTATCTGAAAGAAATAATATTTTTTAACTCTTTTTTTTTCCTTTTCTGTCTTTTGACTGCAGGTACAGTACGCCCAATAATTCGACTTCTTCTTCCCATATCTCATGTCTCCCAACGCTTCATGTTTTATTTTTTTTCCATCTTCTTCTTCTTTCCATCTCCCTCTCTCTCTTTTATTTCTTTTTTCCTTCTTCTTCTCTCCCTCTCTTTCTTTTTTTCCTCCTTCTTCCTCTGTCAGTCTCTGCAATTTTTTTCTCTTCTCCCTCTTTTGCGTCATCTTCCATATCTCTCTCTTTTTTCTAATTTTTTCCATCGCTCTCTCCTCTTCCTTGAAGACCAGTTGTTGTCTGGCGTTGTCCTCTTCGTGGGCTGAGGAAAAGAAAAGGTGTGTGCGTTAAACGGTGGGCTAATATTTAACTAGGATACTTTTTTTTTTAAAAAAAAATACATTTAAGGAGCAGAACATAATGTTAGTTTTTTTGTTTTTTGTTTTAAATATTAAATCAGTTAATAGTTATAATAATCTAATATAATACATATTAAAAAAAAATTTGGGCCCCCTTGAATAATGAGCCCAGGGCCAGGGCTGCTTCTTCCACAACCCCAATAATATCTCTCCCTTTGCTGTTTTGCCTTCTCTGCAATCTCTCCCTCAATTTCTTTCTCTCTCACTAATTCTCCAGATGTCTTCTCGGACGTTTAATCCTTGTGGAGCTTGCAAGTTCTTGAAACAAAGATGTAAGAGAGGATGCATTTTTGCACCTTATTTCATGCATGAAGAGGCTATTACGGATTTCTCCTCCATCCACAATGTCTTTGGCGCAAACAAAATGTCAAGGATTCTATCTATGCTTCCAATGAGTGAGCGCGCCGTTGCGTCATGGACGATGACATTTGAAGCTCATGCCAGGGCTGTGGATCCCATATATGGCGCTACTTCCTATATTTTAGATCTCCAAGAACAGGTTAATTAATACCATTTGACCTTGAACTTGTGGAAAACTAGATATATTCAATCAATCGATGAGTATATATATGATTTTTCTTTGAAACTTTGCAGGTGCTGAACATACAAGCACAGTTGGATGAAGCACATGAACAGTTAGCTTGTGCAATTGCTCCTGTTGCAGACCCTAATCAAGATCTGGAAAATAGTATCGAGCAATCTGAAGTGGCAAACCCAACTGAGCAAGCTGCAGTGGCAAAACCTACTGAGTTTGAAAGTTTACCACAATTCAGTTTCACCCACACAAATAATGTTTACAATGAAAATATGAATTTAAATTACCATGTTAGTGGGAGTTATAAAAATTCAGTGAATATTCCAACAGAAAATGTCGCAGATGGTTGGGTCAATAATGAGGGTACTTCATCCATGTCTTTTTTTGACAGTGGTGGCTTCCCCCTCCCCCCTGCTTGACACCCAAGGTTCGAAACCTCAAGGGGTTTCTCTCCTCCCAATGTAACCAAGAAAAAAAAAAGACATGTGTTTCACACACACCTACTAGAGGCCTTTCTATCCGCCCCAAACAACAAGGCTCAAGGCTTAATAAGAAGGTTAGTGAAAGTCTATGCAACGTTGTAGTTCACTGTTACAAAAAGAGAAGGCAATAGTAGTTGTGCTATGTTTTGTTTGACACTGTGATGAGGAGGGGAGCTAATACTCTTTTTTTTCTTTGGATGGTTGTCGACATCATAAAATTCTTTTTTTTTTTTAATCAGTTCACAATGCAACAACCATAAAATTATAATGTAATTATCTTAATGTTGTTTGGTATTTTTCGGATTATGATTTGGAATCCAATATGTGAAAATAAGACTACACATGAATCCAATATGTAACTAGTATATTTAAACAAATCAAATCATAATATATCATTATAGCTGACATGACCATCATTACAAATTGCATAACTTTGTTTAATAAAATAAAATAAAAAATTTCCCTCAATTGTTAGTCATAATTTAATCAAAGGCAAATTAAGGCTAACCAACATCTATGACTTTATTAATGTTATAATGGTCCACAAGAAATTATTAATAAAATATTATTTAAATCATAGCAGCACTTGTGGTACCTAAGGCCATCTCCAGCAGTGGGGCTAAATGTAGTCCAGGGCTAAAAATTTAGCCCCCCAAAATATTAATTTTTTAAAGAATAGTGCAGGGCTAAATTTTTCCATCTCCAGCCATGCAGGGCTATATTTTTGGGTCATTCATATTTTATTATTTTGACAAAAAACTATGGTACAACACTCATACATTCAACAACTATATATTGTTTAATTTAATTAAACTACTATTTAGAAATAATATTCCACATATTACACGTATTAAGAAGTATCCCCTCAAATAAGTTTGAACTTCATGGCCCTCCTTTGCGTTTTCTTTTTAAACACAAATTTGCTTAGACACACATGCATGCAAATCCACTCGTTAATTTGATCACAATTGAAATTCTGCAAGTACAGCATGCCATATACATAAAAACACCATGGCCCATATGATCACTAAACATATATGCACTTTAGCAACAACTAGAAACATGGCATGATGGCCTCTCTCTGCAACGTCAAGAAGCCAATCACTTCATCCAAAGGTATTTTCTTTTCATTTTTGTTTCTTTCCAAAGAGGTGCATGCAGCAGTGGCACTCAAGAATCCACACACACACACACGCAAAACAAAAAACAAAAACAAAAACAAAACAAAAAAAAAAAAAACAAAAGAGAAAAAGAAATTAGAGGCTCGGGACGAGCCACCTTTGGCTTTTATGATGTTTTGCTTTTTTTCCCATCAAAGAAAGGATGGGAGCAAAGTAAGATGGAGACAAACGAAAGTACATATATCAGATTAGATTGGAAAAAAATAAAGAAAAGAAAAAGAAGCAAAATATAGAGAAGAAATAAAGTCAAAAGAAGATTTAAAACTCTATATATTAAAAAACTGTAGATTTGTTGTGATACATGCAAGACGTATTATCCATTTATTATTTAAAATTCTATATATATCTAGCTTTTAAAAGGCAAGTGGGAATTAAAATATAATATTTGGTAGTTGAAAAGCATGTGGTGGGGTCCACAATGAATTTGGCCTAGGCCAAAGCTTGGCTACATTTAGCCCGGTTGGAGGGCTAAAGGGCTAAATGTGGCCCTCCAAATTTGGCCAAAATTTTATTTAGCCCACGGCTGGAGATGGGTTTTGCATTAATTTAGGGCTATATTTGGGATATAGCCCACGGCTGGAGATGGCCTAAGGCAGGGTTTCCTCCTTAATCGCACTAAAAAATCTTGACCATGTCTCATCTTGCTTTCTTTTGTTTCTTTGAACGTCTCATCCCATCTTGTTAAGTAATTAA
Organism: Prunus salicina; assembly: GCA_020226455.1. NCBI lineage: Eukaryota > Viridiplantae > Streptophyta > Magnoliopsida > Rosales > Rosaceae > Prunus > Prunus salicina. The sequence goes on along the minus strand of CM035343.1, from coordinate 26,821,274 downwards.
GTCAGTGCTGGCCCTAGGAGGGTCCCTTATTAGCTAGGGAGAAGGTTTTCGGTGGATTAAGTCCAACTACGTCACCTATGCAATAACTCTCTAGAAAAATTGGATATCAGTGTGAGGTGAATTGCTCTTCACTCTTGAATTGATCTTGATCATGCTTCACAGGAACAATATGATCATCACTGGAGTGGTGCAATGACTTATTCAAAGAAAAGATCCACATTGCTACAACATTTGTTTGATTCTTTGCTGCATGCACGTTAGCATTGATGTGGCCTATTTAATTTTAATTAAATTAATTTGATGAAATGATGATGCATAGGACTAGGTAGGGTAAGGAATAAATTATGTACAACCTAGTTTGATGGGATAAAAGATGGGACAATGTCATTGTTTTTTCTTTAAAACACTTAACTTGAATTTCATGACCGATTGGTTATACTTCACCGAAAATGTTAAAAAATAGTATTAAAGTTTTAGAATAATAGTCATTTTTGCACAGTAAAATCAGTGTTTCTGGGACATTTTTACTTAAAACGCTTAACTCAATCAACATTATTATAGTCAAATGCTGCTATTTTTGTTCAATATTGGTGATTTGATGGTCATATATCTTGGGACTTAGGTGATTTAGCAATTTAAGGAGCAGAATGTTAGGTTTTTTGTTTTTTTTTTAAATATTAAATCAGTTAATAAATAATCTAATATAATACATTCTTAAAAAAATTTGGGCCCCCCCTTAATAATGAGCCCAGGGCCAGGGCTGCTTCTTCCACAACCCCAATAATATCTCTCCCTTTGCTTTTTTGCCTTCTCTGCAATCTCTCCCTCAATTTCTTTCTCTCTCACTAATTTTCCAGATGTCTTCTCAGACGTTTAATCCTTGTGGAGCTTGCAAGTTCTTGAAAAAAAGATGTAAGAGAGGATGCATTTTTGCACCTTATTTCATGCATGAAGAGGCTATTACGGATTTCTCCTCCATCCACAATGTCTTTGGCGCAAGCAAAATGTCAAGGATTCTATCTATGCTTCCAATGAGTGAGCGTGCCGTTGCATCATGGACGATGACATTTGAAGCTCATGCCAGGGCTGTGGATCCCACATATGGCTGTGTTTCCTATATTTTAGATCTCCAAGAACAGGTTAATTAATACCATTTGACCTTGAACTTGTGGAAAACTAGATATATTCAATTAATCGATGAGTATATATATGATTTTTCTTTGAAACTTTGCAGGTGCTGAACATACAAGCACAGTTGGATGAAGCACATGAACAGTTAGCTCGTGCAGTTGCTCCTATTGCAAACCCTAATCAAGATCTGGAAAATAGTAACGAGCAATCTGAAGTGGCAAACCCAACTGAGCAAGCTGCAGTGGCAAAACCTACTGAGTTTGAAAGTTTACCACAATTCAGTTTCACCCATACAAATAATGTTGACAATGAAAATATGAATTTAAATTACCATGTTTGTGGGAGTTATAAAAATACAGTGAATATTCCAACAGAAAATGTCGCAGATGGTTGGGTCAATAATGAGGGTACTTCATCCATGTCTTTTTTTGACATGGAATGGAGTTTTGAGGATGTTGATGAATTACTTGTAGATCCGTGGTTTTCAACATATATATCCAACATTAATTAGGTGAGACTTCATAACACACATTGGATTCAATTGACATGCACTTGCAATTTTAGTTAAGCTATATATGGATTATATTGAAACCTATAATCAAGTGTAAACCTACCTATTTTATATATATATATATATATATATATATATATATTGTAGCTAGTGTAAGTTTTATAGTATATATAGTGAGTAAACCTCTAATAGATATATTTCATTTTATACCTATCCTCACCCCAAGTTTTATGGTTTACAAAGCCCTTTTATGATTAGGATTATTATAATCCTTTCCAAACTGTATTTTGACTATATATTGGAAGGGTTGAATAATGAGTACGACCTTAATTAGAACCATGAAAAAGTTTGTGTTTCAGACTTAAAATATTGTCACTTTGTGACAAAGCTTAAGCATGCAATATTTGATGCCTACGATATCATGTATTGTTTATTAACTCGGTTTTGATGCCTAAAGGATGACCCAAGCACGAGTGCGGGTAAAGGATCCAATTTAACAGAAACCCCATCCAGGTTGCTGCTTTATTGTGTTTAACCCAGCAGTATTTTCTTTCTGTTATTTTGTCCCTTGAAATATTTGTAAACCGTAATGGACTTTTTTTTCCTGATCCTCTGTTCTTCTTTTCTTTTCCCTTGTTTGCTTTTACTTAATTTAATAACGGAGCAGGTTTTTTGTTGTGTAGCTTCCTGGTTGGTGAAGGTGCCATTATGGGCAAAGTCCAAGCATTGACAGCAAGCACGCCAGCTGCTGATGAGGTATTTTGTTTTAGTTTTTATATATAATACTCATCTCAATCACTAATCTTTATTTTTTGTATGCTTATGTTCAAACTTGGGAATTTTAATGGCTCTGATGTTTCAGCTGCACATTTATTTTTTAGAAGAGATGAATTAATTATGTGTGTATTCAAAACAGTGGCTGGTGACAGAAAGGGCAAAGGCACAATGGAAAAAGTACAAAGCAATGGTGGATGATGCGACATTGAAGACAGATATTTCTGCTTTTGGATTTTCTTGTAGTCCTCAAGAGACTGCTGGATAATGTCAGGTATTTCATCCTTTTGAAATAAAACGGATCAGTTCTGTCCTTCAAAGCTGATATTTTTTTATAGTGAAACTTACCATCTACATGTATACGTGTCCTGGCAATTGCACTTTCATTCTGTTCACTTCCTCCATCCTGTACAGTAATCTTTGTGTCCTGGCAATTGCACTTACATGGACACTGTTGGAGTTATTTGTGTGGACACTGAAGGACAAATAGCTTCTGGTGCCTCAAGTGGGGATATTGCACTAAAGGTGACTGATGCTTCTAATAATTTGCACTAATTATGAAATATGGGAGGTAAAGTTTTTGCTTGTCTGTGCTGGTTGTTAATAACTTACGTTTTGGATATTATGATGTACACTTGTAAGATGATAGAGTTCTTTGAATCTTAATTGAAGGTTTAACAACATTAATCAGTTACTAACATACTAATAATCTGACTTCCTTTTACTGACTTAAACTTATCATCCAATCTATGTTTAAAAGGTTCTTGAGAAATGTCAGTTACGAGACGCCATTCGAGAAAAAGAAGAGGGCCTGTATATTTTAGGTAAGAAACTGTGTATCTAGGAGTGTTTTTCATTGTCTGTAAAACAACAACTAAGAACTTGGATTGCAGTTATACAAGACGGAACAAACTGGAGCATGGGACAGCGGCAACTATTTTGTATGGGACGTGCTTTATTGAAGAGGAGCCGAATATTAGTGCTCGATGAAGCCACTGCATCAATGGACAATGCAACAGACTATATTCTCCAGAAAACTATAAGAACGGAATTTGCAGACTGCACTGTAATAACAGTGGCTCATAGGATACCGACTGTGATGGACTGCACTAAGGTGCTTGCTATTAGTGATGGTAAGCAAGCATTGGATTATAACCCAATCTCTTGTACCTGTTGGAGTATCAAAGACCTAGCTCTAAGAAGCTGTAAAGATCGTGAAATAATCCACTAATTATTAACAGAACATGTTTGGCTTAAATAGCCATTACAACTGGAAAAACAAATAAAAAAACAAACCACGTCTCCACATCCCGAAGACTGTGGCAACTAAGCAAACAACTCGGTCAGACCTTATCAACTCCTAACTTAAATGAACTACTAGCTCCTGAAAAATAGGAGCTTCTTCAAATCAAAACAAACTTGCATTACCGAAACTCTAACAAATCCTCCCCTAAACTGCACTAGCTGAAGGCAAGTCAGTTTATAAGCTTCATGCTTTGAACTCCCAGCAGATCACGGAGTTTCACAAATGACTCTAACTTCAAAGGCTTTGTCATGATGTCTGCTACCTGCTCACTAGTACCACAATGAACTAACTCCACAACACCTTCCTTGACCAGATCACGTAAGAAGTGGAACCTCACATCTATGTGTTTGGTTCTTCCATGGAGAACTGGATTTTTTGATAACTTGATAGTTGAACTATTATCACAAAAAATCTTAACACACTTACATGAAGAGAAACCGAGACTGTTGAGTACTCTTTTCATCCAGATACTATGGCAAGCACATGCCACAGCAGCTACATATTCTGCTTCGGTGGTAGAAAGGGTCACAACTGGTTGCTTTCTTGAGCTCCATGCAACTGCACCACCACTTAGAAGAAACACATATCCAGAAGTGCTTCTTCTATCATCTGTATCACCAGCATAGTCACTGTCGGTATAGGCCTTAAGAACAACTTCAGAATTTTTCTCATAAATTATTCCCAAATTCTCAGCACCTGACCGGTGCATAATTACATATCTTGTTGTACCCTTCTAACTTATGATTTGGTATGTTTTTAAGTAAAACTTGTGCTTTTAACCTCTTTTGTGTTTGTCATTCAGTTCATTGAGCTCTAGGTAATACTTGAGACATTTGGAGTAAAATGGTGAAAACAATGTGTAAAAACTGAAGACTGAGTTACAAATTCATTTTGGACTTATCTTCTTCATCCGAACTTGGATTGGCCCATATAGCATGTGGTTGGAAAGATGAAAGCCTGAACTTCAAGATGGATAGCTTAATGTCATCAGTTGATCAAGGCAAGCCCAATCCGTGAGCCCATCAAAGTACACGTCATGCTGACTTACAGATGAGCTCATTGCTTGCATCATGCTGAGCTAAGGATGAGGTGTGGTTTCTGGTGGGATTGGTTGGTGAAGTGGAGCAACCAAGAAACTGATATTCAATTGCAAGTGTTGATGGTGGAGGCTTAAATCAATTCAGATTCCTCTTCTCACTCTCCCTATAAATACCACATCCATTTCATTCCAAAAACAACATCTGAGCATTCAGCAATTCCTCTAGTCCAAATCCCAGCAACCACTCCATCCTTCACATCCCCATCATCTCCCAAACACAATTCCTCTAGCCCAAATCCCAGCAACCACTCTATCCTTCACATCCCCATCATCTCCCAAACACAATTCCTCTAGCCCAATTCCCAGCAACCACTCCATCCTTCACATCCCCATCATCTCCCAAACACAATTCCATACATTCACACCACTCTTCACCTCTGGCTGCAAGCATACATGGTGGAAGCTGTGAGGAGTTCTTCAACATCATAATTTGATTCACGGGTTTTTCTTACCTTCTCCATGTTTACTTTGATTCAATTGTATTCTCCATTAATGATGTGTAACTAATTACCATAACTAGGGATTCAATGTAGCCTGTCAAGACAATTTCATGTTTTCAAGTTAATGTTACCCTTGTTGATTACTTCTAAATTCTGGTTTCATTCACTTGCTCTTATTGAATCCTTATGCATGTTTAAATAACTGGCCATTATTAACACCTGCATGTTGATTATCTAGTTCAAGTTTACATAAACATCATATGACTCTTGAACTGATTAGTGAATGAGTGAGTAATGCATTTAGGACAAACATCATGTTTAAATGTTTACTTGGTTCTATAGTGTTGGTACTCAAGCTTAATGGATTCAGATTCATAACTTAGACTAAACATCATAGCTAGGTTGTGTTTTGAGTACTTGATTAAAACCAAACATCATGGAATAATCATACTAACACGACTCAGAATTGTAATCAATTTAGGTGATTGTCAACTTGTAACTTGAAATTGGATTGTCATGGTGAAGTTGAATGCCTAGTGCTTGTCTCATCGTCTTTACATTCTCTAAACATCTACTCCTGATCACTTGCTCTTTGCATTCCTTTTTAGTAGTTTTCACTCCAAACAACTCAATTCAATCTCAATTAAATTCTGTTTAGCTTATGGTTATTTGGAATCTAAGTAGTAGTATTAAGTGCTTTCATCTAAGTCTCTGTGGAACGACCTCGTACTTGCATTCCTTACTATAATTGATTCGTGCACTTGCGAGAAATAGATAGAACAAAATCTGTCTAACAGCACCCCTTCCATAAAACACTCCTAAGTTCACAGACCCTTTCACATACCTGAGAACCCGCTTTGCTGCTGCCATATGAGATACTTTCGGATCTGCCATGAACTTGCTTAACAGGCAGACAACAAATGCAATGTCTGGTCTAGTGACTGATAGGTACATCAAGCTGCCAATCAGCTGCTTGAACAAGGTTGAATTCACACTGACTTCTCCACCATCTTTCACTAGTTTCGTGCCTGGCACGATAGGATTTTTCACGGGATTGCAGCCTCCCATTCCAAACCTTTCCAACACCTCCCCAGCATACTTCCTTTGGCATAAATGTATCCCTTCACAACTCTGCTGAACCTCAACTCCCAGAAAATACTTCATCTTCCCCAAATCACTCATGTCAAACTCTAGCTTCATTGATTTCTTAAACTTCTCACATAGCTCCACATCATTCCCTGTATAAATTAAATCATCCACATATAGGCTAATAATTAAGAATTTACCTCCAACTTCATGTTTGAGGAACAATGTGTGCTCATGACTGCATTTCTCAAAACCCTCCTTCATGAAGAATCCTTCGATTCTGCTGTACCAGGCTCTTGGAGCCTGTTTCAAGCCGTAGAGAGCTTTCTTAAGCTTCAAGTATTGGAATATGTACAGAGTTTGTGGGAATATATTATTTTATTATCCCTTGTTTGGGTAGCTGTGTTGTAGTGGTGGAGCATGCCTGTCTAGTGGAGCACGCTTGTCTCGGGTGTTTACCTTACCTTGATCATTGTACACTTGTTTATTATTTTTCCTTGTGTTGTTATCTTCTATAAAGCTCAAAAGAGCTGTCTTGTGTAATTATGAATCAGTGTTTCTTTTCCTTTAATTTCTTCATGGTATCAGAGCAGAGTCTTACTGATCAAAGCTTCTACAAGATCTCAGTTTTTTGTTGTTGTTGACAATAGGAGAACAAAAATGAATTTCAGAGGAAAGAAAAGTTCTGGTACCTGTGACTATTGTGGACAACGTCGACATATCAAGGAAACCTGTTGGATCCTCCATCCACATTTGAAACCGAGAAATGAAAAGAATGCTAAGTCTGCACATGGTTCTGCTGCCAAAAATGTGAGCTCCACCTTTGACTATGGAAATGGTGTCTTCTCAAAGACTGCACCAGGTTCTAATCCAAGTCAAGTCACCTCTAAGGAGATTTATGCAAATCATGTTTCTTTAAATTCTCTTACCCTGTTTGGTGAGCTTACTAAATTGCTCCAACAGTTTGGTAAATTAGAAAATGCATCACTTGCATCACATTTTTTCCAAGCTTTTCTATCTGCCTTATCTCATAATTGCTTATCAAGTATTTGGGTTGTGGATACTGGAGCTACAGACCACATGACAAACAATAAAAATTGTCTCTTTAATCTTCAAATTCCAGAAAAAAGTCAGTCAGTTTCGGTGGCAAATGGAACTTCTGTACCTGTCCTTGGACATGGGGAAATCAATTTCTTCAACTCAGAAGTTAAATCTACTGCTCTCTATGTTCCTTCTTTCCCTGTTCAACTGTTATCAGTAGGGAAGTTAACTAATTCCTTAAACTGTGATGCAATTTTCTCTCCTCATTCTGTGGTTTTTCAGGACCGAATCTCCAAGAAGACGATTGGTGAGGGAGTTTATTCCAATGGCCTATATCTCTTGCATCAACCTCTGGATAATTCAAGAGCTTTTCAAGTCAACTCTCCCCAAAATAGTTTGTTGTGGCATCAACGCCTGGGGCATCCTTCTAATCAGGTGTTGTCATGCTTGTTTCCTTCCTTTGTTGTGGAGGACTCTAATGTATGTGAAGTTTGTCAGTTTTCTAAACAAACTCGTAAACCTTTTGCTTCTTCGTTGTCTAAAGTTGATAAACCATTTGAGCTTATTCACTCTAACTTATGGGGTCCTGCTCCTGTAGAATCACATGATGGTTATAAGTATTTTGTCACATTTGTTGATGATTTTTCCAGAGCCACATGGTTATACTTGTTGAAATCAAAAAAGGAAGTTGTTTCATGCTTTAAAGATTTTCATAAACTGATTGTGAATCAATTCAATTCTCAAATTAAGGTATTGCGATCTGACAATGGTACAGAGTTTATGACAAGTTCTATGTCAGAATTCTTGACTGGTGAAGACATCATTCATGAGACGAGTTGTGTTGGTACTCCTCAACAAAACGGAGTAGCCGAGAGGAAAAATCGTGATCTTCTTGAGAAAACCAGATCTCTCATGTTTCAAATGAATGTTCCAAAAAGGTTCTGGTCACAAACAGTTCTTACTGCTGCATACTTGATAAATAGACTTCCCAGCCGTATCCTTGGCTCCAAGTCTCCACTTGAAATTCTCAAGAATCGAAAAATTGATCTTTCTCATCTGCGAGTGTTTGGGTGCTTATGTTTTGTTCATGTTCAAGCTACTCAACGAGATAAATTTGATCCTCGAGCTGCAAGAAGTGTTTTCCTTGGATATTCTTCAACACAAAAAGGGTATAAATGTTATGATCCTAAAGCAAGGAAAATGGTTATTTCTCGTGATGTTCAATTTGTTGAAACAGAAGCTTTCTTTAAGGAGAAATCAGGGGCTGAGTCTCAGAGGGAGAGTCCATTTGATCAAGTTCCTTTACCAATTGTTGACACAACTGAAGGATGTTATCCATCGAATACGGATGGAGATGGTGTTGATTCGAGAAATTCTCTCTCACATAATTTGGCTGGAGACAATGATATTTCACCTCAAAATGAGGAATCTCTCTCACATAATTTGGCTGGAGACAATGATATTCCACCTCAAAATGAGGAATCTGTTTTTAATGGTGAACATTCTCATGCTATCGATGATTCAATAATTCCTTCCAACGGCACATTACAAAGATCATGCAGAATAAAAAACAAGCCGACCAAGTTTCAAGATTTTGTCACCTATCACACATCTAGGTACTCAATTCAGGAGTATGTATCTTATGATAAAGTGTCTAGATCACATTCAGCCTTTTTAAGCAAGATCTCAAAGGTATTAGAACCTACGTGCTTTCAAGAAGCAAGATCTCAATTTGTTTGGAGGAAAGCAATGGAAGAAGAGCTTCAAGCTCTTGATGAAAACAACACTTGGACTGTAGTCAAGCTGCCATAAGGAAAAAAGCCGGTTGGTTGTAAATGGGTCTACAAAATTAAGTTCAGAAGTGATGGATCAATTGAGAGACATAAGGCGAGGCTGGTTGCTAAAGGATTTACTCAAACTTATGGGGTAGACTACAAAGAGACTTTCGCTCCGGTTGCAAAGATGAACACGATAAGAGTTCTTTTGTCTATTGCTGTGAACTACGATTGGCCCCTATATCAAATGGATGTCAAAAATGCTTTTTTGCATGGGGACTTAAAAGAAGAAGTCTACATGAACATTCCTCCAGGACATCCTCAAGAAAATAAAGAAGGATTTGTATGCAAGTTAAATAAAGCTCTCTATGGACTTAAACAGTCACCAAGAGCGTGGTACTCAAAACTTAGTTCAGTTCTCGAAGCTACAGGTTTTAAGAGGAGCAATGCAGATTCTTCTCTATTTATTAAGGATGGATCCTTTGGAAAGCTTGTTGTCCTAATATATGTTGATGATTTAATAATCACAGGGACCAATAATGTTGAAATCTCTAAACTAAAGTTCTTTCTCTCTAAAACGTTTGCCATCAAGGACTTAGGAGCATTGAAATACTTCCTTGGAATCGAAATTGCTTCATCAAGAAAGGGTCTGTTTCTCAACCAAAGAAAGTATGTGTTGGATCTTCTTCAAGAAACAGGGATGCTAGGTGCCAAACCTACAGAAAGTCCAGTTAACAGCAAGGAGAAACTTAGTTTGGATGGGGAATTGTTATCAGATGTTGGACAGTATCAACGGCCGGTTGGAAAACTCATTTACCTTACCATCACTCGTCCTGATATAACTTACGCTGTTAGCTTAGTAAGTCAGTTTATGCACGCTCCAAGGACAAGTCATCTCACAGCGGTAAATGGCGTGAAAAATAACTAACGCACAAATTAAACCCTATATGCAATCGTAGTACGAGTAAGTAGGGATCGTTCTATTCCGGGGATTAGGAGGGATGCTAATCAACACAAATTAATATTTATTAAACTAGAAATAAGTTAAGGGAACAATGATTGGGGGGAGTTGGATGATTTATACCAAAGTAAAATTAACAGCAGCAAATAACTAAGTTGTGAATGAAATAAGGATTAAGGGATAGCTAGAGGATTCTTCTCCACACATGGAACATATGCATACAAATCGTCTCCAGTTACTCTTTCTATAAAGTATGAATGTCAAAGCCCCAAATTAATTGTGAACTGCACTAATTAACTCTCAGATTTTCCTAAGTTCATTGAATTGGACTCAGCGACTCAATCAAATTATTCTTATCAAGTTCCCTATATGAACAGCATGATAGAGATACATATCAAAGATCATTAAGTTCTATGAAAATCATAAGCTTTGACAAAACATTTGTAACTATGAAAAGCATGATACTCCTGCCAGGAATTTACTTAACACAATCATGACTAGTGACTTTTACTACTTGTGAATATAAGTTCATAACGATTAGGTGAAATTCCCTCATATTCTAGCATCAAATCCCTGCATGCAAACTAAGTATGCATCCTTAATAAACATGCAAGAATAAGTCATGAATAAAACAGAAAAGTAAATCACATTCATACTTTACGAAATCATAACTGGAAGTGATCAATTCATATAAAACATATGTCCATGGCTTCGAATTCACCTCTAACTAAGAAGAAATTTAGTTACACATATTTAATAATTGAAAAGCAATATAGAATAAGAAATACATAGGATAGGATAAAGAGAAGAAAAGAACTAGATGATGGCAGCAAGGAATTCCCAAGACAGCTCCAAGCTTTGCTCCTTTTGCAACTAGCTCTCTCTCTCTCTCTCTCTCTCTCCTCTCTCTCTCTCTCTCTCTCTCTCTCTCTCTCTCTCTATATGAATGTGTATGAGTAATGGATGAAGTGAATTGATGGATTGTTGAATGAATTGTGTTTAGAATTGGAGTTCTATTTATAGGGAGAATGGAAGGGGAATATTTGAATTGAATATGGTTTATGCCAATAGCACTTGTAATTAGAAACTCATTCTTTTGGCTAGTGCATTTCACCAACAAATCCCATTGTAATTAGAAACTCATTCTTTTGGCTAGTGCACTTCACCAACAAATCCCATTGTAATTAGAAACTCATTCTTTTGGCTAGTGCACTTCACCAACAAATCCCACTAGATAGTCATGCATGACATAGTCAGCTTGTGGGCCGATTTTGGGCTTGTTATTCACTCCAAAAAATTCTGGAAAAATATGGATCTTCAAGCCCTTTGTCTTATCTTTCCAAAAATATGCAGCCCAACTCAAGGAAAAATAGGAAAGACCTTCAAATGTCATTTTTGGCCCAGTAACGCAGATGCTGCCGAATTTTGACCTTGAGCTGCTAAATCGTGGATAACTTCCTCTAGAAGACTCCAAATCATGAACCGTAAAATGCTACGGAAACTAGACTTCCGTATCTTTCCAATGATATATGGCTTATTATCTGGTTCTTCTTGAGCAAGTACAGGTTAATCCGTGAATGTGACTGATCTGCAGACACTGTTTTGAGCTAACTTGTCTTCAAAATGCATGTAATGAGTCTCATCCTTATTACACTGAAACATACACAAACTTTATTAAAAGCACAAGTTTAACTCAAAAACATAACCAAATCATAAGTTAGAAGGGTACAAAAAGATATGTAATTATGCACTGATCAGTAAACAGAATTCTAAGGTATTTGAAGAGCTGTCCAGGACGTGGTGTTTTGATGAAAAAGAATGGACATAGTCAGATTGTTGGCTATAGCGATGCTGATTGGGCAGGATGTCCAATAGATAGAAAATCCACTACCGGGTATTGTATCTTTGTCGGAGGCAATTTAGTGACTTGGAAGAGTAAGAAACAAAATGTTATTGCTCGATCAAGTGCTGAAGCTGAATATAGAGCTATGGCATCTACTACCAGTGAGTTAATTTGGCTTCAATCTTTGCTTAAAGACTTTGGGTTTGTTATTCCTCAGCCCATGGAATTATTCTGTGATAACCAAGCTGCTATGCATATTGCCTCTAATCCTGTGTTCCATGAAAGGACCAAACATATTGAAGTTGACTGTCATTTTGTTCGTGAAAAGGTTCAATCAAATGTCATTCAAACGGTGTTTGTTAGAAGTAATGAGCAGTTGGCAGACATTTTTACCAAAGGCTTGTCCTCATCTCAGTTTCAAGAGTTTCTCTCCAAGCTTGGCGTCATTAACATTTTCGCATCAGCTTGAGGGGGAGTATTGGAATATGTACAGAGTTTGTGGGAATATATTATTTTATTATCCCTTGTTTGGGTAGCTGTGTTGTAGTGGTGGAGCATGCCTGTCTGGTGGAGCACGCTTGTCTCGGGTGTTTACCTTACCTTGATCATTGTACACTTGTTTACTATTTTTCCTTGTGTTGTTCCCTTCTATAAAGCTCAAAAGAGCTGTCTTGTGTAATTATGAATCAGTGTTTCTTTTCCTTTAATTTCTTCATCAAGACTTTATGCTCTTCTCCTTTACGAACATAGCCTTCTGGCTGCTCCACGTATACTGCCTCTTTCAATTCCCCATGAAGAAACGCACTCTTCACATCTAGCTGGAAAACAATCCACCCTTTCTGCGCAGCTAGAGCCAAGATCAATCTTATGGTGTCCCAACGAGCCACAGGTGCAAAAACCTCGCTGTAATCGATCCCATACCTCTGAGCATAACCTTTGACTACCAAACGTGCTTTGCATTTATCTACTTCTCCCTTTTCATTCAACTTTGTTCTAAAAACCCATTTGACACCAATTTTCTTCATCCCTTTCGGCAGACTTACAAGCTCCCATGTCTTATTTTTTTCTATAGCTTCCATTTCCAAATCCATCGCTTTCCTCCATTTCTGTTTTTTCACTGCTTCATCAAAACATATTGGATCATCATGTACCATAAAACAAGCCAAGTTTGACTCATCAGAAAGACCAGCTCCACTAACATAGTCTTCCATCCATCGAGGTGCTCTCCTAACTCTCTCCTCTGGTGTAGCAGCATCATTTTCTCCTTCCAACTCTTCTGTACCCGAATCAGCTCCTTCTACTTGTTCTTCCTCATCTTCACCTTCTTCTTCTTCTTCTTCCTCATCATAGTCACTGATTTCCCCATCATCACTATCTACCCAAGTAAAGACATCACTTCTCACGTCTTCATCACTCCTCTTCCAATTCCAGCTCTCATTCTCTTCAAACACAACATCCCTACTAACAATCACCCTTTTAGCCGTAGGATCATAAAGCCGATAGGCTTTAGATTCTTCACAAATGCCAAGAAACACGCATTTATGACTCTTCTCATCTAACTTTACTCTATTCTTGTCAGGAATATGCACGTTAGCAATGCAGCCGAAAACTCTGAAGTACTCAACATTGGGTTTTTTTCCACTCCAACACTCTTCAGGAGTCTTTCCTTTTACTGCCACAGTTAGACTCCTATTTAACACATGCAATCCCCATCGAACTGCTTCTGGCCAAAAGAGTTTAGGCATCTCCTTCTCTGAAAGCAAGCATCGAACCATGTTTAATACAGTTCGATTCTTACGTTCTGCCACTCCGTTCTGTTGAGGAGTATAGGCAGCAGTGAGTTGTCTCTTAATGCCATGATCAACACAAAACATGTTGAACTCCTTGGAAGTGAACTCACCTCCCCTATCTGTCCTCAAACAACATATATTACACCCAGACTCTTTTTCAACCAGATTTTTAAATACTTTGAACATAGAAAAAGTTTCACTCTTCTCGGCTAAGAAATAAATCCAAGCTTTTCTACTGAAATCGTCGATAAAGCACAACAAATACCTTTTTAGGCTGCTTGAAGTTGGAGTGATTGGACCACACAAATCGGCATGAACTAATTGAAGTTTCTTTGAAGCCCTCCACTGACTCTTCTTAGGAATGGCTGCTCGATGTTGTTTTCCACGATGACACACTGTGCATGCTTTGTTCGTGGCTTTGAGTTGGGGAAGTCCTTTGACAAGTTGCTTGCTCTCTAAGGCTTTGAGGCTTTTGTTGTTCACATGACCATAACAACGATGCCACAGGTTTGATAAGTCATCCGTGCTTGCTATTAGACATTTTGAAGGCTGAGTAATCATAGTGGCTAGTAAAGCAAACATCCTATTAGCTGCCATTAGAGTTTGCATAATAAGACCTCTCGTAGGATGATATATTTTACAAGCCCTATCTTTCATGACAATAGCAAGTCCTCGCTCTTGAAGTTGACCAATGCTCAATAAATTATTCTTGAGCTCAGGAATGTAAAACACATCTCTTACCACTTGGGTTAAACCTTCGGTCTCAAGCTTAATGCTCCCTTTTCCCATCACAGTCATCTTTGCACCGTTGCCTAACTTTACTGAGTGTCTAAATTGCTCATCCATCTCCATAAACCAATCCTTGCTTCCTGACATGTGGTTAGAACATCCTGAGTCTAGGAACCAAACACCTTCTCTCTTGGAATTCTTGTCCTCAATGTAAGCCATCAGTAGAAGCTCTTCCTCCTCATCCCACTCGGCATAATTGGTACCCTTCTCCCAACTAGGACACTCGTTTTGAAAATGCCCAAGTTTATGACATTTGTAGCATTCAACCGTGGCTTTGTTGAAGGTTTGTCTTCCTCTACCACGTCCACCTCTCCCAGCTCCTCGTCCCCTACCTCTTCCTGTTTTGTCTTCATGGGTGACCTTGAGAACTTGCTCTTCCTCACCTTGACCCTTCATTCTTTGCTCATGCACAAGAAGGCTGCTCTGAAGTTCGTCAATGCTCATTGTAGTCATGTTGTTGGACTCCTCAATCGAACATACTACGTAGTTGAACTTAGAAATCATTGATCGAAGGATTTTTTCCGTGATCATTGTTTGACTCATATTCTCTCCATGAGCCTTCATTTTGTTGGCTATGGATAAAACACGAGCAAAGTAAGCATTCACCGATTCTCCTTCCTTCATGCGAAGAACTTCAAAATCACAACGTAACGACTGCAGTTGTGCCCTTTTAACCCGCGTTGAACCCTGAAACTTTTGCTTCATGGAGTCCCAGATTGCCTTTGAGGAGCTTCTGTCAAGAATGGTCTCAAGCACATCTCGTTCGATTGCTTGATAGAGAAGGTTCTTTGCCTTCAAGTCCTTCAGCTTGTTATCTTCATGCTCCTTCCGTTGAGCATCAGTGGGTTGACTTCCTTCTGCCACCACTGAGGAGAAAGACCGTACTTCCCCTGCGACATTCACCACGACGCCGCTATCTACAACATTCCAATACTCCTTGGAACGAAGCAGATTCTCCATCAGCTCAGCCCAATGATCATAGTGCCCCACAAACTTAGGCACATATGTGCTGCTTCCTTCTGCCATTTCAAGAGAACTCTCAATCTCTCGTTTCACTCTCGTATTCACAGCCAGGCCCTGTTAAGGGCTCTGATACCAATTGTTGGAGTATCAAAGACCTAGCTCTAAGAAGCTGTAAAGATCGTGAAATAATCCACTAATTATTAACAGAACATGTTTGGATTAAATAGCCATTACAACTGGAAAAACAAATAAAAAAACAAACCACATCTCCACATCCCGAAGACTGTGGCAACTAAGCAAACAACTCGGTCAGACCTTATCAACTCCTAACTTAAATGAACTACTAGCTCCTGAAAAATAGGAGCTTATTCAAATCAAAACAAACTTGCATTACCGAAACTCTAACAGTACCAAGAATTTTGTTGTTTCATTTATGTAGTTTTTAGTTGCTAATTTTACAAATATACATGGACAGGGAAATTGGTAGAGTATGATGAGCCAATGAAGCTGATGAATAATGAGGGCTCACTATTTGGGCAGCTTGTTAAGGAGTATTGGTCTCGATCTGCCAATGCTAGGGTCTCGTCAGACGATTGATATATAGGGCAAGGTATTCTATATATTTGTAATAATTTCTGAGGATAATTATGATTATAAATGAAAAAAAAAACGCCTAGACGCCCACCTAGGCCTCGATTACTCCTCTAGACCTACCGCCTAGCGATTTCTCGAACATTAATTGGACACTGTTGGAGTTATTTGTGTGGACACTGAAGGACAAATAGCTTATGGTGCCTCAAGTGGGGATATTGCACTGAAGGTGACTGATGCTTCTAATAATTTGCACTAATTTGTTTGTCTGTTTGTAGTGACTAATAATCTAACACGTTTTTTGTTTAAAAAAAATATAATAATAATTCAGGTTGGTGGGCGAGTGGGATTAGCAGCAATGCATGGTTCAAGCTGTTGGGCATCCTCCGAAGGTTTTTTCGGGGCGCCATGTGTAGTTGGCTGTTGTGTAAGTGGTGCTAGAGAATATCTAATGAAATGCTTTGCAGCTCGGGAGTGCTGCGTCTCTTTGTCACGGTATATTTGTTGCATTACTATATAACCTTCTTTTTAAAATTTTCCTTGACTTGAAGATAGCTTCTCTGTCTCTCTCTTGGACACACAGTAACACACACCAAGATGCCAGCTTTATTGCATATTCCATATGGCAAACTTGGCTTTCAATGTATTATATACTTTCCCATTAATAATATATACTAGAGGAATGCTAATTAACTATCATAATTTATGAAAAAGGATGAACACATGTCCTCTTTTTTTGCTGGCTTTTTTTTTTTTTTTAAATTTATAATCCTTGATTCTTTTTTTCTTACTTTCAAGCATTCTTCATGTGGCTTTGCACTTCCTTACTCTTCCATTTCAGCTGGTTTTTGCACATTAATATTGCTGCCAAAAATAATGGTCAAGCATTAATTCTTTATATATATAACTCAATTTATTTCTTCTTTACATGGCTTTGCATCATATATTGCATCATGTGGCACATGTTTTTTCTCATTTGCTTTTCACTTTTCATAGGTGCCAAGCATAATAAGGTCGTAGGTGACACATATTTATTTTTTTTGGACTAAAGTAATACCCGCAGACATTCCCTCTCTCTTGCTTTTTATTCTTCTCTTCTCTCAATTTTTTTATGTTGAAATTTTAGGGGTTATTAGGTTTTATAGAGTAGCCATTAGGTATTTGCAATTGAGGTTTATCAATTAGGGATTTGAAATTGGGGCCTATCGGTTTATGAGTTGCAATTGATTTTCGTTTTTTGTTGAATTATCAAATGGGGATTTGAAATTGATTTTAGTATTCTTGCTTGTACGAAATATCAATTAATGATTTTAATAAATTAATTGGTTGTTGATATGTTAATTATGGGAACTTTTGTCTTTTTGGCCTGAAATTCCTAGGAATTGAAAACACATTTCGTTGGCTTAACATATTGCTTCACTTAACATTTTGCAATTGTTGAGTAGCAGTCAGGAGGTTCACTCATTTGAGTTTTCTCTCATATAATATCACATAAATGCAGGTATTCCTAATCCATGAAGGGAAATACCAAGAGAGAATGAGGACAGAAGAATGCTTACATCCCCCTTTTGGGCACTAGTGAAGAATGGGGGTCGATATGTGCTCACAACTTCAGGGCAACCCTTTGTTCTTGATCCTCATACTAATGGACTTCATCAGTACAGGATGGCTTCAATGATGTATATGTTTTATGCGGATGGAGAGAGTGATGGATTGCTTGGGCTCCCTGGCCATGTTTTCTAGCAAAAATTGCCAGAATGGACCCCAAATGTTCAGTCTCCATCAAAGAGTATCCACGGCCTGGTCATGCTCAGCATTACAATGTTCAAGGAACCTTAGCTTTGCCCGTGTTTGAACCCTCTGGACGGTCCTATGTGTTGGTGTTCTTGAGCTCATAATGACTTCTCCAAAGATCAACTAATATGCTTCTGAGATTGATAAAGTTCGCAAAGCACTTGAGGTTGGTTCATTATTTTATTTTCTGAGCATATATTATCAATTAGTGATTTTGATAAATTAATTGGTTGTTGATATGTTGATTGAAGATGTGATAAAAGCCTAGTTTCCTGGTACAGGAAGTGTGGGGGATTTAGATATCTTGTGATCAAGTAAGTCTACACCCATCAAGGGCATGGTTGCTGGAGAGGCTAGTAGTACTGCTAGCTAGGTATACATACAAGAATTGCCATCATCTCGAACAATTGAGTTACCATTCCTCAATTCTAACTCCAGGGATATCACCTTCAAGACCAGTCTCATATCCATACAGTACTACTATCACATAACATACTGAAAACATACAATCGGGCATGCAAGTGGGCATGCAAGTGAAGGTGTTCTTTTCCAACCAGCAAGTGAATTTCTTCCAATATTGCATTAATGTTGTGTGTAGGTTAATTAGCATGTGTATACTGTATTTGGAAATATGATGATAATTTCAATTATGTATTTAAATATGGGAAAACTTATGTTTATATTTAATGTAATATTACATTAATATTTGGTTTTTTTATACACAATATTTATTTCTTGTTCCCAAATGCCCGTAAAACCTTTATTTTTAGTGTTGTTGTATGACGTCTGCTTTCAATGCATACACATATGAAACAGTAAAATAATTTTTAATAATACAGACAAAATTGACGTAATACGTATTTTTCACCAAAAAAATAACCATTTAAAAATGAAACTAAAAACTACCAAATTTTGTATCAGAGCGACGACCAATATGGTGCAAAGTTGTCTATTACTGACATGCTATTGGCGACGAAAGAGTTTTCTATTGGCGACGATGGACAGTGGTTGGAATTGATAATCAACGACGATTTGTATTTTCTCGTCGCCAAATATTCAAAATTAACCGCCAAATATGGGGCTACTCATACGACGTATTAGCGACAAATATTTTCAAAATAGGCGACAAAATGAATTGGTCGTAAGACAACATGCATGACCAAATGTCAATTTCGTGGGTAAACATGTTCTACCACGCACTTTCACCGACAACCAGGGGCGACAAAGTAGTTTGGTCATGCATTGCCCATGGCGACCAAAATAGAACCTTTGGCGACCAATGATGTTTGTCGCCAATTGTGTTTTTTCTTGTAGTTTGAATCAAAGCTTCTTAGCCATGATATCCGAATAATTTAGTATGCCACTTGACCTTGACGAATGTTGTTACCAGATTCTAATGAGTTTGCTGCCGTGCAATAGAGTGGATTAGGGTGTATCCGGGGTATTTTTGGTAATTAAATAGGGTGTACATAGTTAATTTTACATTTTAATTTAAATATTAGGGTGTACTTAGATCATAGGGTGTACTCAGTTAATTTTAGGGTTCATTTAGCAGCGCTCTTTTGCTTTCTCCTCAGTCTATTATGTTGGTTGGTTAATAAATGAAACCCCTTTACCAATTAAAAAAACAAAACCTCACCCTAAAGGGTTTTTTTTGTTTTTGTTTTGTTGTGTGTGGTCAATCTCAGTTCATTCATGCCTCAAAGTTATGGGGAGGAAAAAACACCAGAGATTACAAGAGCTGAAAAGGCCAATACATAGAAACAAAGAACAACAAGCATATGGGAGTTCAAACTAAAAACCAATACAATCTAGTAAAATGAATCTTCCCCATCATAAAGTCAAAATAAAATACAAAACAAAAGCAAACAAAGCTACCGTAGCAAAGGGAATAGGGATCGCACCAACATAGCCACAAAAGAGAGATACACTTCACACAAATCAGCACAGCTGCACAAAGAGAACTACCAATTTTAGGGTATGAGCATTCTAATGCCCAGTATAGAGGTACGTCAAAACCCTCAATGTTAACTATCACAGTTAGTCAAAGTGTTATGCATCAAACAACAAAAGATACATAAAATATGTAACCATACTAGATAAATATATTTGCACATGTGGTAATGTCATGAACTCCTCCCTTCTAATCCCACTAATTCATACCTTAGGGCAACAAGCTTGCATGTCCCATACCATGCATTTTACCATTGTGGCTTCGAATACCCTAAAATATGAACTAGTGCCCATCCGTCCCTTAACCCATTTTTCTTTTGTTTATGAATTTCTCAACTTTCACTTTTCATTAGAGGCCATGCCCCCATCACCTCAGTATATTCAAGCCATGCTCCCATCACCTCAATATATTCAAGCCTTGTCCCCATCACTTGAATATATTCCACAATTTACTCAGATATATCTAAGGCCTTCTTCCACCCCTTAGATATACCTCACAACACCCCCCCCCCCACCCCCCCCCCCCCCCCCCCCCCCCCCCCCCCCCCCCAAACACCACTTTATTTATGATGCATATGTAATGTAGCATAAACATAATTTTTCTTTGCGGAATAATAATACATATAATAACAGTAATATTCCAGGCTTAATTACATGAATATTAATATTCACTCAACATCAAATAATATTCACTGAGCAAAACAACAATAATATTCACTGAGCAAAACAACAATAATATTCATATTTATAGTACTATATATAAGCACCAAGACTAGCCCAATCCTCGGGAAATCAGGAAACCCTACCTTGTGTCCAGCTAGCCAAAGTACCAAATTACCCTTTGAAAGTTCCCGGATTCGTCAAATCTACACTTTTGATCCAAATCCTGAACAAATTCAAGTTCAAATTATTATTGAGCAGTCTTCACTCTATTTCACATAAAACCAGTAAACCTCAACTTAACACCTTAACCTTACACATTTAAAAAATTCAGAGTGAAAATGATGAAAATGACCCTAGGACCAACCCGAGGTCCAAAGCGGCCAAATATTGTCCAGAATAATCTAAAACTGTGACCTATACCTTGTCAAAACTGAAACAAGGCCAAAGACACATGTTATCCAAAAGTTAGCATTTGGGTCCCATGGGCCCCACAACAACCAATACTTTAAACAAAATCCGCATTGACAGACAACTTCGGATTGACTCAAAACATATACCATCGAACTCGAATCGAGAAATTGAGGTGAAAGGACTAAAAATGTGGCTTCGGAGGCAATCAGAATTAGGGGTGGTTGTGGTTCGGTAACCGCGATTTTTTGCCCAAACCGCAAACCGACCGACTATTTGCGGTATGGTGATTTTCCAAACCGCAAACCGACCGCAATTTGCAGTAAACTGCAAAAAGCGGTCGGTTACCACGAATTAGCGGTTTAAAACCGCAAATTCTCAAGCATTCACACAAATATAAATTCACGACCTAAATAAATAAATACACAACCTCAACTTCTCAAACATATTATAAATTCACAATCTCCTCAAGCATATTATAAATTCACAACCTAAAGAAAAAATTAAAGTTACAATTCCAAGCATTCCAATTAAAGTTAAACTTCTCAAGCATTCCAATTCCAAGTCCTTTAAAGTTACAAACCAAAAGCAAAATGCAAAGCAAAATGAATTAAAGTTACAACCAAGAAGAAAAATCCAATTCAAAATTAATTAAAGTTACAAACTAAAAGGAAAATGCAATGCACCAATGTTACAAACTCAAGTGTTGGTGGTGAGTGAATTTAAAGAACCTCGTTGTGTTGTTTGAGCATCAATGCTATCTACAAATAAAACAACATAGTTTAGTACATTTTATTATAAGAAGAAGCATAAATAACATTAGCATAAATAAACTAATTACTTACAAGTTGTCATATGTTCCATTTCCTTTTAGCACAAATAAACTAATTACTTACAATAAAATGCAAATAAGGCTATAAAGTATAGCCATGCGGCTATACTTTGCGGTTTGCGATAACCGCGGTATTTGAAAATCGAATACCGCAACTGCAACCGCAAATGCGGTTCGGTTCTTAATACCGCAAATGCGGTTCGGTTTACCGCGATCGCAGTTTCATTGCGGTAAATTGTCGGTTGGTTTTTGCGGTTTTTCGGTTTTTCGGTCCAAAATGCCACCATTAATCAGAATAGCCGCCACATGTCGCTACTCGCCAAAGACACGAGTGGGCTTGGTTAAGGTTATTATTCATCTTCTCTAGAAATTCTACAAATTTCCCCTATTTTTTTCATACTAAAACCCAAACTTTGTGAGCAATTTTGACCAATCAAAAGTTAATGAAATTGGGAACACTTATTTTAAAGCTTATTCCCTCTAGTTTCTAACTCAACAAACCACAGACAAAATGGAGCTAAAACGAAGGAGAAAACCAGCTCCAACATTGGGCTCGTGGTTGGTTTTCTGGATAAAACAGATTGTTGTCCAAACTTTGCACATGTGTTTTACGCATCAAAATTCTACAACCTTCAACGAAACGAATTGTGTTTTGTTCTTGCCAAGTTTACTTTAAAATTCAACAAATGGCTTCCTCAAACACTCAAAGGATTGGGAGAAAAAGAGAGTCAAAATGAGGCTCGTGGACTGCAAATTTCCAGAAAATGAAATTTTCCAGATTTGGTTCTAAGTCATTTTCAACCATTCTATCACTCCCAAGTTGTTCCTAAGGCTTCTAAAAGTCTTCTAAAGTTCATACCTATCATTATAACTCATGAAAAGCTCCAAATGGAACCAAAATCATAAACATCCACACTTGAAAAATTGCTCTATCCACCTAACCTGAAAATGGAAGTTCAAACTCTTCCAATTCAATTTCCCTATCACTCAAGTGACTCAAAATATTCTTTAAGGGACTAGAATCACACAAATGCAAAGTTAAAAATCAAAAATTCAAAATTTGACTCACCTTAGAGAATTTTTCCTCTCTTCCTCCGATTTTACCTTCTCTCTCTCACCCAACTTCCGTCTCCTACCTCCTACAATATTATCTTAGCTTAAGTAATCATTACACTTAGCCTAGACTAGGTGATTCATCTCTAATAGTTGAACAACTCACCCCTATTTGGGATCAAAATCAGATTTTGAAAGAGAAGGTCATAGAGAAAGGGGGATGAATGAAGGGAAATGAGGGGTTTTGCCTACACATTGCTATACTAAAGATTTCTTCTCTCTCTCTCTCTCTCTCTCTCTCTCTAAAAGAAATCAGATTCATCATTGGGGAAGATCTTTTAGGCTAGGTGAGTCATAAATTTAGGCTAGGTGACTCATCAGTGGATTTGAAAGCCTGAGGCTGGGGGAAAGAATGGGAGGAGAGTGGGATGCTACCCTACATGTTTCAGATTCCTTTTCTTCTTCTTTTTGGCCTACACGAGTATTTTTGTAATTTTTCACACATAAGGGTATTTTGGTCATTTTGACCCAAAATTCAGAAACGATTTTCGACGTGTTCATTAAGTCGACTATATCGTACTCCCTAAGAGTCATAATTGTCTCACCTCAATTTCTTAAATGTTCTTTGAAAAAATTCACAAAATGTTATGTAAGGACATATTAATCCAACTTGAAATTACACACTCAATCCTATAGTCTCAATCCACAACCATTTGATAAATACCCATAATCATTCTTGACTATAATATTATTTTTCATTGAAATACGAAAGTCCACCTTTAATTTTTCAGGGTATTACAGTTTCTCATACATACACTATCAATGTGCCATGAGAGTTCGAACATCAAAACCTTTTTCAGGGTATTACAGTTTCTCATACATACACTATAAGGTGAGTTGATGGAATAAATGAGCAAAAAATTATTCAGAAAGTAACGTAAGTTATTTTAGAGGTCCAGGGTTCCTCCATGAACCCTAGTTAAAGAGGTCAAGGGTTTCTCCATAACCCCAATCCCACAATTCCATAGTTTTCTCTCTTGTTCGTATCATTATGCTTTCCCTTACACATTATACATATTTTCTGCTTTTGCTATGTGTACTTTTAAATTCACCAAGAAAGTGTGAAAATGTGAAGAAATGTCCTATATTGGAAAGTTGAGAAACCTAACAATGACTTATAAGTAAGGACCAAAATATCGATAATATCGATGAAATATCAAGGGTATTATTGTTTTTTCGGGTTTAGGATATTTTGGAACATATCCATACACATATCGTATAAATATCAATAATACCGGAAAATATCGATGTCGATAATTTCTCTCATACTTCAACTTCAATAAACATTTGGCCAAAATAATGCTATAATATCGAGATGATGAAGGATGTGAAAAATTTGAAGAGTTATTTACATTAACACCCCTTGAGGTTTCTTATGCTTTCCTCTGGTCTCAAAAATTACAAGAATACCCACACAGGTTTCAGTTTGTTTTCACAAAAAACCCTTTCGTTGATTGTTTGTCCAAAAATTGATGGTTTAATTGAAAAAAAATACTTATGCAAATAATTCAATGAAGCATATGCAATCTAATCTCAAAGGCTAACTTTGTCATTTGTAGAAATTTTTTTTGTGTGTGATAAAATCATCAATCTTTGGAGTAAATCAATATAAATAAATGATTATGGCGTGTTTAATATTGTTTCATTAATTACTACATATTTTCTACACTCACAGTGTTTGTCAGCTCGCTATATAATCAACTTAAATCAGTTAAACCCATCATGCAATGCATTTCCTTCCAATATTTTGTGATAAAGTAATAGATAATTGACTAAATAAACATCCTCCAAAGTTTCAAGAAAAATTTCCAAGTTTTTCTTACAATTTTCGTGGTTTTTATTCAATTTTTATTGATATCGATAATATCCCGATATTTCCATTGAAATTTCTGTGTTTTTGGAATACCGATATTTCCGAAACCATCAATATTTTAGATCTCGAAAAGAGAATGCAGAAAGCAGAAGAACTTGGATTGGTGGTGGGGCCTACGGATTTGGGCAGAAATAAATTTTTTTCCCGAAATTTTATTTATTTTTAGGTTAAAATGTACGTAACAATAAATCACAATAAGATAAGATAAAATCAACTAAAAAAAGATAGAACCACTTTACATAGTAACAAAGCTCTTAGGAGATGTGCAATGAACCAAACCAGAAAATAGTAACAACATCAATTCTGTGGGATACCCAACTTCCAAATTTGAACCATATTCACACTATGGCAGGGATTTTTTGTTAAATGAGCCAGAGCTGTCCTCACCAAATATGCCAAATGGGCAAAAACCCTCCTAAACCCCGTAAACACGTTTTCAAGTACACCAATTGCTTGCTTAGCAAGCATACACAATTCGCACGTGACCCACGGCCTCACGGCCTATAATTAGTTAGTAAACTATACACACAGTCTCCTACACAAAGCGGGAAAGGAAAGATATTGGGCATTTGAGAGCTTCCTTCCTCTACTGCGACTCTGCCGAGGCCTTTTTCCAGACCCTCTCGCAGCTTTTCCTCTCAACCAATACTTTCGCTGCCGATTACAGCAGAGGCCAAAAGGTACACGAGTCCCTCCCTCTATGGCTTCTTCTTCCCTCTCGTTCATGGGTTTGGTGTTTTTTTTCATTTTTTCATTATAAATTTTTCTTCTGCGGCGTATATTTGGGTTTTAATTTGTCTCTGTTTGGTGAAATTTTATGGGGCTTTCTGGGTGATAATACTTTGAATGGGTTATGCATGTGTGAATATATGTGTTGGATTTGTTGAATTTGGGGTTTTTCTTTTTGGCATTTTTACAGTGAAGATATCATCATTCAATGAAGTGTTGTGGCGCGTTGGTGTTGGGGCTTTATTGTGGTGGCTTAAGTTTCTGTCAGAATTAATTTCATTAGCGGCTTACTTAAGTTTTATTTGTTTTTGGGTAAAAGAAATAGTTGAAATTTTTTGTTGTAATGTTGTCCAAGAGTTTGTAGAAATCACTAAG
Organism: Prunus salicina; assembly: GCA_020226455.1. Lineage (NCBI taxonomy): Eukaryota > Viridiplantae > Streptophyta > Magnoliopsida > Rosales > Rosaceae > Prunus > Prunus salicina. Next base: position 26,795,434 of record CM035343.1, on the reverse strand, counting down.
TTATTAATGTACCTTTCCTTTAGGCTTTTGGCAAAATTCTACATTACTGAAGGTTGAAACATCAATACGTCGTTTAGTAACAATTCCAATATTTTTGAATTTTTCTTTTTGTTTTTAAAATCAGGGGAAAAAAAGGTCAAAGGCACAGTACCCGTTTGGTAATTTTTCAATTCTATAATAGAATGGGGAGAGGAAGAAGAAGAAAAGCAAGAGAGCAGAATTGAGAGAGTATCGAGATATGGGGTTGAGGGTCTCTTCAACTTAAAAGCAAAATTTATATTTATATTTTTAACAAAACACTGGTTATTATGCAGTTTTAAAACACCTCCCGGCCTTAGAGTAAATTGGTAAATGTCTGTGGATACTTGTAATATAATGTAGTTGAAAAGCTGTTGATGAATTCCTACCTTTTTTTAGAATTATGTAATGTGGTATCAGAAAGTTACCTATTATCCATATAACAATTAAATGATGCAAAAAAGCTAATTACATCACCACTGCTGGGCACCATGTTAAACCAATAGGTGGAGTTCCCCCCTCTTTATATGAGAGTTCAATTTGGGGCTAGAGAAATTGCAGTTCTGGAATCCCTGTAATAAAGAATTATGTATATCTAAGAAGTTTGTTTCTAATGTAGTTTAGCCAGTCTTTTAGGCCTTATAATCTTTATTATTTGCTTTCATATTGAAAGCAGACTTGAGTTACATGATGCTGTGTGTTCTGTTCTCAAGCATGTCTACAAGTGGTTTTATTTAGATCTGTTTTCAAAGTTTAGTCATTGACTCACTGGGGATGCTTCCTCTGGATTTCCTTTGTTGGCTTTACGAAATCGACAAGGAAAAAATTGTAATTGTCTACAAGATACAAGCACATGTATTCATTGTACGATAAGTAACATGCAGGTTGTCATTAGGGTGGAGGTTTTTCTGAACCTGTTTTCGGTCCTTACTGTTTATATATCTACCATCACTATTTGTTCTTTTAAATGTGACCTACGAATTCCCTTGTCCTGTTTATAGTTACCGATTATTAAAGGCCTGTTCAAGCTAAAACTCGATATGGAGCCCGTCGATTGGAGAACTCAATTTCCTGCAGATTCTCGAGAAAGAGTTGTAAATAAGATGTAAGTTGAATAACATTAATCATATCAAAACATTGTTTGAATTCCACCTCAAGGATTTTCCTTCTTTGATTACTTAAATATTATCTTGGCATTACAATTTTGGATTAGTACAATACTTTGTGTCATTACAATTTTGGATGTACATTGTGGGTACTGCCCTAATATGTGCTTAATTACTTAATAAATAAATAATAATAATTTAGACATGTTAAGCTTTATGATAATTCTACTTAGGCTGGGTGAGCATCAGCATGACTAATTCTTTTGCAGAACTTTTCTTCTGTATGAGTTATGAATTTTGCAAGCCAAGATTTTGAGCCTCACGTGGATTTGAATGTTTATATATTACAATACCATTCTTTGACTAAGCCATTCTGATTGTTTACTAAAACTATTACATTTGAACTCTTCTTGAGCTTACATGGCTAGTAACTTTCTGACTCCAGAAAAATTTCTCATGCAGTATGAATACCTTAAGGAAGCGTTTTCCATCTTCTGACTCAGAAAAATGTATATCTGAAATCAAGAATATTGCTCTAAAGTTCGAGGAAAAGATTTATATGGTTGCCAGAAACCAGGTACCTTAGGTTATGAGATGCCTTTCTTCTCAAGCACATATTTCTATTCTTTTCCTCATCCTTGCCGCTCTTGAAACTCAACAGCATCCTTTTAGTTATTGTGATATTTCTGGACTGCCTAGGTTTTAGAAGATAAATCATTGCAGTTCGCTAATGCCTTTATTTATTTATTTATGCTTATTTAAAACGAAAGAGTGTAAATTTGTTTTCTATGATAGTATGAAATAAACATTTCTTTTTTAATTTAGAAAGAATATGTAATGAAGATAATGTCAAGGTTGGAGGCAATGGTTCCTTCGTCATCAAAGTCAAACCCTCCTTATTCTGGTCTAAACACCTCGAATCCAGGTAAGACATCAATTTGAAAAACTAATTTATTGAGTTTTGCATTATGCATAAGAAAAGATTCAGGCTTTTATTTTTGTCTACAGTGAGATGATTTTGGCACTCCTGATATCACCTCCCACACTCCTCTACTCTCTCTCACAAGAGGAGTGCATGAGGGTATTTTAGGGTGATTTTGGAGTGCCAAAATCGTCACCCTTTCTTAAATCTGGAACAGTGTCAAATATTACGCAATTTTAGCTTATTCTGTTGTATTATATGTACCCTAGCTAAATTCTATTTGATTTTTTTGTTTTTAGTTTTTCAATCATGAAACAGAAAATTATTATTAGCTTTTTTTTTTTTTTTTTGGGGAAAAAACTGGGAACTGTTTTCTATATCTTTGGTGGCTACAAATTCAAATACTGGTATCACTGGGTTGAAGAGTAATATTGGCGTATATTTCTTGTATCCTTCACCTATATTCCAATTACGTCATCTTACTATTTCGATCTTTATTTTTCAATAACATCTTATGGCACTCCATCCCCAAGGTGGTAATCAAGGCCAATCAATTGCTGTTCAATCCAGAGATCAGTCTCAAGCACGGGAACAACATTCATTGCCTAATGTTCCAAATACGATTGCATCTGGTGGATTTTCTTCTAACTTAGCATCTGCACGGTCGACTGTCAGTGTTTCAGCTCGGGTTCCCTTGCCAAACAGTGCTACTGAAAATGCCAACTCGCAGAAGTCAGTAGGAAATTTATCGGGGCAAGGGGCACCTATCCATGTTTCTGCCAATAATGTGAGACAGGAACAAGGGAGACAACATTCACCCCACATTGGTATTCAGCAGAACCATGAGCAACTAAATCATCATCTTGGTATTCAGGTCAAGCAGGAAAACGTCTCACCATCATGTATAGCCCAGCAAAAACAACTACAGCAGTACCACCAGCAGCAGCAGCAGAAACTCTTAAAACCTGCTCAGAAACAGACCTCTCAACAATCTGTCATGCAAACTCCTGCCATACGGCCTTCTGAGACACATGTTGCTCCACTTTCTGATCTTCGGCAGGATCAGATGTCTTCTTTCGAGCAGACAACACGCTCTGTGATTAAGAATCATCCTCACACAGCATCTAGGAAAATACACCAATCACAAGTGACTCCTGATATTCATCAAAATGTATCATCAAGACCAGATAATCTAGCAATGCCTTCACAAAAGCAACCACATTTGATAGGTACTCCTGGCTTGCAGCAGCAACAGACTAGGTTACCAGGCCAACCAAATAATGTACAACAATGGTTTCAGGTACAAAAAATGAATCTTTCAAGTGCACATCATGAACAATTGGCAGAAAGAAACAATATTTCTGTACTGCAACAAAGCTCGCAGCTGCTTGGAACACAATGTGCTAGCTCAGGCATGCGCCAATGCAATTTTAAAATGCAGGAGGAAACCCAACACACTGCTTCAGCTCTTCTGCCAAATCAGGGTCAACGGTCACAACCACAGTCTCTCGAGAGGCAACTGAACTGTCAATCACAGCCAGATAATATGCGACAGCTGCCAAATCCAACAGAACAAGATCAGCAGCAAACATATCAAACATCAGGTAAAACTGTGAAACCAAATCATGTAATTTGGCAGAAAAAATAGATTTGTTAGATAAAAGAAAATAGGTGGAAACACCTTCCTAGATACATTATTGTTATATTATTGAGTTTCTAATTTTTACGGATGCGTGGGGAACCTCTAAATTGTTGCTGGCTAGTCCTAAATTCAACCCAAAGGCAAATGTCATAAATGTTGAAAAGCCTGACTGCCTTATTTCTCATAATTATGTTGGTTAGTTTTATTATCTATTGATTGACCTGACTTTCTCTTCATTATCAAGCCTGGTTGCCTCTTTCCTCTTGCAGCTTATTTGGATTCTCATATCTTTTAGCAGTGAAATTAAATTTTTCTCTCATTGATGATTAGTAATATTATAAGTCATCACACCCTAGCTTCTGGGTATTCGTAGTTGTTGCAATACTATTGTGAAACTTTTGACTCCTCGATTAACAAACTGCAAAATCTCTACGACTATATTAGCTAGCTTCTAGGAATAAATATCTGCAGTGAAGATATGTTATATATATATATATTATATATATATATCCTTTTTTAAACTGGAAGCCGTTGCCATTTTCTGGAATTATGTAGAAGTTGGATTTTCACCTTGATTATTAGTTTGTACCAAAAGAGGCTCACTTCTTAGGGCATCTATTCATCTCGGCCAGAATGAATTTTTAATTGAAAAAAAATTGTAGAATTAAATACAACCCCTCACTTTTATTTGCACAGTCATCCTATCAAATCTACTTTCAATTGACTTGTGCTTGCATATTTTGTATAATTTTACAGGAACAGTAACGTCCACATCTGAGAAAAGGATTTCATTTGTAGACAACTGGCAAGAGGATACCTACAGGAAGGTACTCTTTCTCTGTCTCTCTCTGTCTCTGTCTCTGTCTCTGTCTCTCTCTCTCTCTCTCTCTCTCTCTCTCTCTCTCTCTCTCTCGTTTGATTGCTTATGTTTTATTCTTAACCTTTTTTTATGCGAATTTATGCTGACTGTCTATTACTCTATTCTAATGTTATTTGGGCACTGTTGTGCTGCTGCAAGTTGTAAGAATAGTTAATTACTTAATATGAAATATTAGTCAGAGAGGATTTGTTAGTCTAAGCCAAGTTCTTGCATTTTATTACTATATTATAGCTTGTACTTTGTTTATGTTTGTATTTTATTTAAATATCTTGAGTCAGGTGGACTTTGGTACTTTCTCTAATTGTTTGATATAGGCCACAATTGTGGGCTGTGCATCTTATTTTAATAGTAGTCCACTCTAGCTTAGGCACTGGACTTAATTGATTGACTGAGAGATTTATTTATTTACCCTTTTTTTTTTTTGCAAACCTCTGTAGGGAGAATTTATTAAAAGAAAGAGAAAAGAACAAAGAGGGAGGAAATAGACTTCATATTGTAGTTAAAAAATGAGGAATGATTATCCTAGATAAGACAGTAATACACAAGCAATAATAAAGTCGTGTCAAATTCTGACAAACTCCGTGATTAAAGTTATAATGAACTATGCCATTAAATGCAATTAGAGTGTAGGTTGGAAAAATAATTATTCTTGTATGTTAAATTTGCATCCAATCACTGTGTGGCTTGATGCATAATTCTAGTGGAGGCATAAGCATCCTCTTTCACATGGAAAAGTTAGCAGAACTCAAACATAAATGATTTAAGTTGTTAAACTTTAGTATAACTAACTGGTTTCATTTTGGTGAATTGGAAAGTGGGGTTTTATGCATTTCATTTAAACTGTTCCTTGGTCGAATTGGAGCATTTTTAGTCTGACATTTTCAATTCATTACTAAATTATTTTTGAGTAACCAACTTGTTATGACTCACAATTGTGCAGAAACCGAAAATAACAGTTTTATGCTCTCGGCATTCCACCTAAATTCTTTTCTTCATGAAATAGGGTTTATTTTGCCCTGCATGAAATAAATGGAGGCTATCTACTTTTTCTTTATGAATACACTTCCTTGTTGGTGGTGGAGAGAAGCCGTAGGTTCTATGGAGATATAGTTTGTTAGCAATTATTTGGTCGATAGTGGAAAGAAAACAACAGGAAATTTTGAGTAGTCGGAGGGGCATCACTTTTGGGGTTCAATTTCCCCTGCAACCTGTGACAGCCCCTTTTTTTCTTTTTGAACATGGATTTGGTGCCCTGCTTTTGTAGGCAGAAGCTAGGATCTTTTGCAAACTGCTGGTCCACTTGGGTTGTGTTCTACACTCATTAGTATACATTACATATTTCCTGTCAGGAAAAATATTAATAGCCAAATTTCAGCCTTCTTTCTTACACAACTGTTGACTTATTTATCTGATTGTTATTTTTCTAGATCATATGGCATATGCAAAATCATCTCATCCTGATAATGTGTGTGTGTGTGTGTGTGTGTGTGTTGTCATAATTTTTGGGTGCAGATAAAATTACTATCTACCTATGATTGCATAGGGCAATTTTATTTAAGAATTATATCTGTGACTGAATACTTTTTAAAAAATGTTATTTTGCAGGTTGAAAGTTTAAAAAGCAAGTTTTTAACACCTCTTAGTGATATGCTTCGAAAAGTGACATATACAATCCAGCAGGTAAGTTACTGCTTCACTTCTTCAAGTTTTCTACCTTATCTATCCAACACAAGAACTAATGCTTTTTCTGCTTATATTTTAAATTTTATACATGACTAATTTCTATTATTGTTTTTAAAAATCTCTGATTTTTCTCAGTTCAATTCTGTCTCTCAACAGACAGAAAGAGTCAGTATTGAGAGATATAAAGCATTGAAGAATAGGTTGAGTGAGATCATTTTGCATCTAAATGTGCCCAAAAGCAAAATTACACCTTCTTACAAGGAGAATCTGGGTTCAATGGAGAGGCAAATTCTGCTTATTCTTAACACATATGGAAGGGCAAAGCCTGTTCCCTCACTGCAGCATGGACAACTTTCTTCTGATGTACACTCTACGCATCAAATGGTGCAACTTCATTCTCAAACTCCTCAAGTTCATACACACCAAGACGAAAGGAAGCTACCATTGCAGTCAGTGAACTTGCAGTGTTCTGCAACAAGCAATGCGACAAACTTGGTGAACAGTTCTAGGTCTCCAGCAGAGCATCCAACCCTGAAACATGACATGGTGCATTTGAGAAAGAATTTGACTGAGCAATATTCAGGACAAGCAAATTTGTTGACCGCAGTGCAACAGGTTGCCTCAGGATCCTCAAAAATCCTTACAGGCAGTCCTCAAAAACCTAAGGTCCAGACCTTGTCACAAATACCTATACATGAAACCCAGTCTAATTTAAATGCTCTTGATTCTAGCTGTAGTACACTTAAAGATATGCACCTCAAATTACCTAAAGAAGAGCCAGCTGTACAGACTCAAAACCCAAAGCAAGAACTTCGAAGGCACATGATCACGGAGCAACTAGCGCAACAACAGAAAATAGTGCACCAGCATCATGAGCCGGTAAAGCTGCAGTCTGGAGCTTCATTTCCTCCTGCTGTGCCCAAAATTCTTGGTTCTTCCTGTCAAGAAATTTCTCAGTACTCTTCTCAGATTGACAAGAAAAATCTGCTGATACCCCTTACAAAAGCTAGAACGACTTTGTATCCTGCAAACTCCCCCTCTATTAAAATTTCTTCTTTGGTTCCCTTGGCTGCATCATCTAGGACAGGAGATTCTGAGAAACCTATTTCTGATACTTCATCCCTTTCAAATGCTGGGAGTACTGGAGATCCACAAGTAAATGGTGCACAATCTCCATTGCCCTTTGTCATCAGCACTCCTGGGATGTCTGCGTCACCCTTGCTCGAAGAGTCCACTAATGGCATTCATCGTAACACTTCAACAATAATTTCTGATGAGTTGATTGCTTCTGAGCAGCCTATTCAGCGCTTAACTAAAGTGGTTAGTTTGATTTGTTGCAACTTCCTCTTTGATTGTTCTGGAAAGTATTGGACTTACCGCTTAACATGGAAAATTATTATCCTTGTCCCATTGCAGGTGAACTTGATGTCATCTAAGACACTAAGTGCCGCTGTTTTGGATATTGGTTCCATAGTGTGTACAACTGATAGAATATCAGGACCAGAAACCGATGGGGGATCTATAGGTTCGTTTGGTAAAGATTTTGTGGAAAGGACCAGTTCTCATTTGCTAAAGAGGTATTTGACCTGGCAAGATAACACCTTTCCAACAAGGAAAATTAAACGCTGCAGAAGTACAGTGCCAATGCATGTTGTTGATAGCTTACCGGAGTTTAGTGATAAGGAGAAATTTGACTTGGATTCAACTGCAATATCTTACATCAGAAGGCCTAGGATTGAGGTAAGTTGCTGGTTTGATAGGATCTTTTAATTTCTTATAGCTAATAATTGTATCTAATGATAGCACTGTCTCATGGATGCTGCCTGCAACAGAGCATCAGTGCAGTTGAGAAACTACCATCATTGTGATCCTTTTGGTTTTAATGGTTTGCTCATTTTTCTTGCCATTACCATCTGATATAAAAAGAAGGTCCTCTATCTCTTGTCTGCTACACAATGACCCAAATACTTTTTTCCTTCCAGTTTCTTTCTTTTATTTTCAACAACTGCCTGGTATGAAAGGGACTCTCAAGTCATATCTCACATTTCTATTTGCATTGAGAGGATCTTTCTGAAACGTATTTCAGTATTCATTCATTGGTTTATTATAGTAACCCATAGCTCAACCTAAATAATTTCATAAAAAGATTAGATAGACCGTATTTGGTCTATTCTATGAATTTGTGGAATTACTGTAGGTTATCTGAAAGAGTAATTAATTTGTGGTTACTTTTCCATGAAAATGATGTCAGCATCATTTACAGAGTTTTAATGACTTTGTGATTGCTTCATTATATTACTAGAAATAATTAATTAGTTTTTCCCTAGAACAACTATCTAATAGGTAATAAGTTATGCATATAAAGAACATATTAGGGAAGTCTCAATTCCAGAAACATTAATAGAAGAGAAGAAAATGAGACAATCTGTAGGCAATCTGATGTGCATGGGATTTGGAGTCAGTATCTAAAGCTCAATTGCATATCTTCCACCTTGATAAAAACCAGCAGGATATTATCATTATAAAACTTTGCTTTTAATACCACAATACATGAATTATGTTTTGCTCAAGAAAATATTTTGCTGTTTAGTTGACATAAGAATTTCATGTTTATTTCAAGTTCAGAAATTCCCTTGTTTAGGGATCCCCGTTCTCTACATTTATGAACCATTTTCTGTAATTTTTTATAAAATCTAGATTCTAACATTGTTCTGTTATCCGTGTTTGTTTGAAATGTATATTAGATATTTTTTTTAAATAATATTTTGTAAAATATCTATGTCGGTTCTCCTCATTATTGGTATAATATAATATCCCTATATTCAAGCCAGGAAAGCTGTGTTATCCCTGTACCAGATGGTACAATTTGAAACTGGTTAATATTTCCTTTAGGCAGAGAAAGTCAATTATTGTTCCTGATTCTAATTATTTGATGTTGTCTTTGAGTTGTACTGTGGTATTCTTTTCTGGTATGCTTTTGTACATCTCTTAAAGTAAGACCCCATAGGGTTGAATTGGGGTTACAAATATATATATATATATATATATAATATTTTATTATATTTTACACACATATGAAACTTAGCTGCCTTCTCAAAACTTTGGGTCATAGTATTTCTCCATGTCCTTACTGTTATCATTAATGCATCACATGCTGCAGGTGAATCAAACCCTCTTAGAAGAAATTACAGTAATCAACCACCAACTAATAGACACAGTACTGGATATCAGTGATGAAGACACCCTTCCAACAGTAGCTTCAGCCCCAAATAAAGTTGGTGAAGGAACCATCGTCAGGTGCTCCTTCATTGCTGTGGCCATCAGTCCAAGTCTGAAGTCAGAGCAGGTTTCAGCTCATATTGTTTTACACATTAGTCCAAATGTGATCAGAAACCATATGTCTGACTTTTTGATTCCCATATTAACTTTGTGTTCAATGTCTATGTAGCTTCCAATCCAGCCTTTACGATTGCTTGTTCCTGCAAATTATCCGTTGTGCTCCCCCATATTTCTAGACAAGTTGAAAGTGGAGATCAGGTGAGACAATGAGCCTATACTTTTGTCTTTATTTGCTGTTTGTTTTACACATCGTGCTACAACCTGAAACAACTGTCATCTTTCTTCCCTTTCCTAAAAAATTATGTTTTTTCTTTTCACCAAGCACAACAACTAGCTGGCACAACACTTGTCACACTTCCTTCCTCACACATCTTCATAATCAGCCTTGCACAAGATGCACCACTGGAGGGACAGCCACATAAGAGGTCCCCTCCTTTGGATTTGATCGTCAGCAGTCATCCTTCCATGTTCGACTGCCACCAAACATGCCAAATCTGCACATCTGGAGGCGTTTTGGCTATATTACTGCAGAAATATTTAAAATATGTGCTGACAATGTGCCTGACTTACCTAGGAGTGACTTCCTTACATCCTCTCTACTAATGTAAAGTCCAAACCCTGTCAATGCTTTCAAAAAACCTGCCTGTTCCCCAGCTTCCTCATCCCTTAGATTCTTTCTAAAGCCAAAATCCCAGCTGACAGGAAAGTTGTTATTCATTGCTGTACTTGCAACTGCTACATTAAGGCTACAGGATAGATATAGAGCTGAGGGAATTCCCTATTAAAAGGTCTTCCTCCTCCCAAACATCTTTGCCGAAATCCTGTTCTCTCCTCATTTCTTACCAAGCTCACATTTTTTTATGAAATCCTCATAGCCAAGACTCATCTCTTTCCAAGCGCACCTACTAAATTCCCTCACCAATGTTTGGCATCCCACACATTTTTCGGTGACCAATACCTGCTTCTTATCACCACATGCCACAATGCCTCCATCATCAATATGCAATTACATTTTCCATGAATCAGTTACTTTCTTCTTGATACATAATGTTGATGGAAATCATGACAAAGAGTGAACTCACTCTTGAAAACACGGAAGTGAAACTTCTCTTTTCTTTTTTTTCTTTTTTGGTTTTTTGACGAAAGGTTCCTTAGGTTGTCGCTATAAACTTATAGTGGTTATTTGTCTCTGTAGAGAGGAGTGCTCTTATTAATTTAGGCCTTGGGCTTTTAAATGATTGTCCGAGATTTTCACTGTTTTTGTGCCACATGGTCAATCATGAAGATTTATGCCAGATTTTATAAAATCGTATTATCAACTTAATTCATTGGCATGCTTTTCATCTGACCACCCTTGCAAATGATGATTAATTACCAGTATAGTTACTATTTGTCCTCTTGGCTTAATGAACTTGTCCCCCTTGTTGCTCTGGCAGTGATGAGCTAGAAGATCTTTCAGCAAAGGTGAAGTCAAAACTCAATATCTCTCTCCGGAGCTTGACGGAACCTTTGTCCCTTGGGGAGATAGCAAGGACATGGGATGTTTGCGCCCGAGCGGCTATCTCTGAATATGCACAGCAGCTTGGGGGAGGAAGCTTCAGTTCTAAGTGTGGAATGTGGGAAGACTGTCTTAGTGCTGCTTGAATCATTTTTGCATGTACAGTGCCTGCCTGTTCAGAAGTTCCTCTTAATAAGCAGCATGCTCTGTGGAAGATACAGTCATGTGGTATATAGTCTGCTGATTGTATAG